>OX371264.1:15659407-16315251 GCA_947311025.1 Lypha dubia | reverse complement strand
TTTTTTACTAAAAAAAAAATTCAGTTTTTTTCACTTAAATTTGCTGTTAAGAAAAAAAGTTATGGTGGTAACGCTGGTTGCGGTTGGCCTTTGCCTGATACTCATACTAAAATATTGCTATTGCTACTGCTGCTGCAGTTATTATTACTGTAATTTTATGTATGTTTGTGTCAGTTTAAGGAAACACATGCGTCAAATGTAATAAAATAAATAGTCATGCATACTTTATGGCTTATCTTTTAGTCTTTATTTTATTGTTGTTTATATGCTGTACGTATGAGTAATTTTTTAAACGCGTGTTTTTTTTTGAGTGCGTGCCACTTTTAGCATTTTACTGACATTGAAAAGAAAGAAAAATAACTGAAATATATCAATATGGTTTTAAACATTTTATGGCCAAGTGTGTACATACACACATACATGTACTTATATAAAAGAAGAAAAATTTCCTAACTTGTTTTATAGCTTATCAATAACTCACATACGCTTTGTAGTTATTTGCTGCGGTGACTGCATAACGTAGCAGTTTGATGTTTTTGCGTGTTACTTCCTTGTTATATTGTGGCTTTGGCGAATTTTTTCTATTTATTTGTAAAAATTTCTTGGGATTCTAATATATTAAAGTTAATGTGTTGTATGTCTTACCGAAATTAAATGAACTTTTTTGTTTAATTGTCTTTTTATAGGCTACTTAACCGTAAAATTAATCAAGAAAATTTCAACCACAAAGTGAATAAAATCAGAAGAGCTGCAGATTATCACCAGACATTTCGATGATATTTTAAAATCACAAAGTAAGTAAAAACATTTTTAGTTTTAAAAATAATAAAACATGATTAGTTTTAAAAATAATAAGTTTTGTTTGGAATCTAAGAAATTCCGGGATAAGTTTATCAACAAAAAAATTCTTATACATATTACTTTAGTTCCCTGAAAAAAGGCCCCATTTTCCCATTTTTAAGGCCATTTAAAATTTTTTATTGTGGGCCCATTTTTCTTATTTTCAGGGCGATTTTTCATCTTTAAAACGTAAAAATGTAAAATTGATTTAAACGAAAAGTGATACCAAATTTAAAAATGTTAAATAAAGAATGGGGCCAAACATTTATGGTGTTTTCTTTTCTACAAAAAAATGCTACATCTCCATGCAGAAAGTGTACTTACGTGTTTGTTTCTTAAAAATTTTTTGCTCTCTAAAAGGGCAGTGTGTTTGATTCTAAAAAATTGCCCTCAATAATGGTGGAAGGCATTGCACTTTTTGCCCTGTTAAAATCGGCAGTGTTGTAAGTGTCCTGTAAAACAGATGGCAAAGCGAATTAATACCAAGTGGCCTTATTAGTACAACAAGATCTAGCATTCACCAAACTGTAATGTTAAATGCATATACAAAAAGTTGTTGTTTAGCTTTTCATATAGAGTTTGACACTTTGGTTAGAAAGCTGCAGATAATCTCCACTAATAACACCACCTGGTATTTATTCGCCTTAACATGGGGTTTTTGTTTATAAATAGTGTTACCAGACGAAGTTGAAAAAAATCGCCTGGAATTGGGAAGTAAAAAAGTTAAGGTTTTAAAGTTAAAATTTCTATTGTTTCATAGGCCAGCCATGAGAAAACATTACATTGTTAATGCTAGATTTTCAGTAATATAGAATCTTACTGGATTCGGTGTTATAAAATCGCTCTCATAACAAAATCTTCATATGAAAAAATCGTTAAAAGTTCAGATCGATAAATCAGCTATCTGGCAGCTGTATTTTCATGTTTACGTATTGTATGAAAATAAATTGGTGAATTTTTTAACATATTCAGCAATTGTAAACAAAAATGTTAAAAATATGGAAATTCCGCATCTATTATATGTGCAGAAATGACTGTCAGTCAATTATTGGATTCATTCTCCTCATGTGATGAGGAAGATATGTTAAATTTATTAAGTCGTAGCCCTCATCCGCGTGTCAAAGGATTTGTTGAATTTTTTTTAATTGTGTAGAAAAAGCTTCGCTGTCAGCTGTTAAAAACAGTGCGTTCCACTTTTTCATAAATCGAGTTTTATTCTATTGAAATAATGAGTTGCATTGTAACAGGGTTGGCAAGACATTTTATTCATGTGCCTTTCAACAAGGTGCCATTTTGTGTGTAGAAAAGAAAACACCATTAGCCATTGCCTAAATTTAAGTACAAAATTTTCTTCAAAATAGTTAAAAAAAGTTTCTAAATTCAATTAAAATTTCATTAAAATTTAGAAATTTTTTATATAATTACTATTAGAAATAAATGTAATTATTATTCGAACTATACATAGAGCCAAACTGCCTAATAGAATCAAGAAGATTTTCTCTTTGAAACGCTTTTAGGCTGAGGGGTATCCCAGCAGAAAGAAGCGAAGAATTTTTGGAAGAGATTCCTTATTATTTTTATGTGGTAAATCGGTTTAAATTTATCAATAAGGAAAACACATAAAATCAGGAAGAAAACTTGTTATTCACAATTTTTTTTACCCAATTTCCGTTATTTTTGGCACCAAAAAAAAACAATCCATAGAGAAAAACTTTTTGATTCTATTAGGTTTTCATATTAATTGTATAAAAAAGGGATTTCTAATTGATTTTTTCAAAAAGTATTCCTTAATAATTTCATTAGGTTCCTGTATGATCCTGTGTAAATCATCTTCTTAATTTTTTTAATAAGAATATCTTCTTGATTATATTAGCTTTGCTTGTTATTTCATACATATAAATCAACATAGGAACAATTTTTTTCATAATTTTTTTGTGCTACAATAAATCATCTTCTTAAACTGGCTGCTTACATATATACTATAGTAAGGTGTAGTAGTGAGGTAGTTAGAGAGCCAATCTACTAAGCCGAAGTTCCTTGGTTCCTGAATACGTAAGTTTTATAAAAATGTTTTCAACACCCCTCCATTAAGATAAGCATTCCGGACGTACCACGACGTTCTGATTTGTTCAGATTTGTATTTCCTAACACCACAACAGAGAAAACAGTGCCTAATAAATACTTAATAAAATAGAACAAAATTAATAAGATATCTCTTATTATTTTAATAAGGAAAACCTTTTTGGAAAAAATCAATAACAATACCTAATAAAAACCATAAGTTTCCTTCTTGATTTTTTTAAAAAGGTTTTCCTTATTAAAATAATAAAACTTTCTTCTTGAAAAAAAAACCACAGAGATATCTTATTAATTTTGTTCTATTTTATTAGGTATTTATTAGGCACTGATTTGTCTGTGTAGCGTTCGTTCGTGTATTTTTACAATTTATGTAAAGTGGATACTACCTTGGAAAGAATATCATTTGTTTAACGAAGTTTTCAACAGAAATACAATACGAGAATTGTAATAATTGTTGAGTTATATTTTTCTTCTAAAATTAGAAAATTGTCCAAAATTTAAAGAAAACAATTTTTTAAAATTATTTTTAGCTCATGACTTATTAGTTGCAAGAAATCATTTTCTTAATATATGTAGGTTAGGTAAGGTTGAAACGGTCGTCACTGCTTTAGCGGTGCACGTGAGGCCGTTAATAATGTTCCTTTGTGATACCCTATAGCAGATAAGGCGCAAGTCAATTGGTTATTCAATATCCTGTAGGTACACTGCTGCCGATTCAAAATATCCCGATTGTATCAGGAATGTAGTCTAGGTCTGGCAGACTGCTGGAGCCCAGGATATTAGTCAATATTTAATGCTGGACATCGACATAGAAGATGAACAACTGGTTCTTCTGCTTCCTCATCGTTACAACTCCTACAGTAGTCGTTCCATCCTTTTGGCAAGTGGTTCGAGACAAAAGTGCACTTTTACTAATAGTTGTGTGTGACATTTAACTAATCTGACCAGATCTCGTGTCCTGCTTAGGCTTATAATGAGCCCAAGTGTACCTTTCCACGAGACAACTGATTTTGTTAGTATAAGAAATTACGAAATTAGTACTTGTGTGAACTGACTGGTGAGAGGTAGCAAGGTGTTGTAGTGCAGTGGTTTGACTGTATTTCTAGACTTTGGGTTATATTAAAAGATTTCAAGACAGGTCATGGTACTTGTAAAGAAGCATCGGCAACATCGGCTGACATTAAAAGCTTCTCTGCACCTCATGGACTTTTCAGTTTGAGAAAACACAGAAATAAAAAGCGCTGAGCTTAGCACGTTAAAAAACCACATATTAAGGAAAGGAACCATACTGTACAATTATATGAAAACATCACTTCTAGCCACGGCCGATGGCGCACCATAACAAAATCTCTTACTAATTTTTAGTAAATATTTTCTTATAATTATTAGAACATATTCAGTAAAAGACGAAACTTATATAATTCTAACCTCAAGGATTTTTATAGAACTTCGGTAAAAAATGCTATTGACGCCAGACGACAATCATTTTCATTTTAAATTAAGTAAAATTTCCTAAATTTCAAGTAGTTTGTTTTTCAGTGTATCCTTCATCCTTCATCCAAATTCATTCTTCATCTTGCAGAACAGTAAAAATATTGTTTCACTACCATTTTCATCACTCATGGGAACAAGTATATTTGTATGTTATTTTTCTTAAAACGGTGCATTTTTCTTAAAAATATTACATTTTTTTTTAGTATGTTTTCCTCTTAGAACTCCGACTTTGATAGAATGAATTAAACACTTTTATTTTATTTAAAAGAATATAGTGGCAAATTAATAATGTTGCTTGGAGTTATAAATTTTTGACATGGACTTGCTGCCAGGTCGTCTGTCTGCTTATATAGTGTCTCCTTTAAATATTTCCCATAAATGTTTCTATAAATACTATTTTCCTTTTTGAAGCAGATCCTACATCCTTTTTTTAATATATATTTTTTTTTAGTAAAAATTTATTTTTGTGTAAAATTTTGTTTCTTAATTTATAAAAAAGACATATTTAATTTGTCTATTTATTTATGTGCTCTTCTTCTTGATGTTTGTAATAAAACGTACACTTTTTTTTGAGTTCAGGGTCATTTGTTTTCGTAATTTTGTTTCGTTTTACGATTTAAAACTTAAGGGATTTTCAAAAAAAAAAAAAAAAAAAACACATACACAAAGACTTGTAGGTATGTTTGTGTCTATATAAATTTTTTATGTAAATATTTTTACAAAATACTCATGAGTATTAAATTTTTGTTAACATTATTTTAAATAAATTTCTTTTTACATTTTTCGTTAGGCTTCTTGTTGGGGATTGTGATAAAAGAAACACAAAAAAAAAAAAAAAAAAACAAAAACAACTCAAACAATACAAACATTTTTTTTGTTGTAATATATATCCTTAGAGGACTACGATGCGAAATTAAATAAATCTTCTTATTTTTGCTTTTGTCAGAATTTAAATTGAAAGAAAAATATCGCTCTTGTTACCATGGCAGAAGGGAGACTTTTTTTTTGGAACATTTCGGGGAAATTGATGTTTTTTTTTGTTGCAAAAAATTTTAACTATCAGGAGTGTATCAGAAGGAGTGCTTGTGAACACTTTTTGTGAAACACATAAATGTGTGTGTGATACCTTCCCTGAAGGAAACATGGGGCTTAGTGTATCCATGTCAACATTTTTGTCAACAATGATGGTGTCTTTTTGGTGACACTGTCAACAAAATTTTTTTTTTCTTCTGTTTTTGATGAGTAGAGAAAATTTTTTACGGTTTTGATGAGCTCAAAATCGGTAAAATTTTACTATTGCCATTTCCTGTGACAGCGTCTACAGTGAATCAGTACAGTTTTACTACAGATATTTCCCGCAGTGTGGTGACATCGTCAATAGTACTCGCAAGTGAGTACAATCTTACTATGTATATACATTTGCTCCATATGGTCCCACAAGAACTGCCTAGTCAGTATTGACGCAGTCTACTGGTAGATTTCGTAGGACACGCCTGTGTTAACTAAAAACAAAACGTGTGTTAGAGAGTTTTTTTATAAAAATGTTTTCATATTAATCTAAATTAAAATTAATGACTTGTAGTAGTTTTTTTTTTCTTTTAATTATTTTAAGCGTTGGCCGTTGTCTGCCTTCCTTTGCATTTCAACAAAAAACAAGTTTTTTTTTGTATTTCAATAAAATTCATTTAACTTTCAACTATTTAGTTAAGTTAATGACAACCTTTTAAGTGCTAAACAGCAAATTAGCCGATAGACTTAATTTATTAATTTAGCTCACTTCCATATTTGTCTTTTTCACACTACGTTGTTGTTGCTTGTTGCTTTTTACTATGTTCTCTTTATTCGGTTTGTGTTGTTTTGGTTGTACTTTTAAGCATTTTGTTGTGTTTTTGTGTAAAATTTCCTTTGCAAATTTCTGGCATTAAAATAGCAAATTATTATGCAATTTATGTGCTGAAAGGCAAAAGCAATTTCCTTTTGAATACGTCTAGTATTTGTTACGGCTTCCACGTTTTATTTATTTTTTTTCTCATATGCCTGCCGGTTATGCACCTGTTTTGCTCAAGCAAATAATGTGCTGCTTTAAGGGTGAAAAGCTTTTTTCTTAAAGGGTATTGCTTGTTTTGGCATGAAAGACTTTTAAAATTTTTATTAAAGCTTTTGAATATTTTAGTGGTTTACGAATAATTTAAATGTATTTTAAGAAAATTCCGCTTTAAGACAAACTGTTTTTCTTTTCATCATCTCGTATGGAAGTAAATCTTTATATATAAAAGTGATTGTTTGTCTGTCAGTCTGTTTGCTTGTTTGAAAGCTATGAAATTCTAAGCCAGTAAACCAATTTTCCTTAATTGGAACAATAGTGTAATTATTGTTTTAATATTTTAGGTAGGCGTGGCACTTTTCATACAGAGGAAATTTTTATATGCTCATATTTATGGAACTAATGCTGCTAAAAGCTTGAAATTGTATATTGGTTTTAAAGAAAAACCGGTAAAAATTGCAAAAGTGGGTGTGGCACATCCCATATAATAAATTTGCCGTATCGTACGAACTAATTAAGTAAATTATCTGACATTTTGGAGCAGTTATTCCGTTTATTTAGTGCATTTATCTACAAAAAAAAAGATAATTAGAAAAATAAGTGGGCGTGGCACTTTTCATATAAAATACTTTTTTACTTGATTATATTTATGGAACTAATACATTTAAAAAGTTTAAATTTTATACTCGTTATCCAGTATATATTATATATTATACAAAAAGTAGTTAAATTTGGGCAAGTGGGCGTGGCACATCCAATATACTAAATTTTCTATGTTGTGCTAATTAATAAGGTAAAAGACCTGAAATTTTGTGGGTGTTACTCGATTGATATAGTTTATTTTTCTGTAAGCATAATTAGATATAATAAGTGGGCGTGGTATTTTCCATATAAAAGACCTTTTCACATGATAATGTTTATGGAAATAATGCAGCCAAAATATTTATTATTTGGTGCGTTTTTCAAATAGTATTAAAAATGTAAAAAGTAATGAAATAAATGAGCTGTTGGAGTTGCTGGATTGATATAATGCATTATCGCAAAAAAAGTATTAGGAAAACATCACTGGGCGTGGCATTTACCATATAAAATAATTTCTTACTTGAGAATATTAATGCAACTAATGCAGCTACATACCTTTCACATAATAATTCTAATATATCTTGGGAAAGAAATTTTAAATTGTGTAGAATTGTAATATAACTAATTAAGTAAGAAAATTAAAATTTTGTGTAATGATTTCCAGAAAAGTGCGTATGGATTGGATATGTCGGTTTGGCACCTCCCATTAAGATGAAATATTAGGACTGTGCTCATATATGCTATTGAAGGCATGTCAATGAGTATGGTTTTTTCTTTGTGAGAGACATGATTTTATTATAGCACAAAAATTCTGCCTAATTAATTTGAAATAAAACAAAATTAACAAAAAATAATTAAATATCAATTTTTGTGATGTAACGAAGCATGCCAGGTCTTAGCTTATGTATAATAAAATCTAAAATTGTTGGTCCTGTTCTATTGTTCAAGCTGAATAAAAATTTTCCAAATCGTTATTGGCTTTATTTATTGAAAATTTGGCAATAAAATTCCCACATTTCATTTATCAGTTGGAAAATAAAAATAGAAATCACTCACCATATAAAATCCTTGCAATGTGAACAGAATGTTGGCTGCTTAAAGAAGCGCGGTATGAAACAGTGATCTTTGACATTGAAAATATTCTTTTTCTTAAGGGCTCCCTTGCGCAGACGCGACTTCATTTTATTTTCACCAACGGCTTCGTCAGCCGTCTGTGCCTGATCGTCGCCATTGTTATCACTCTTCTCGGACATATTTTTATTTTTTGTGGTGGTTGTTGTTGTTGTCGCTGTAGTTCTAGTAGCTGTTGTATTGTAGTCCTTAAAACTTTAAAAATATGTTTTTGTTGCGGTTTTTCTTTGTTTGTTGTTGGCGGATTTTTTCTTGAGGCGGCTTTATTGCTATTGTAGCTTTTGCTGTTATTCAAACGGTGGTTTTCAAAAATTTTTGGTGTTGTTGCTGTTTATGCTTTTAAGGTTAATTTGTTCTCTTTGTAGTTGGTGGTTTTTGTTATTATTATTATTATTGCTATTGTTGTTGGTGTTTTTAGGATGGTTGCTTTTTATTTAATTATATCTTTTATCTTGTTGGCGGTTTTTGTTTTGTGTGTATGCGTGATTTGTACACGGTGTTGATGATGGTGTGTTGACGCCTTGTTGATGTTGTATTTTTGTGTTTAAGTTTATTTTTGTTACTCTTTGGTTTTTTTTTATATTTTTAAAATTTTGAAAATGAAATGCCTTCAGAAAATCGCATTTCCGTTTATTGGGGTTTCTCTTTTCTAAAATGTGTTTAGAGGATTTAATAAATCTTTTGTTCTATAAATTATTCTCTTTATTTCGTTTTTATATTTTGCTGTGTTGTAAGTATTGTTGATTGTTTTTTTTTTTATTATAGCATAAATATGCTAATTTTTTACTGAGCTTTAATTAAATTTCCATTGTTTCCTTAAGAAAAATATTAACACATAATTTTATTATATTGTGATGGAATTTTTTCACTGCAAGGGGAAGAAAAGAATTTATTGTATAAAAAAAAAATATAATCATCACTTTTCGTTTAATGGTTATGAATGAAAATTTTAAAAATCACTGGGTTCAGTTTAGTCGACACTGTTACTATTAAATGAAATTTGCTGATGATATTGCAAATTAAAGTTTTTCTGTCTGCCTTAAATATCATCTGAATGACATAAAAATTTGAAAAAATTATCTTGATTATGTGCAGAAGTATTTCTATCTAACATCAATTGTTTAATTCACAACTGTTAAAAAGTATAAGAGATTAAATTGTGAGCGAATTGTCCTAGAAAATCGTATAATTGTTAAAATGTATGCATAAATTTTGTTCCGTAATTTTATGTTAACGTGCTAAACAATGAAATGTCTTAAAATTTTATTATAGATTTCTACAGACTCCATATTTTAAAACTTTACTTGAGAGGTGTGTATTAAAGGGTTAAATTCCCACTTCATAATAAATTCTAAAATATTGCATGTAAAATTTTTTCGTCCCAATTGTCAGTATTAGTTGTTACAACGTCTTTACTCTGTTTTTTTTTTCAAAATTTTATTCGAAGATATCTCAGGGTTAAACTTTTTTAAGCAAATTAAAAAAAAAAATAGTTAACCAAATAATTGAAGTAATGAAACTATTAATTAAATTGATAAAATACTTAATTGAATTATAAACATTGTGTTAGTTTACTTTATAGCGAAAATTAACACGACACTCTTAATCGTATAATGTCATCAATGGAATGATAAAAAAATTTAATTAATTGTATTAATTAAAGAATTAATTAAATACTTAACTCAATTATATCATATCCTTATTTTTTCCTAACTTCCTAAGTGTAGATGTAGGAAAACAACTACAATAACAAAACATTCATTAAATTAATCAAATAATTGATTATACTAATTAAAGAATTAATTGCATTAATGAAAGAATTAACTAAAGGATAGACCAGCAAAAATTAAAAAAAACATGCATTAAACTAATGAACTAATCAATTAATAAAATGAATTTAAAGTTAGTAAATCAATAAATTGAATTAATGTAAGTGTTAATCAATTTGATTAAACATTTAATTAAATTAATTAACCAATTAATTGCATTGACTACAAAAGTTATGGAATTCATAAAAAATTCCATTTAACTATAAACCCTAAAAAATTTATAAAAAAAACAATAATTGAAATAGGTAGACATTTAATTAAGTCAATTTACCAATTAATTGAGTTAACGATACTGTTAATTTGAATTAATTGAACAGTTAATTGAGTTATAAACATTTTGACAGTGTACATTTTAGCAAAAATTAACAGGCCTCTCTCTCAACTTAACGTACATATATACATACATATATTCGTCTAGAATGTTAAAAAATTTCTCAAAAAAAACTTAAAATTATTTGTAGAATTAACACATCAAGTGAAATAAATTAGTTACACTGTTTTAGTTTTCTTGTTGGATAGTGCAGTTAATAGGCTGTGACCTATACATATGCATATCTTGTCGTCCTGTGTGTAATTGAACTTTTTATGTTTGATATGTAGCAATTTTCTATTATTTATTTTGCCTTGAATTCTTTATTTAAATTTTAATTAACAATAACATAAATTAAATTTTATTTTATATATTTTCTTTTGTCTTAATTGGCATTTACAAGCAGCAATTTATTTGAATTATTATTGTTGTGTATTTTTCATTTTAAATAAAAATTTGGGTTTTCAACAATTTGATTTATTTATTTTCGTAAATTGATTTCTATGGAAAATGGTTGCATCAATTATTTTAAAAAAATTTTTAAAAACATGTGCTCTTTTATTCTTGTCAAAAATCAAATGAAACAATCATAACCAATCCAATTTTATTATGAATTTCGAACAAAAATAGTATTCGATTGTGACCTATTCGTGGTTCGTAATATAAACCGCTTTTGCTAACAGCCATCAAAATACTTTATGTAACAGAATATAACACATGGAGACACATTAATATCAATAAAATAATTAACAATCTAAATATAATTCGAGTAAAAGACACAAAAGCGTGTGTAAAAGCAAAAAAAAAAAAAAACTTAATTGGCGATAAACTCAACTACCACGAATGCCATCAAAGTTGCTACAATTAAAAAAAAAAATCGACTTTTAAGAGCGAGTGAGAGAGATAGACAATATGGATATTAAACGCAGTAGAAAATGTTATTTGGTTTACGTTTTTAATTGATATAGCGCCGCCAAACATACTAACACATATACATGCATATATACTACATACTGTGGGCTGAATTCGCCTGTATTTATTGAAGTGATGTTACGAATACACGTATTCGATTATTCGACTACTCGTCTATTTTAAGCTATTCGTATTCGTATTCGACAAATTCAAGCGAATATTTCTCGAATAATTTCCGCATACATTTTCCAAAAAAAAAAAATCATAGAAAAAGCTTAAAAAAGTACATAAAATGCACGAAAATATATTAAGGGTAGTTACGATGGTGATTGTGCAAATTTGCATGCAAATTTGCTGTGCATATATGTGTACTTCGTGAGCGTACTTTTAAATTTATTGCATTTTTGGGAAGATCATGTAACTTTCTTAACAAAAATATGGCAGCTCATCAAAAATTATGGCAGCACTGACCTCAGATGTCAAATTGGAAATGCATTAAATTATTATTTACTAATAAATAAAAAAAAAAAAGATGACTAAAACTTTGTGAATTAAATAAATTAAGATAAAATTAGTTACTATTTTTTTTGACTATGAGTTTGTGTTGATTATTAGTTCCAAACAGTAATGAGGGAATTTCGTACTAACCAGCACTGTTTCATTGTAGAGTAAATATTGAATTAAAAATTAATTCTCATATTCTATTTCTGTTGAAAACTGGTTAAATAGTTGATATTCTTCTCAATTAGTATCCACTTTACGAAAATTGTAAAGATGGACAATTGAACGCTGATGAGAGGTGTAGCGGCCTTGAAATCAGTACTGATACGTTCTGCTAAAAACTGATTGGATATAAATAATAATATTTTCCAACACAAAAAAAACTCTTACAGCCAAACCCACGATATCGACCGACAAGTCGATAGAGCGACAGCAACTCACTCATTATCGTTCGTAGAAGCGACCCACTAACTATCGACTTGTCGGTCGTCTGGCTTTACGTGTTTAACGTAATCATTGTCAAATGACTATATTGCCACATCAAATATTTCATGTAAATTGAGCCATAAATATGGCCATTTGAACGTGGCACAACGACCAGGTATGCACAGTTCCGTAACAAGTACAACAATCTTAAAACAACATGTATATTGTTGGCATAAAGTACTCGCTTTTCACCAAAAAACGCTAATAAATTTAACATTTTCTTGCGAATGATTTCCAAGCTGTAACAATTATTTATGTATGCTTTAAAACTGTATCAGTTAGCATGAATATAAAGTTAGTTTAATATAAAGCGAATTGAGGTAGGTGTGCTAGTAAGCTCACCTTTTGGATATGCCTTGCTACAAATTTAAACACAAAACATATGCTTTCAATAAATGAATTTTGTGAAAAATATTTATATCAAAATAATTTTTGGTAATTTGTTAATTTCACAAATTCAACAAGACCCTGCAGCGGCTTCGGTTTTGCCTGTTAAATGCTAATCAATAATTATTATCTGTACAACAATATATTTATTAATATACATATGTATGTATGTATGTACATATTTATGTAAATACCTATTAATTTCCCATCATGAATTTTTTTAAAATTATTACATACATACATACATTCATATAAAACAACATTTTTTAAATTATTTTGTCAAATTAATTTCTCTGTCGACAACAAAACTTTCGTGACTGATTTTGACAGTTGTTGTCGCATAATATTTCTTAGTGGGTCGGAAATTTGTATGAAAATGTTTACGTTATCGCTCGCTTTCATTGTCGATCGACTTGTCGTGCTGAAAACTTTTAGTGGGGCGCAAAACGGCTGTTTGTCGTTGAAAAAGCAAGCGAGCGATATCGATCGACATCGTGGGTTAGGCTGTTAGTAATTTTGAATTTTCATTAATTCAATAAAACTGAACTTGAGTTGAGCCTGATAATATAACTTTTCATATGTAAAATTAGTTACAAAATTAAATGTTATTTTTCTAAAAATAAAAATGTGGCGGTCTGTATGTCACAAGTTGTTGTTTATTTTCGTTTGCAATTGATAAAATATGTACTACTATTTTTGCTCATGGTTTTTTTTAGTGCAAACGAAGCAAAATGAAGCAAATTGCAAATAGATACATACATTTTGTTGTTGTGTTGTGCAAATGGCTGACTTCCAAAACGTCAATTGCTTTGTGTTTGAACAAAGCATCACATTTCATAACGCCGCAGTACAATAATTATGCATTGTATACCATTTCAAAACGCGGCCGCAAAGTATTTTTAACGCAGTAAGAAAGCAAAGAAGGCATCGGTTTTATAGTTGTTGCATTGTTTGGGAACTTTTCATATGTATGTGATTTAAATTAGGGATTCAACCGATACCGATATATCGGCGATACTTCTGGTTTTCCGATATATCGATATCGGCGATATTTTACTGTCGGTACGCCGATACTTCTTTTATTTTTCTTTAGAGTTTTTTAAACAACATATTCAATTTTCAACTCTTTTTTTTGCATGACAACTATGAGAAATAACATATTAAAAGCAGAACATAAAATCAAAACAGAATACATAATGAAATTGTTCCTTTTATTTTGCTTTGCAACATAGTAATGAAATGTTCTCTCAATGCTAAATCTTGTATGTGTTTGTATGTTTTAAGATTTTTTTCAATGCGCATTAATACAAGTGGTGGTAATTCTACAACAATTACAACTTAAAATAACAACTGACATCTCAGCCCCTTTGTCAACATGTACAAATTTAGAGGCTACAAAATCCATAAGCAAAGCCACTGCTACATTGTCTGACGCTATTCCGCTAGTTAAAAGTCTTCGAACATTATTAGAAAACATAATACATGAAGCAACGGAGATGGAGAGTAGTTCGGAGTCCCAAAAATTTTAAAAATTCTAAATAAAAGATTTGAGGGTTTAAAGAATAATGAAACCTATTATTTATCTACAATTCTTGACCCTCGATACAAAGCTCGAATATTTCAAAGACAATCGACTTCAAGCCTATCGAAAAAACGTCTTATTGAGCTGCTTAACATGACTCTACATTCCGAAAGTGTTGAAGACACAGTCCTCCCTACACCTCGCAAAAGTTCTGATAAGTCTACGAGAAGTACTCGCCTTTGGAGCGTATGTGAAAAAATTATAAGAGAATCCGAGGAGGATGAACCTCTTTCCATCCTAAGCTGTGGTTCTGCTAACGAAGAAGTCGAGAGATACCTTAGATCTCCTAATATTCCTAAAGACGCAGACCCTCTTTTTTACTGGCGCAATGACATACCCTACCCAAAATTAAAGAAAATGGCGCAGAAATACTTAAGTTTTCAAATGAGTTCTGTCGCATCTGAGAGACTATTTTCCACCGCAGGTCTGCTTCAAACGGATTTGAGAAATCGTCTATCTCCGCAAAATTTGAGAACACTTTGTTTTTTAAACAAAAATCTTATTAATATCAATTATAAATATTAATCTTTTGCAATGTTGTTTTTATAATTTTAATTTAATTTTAACATGATCTCAAATTTAATTCCTTCTTTTTTAAGTCTTATTAATATTTTAATTCTTGAGCCAATCTAAACTGAATGCCATCGTTTATTTTGTAAAATCATAAATAATACAGACGTTTTGTTGTTTGAAAATTTGAATTTTAGAAACTAAAATGTATTGAAAATTTGATGATTTGAATGGCTCATTAATAAAGCTTGAGTTTTGTTAATTTTTACTTGAGCTCAATTTCAATATGCGTATCGGTATCGGAATCGGTATCGGCGATATTTATTTTTGAGTATCGGTATCGGATCGGCGAAATGGCGTATCGTTACATCCCTAATTTAAATAGTTTTGGAAGTCAGCCAATGTGTGTATACATATTTGCACACATTTGCATCATTTGCACACTTTGCAATACCCATAGTGATTATCCTTATTAATTTATAATAATTTTTATTTAAAGTAAGAAGGCCGTTTATTTTTGACGTAAGATAATAATCTTTTTAAAAAACAAAGGAAGAATATATTTCGTAGCTATCATTTAAAAGTTAAATTCTTATATGAATGTAAATTCATATAATGTTAAGTTAGTAATCAATTCTCAGTAGAGGAATTTTGGACTTCAAAAATGGAAGAAATAAAATTTAATATGTGAAAGTCCACCGAGACATGTGGCTGCGCAATCTGCAAAAATATGTTCTCCCAAACAACACTGAATTACTAATTAAAAGCTCAACCAGAGTAAGAAAAACGAAATCTCAAAGTATGTATGTAGGTAAAATAATTTAAAAATGTTCAGTAGTGGTCTTCAAATTCGGCATCTCAATGTCATAATAATGATATATACCTAAAGTAGAGTGACAGTTTTTTTTAAATTGATTGTTAAAGGGATTGTTTTTTTCCAACTAAATTTGAAATATTATGTGGCTCTAAAGCTTTAAAGTAATATTCGTATTCCTATTCGGCGAATATTGTTTTAAATATTCGTATTCGCGAATATTAAAAATTGATATTCGTAACATCACTAATATATACTACATACAGTGGGCTCGCGATAATGTGTGTTCACATTTTTTTGTTGAGAATTTCACAAGTTTTTAAAATAGGGTCAACTATTTTAAGAAACAACAATTTTAAGAAAATAATAATAACTTTAGTATCGGGGCTTTATTTTTTGGGAGAGTTAAATATTCCTCCTCTTGCAAATTTGTGCTGTAAAACTTGTACTCCTTGTATTAAAGATATAATATTTTATTTTTGTAAATCAGGAGCAATTATTGTTCAGCATTTAGACCTCTAAAGTTTCTTTTTTGTCCCTTTCTTGTAAAAATATACAAAAAATAATTGTCATAATATCCGGAAATATGCAATTGCATATTTTCTCCTATGCAATGAATGTTAATCCAAATGAAATATTTATTCGTTTCAGAACTTTTTAAGAATTTTCACATCAATTTGTTAATGCATATGTATGCATATTTTTGCATATTTTACTCTGTAAAGCATAATTTTGCATATTTCCATGTTTTAATTTTTTTGCATATTTAAAATTTTTTCTTAGTGTTAATGACCACTTTTACAAAAATCAAGAATAAAAAAAATTTTATGAAACCATAAACATTTTTCAGTAATTTAAAAAAAAATTGGAATTTTTTCTAAACATTTTTAGCATATTTTATATTTGATTTATATCGAGTTTATTAACAAATTTAATAATTATAAATTAATTTTAAAGATCTCTTTATTTAGTGCATATTTTTGCATATTTTAGTTTTTACCATACAAAATTGCTTATTTCGTATCGCAACGTGCAGTGACGACATTTTTTTTATTCACAGCTTTAATAGTTTTTAATTGATTTTAGTAATTTATTTTATCGATTTTTTTCGATGTGTTTCGTTTATTTGTAGTTTGTGGAAAAGTACAAGAAGTGAATAATTGAATTTGTTTTTGGTTTTGCTCATTTATGAAAAATATATAAAAAAAATATACAAAATATATAAAAGAACAAGCTATGCCAGCTCCATGTCCATGTTTAATCGGCTCATCTGGCCATAATTATAAAAAATTGTACTTAATGGTGTCAGAAATTATTACAGTAAAACTTCGATATAACAAAGTTGAAGGGTATCGCAAAATAAAAACTTCGTTATAGCAATTGTTTTATAGCCCGCATGTAACAGTCAAACATTGATATATTAAAATATGAAGACAAAATTCGTTATTACTGTAGTTTTTTTTTATCCACATGCCATTTCACTTTGAAATATGTACTAATTTTAAAATAAAATTCTAATTTCATTTGTATATAGAGTTTTGATTGAATACTTTTGTAATATAGAGGCTGTACTTATGCATTTGCTCGTACGTACATATTTAAACTTGAATTCGTTGTATTGAGGCTTTTGAATGTACACTATTTTATATAAAGACTTTATAGCGCCGAATTTCTTCGTATGTTTGTATGAAAAACTTTGCAATAACGAGGACTGAAAAAAAAAGTTTGTTATATCGAACGTTTACTGTATCTATTAAAAAACTTTTATACGAATTGATTTATATGAAGATCATACAAATTAGTTTTAATGACTATTTAGCTAAAAGTCTTTGAAATATTTAAAAACTTAAGCTGCGTTTAAAGGATAAAAGAAAAATGTTTTCTATGTACAATGCCTGCAAAACTTTTAGCTCGGATGGCACTGCACACTTTATCAATGATAAAGTTATGTTTCTACAGGAACCTCATATGCGCGTGGCAAATTTCATAAGAATTGTTGAAATTTAAATTTTTGGAAAATCATAAATAAATACAACGTTTGGGTGTAGCACTGCCCACTTTTCTCGTCATAGCGGCATGTATGCATGATCACAGTAACTAAACGCAAAGTTTAATCAGAATGGCTTCAGTAGAAGTTCTTGGGAAAAAAATAAAACTTTTTAAAGTCGCAAAAAAAGAATTCATATCAAAGGTTTTTCAAATTAAACTGAGCTTACTGTAACAATAATGGCATGTGTCAGTATTCAACAAACTGTCTAAGTATGCTAATAATACTAAAAATAGAACAAAAAAAATTAAAAAAAAAAATATAGAAAATACATGTACAATAAATGAATCGCAAGAAAAACCGAAAAGGAGGAGAAAATATAACACTCACGTTTTTCCACAATCAGACTGACTGACAATGTCATAAAATTAAACAAAATGTCTATGTACATACATATATAAAAAAAACAAAAACAATAACAAAAACAAAAACAAAAACAAAAGAAAATCGAATAGAAAAATGTGTTTTTGATATGGGAAAGTATTCCAAAGGATGATGTTACACAATGTCTCAACATACATAACTGATAAGATTTTTTTTTGCTTTATTCAGGCACGCAGTTAAATCAGTGTGTTTGTAAGCAAATATGTACATATTTATGTAGATATGTATGTAGATATACATATATGTCGATTATGAATTATGAATGAAACCAACAAAATTAAAAGCATGATACAGATTTTCCAAGTGAACATTTATAAAAAATCTTATTGAATAATAAAAGTATCATTTGCTTTTATAATATATCTTTAATACACTGTGATTTACTTGAATAAGGGAATTCAATTTACTAATCTTGAAAGAATTCTAAAAAAAGTACCAAAAGCAAAAAGTACCAATAGAAAAAAGTACAAACTTTTCCCAATTAAACTCCCCAGAAAGTACGCTCACTGTATGTTAATGTTAAAAAAAGTAAAAGAAAAATAAGAAGTATGTACTAAAATTACTAAATGTATCACCTTTTCTTCATCTTTTCCCCCAAAAAGTGAAGAGTATGTTAATGTAAAATAAAAAGTACTGAAACTACCTATACGTCCCGTATTAACCCCTTAAAAAGTACCATCTGTTTTATTCTAGGCCATATACTATCCGTCTACCAAATTCACATCCATTAGACACCCAATCATACACATAAACTGTATAAATTTGAATTAGAAATTTCAAAATTTCAAAAAAAGTTAGACATTCATTGAAATTCCTAGTGATGAATGTTACAGTGCAATAAACAGTGAATACAGAAGTATCTCTTAAAAAACGTATTTTCTGCATATTAAAAAAAAACTTCACAATCTTGGAAGAAATTTTATTGGTAGAAAAAAAGACATCATAAAGAAATCGCATTAAATAAAATGTAACACTAAAACGAAAACATTTACACATTTTTAAAATATCGCCAATACGCAAAATCGCTAAAATGAAAAAAGCAAAAAACAGTTTTTGTCGAAACTTAAAAAAAATCTGCAAGCCAGAACATTTTTATCTTACTACATCAAATTTATAACACAAAATAAGGTCGAATAAAAATACTATACTATCATAAAAAAAACGCTATAATGAAAAGATCCACTACATTGGAAAATTTGTTAAAAAGTGAAAAAATAAACGCCAGAAAGAAAAGGCTACCAATACGAAGAAGCCACCAAAACAACAAATATCTATAAAACAGAAAAATCTCAAAAGCGATAAAAAAAATTTCAGTAACAAACAAGAAAACAAATCCAAAAAATTTGCAAAACTGAAAAATATCGCTGATATGAAAAAGTCGCCAATAGAAAAAAAAATAAGAAAAAATATATTTATATTGCCAAAACGATAAAGAGGCACCAAGACAAAATAAATTTTTATTTAACTGGAAAAAATCAACATAACGAAAGAATTCACTACAGAGAAAAACTTCTTAAAACGAGAGAAAAAAAAAACGCCAGAAAAAAGAAAGCTTCTAATACGAAAGACCCCCAAAATGACAAAAATTGCAGAAATATTAATTTCTCAAAAGAGGTTAGATCGCAAAAATTAAAAAAACTGCAGAATGCCAAAACTAAAAAAAAAAAACCGGGAGTGCCGCCAGAAGTGAAAACATTTTGTGATTACAACAATACACGTGCTATTGCCAAAATAATTATGCGTATATATAAATACATGCAACAAATTTAACCACTTATCAAAGCGTATGCAACAGGTGAGCTTACTAGCACAGCTGACTGAGCTCGCTTTATAGCAAATTTTCATACAAACTGATATAGTTTGAAGAGAGTACTTAATAAATGGCTACAGTTTGGTACTCATACTTATTAAAATGCTTTTAATTTGTTTGTGTGTTTTGATATGAAGCGAGTGCTTTATACCAACAAAATACATGTTGTTTTTGGATTGTTGAACTTCTTGTCGAACTGCGCATACCTGCTAGTTTTGCCATGCCACTTATTGTAAACGCAAATGCAACTGCGCCCGAGAAGTTAACAACCTACATTTTTTTCGCTCAAAATGAAGAGAGCGCCATCTTTGTGTACTCTTCTTAATCAGGTGCACCAAAAAATGAGTGTTTTTCTCATATATGGCAACATCACCCACAAGAGAGGGCGCTCTCTTCATTTTGAGCGAAAAACTTTAGGTGTTGGGCCTTATTACGGTTCTCGAATCGACTTCGACTGTTGTACTAGATTAAAGAAACACACAACATTTTTCTTTAATATATTACAGCAGTCGAAGTCGAATCGAGAACCGTAATAAACCCCAATATCAGTAGGTTGTTAACTTCACTCAGACTAGGCATTCGCACAAACAGAGATGCTACAAGTGTGACGGTGTCGCGAGTTCTGAGGTTTTGTCTCATCCAAAACCTTCGTACCACGCCAATAGAAGTTTTCACTTCAAAAATCGCTGAAACGAAAAAATCTGCAAAACTGAAATATATCGCCAGTAGGAAAAACCCGTTAAAACGAGAAAAGGAATAAACAAACGACAGGAATAGAAAGAAAAGTCGCCAAGAAAAAATGCCATAACGAATGACTACACCGCCGCTATAAAAACTAGTTAAAGCGATGAAAAAACGACAGAACAAAAATATAGCCAATACGAAAACGTCACTAACTAAAACGACAAAAATCGCAGAAACGGAAAAAATCGTACCGGAAAATCATAAAACGCTTAAACTAAAAAAAAATAACTAAAAGCAAAAAACAATCTGCACTACTTAAAAATCTCACCAAAACGAAAATTTTTTCTAGAAGAAAAACAAGAAAAAAAATCTTTTGACTAACTAAAAACAAATCGATAGAATGAAAATAAGCACCAAAATAAAAAAAAAAACCCAGAAACAAAAACTTGCTAATGCCAAAAAGACAAAAAAACCAAAAAAATTTTCAAAAACGATAAATACCGTGAAAAAAACGGGAAAACGAAAATAATAGAAAAAAATCGCCAAGGCAATAAAATTTGGCTAACCGGGAAAAATCGCCAAAACGATAAAAAAAATCCATAAAGCACAGAAAAAATATTATTGACCAGCATTATTGACCTAGATTTATTTATTTGTTTTTGCTAAAAAAATAAACGTAGTTTAAATGTAATCATGAGTTTTATTCATTCATTCATTACATACATATAGGAACTACGAGTACTTATGTATGTATGGGTCATATTTGGACCATTTACTTTCAGTTTTCGAAATCAATGATACAAAACAATTTTTTAAGTTTCATGTTTAAACATATTTTCTCCGTTTGAAGTTTTCTAAATTAAAAATAGGAGTTTTTTAATTTTCTAAGATTTACTGAGAAAAAAAAACTTAAAAGTTGTCAGAAGCTGATAATCCTTTTATGCAAATCGGGATAACTTCCTCTTGCATCATCATGCTCTATTCTCTATTCATACATTTTATTGTAATATTATTCTTCTTTCTATTCACATTTTTATTGTGTTATAAACTATTTAAAAGTTTTTCTTTTGTTTTATTGTTGTTGAATTTTGTTTTGTTGTTCAAGACAAAAAATGTGCAACAGTTTTAACTGTTCGATGTAAAGGAATAAAATGAAATCAAATGAAATGAAATAAAATCGTTAACGGTTTCAAGGAAAACTTGCACTATTAACTTTATTGATGAATAGTTTTAAAAAAGACCACAGCACAGTTTTAGTTAAAAAAAAAAACACTTTAAAGAATATTTTTAAAAATTATATTGATACGTTTATTTTGGAATAGTTTTATTTTTTTAATGAAATTTATTATATAAACTCTTTTTTTTCTTGTTTTCTAAAAAAAAAATTCTATGCTTAATTAATTAATTTTGGTTTTATTGACATTTTTAATTACAGATTATTTGTTGTTTTGTTGCTCTATCTCTTGTTGCTGTTTTATTTTCCTTTAACAATCGATTTATTATTTAAGGTTTTTCACTATTCATTTATTTATATTTCATTTTACATTTATTTTATTGTTGTTTTTTTTTTTTGCATTTATTTTAGGGGTTTATTCTAGTATTAATACTATTTCTATATTTTACTTTTAATATGTTCTAATTTCTAATACTTGTTTTTTTTATCTATTCAACTTCTTGTCCGTACACGTCCGTTAGGCTCCACAATTCGCAACGTTGTGAAAAGTTTTTGATGTGTGTTGTATTTTGATTTTACTCTATCCTACATATCGTTTTCAGGTATGAACAATATGCCCCTAAAAATATTAAACTTTCTCTTGATATTCAATTTACTTGCAGAGTGGTGAATAACACACATACATATGTAAATGGGTTTAAGCTTTAAGGGTAGTAAAAAGCTTTTCCATTACCAACTTACTGGATGGTCATTAGAAGTGTTCTCACAAAAATATACTACGATTTTGGTTTGATAGTAAATACAAAACAATAACACTTATTCTCTTTCTCTCAGCCAGTCTAAAAGATTCTCTGGTTTTTTTGAAGGGGTTGCATTTTTATTATACAAAATCTAAAACGTTGTATTCTCTATTGGCGTATGTGAAAGTTTGTCATTATTTTAACGATTTTTTTTAAAGGCAGATAATGTTAAATTAATGAATTAGTTCATTCATTTTCAATAAATTTTTTTTTTTTAAATTGCTTAATTTTTTGTGGTTCCTTTTATTTTGGGGCTTAAAACTTTGTCACTCACTGTGCTCTAGTTGGAACAACTTATTTTAGAATAGTTTCAAAGGGCTTTTCTCATCTAGCGTTTCTAAACAATCCCTTTCTTTAGTTTCGGTTCAATGCAGTGCATAAATGGGTGACATTCCCCTAAGTGCTGACCCTAATAAAGAGGATATACGTATGTCAATTGTATTAAGAACCTAACTATTTTTAAAAAAATTCTTTTGTGTGGCAACTATGTTTTGTAAAGAGTGTGCACTCTTTTGTGGTTTTATATATTGTTTATTTTATAAAGAGTGCTTCGGAGGGGAACCCTACGCTCTTTAAAACCCAATAACTGCCTGTTTAACTATGTCTATAGAATTCTTTCGTTCGTACAATTACCTTTGAAATAACACAAAAATTTCACAATTTATTTCAATTAAACGAACGAAAGAGAATTCTAACGATATCGTTAAACTGGAAATAAGTCGGTAAAATCAATTAAAAAAAAATATATGTTTTCTTTGGTTTCTTTAAGGCAAACAAACGTTACTTATTTAGGTTTTCTTTACATTGTTGATATGCCTTGCATACATACATATCGTATTTAGTATGTACGGGTATGTGTTCTGGTGTGTGTTATTGTGTGATTTTATTTGTTTTTACATAAAAGTTCATGTTCAGAGTGCAATTGAAAGCAACACGTTAATCATTTATTGCTTATAGTACATATTTTGTGTGTTTGAAAGTAAATTTTCACAGGTCTCTTGGGCAATAACGGAGAGTTGTTGCAACAACATCATAACTCAAAAAAACTTAACGATTAGTTAATCATGCAGAATTAATAATAACATCGTTTTATATATTGCAAACAAACATCTTTTATTTGCTTATTTTTCAAATATTAAAAAAAAAATTTTTTTCCGTATTGAACGTTACTCTTTCATTGCAAAATTTCATTAAAAAAATTTTAAATGCCAAAATTGCATTAAAAGTATTTTAAGATTTTTAAAACTTTAATTTATTTCTATTATAGTCGAAAAAGTTTTATCATGTATTGAATGTTACCCAAAAAATTTTTTTTAATTCTTTGATAAATGTTTGTGCATAACAATGATAATGGAGAACTAGGTCTCACAATTGTTGCTTGATATATATGTACATATAAATTTCCTAAAAAATTTAAAGGAAATATATCGTCATGTATTGAGTGTTACCCATCATAGTTTACTACAGTTTCTATAATAAATTTTTGTATAGAATGAATATAATCGATGATTATGCATTTAATATTTAGCGTTTCCTTGAAAGCAACTGAAATTAATTAAAAAAAATTTGGATAATATTTCTTTATGTATTGATTGTTATCCACAGTATAATTCAATTATATGCTTTCAATTATATAATAATTCAAATCACAGATTAGGTATTAAAATTATTAGTTATTTCAGTTTTAGTATGTGCTTTGAAATG
Organism: Lypha dubia; assembly: GCA_947311025.1. Lineage (NCBI taxonomy): Eukaryota > Metazoa > Arthropoda > Insecta > Diptera > Tachinidae > Lypha > Lypha dubia. Next base: position 16,291,147 of record OX371264.1, on the reverse strand, counting down.
TAAAAAACTTTTCGTCATGTATTGAGTGTTACTCGTATCTTATTTTTAAATTTTAATTTTATTAATTGAAGATATTGAAACACAATTATTGCATATTTAACATTAACAGTGTTGTTAAAGGAATATAAACTTCATGAAAATGTAGGAAAGGTTTTTTGTTTTGCATGTATTGAGTGTTACTATTATTATATTTTTTAATTATATCATTAATGTTTGTTTATAATACCTGTAATCAAAGAATATGAATTAAAATATCGCGTGCCTTTAAAGTATAAATTTCAAAGAAACATTTAATAAAAGGGTCGTCAAGTATTGAGTGTTACCCATACGTTTGGAATATCTATAATAAATATCTGTCTAAAATAAGCCTAATTAAAGATATTGCTTTACATTTTTGGGCTAAGTAATATTTAGTTTTTGCTTGGAAAAATATTAATTTTACACAAAAATTGAAAAAATATTTCTTATGTGTTGAGTGTTACCTAAAGTTTTTTTTTTTTTTTGTAATTATATAAAAATTTTTTCGGCATAGTAAAGTTAATCGAACACTTGTATCTGCAAAACATGAACATTTAATGAAAATTTTTGAAAGCTGTCAAGACTGTTACTTATAGTTTTGTTTTAAACTCTATATTAAAAGTATGTGTTAAATAAAGGTAATAAAAGATAATACAACACAATTGTTGGATATTTAACTCTTAGGATTTGTTAGGAAAATGATAAATTTCATCAAAAAATGTATTGAACGTCACTTTGATGAAATTGATAAATCTGTTTTGGGTTTTGAAAAAGGGAAACATTTTAACATCATCGGAAATTCGAAAATGCTAAAGGGAGAAAAATTGAACTCTATAATGAGTTAAGTAAGAGATATAGAAATGATCTTATACACACACATACATGTAAAAAAATTGCTTATGTTAATAAAATACACCAATAACCGAAAAGTATACAAAAGTGTAAAAAGAAGTTATAAGCTTCAATAAATTTTTATATTTGAAACTTCTTTCATCCAGAAAATTTTATCAACATATTAAATAGCACATGACAAAGGCAGGTAACGTTCAATACAATACCTTCCTGTTACTTTTGCTTTTTTTATTAAAATAATAATAAATGAAACTATTATCTAAAATTGATAACTTTCAATTATATGAAATGCAATTTTTATATAAATAGAAGTGAACTGTATCATTTAACGAAAATTACAATAAAAAAATATTTCTAATCAAAATCAATTGTTTATTCTATTCTATTCTATTCTCTTAATTGTTTTGTTGTGTTTATTTAAATATATATTGACCCCGTCAATTTCATTTCCTCCGCTTGTGTCTTTAGTTTTAAACGCGCACAGTGTGCATAAACAATTAACCTTCGTTTACAATTTGTTTATTTTGCTGTTACGGACGGCTGGAAGAGACATCAATATCATTCATGAGTATGGCTAATTTCCTTCTTTGACTTTTATTTCCAGCCAAAAATGTTTATTATTTTCAACTAAATTTTTACAGCCTGATGCCTGCTGAACCTAAATATTGGCGCAAAAAAATTGGCAGATATAAACAAACTTTTTGGCAGCAAGTGAAAACAATATCAGACAGAACAATAACATAAAAAGAATACACTTTAATATCTAAATTGAACTGGAAAAAAACTTGGGATTTTTATGTCTAACAATCTTGTAGATGTTTAAAAGAATTTTTGAATAAAAATAAATCACAATAAATTTAATATCGTCATGGGGGAATTTTTTTTTTTAATGCAAATTGTTTATACAATTAAAAATGTTTAATTTACTAAGCTGCACAGTGGGAACAATAATTATATTTAGCAAAATTTTATCTTGTAAATCATTAAATTTATTGTAGTTGATAATTTTGTATTGAAAAATTTTGTCGTTTGTGAGTTTTTTTTTCAAAGATTCTGTATTCGATAAATTTTCCATACAAAATTTTGTTGATAAATTGATTAATATTCAGAAATTAATTCTATTTAAAATAGTTATCGATACACATTTAGAAATTTTCTGCATTAAATTTTCTATTTTTCTTATGAAAAATTTCAATTATTGATAATTTCGTTTCATGGACAGAAATTTTGTTATCGATAACTTTGTTTTCAAAAATTTCTGTACACATACTTATCGATACAAATTTATTAATTTTGTGCATTAAAATTATGGAAAAGTTTGTTTCAATTATCTATAAATTTTATATAAAAAATTTTTGTTATCGATTTTTTTGTTTTTCACAATTTTCTGTATTTTATAGTTTTGGTTTTGTAAATTTTATATTGTATTTTATTACGTATTAAAAGTTTCTGAAAACCATAAGGTTTTTTTAAAAAAAAAATTGTTTAAATTGTTAAATACTTTCGAATTAATTATCGATATACAAATCAATAAATTTTCTGCATTAATGTTGCGCATTTTACGCTTGAATTAATTTATTAAAACGAAATTTCAATTATCGTTAAGATTCTTAGAGAATATTGTATTCGATAAATTTTCTGTACACGAAATTTAGTTGTTAATTTCTTAAATGTTCTCAAAATAATTCTACTTTAAGAAGTTATCGAGAATTATTAATAAATTTGTGGCTTTGAAATTTTAATTTCTCGCATACTTAAATTTGTTAGAACCGCATTTCAATTAGCGATAACATTCTTAAGAAAAATTTTGTTATCAATATTTTTTTTTCAAAAAAAATCTATATATTATATATTTGTATTGGGAAGTTTTGTCGCAAGTTCCTGTAATCGATAAATTTTTTTAAATTTTTTTATGGTGAATTGTTAAGTGCCGGTTCGCCGATAACGAAGAACTTCTTTCTTTCGAACAATTACATTTGAAACAAAAATAAATTCAAAAATTTTGTTTTTGTTTTATATATAATTGTTCGAAAGAAAGAACTTCTTCGATATCGGCGAACAGGCAGTTAATATTGTGTAATAATTTCTAATTAAAAAAACTATCGATAAACGTTTTTAATTATGAGTTTTTTTACAAGTCTGATAGCACAGTTTTAAAAATTCAGATCAGTTTTTGAACTGAAGGCATGGCAATTTTTTCTCAAGTTATTTGGAGCGCTAATTTTTACTTCGATAAAAATATTATTTTGAGACTGCGCCAAAATATTTATCAAGCTGATCAGTAGTTTCAGAGATTTCGTGAAACGTGTGGCGAATTTTAGTCGTAGTTGATTTACTTTTGTTATATATTAAAAAAAAAAATACGATATTTTTAGTGACAGTGTTCTGACGTCATAGAAATTTACATAAAATTTATGGCATTTTAAAGACACATCTTTTGTTTTTACGATCATTTAAAATGTTGCTGTTTTTAATTTTCTTATATGTAAATCATTTTATTCAAATTTTTTATTTTATTAAAATTTTTATTCATTTTAAACCAATTGTCATTTAATTTAAACAAAATTTTTAAGAAAATAAACTCACAAATTTTTGCCTTTCTATAGTTACAGGTTGAACAATCATTATTGGTATGTGATTGCGAACAATTATGTATTTGTTTTGATTTAAATGCACATATCGATCAGTTGCTGAAACAACGTTTTAACTCAAAACATTTAAATTTGCAAATCCAGTACTACCCTCCAGTTACTTCTTTATGCAACATAAAAATTTCGCAAAAATATCTGGTAGACTGGACCCTTAGAAAAAATTGTAATATTTTTTTTTGTAAATTAAATACTTTTAAGTTATTTTCTACAAAGCTAGTTATTTTTTTTACTTATTACGTTGTTTGAGTAAACTGGGGATACGTGGAAGACCGAACGAAATATCAATTTAAATTCTTTTTGTGTGTAAATTATTTTGTTTAGAAATATTTTTATTTATTCAAAATTGGAAGAAAAAAAAACAAATATATAGTTTTTCTTTGGCATTTGCAAATACACTTTAATTAATATTAATTGATCAAAAAAAAAGATGAAAACTAAAAATAAATCATCATATTGCACTTCAATTGGGTGTTGAAAAGCACTTGACACCAACGTTTTAAACTGTGTTTTGTTGTTGTTTTTGTGTTTGTTTAACATGTAGCATGCGCGCAACGTAATGATAGGGTTAATTTGACTTGTTGATCTGTTTTTTTTTTTTTTAATTAGGACCAGTGTTTTTTTTTCTCTAAACTCCTCCACTGTGCGGTAGATTTTAAGGTGTTAAATTCTGATTTTATATAGTCTTGTACCAGATCTTGTACAGAAAATTATATTAATTTGACAAGGTGTGATATTTTTTTTGTAATTGTAGATGAGATATGTGTATCCGAATAACTATTGATTTATCTCAAAACATTTTTTATGACATGACTTATTTCGTGCCGACCACTGCCTAAAGCTCGATTTCATTTTAAAATTCTATCATCTAGAAGAGTTACGCTTTAGAAACAGAGCTGCAAGTAACTGATCTTATCATTTTATCGCGCACTTTATGCGCCAGATAGTTTTTCGTTGTTAAACTTCTCGCATTATTGTTTGATTTCTATTGTCTTTCTTTCTCTTCCAGTCTCTCTCTCTCTCTCTCTCTCCCGCTCACACATTACACAATACATCATCGGTTTTTGTTCTTGTTGCCATAATATTTATTTGTTTATATAAAACAACTGGAATTCATATACACTACCATACAATACACTGAATGACAAAAGTATTTTTGTATGTATGTGTAACTCCTGATAGATCCGAATATAAAGTTCTCCTTTAATTTGTTAAAATGTTAAAGTAGAAGCAGCAAAAGATACACATTTTCATTAATATTTTATCTCAAGTCCAACTGCATGTAGGCGCAATCAAGTGCTTGTCCCACATTTTTTTTTTACCGTGTATGGAAGTTTTGTGTAATTTTACACTTTAAAAGTTAATTGAATAGTGTATGGAAAAATTAGCTCAGTTGAGAAAAATTGTCAAAGAGAAAATATTGACGTTCTAGAATAATTAGTGTTGACCTGTGTTATTCATAAATCATCTCCCTCTCTCTCTCTCTATCATACGCATGGAAAATATTGATATAATAAAGCTCATGTGTTTGTTTATGTATGTGTGTGTGTGCTTACACATATTTGTTTACGAATTAATTTTTATACAATCGATCAATTAATAGTCTTTTGCTGTCATGAATGGTTGTTGTTGCTGTTGCCTGTTGCTGATGTTTGTTTAAGTCGCTGTATTTAAAATTCTTATTGTTGATGATGTTGTCGCCGTTACATATTTGACTTTAAATTAATAAAAGATATTATTTATGTATGAAATTGTATCGTTTGTTGATCAATAAACAAAATGTTATAAAAACAAAAAAATTTGTATTCAAATAATTGAAAGTCTGTGGGTCAGTAATGGCAAACAATAGACCGACAAACTGTACATGCAGTTATATTGCAAAGTCTATTGGGCCGACACTAAATTGCTGTTTCCACATGACTGGCGGACGAAAGATTTGGTTGTAAAATATTTATGAAAAGCACTCAGTTTTTGCAGTATTTTTCATAAAAATTTTACACTCAAATCATTTGGCCGTCATGTGGAAACAGCACTTAAGATATTTTAAAATTATAAGCATGTAGACACAACAACAAGAATATTTGAATAGAATTAATTGATTTTACTTAACTAAAGAATTTCATAAATTAATAAAAATTAAGTTTTTAATAAAATATTTAAGTACACCAAAAACCATAAGTATCACCTAGAAAATTGAAAAAAGCTTTTGAACTTGTATGTTTAGATAAATACATACTTGCTGTATTACTCAATTCGTATATGAATATATTTAAAAATTTAATTAGAAAAATTTTCTTATAAAAATTATATTTCATATAAAAATTTTAAAGCAGAAAATAAAAATTTCAATTGTAATTTTTGATCATTTTAATTTTTTCTATCAATTGATTTTTAAGTTCAACATTTTTTTACTAAAAATTTGGGAGAATTCTAATGAAAATCTTATTGTCAAAAATATTTTATTTTTGAGTGAGAAACTTAAACTTCCAACTATTTTTAAAGAAATTTTCTACATGTAAAATATATAATTTTCGAATTTTATTTCTTAGCTACAACCATAATCTCGGCTTGAATTATTTATATAGTTGGAAATTATACTTCATACAAGGCTTTCAATCAATTAAAGCTGTAATAATTTCTTAGCCACAGGCATAGCACTATTGTAACAACCATATCATAGTATATTTCTCTTAGGTTATGGTTGCCTCAACCATGTTTTTATTTTCTTTGTGCGTACGTTTGAAGTATAAATACGATCAGAACTTTGAAGTATAACACCACGAGGACTAATTTTGTGAAACATTATAACACTCTTGATCTACGTGGTCTTTCAATAGTGCGCGATGGAGAGGCTGAAGTTTAGTTAATTCTAGTTAGTAAATTTTTATTGTTATTGATTTTCAATTTATTTGAGTCAAAGGTGTTTTATTAAATAACATTTTTCTAGTCAAACTTTATGTTAGAGAAAATTTTTAACACGAACTTGCTTCAATAAATCCTGTTTTGTGAGATATTTTTATTTCAATAAATTGGAAATTAACCCTTAAAAACATTTCAAATTTTGAATGAATACAGGGCTTCAAACTTTCGTTTTTTTAAGGACCTTTCTATAATAGAATAATATCATTAAAGATGTTCTACCATGACAAATATTTTTATGCATTTTTTAATAATGTTAGTCCCTTTTTAGGTAAAAGTGGTTAAAAATGTCTCACATGGCGAAGGTTTATGAGTTTAAAACGCAGTGATTTAAATAAAAATCTAAATTTATTTTATATGCCAGTTATAAGAGTTAGAAGATTTTTCAATTTTAAATGTGAAAAAAGAGAAAAATTTAACTCTGCCTACTATGGAATCATTAGAACATTTTATAACAATGTTTTCGAAATAATAAATAAATACACTGTGCAGCAAGTGCTATTTTGTCATATGTCAAAATTTTTAAATTATATTTTGGAATTTTACACGTACTGTTTATAAAAGACTAGGTTTTACCCGTTACTTCTTTCACGCAACATATTAATTAAGGTATAAACTGTTTGTCTATCAAATTTATAAAAAAAGTACCAGAAGCAAAAAGAACGTTAAGTAAAAAGTGCCAAAAGCGAAAAATATCAGCTTTTCCTAACATTATCCTCACCCACCACAGAAAGTTTACTATATTTTAATGTAAATACTAAAAATTTCAATATGTATAAAAAGTACCAATTTGTCCCGTTTTTACTTCTTAAATAGTACGTAATATTTTAATACGGGTCTTATGCTTTCGGTCTTTTAGATTTCATCGATATATATTAAGAGAATTTCTAAACTGAAAAAGTACTAAAAGTAAAAACGCACCAAAAGTAAAAAAAAATACCAAAAGTACCGTTTATTGCTCCTTCCAGCCCCAGAAAATATATTAATTTTTAATATATCTATAAAAAGCACCTAAATACCATTTGTTTCTCTTTTATCCCATAGAATAGAACTTATATTTTAATATGGGTTATATGATATACGTGAAAAGTACCAATTTGAACCGTTTTTACCCCTTAAAAAGAAACAGGACCATTTACGTCCTAAAAAAAAGATATATTGTAATCTGGGTCAAATACTTTCCATTTTATAAATTTCATTCGAATCCATTAAAAGAATTTCTTAAGAGAAAAAGTACCAAAAGTGAAAAAGTACAAAAATTAAAAAAGTACCATTTGTGATAAAAGTACCAAAAGTAGTAGTTTCTTTCATTTCAGCCTGTAAAAACTATGTTAATTTATAAAAAAATCTATAGAATATTAGTTATTTTTTTACCCCCTGAAAAGTACTTTTTTATTTACTCTGGGTCAAATTTCATACCATATCCATTGAGCGGTTTTCGCATTATAATGCAACAAACATCCAAACATACAAGCTCTCACATTTATAATAGTAGTATTACATATTGGGATAATATTTTGACTTATTTCGTAGAAATTTATTGCGTAATCGAGTGATTTGCACAAATGTGAACTGAGAAATTTACCGCAATTTCGAAACAAAAATGTCAAAAGCAAGTGAAGTACATGAAACGCATTTATAGTCTATTTTGGGGATGCTCACTGTATATAGTAAATTGTAAGAAACTCTGGTTTAATTTAATTGAAACACAATATATGAAATAATGAAGTGCAATTTGTGCACAATTAGGCTGAACCTACACCGACGTAGGACAAAACAGTTTTTCTGACTAATATGACTCACTCGATATCGATCAAAACTTCAATACAATTTAAATGTAAATTTCGATCGATATCGAATGCCTTAATTTGGTCCCAGAACATTAGTTCTTATGAAACAACCCAAATCGAACAAAACAAGCACTAAACTGTCAGTTTGACTTATTGCGCCAAAACATTGGATGCAGACAATACATGTTGTTTAATATATGTAATACACCCACACCGAGTATGAGCCAAAACAGACTGAATCGAAGATGTTTGCTCATGTGTGTTTTCTTATGATGTAGTTCCTACCAATTATGACAAGTGGGAAAAATGCTGTTTGATTGCCGGTTGTCTTTTAAGACAAAAACTTGATAAGACGTTTTTTTTTCTTTTGGTATGAGTTAGCATCAAACAAATATCTTTGACTTGAAAGCCAAACACTTTTTGTCTTTCGTTAGTGTTGGTTCAGCAAAAAAAAAAACTCAAAAAATATTGCAAACTGAATGGTTTTTTTATATTATAAAATTTTCTTCATTGACCAGAAAAACTCATTTTCGGTTTTTTTTTGCAAAAATATCAATATGTGGTAACGGAAGTTCTGCCTACTTACGTCGTAAAATATAAAACTTATGTTGGCTTAAATCTCATTTAGTTTGTTTTTGCCTGTTGAATATTTGTTTTTATAGATTTTTAAACATTTCAGCAAGAAGAACATGTTTATAAGCTGCAGCAAGATCGACCGGCAAACGGACGGGGCAAAGTAACAAATCGATGATGAGCAGCGCGGCACAATCACTAACAAGTGACCAAGGGAGCATAAAATTTTACTCGTATTTTACGTTTCAATTGACCGGCCACACCGGTTGTTTAAATTTATTGATTTAAGGTCAACACAACACAAATAAAGAAAAAAATATACATTTAAAATAGACAGATTTAAGTGTAACAAGTACTTCTGGTTTTTGTTTTTTTTTCGGTTTCTTTGTTGAGATTCGTTTAAATATTATTGAAAAATTAAAATAAAAATATTATTCTTTATATGTACATTTTTTTGAAAAACAGCATGAATTAAACGAGATTCGGCGATAATGTCGCTTAAGCCAGTTTGATTGTTTTTTTACATTTAATTCGTTCGATAAATTTAAATGTGGATTAATCACAACTCACACGCTTATTAAACGATTTAATTGATTTTCATTTAAATTCTTAATGATTGTAATGATATCTTTTTTTTTTTTTTGGTTATTATATTTGTTTTTGAATTCTTTGCATTTGTGTGTGTATGTGTACTTTTTACATTTTAAACTGACACTGATCTGACACTAACAACGTGATATTAAAAGCTATTGATGCACATTATTTCAATTAAATTTAATTCTCTTATTATATTTTGCTGCACAACCAAGAAAAAAATATTCATAAATTTCCATCAAGCACCATAAAGAATTGATGACGATGACGATGGCGATGATGGTGATGATGCTGATACTCAGCATTCAAATCAACGATCACCACAAGCAACCGCCGAAATCGAAAAGAGAAGTGCAACTACAAGTGAACAAAATTTTTATAATAATAATTTTTCTTAATGTTGTCTTCGCTTTAAAAAAAACACTCTTTAAAAATGCTCAATTTTCCACAAACCAAAAACTACAAATACAAAATAAATATTATAGAAATATGCAAAACGTGTAAAATATTTCAACCCGTTCCGTTTATGGCCACTGTGTTCGAAACAGACACTAGACTGACACTAAAGCTGCTCATAATTGAAAACGTCATGAAGTATTTATTATTGCACGTTAAATGTTTGTTGTTGGTGATTTTGTTGTTGTTGTTGTTGTTGCTATAAAAGCAAAACAAAATCGAAATTAAAAGGCAATTTGTTTTGTGGTTGTACTGGTGAGGTTGTGGGGGGGGAGGGGGTGCAGTGTGTCTTTATTGCAAAAACAGATTGATAGTGGCGGCTGGCAGGTTGGTTTTCACAAAATATTTTCCAAATAAAAAGAAAAAAAAAATAACAAAAAAATTATTTAACTAAAAACCGAAAAAATGTGCGGATATTTGAGTTTTTTTTTTTTATTATTTTGCTTACAGATGTTTATTTCGGCAAAAAAATTTTTTTTACGTTTTATTATTAAAGCACCGTATAATAAAAAGTTTAAAATCTGGTTATACTAAACAATAAACCCATTTAAGCAATTAAAGATATATTAAAAAATTATTTGGCAATTAGAGAAATATTTTTCATAACAAAAATATTTGTTCAAGTGTTGCGATAATTAAGCCATATTTTGGTTCAAGTCCCAATATCTTAACATGTACTCGTATGTATGTGTGAAAATCTTAGTTAAAATATTAAAATTTAGTTATGTGGTATGAACTGTCTAGTTCTAATAAATAAATATCATTATCGTAGACTAGTTTTATTCAAGTAATGGTCCATTCTAGTCATAGTATGGAAATAGTCTAGACATAATGTAGTCTAGTCGTAGTCATTGTCTCGCGATATTCTAGTCACATTCAAGTCATAGTTAAATCATAGTCTAGCCATAGTCAACTCATAGTATTGTGATAGTCTGATCATAGTTTTATGTTAATCTAGTCACAGTCTGGTTCTAGTTTGGTCATAGGTTTGTGGTAGTCAAGTCGCAGGCTAGTCATACTGTAGTCATAGTATAGTCAAGTTATAGTTAAGTTATAGTCTAGCCAATGTCAAGTCATAATAATGCTATAGTCTGGTCATAATTTTGTGATAGTCTAGACTAGTGATCTGCAACAAGTATGATCGAGCCTACTTATTCCCTAAAATTGAATTGTAAGAACAACACAAACAAGTATTATTCAATTTTATACTTGTTCGCTTTTTATGCACAAGCAGAAAATTCATCATCAAGTGTAAATCATTTCGATGATTTTATGCGAATGTGCATGATCTGATTGCGTGATGTAATAAATATAAGGCATATGCAGAAATACAAAAAACACCAACTCTATGTATTTTGTTGGTAGAAAATTTGATTTCGGAAGTCAAACTGTGACAAAAACATAATAAAAAAAATTATTTATTCAAATACGAGTACAAAACTACTTTAACATCTGAATAAAACACTTATTCCGCTAACAACACGTTGGCTTCGATTCAAAATGAGTTTCATACTCTTAACGGCACAGTCAGAACATTCATGTTAGCACAAAACAACAAGTGAATAAAACTGAATGTTTGTAGCTGATGTCTGGTCTAGACACAGTCTGGTTATAGTCTGTTCATAGTTTTGTGATAGTCTAGTCACCATCTAGTCATAGTCTAGTTTTATTAAATTATTTTGTTTTTGTTTTAACAACAGCACCCATAACTTCGTGAAATTTTTATGTATTTCTTAAAATACAAAGTGTAGTCATAGTCTGGTCATAGCCTTGTGATAACCTAGTTACAGTCTTGTCATAGTCTACTCATAGTCTATTTGTAGTCTAGCCAATGACTGCTCATAGTTCAGACTATGTATAGTAGTAATTTTAATCAATGAGGTATTTCCGGAGGTCAAGTTCAATTTTGAGATTTAGTATCCTTGAAGACAAGAAAATTTTCATGCTACACTTACCACACAGAAAAATTTTTAATATTAAACTAAAGTTTTAATGAAATAAAAAGTCGTATTATTAATTAAATTGTTTAATTGATATAATAAAACTTTTAATTTTTCGTAATGCATCATGCCAATCAATAATCAGTTTTTTCTTTAATGAAAATGATTCATTTAATTATAATAATAAAATTTTTAATAGTTTCTTTCTTAAGCCGTTTATTAATTGACACAATTTCGTGAATAATGAAGTGAATAATATTTTAATTATTGTAATTAAAATCTTAATAGAAAACTTGAAATAATTTTAATTAAACTTTCTATTGTTCATGTTAATAATTAATTTTATGTTTTTGGTTTGCCGTTGTAAATTTAATTAATTGTTTTTATTAATATTACGAAATGTTTTAATTGAAATACATATTTATTATACTCCTATACTAACGTTGCAGAGCTAAAAGTTTTTACAAAAGCCATCTTCGGATCCCCTTAATCCCCATTACTGTCATTAGGACTTTGTATCGATTTTTAAAAAATTACGATATTATTTTAGCTTATTTTGTGTAGAGTGCAACTGAACCGAATATTTTGCTTAATATCAGCATTAACTTTTAATATTGTGTGTATTTTCTATTGTAGTTCTTGAGTGTTTTTTTTTTATTTTTTTTTTTTTGTTAGACAATATTTTTTCGACTGTAAATGGAAATAAATACAATTTTTAACAAACAAACTGCCTTGTCACATAAACACGAATTAACACATTTTTTATTTGTGACATTTGTTGTTTGAATTAAAGTCAAATTAAGATTTTTTTACAGTTTTTTTATGTAAACAGCTTCACTATTAATGGAATAACATAAACTTTTAGAATGTCATAAACATACATATTTTTTCGATAACATTTTTTCAAAAATTTTGTTTTATTTACTGAAAAATTTACAATCTTTAGTTTTTTTATTTATGATTTTGGTCTTAATGAGAATGTCTTGCTTAAAATCCTTAAAAATGTTGTTTGAAAATCTTGAATTTTACTACGACACGTGTTGCAGTTTATTAATTATTTAAATTGAACTGGATGGACACCAGAAAGTTCTGTTCGATTTAATTGATATTTGTTTTAAGTAAAATTGGTTGGGTGCGTTGTCTTGTGCCATTTCTTAAGTAAAGTTTCAACTTAAACACTGAAAAAGAAAATAAAAGAATACAAGGCGAGACAAAAAACAAATTTTTTTAAAAGCAATTAGTATGTATGTGCCATGATTCGAAAGTCTGCCAGTTTTAATTTATTTTTCACAATACTTAAGTTGCTAAGATTAGTAAAGTTTGTATTTTATTAAAATTTCCATAATCTCGCAATTTATTATAATTAAATTGTCGACACGTTTCATGTTGTGTTCTCTTCTTTCCATTCAAATCTCTGTTGAAACATAAAAGAACGATTTTATACAAATTTATGTGTGCACACACAAGCACTCACATACCGTTATAGAGACTGCCGCAAAGAATTAAAAAAAATCGATATCTTTAAAGCTAATAAAAATAGTAGAAGTGCAAAATATTAGTAGAATATAATGATAACCGACATTTTAAAGTGGCGCTTTCTAAACAATTGACCAAAAAAACCGCAGTATAAGCATGCGTTTTACAAAATAAATTTGCACGAGTATCTGTCTGTTTATTTACAAATAGGATTGCCCCATGTTTGTGCAGAAAACTATCAGAATTTTGCATGTACATATTCGGAAAAATTTATACTTTAGATTTAACAAATCTCAATTTGTTGTTTTGGGAACCACTCTAATGTTGCAAAACATCAAATGGCAACTGGAAAAAAAGAACAGAATTTGGCAATGGAAATGCAACAGTATTAGTTAGAATGGCCATAATGATGTTGAGTACAATTTAATTGTATGCCATTTGCCAGGGTTTTATCACAGTGTGAGTGTATATATGTATTTATGGTTTACTTGTATGTGTAAAACAGGCAGCATTTATTTGTTTAAACGATTAACAAACCGTGGCGTAACAGTAACTCTGCGTATGTGTGACTGCTTTTATATGTATTGGTAATTACCATCTGAATGCTTGCGGAATGAAATTGTGGTATTTCTTTTGCTATTCAAATGATGCCTTCTAACCAATTGCCAATTGATAAATGACCGAAATGCAAATAGTCTCACATTACCAGCGATAAACTGGCTTAAATAAAAACCAGTTTGTATGTGCTCGTAATCGTCATTTGGATAAAGAGCATATAATCAGTTTTGTAACTTAAAGCATTTAAGAAAACAATAATTTTTTTATAGTGACCCAAAATATAAATTTTAGCTTTTATCCGTGACTTCAGTCACGCTACATATTAAGGAAGGCATAAACTGTCTCTGTACAAGATTTATCAAAGAAACTAAGTAGTACCAAAAGCAAAAAGTTCATAAAGTTCCAGTGTTTTCTTATTTTTCCCTCTAACAAATACACTGTATGTTAATGTAAAAAAAAAAATTTTGTAAGAAAAAAAAAAAGTACCTAAAACACCAATTGGTTCCAGTTTTGACTTAAAAAGTACCCCATAAATTTTATAGGGTCCCTTGCTTTGAGTATACTATATTTCATCAAATCCATTAAACTTGTTTCGAGTTATAGTGGATCAATCATCCAAACATAAACTGTTTGTATACCAAATTTCTCGAAGAAACATAGAGGTACCAAAAGTACCAACTATTCCTCATTTTACCTCGCATAAACTGCACTGGATAGCAATATAAAAAATGTATAGTAAAAAAACCAAACAAAAAGAGCCAAATGTAACAACTTTTCCTCATTTTACCCCCAAAAAAAGTACAATGCATATTATTGTAAAAAAATTAGTAAAAAAAAAACAAAAAGTACTAATATGTCCCGTTTTTAGCCATATGAAAGTACTATATATTTTAATCTGTGTACCACGCTATACGTGTAACAAATTTCTTCCATATAAATTAAGACAATTTCTTAAAAGAAAGAGTAACAAAAGAAAAAATTACCAAAAGTAAAAAAGTACTATAAGTTTAAAGGTACCAAAAGTAAATTTTTTTTTCCTTTCAAACACCAGAAAATATGTTAATTTTTTTCCAGTGCTCGGCAGATATTTTGTTACTTTATTTGATGGAAATTTTCTCGTTATAAGTTTTTTTACATTGCAAAAGTACATCCAAACGAAGCACGCATTAAAGTATTTTTTTAATATTATTTTCCAAATGTATATTTTTTGTTATTTTGTTTGATTTTATGGATTTTCTTTGTTATTTCATTTCATTTAATTTCATTTGTTTTAGGCATTTATTTTTTAATTTGTAATATTTTTTTCGCATTAATATTGATCTGTTATATTGATGACGTATTGTTTGCTCAATTATTAAGTAATTTATTGTGTTTTGTTCCCTACAATCAGCAGTAAGACTGACAATCAGCAGTAAGACTAAGTGTTGAAAACGCTTAATGCAGTGCAAAAATAAAAATAAATGGAGGTATAAAAAAATTTCGATTAAATGTAGAATATGCATATCATTCATTATCTTAATATAAAAACGACCTAAGTAAAATTGTTTTCAAATTGCGCCTTTTTGTTTATATCGATAACTGATAGGATGGCCTATCAAAATATCATGAATTTACGATTTGAAAAAATAATGAGTTGGGGCCTTTATATACTAAAGTAACGATTTATGGTTTTTCTGAAATAAAAACGATTTCAGCCAGTTTTAAATATTTTTTAAGAATTGTATGAAGTAAGCAGCTTACTGTTGGTTAATTCCCATTATCATTTTTAAGAATTTTTCTTTAAAGTCAACATTTTTATGAACTTTATTTTCCTGTCTTATGAAAACAAATTTTATTTTATTGCATATATTTTACAGCAGCTTTAACCCATGACTGTTGTACGTTACATGATAGTAAAAACAAAAAGTACTAGAAGCAAAAACACCCAAAAGCATCCGATTTTTCACATACTACCACCAACAAAGTACAATGTATGTCATTGTAAAAAATTTCTAAAAAAAAATAAAAAAGTACCAAAAACACCAAAAGAATCATCTTTTCTTAAGTAAGTCAACGTAAAAATATATAATTAAAATACAATAAGTACCAAAAGTACCAATTTGTCGCTTGTTTCCTCTATAAAAAAAAATTTAATTTAAATCAGAATTTAAGAGAATTTCTCAGGAGAAGAAGTACCAAAAGTAAAAACACAGCAAAAGTACCATAAGTAAAAAAGTACCTATCGTACTAGCATTTTTGCCTCTCTGCCCTAAGAAATTATAGAAATATACAATAAATTCATAAAATTATAAGTAACTGTACAAGGTACTAAAATTAACAATTTTACCCATTTATACTCCCTAAAAAATTACTCTATATTTTAATCAGGGTTACATGCTATCCGAATACCATATTTTCATTCAAATCGATTAAAAGAATTTCTCAAGGGAAAAAGTACCAAAATATTAAAAGCACCAAAGTACCATAAGTAAAAAAGTACCAAACGTATAAATTTTTTCTCTTTTCTACTCACATAAAGTATGTAAATTTACAAAAAATTATCCGTAAATCCCTGCAAAGTATCAATTAAGTACAAATCCATTAAAAGAATTTCTCAAGCGAAGAATTAACAAAATTAACAAAAGATTAAAAGCACCAAAAGTACGATAAGTGAAAATGTACCAAACGTACCAAGTTTTTCTTCTTTCTACCCCCATAATCTATGTAAATTTAAAAAAAAATTTATAAAATATTATTACAAAAGTAAAAAGTACCAAAAAAACCAATTTTTGCAATTTTTTACCCCTTATAAAAGGACTCTATATTTTAATTTGGATAACATACTATCCGTCTACTAAATTTTCACCTAAATCCATTAAACAAATTTCCCCCACGAAATAGTAAAATTAAAAAAGTACCAAACGTACTAGTTTTTTCTTCTTTCTACACCCAGAAAGTATGATAATTTATATTAAATGTATAAAATATTAGCCCAGAAGTAAAAAGTACTTAAACTACAAATTTTGCTCTTTAAGAATTACACATATATTTTTAATCTTCTTCACATGCTATCCTTGCCAAGTAAAAATTTCATACAAATCTATTAAAAGAATTTCTCAAGCGAAATAGCACCAAAAGTAAAAAAGCACAAAAGTACCATAAATATAAAAAGTACCAAAAGTGCTAGTTTTTTTTTCTACAGTATGTTAATTTATAAAATATTGGTGGAAATCTAAAAAAGACTAAAACTACCATTTTGTCTCTATATTTTAATCTAGGTCACATGTGTTCTCCGTTTGCCAAATTTCATCCAAATACATTGAACGGTTTTCGAGTTATAGTTTATCAAACATCCAAACATCTTAACATACACATTCATAATATTATTAGGATTAATTTGTAGGGCATTCTTAATATCGCAGTTGTCTACTTTGACAATTTTACCTTGATTTTCTTTTACACATTTGTCTTATGCCATTAAGCTCGTATGCAAAATAGTATCGTTATTGATACATTCACAGTATTAAAATAAAGTCAAGCGAAAAAACGTGCTAATAAAATGAACATGACAGTTAAGAGTCGATGCCTTAAATTGATGAGGTTGGCGGTTGGCAAACCCATAAGGCAGAGTACAAATATTTTACAAATGAAAGTCATTGGTTTTGTGTAAAATGAGAAAAATAAAACACAAATAGACGTACAGAAGCAAAGACGCACAATTTAATATTCAACATTAGCCGAATTAGCAAGAGGCGTGGAGTTGAATGCGTATTTGAATATAAAATGATAATAAACAGTATTTATGGAAATAAAATAAAAAGGAACAAAAAACAAACATATTGAACAGTAATCTAGAATAATTTATAAAATATATTTTTACCTTTCACTTCAACACACATGTCAAAGTTTCAAGTAGTTTCAATATATTTAAAAGCTTTAATTGAAAATTACCCCCTACATTTTGGTTGAAAATATGAAGAAATTGAAATTTTTCAAGATTCTTTTATGTCAACAAAGTTTTTTCTCTTGAATAAAGTTAGAAGTATGTGTTTTTTTTTCTTTATTAATTCACGCTGATTATGATGAAAATCACATTTTATTCGTGATTAGTAGTGAATCTCTAATTGGCAACAATGATAATGATGACGAGCAAAAGAGACAACTGATTGCAATGTTGTCATGAAAGCGAAATCAATTGGCATTATTTAAATAATAGATTCTTTCATCTATTGCCGCAATTTAAAATAAAATTATTTACATATAGAAAATTTCTGTTTATCTCTATAATTTCTAGGTTATTTATTTTAACCAACAAAAAAGTTCAAAGTTCTTAACAGTTAAAAATATTACGATAATTTTACTTTACGTTTAATTTCTCACAAAATTTATTGCGTAATTGACAATTTACAGTTTCAATATTTTTTTATTAAACGGAAAATTCATATTTAAGGTAACAAGCGTATGAGTTATTTTATTTGTGTGATATTGCAAATATATAAAGTATTCGTCGCGAGTCCCAGAAGGAAGCTTTTGCTGCAACCCAGCAAAAAATAATCAAGTTTTTGGAAGCAGTACATACTTTTTCTGCCTTAAGAACGTGCTTCATATTAAGCACATATGTATGTATTATCTTAACAAATGCAGAAATGTATGGCAGAAAATGTAAAATTTTTTGATAACTTTATTTAATCAATGTAGAAACAAAAACAAAAAACACACTAGCCTTACACTAGTGCATACTAGAAAGCGCTATTGTAAGGCAATGATTAAAATTTTAAATTTTACGAAGTGTAACGAACATAATAAGATGACAGTACGAATGTTTGATATTGTTTGCTTTCCATGAATTTAATTCATACTCACTGCTCTGAAATAAGCACTTGAAACGAAATGCTCCAGTGTGACATCGCGAACAAATATCATGCCATACGTAAGCAGGTTTGTAAGGTAATATCACCTGATATTCCCTTACAACCGTGCTTACGGCGAAGCAGTAATTTTTGCTGGGAATCTTTACATGTGACATTTTATTATTCCATATCAGCGATGGAAAGCGATTTGCCGATAATGTGCATACACAAAAGAAAATAAATTACAAAAGGACATGTTATAAAAAGTTAGAGTAAAAAAATTTAAGTTGTGAATTTTTTTATTCGAACTGAGTGATGTTTAATCAAAGAAATTTTTAATTTTTCAGGCTTAAGTTCGTTTTCTCTAAATTTAATTTTGTTACAAATTAAATATTTATTTAAATTAGAAAGAAAGAAGAATCTAGTGGCTCTTAATATATATGTACATACGAGTATAACGTATCATATTCCAAAATCTCTAGAGTATTGGTAGCCGAAGGCTGCCACCTAGTAATCAAATAAGAAACACTAGAATAAATCTCAATTTGAACAAGATAGACTTTGAAAAAGTATAGTAAAGTTCCAACCCATTAAAAAAAAAATTATAAAAGATGTAGTGTAAAAACTTACATGTAATTCAGCAGATTCAATTAATGATAGAGGATCTTTAACTAATGTGATTGCAGCTGCCGTGCTGGCAGTGAAATCTAAGCGGTAGACAACTCTGATGAAGAGACTGTGGTTAGTCTCGAAACATCGATTCAACCCTCCGCGCAGTCAAAAAACTTTTTCTTCGTCTGTTCAAGTATTAAGAGCCACTAGATTTTTCTTTCTTTCTAATTTAAATAATAATTTAATTTGTAACAAAATTAAATTTAGAGAAAACGAACTTAAGCCTGAAAAATTAAAAATTTCTTTGAGTAAAAAAATTTATATAAAATATGAAAAATTTTATTTAATTTTAGTTTAAAATGGTTCTGCTTTAATTTTAATATTTTGACTTTCAAAGGAAATTTTTCATAACTTTAAGAAAATATTTACTAGTTCAGTGTTTTCGCGAATACGAATAATGTTTTCATATAATCGTATGGTGGTTAATTTTCGATCTTGCTAAGCGCTTCTCATATCCATGTTTTCTCACATAGAAGCTTTTTATCTCAGTAGAATGCTAGAAAGACCGGGGCTGCTTCTATACACGTTGGATACATTGTATGGAGTAAGGGTGTCTGAAAACATTTTAATAAAACATATTACTTTCCATATTTTAATAAAACTTAAAGTCTATTGGGATTCGAACCGGGGTATTTCGGTTTAGCAGAAAGGAACTCTAACCAACACATTAGAACACCTTAATACCTCTTACCGCCAAGTTCATGTTATTTTTAAAACTTAACTTTTTATTAAAAATAAACCTCTTATAAAAAAGAAGCTGTACCTGTTATAAAAATAATTTTTGTTTAAAAAAATATTTGTTATAAAAATTAGCTTTTATAAAACAGTCACTTTTATAAAAAAAATCCTCTTACAAAAAAAAAATCCTCTTATAAAAAGGTAAAAGAAAAACGTTTTATAAAAAAACACCTTTTATACAAAATATCTTTTTATAAAAAATTGTACGTTTTATACAAAATACCTTTCACTAAACAGTATCTCTTATAATAATAACGTCTTATGAAAATGTAGCTATTAAAAAAGCAGTGCAGCAAGTTCCTTGTATAAAAAATCACATTCTCGTGTCTGTCATGAGTTCCGAACGTTTTCAATTAGAATGAAAATTTCCGAATCACAAAATAGAATATTTGTTGTCCGCATAATTCCGAATATTTTTGTTCGATTGGTGGCTAATGTGAGAATTTTTTTATATATCCTTTTCATATGTTATTATCAAACATATAATGGTTTTCATTTCCGAATCAGGTAGATGAAATATCAAACTTAAGTTAAAAAATTTTTTTTTTCAAATTAAGTGCCTGTTCGCCGATATCGAAGAAGTTCTTTCTTTCGAGCAATTACATTTGAAACAAAAACAAAATTTTTGAATTTGTTTTTGTTTCAAATGAAATTGTTCGAAAGAAAGAACTTCTTCGATATCGGCGAACAGGCAGTAAATTATTTTTATTGTGTAATAAATGAGATTCTATTTGCTTTCACACAGTTTAGTGCAGTCGAAAGTAAAACGAAAAAATTGTTCATAAGTAAATGTCAGGACACCAAAATATACGGAAAAGATTCACTTTCACACGGATGTGAAACTCATGACAGACACGTATATAAAAAGTACAGAAAAGTACCTTGTATAAAAACGAACTTATTATAAAAACACACCTTTTGTATTTAATCACCTTTTATAAAAAAAAATACCTTTTATAAAAAGTACGTTTCATTACACAGTACTTACTTCAAATAACCTCTTATTAAAAAGTAACTGCTACAAAAACAGCACAGTAAGTTTCTTGTATAAAAAAAAAAATTATATAAAAAAAGGTACCTTTTGTAGAAAAGTAACATGTACAAAAATGTACCTATTACAAAAACACACCTTTCTTACAAAAGCACCTTTTATAAAAAAGTACCTTTTATTAAGCAGTACCTGTTATAATAACCTCTCATTAAAAAGTAGCTGGTAGAAAACCAGTACAGCAAGTTCCTTCCATAAAAAGTACCTTTTATAAAAAAGTACCATTTATAAAAATTATCTTTTATTAAAAAGTAAATTTTATTAAGAAGTGTCTCTTATAAAAAATATATTTTACAGAAAATTTCTTTTGCAGAAAAGAAGTAAAATAACTTTTAAAATAAAAATTTTTAAGTACCATTTTCAAATACGTACCATTTTTAAATGGTAAAAATTGTAATTTATTGTTTTTAATATAATTTTGTTTTATTCAGCCAAATCTTTATTTTTCAACTTTTGTCTCCTTCATCTCTTATTGTAATTCTGAACCCTTTTCGTTTGCAAGTGATTAAGGCCAACATTATCTTTGAAAACAATCGCAAACTCTCTACAGCAATTTAAAATTTCTTCTGTTTTTCTTTCTATTAAATTTTTCTAAATATTTATACAATTCCTTCGAAGTGTGTAATTCAACAGTAGCCGGAGTTAAGAGTAGTAAAATGTGAAATACATTTATTTGCAAATATTCTAAATAATTTATTTTCTTAAATGTACTTTATCTTTTTCGATTTGCTGCAACTGATGTTCTCGTTATTGTTCTGTTAAAAGTTTTACAACAATTTCTTAAGCGCCACATTACATATAAAACTATTAGTCTTTTATTTTTTTGTTCTTTATTCTACGCTGGCATCTGTCTTTTTTAAATTATTATGCATAGAACGTTTATTTTTTGCCGCAAATCGAAGGTCGTCGGCACTTGGCCTTTTCTTTGTTCAATTTTTTTTTGTTTGTTTTTACTATATTGTTCTTTTTGTATTAAAAAAGTTGAGATAAGATGTCAATTGTAGGCTTAAATAGCTAAAATAGTAAAAAGTAAGTAGAGATTTTGTTCTCTAGATAAAGTTACGCTATGTGGGTATTGTTTTTAAAGAAAAGATTTTTTTTTAATTTATTATTTCCATTATATAGAAATTCCAAAGGATATTTTGATTTGCTTGTTGTGATAAAGGAATTGGATGCTGGATTAAGTTAAAATCAATTTTATAAATTGAAAATTGTAGTTTTGTAGCTTTTTTATGTCATTTGATGCTTTTGTTTCTTGTAATATTTAATAAAAATTATACAGAAAGAAGGTAAGGGCACAGTGAAAGAATTTGCCGCGGTAAGACGTGAATGATTTTATTTTATTGTAAAATATCTTCGTTTTTCTAATACAGTGAGAGGTGCTATTTTTGTATACAAATGTTATATGTTTAGTTTAAATTATAATATTTTTGCATACTATATTGCTTTTAAATTATCGTTGTCTTAATTATGCTTTATTCATTTCGTATATATGTCCTTGAACAAGCTGTTATAAAATTATAATAAAAAGCGTTGTAGAAATCAATTTAAAAAATCCTAATCTTCGATAGAATTTAAAATTGTTATGCTTTTTATTTTTCTTACAAGTAAAATATGTTCAGTTTTTATCATATTCTATTTGACATTCTATTAAACATTAGGTAGCATGACATCATATTATTGTTATATGTTTTTATATGACAACAATATTATGTTTAGATCAGATTAATTGCGATACTAAAGTGAGTAGGTGTTCCAACCATATAATTCAACCATAACATGTTACAAGTTTTTTTTATAACTTACTTTAAAAGTAATTGAGATTATATGGTCTTATAAAAACGTTCAAGGTTGCCATGCAGTGTGATGCAAAAGCTTCCCACTCCCAATTTTTTTCGAGCAAATCGCTTCAGCAATTTAGAAATTTAGTATCATCATGTGTCGTCGCTAAACATTCTGTTATCCTTAGTTACTTATACATTAGAAAAAATAGAATATTTTTCGCTGCATGAATCTAACTAACTATTGTTTACGATTTTACATCCTTCCAAACAAATTAATTTTATTTTAAATTAATTCTATTATAACAGAAAAACGTGACTGAGTTAAAAGTAAACAAAATATGTATGGATATAATATTTAACGTTTGTCTGTTTGTTTTTTTTTCTATACGTTTGCAAACTTTGGACTTCTAAGCCAATGAAGCATTCTTCCTGAAATTTTCATCGTATATTAACGTTGGTTACACTGAAAAAACAGTTTTACATAAATTCAACGAACTCCCGTTCCCTGAATTAACTTCTTTGAAATTCAACGTGTTATACGTTGTTTCAATAAAATATGCATTGAAATTAAAAGTAATGAACTCAATGTTGAAACCATTATTTGATTTTATTCGTTGAATTTAACAATGATCTAGTTTTTTGATTTAACGTATAATACGTTGAATTTAAGAAACTCGTTCATTTGTTGAAACACAATGAACAAATTCTTTGATTCAAAGAACCTGTTTCTTGATTTTAAGTAATATATGTTGATTTTGTTGTATGAACACGTTGGATCAAGGAATAAATTCTTTCAATGTATGGTTTCTTTACTTCAACGAACTGGTACGATGAATTCAACAAGCCAATGATTGTCATACGTCAAATTCAAAGAACCTGTTCATTGGGTGAAAAATAAGGAATAAATTCGTTGAATTTTTTCCTTGAATTTAATTGCTTTTTTGCTTGAGTGCAGAAAAAAAACAATAAGTTAGTTATTTTTAAATATATTATGTGGGCGTGGCACTTACCATACAGATGATTTTTTTATACGATGATATTTGTAGAACAAATCAATAACAATGTTTATTTGTTTTAAAGAAAAAGTATAAACATTTTAAAAAGTAGGAGTGGCACCTCCAGCATAATAAATTTTATTAAAAAATGTATTAAAGAATTGAAAAAGTGGGTGTGGCACTTCCCACATAATATTTTTGATATAACTTGGGATCTAATAAAGAAAATGAGCTGAGATTTACTTGAAAATACTCTGTTGATAAAATAAATTTTTTTCCAATTAAAAATTTAAAAAGTGGGCGTGGCACTTGAACTTGAGAGAAAGTTGATATTTATGCAACTTATGCAGCTAAAACTTGATATTTTGAGCTCGTTGTCCTTTTTATTTTGGGGTAACGGAAAATATTTATTATAGAAAGGAAAAATGGGTGTGGCATCACCCACATATTAGTTTTGATATATCATGGGAACTAAAGAAGTGAATCAGCTGATATTTTTTGTGGAGGTAATCCTATGGACTTAGTGCATTATTTTAAAAATAAAAATTATGAAAAAGATATTAGTGGGCGTGGCACCTTCCACACATAATAAAATGTATAAAATTTATATAAATAAAAAAATGTTAACTTAAGGTAATGCTTCCCAGAAAAGAGCCTCACCCCAGCGGGTACGTTTTGTCATCTTGGTGATATCCACACCATGGTGCTGTGCCTACTGGGGAAAAAGGCTAATTGTCTTTTCCAGATATTACCTTCGGGCAATCTCTTAAATGAAAAAGTAACGAATGTACTTTTACAGTAGAAATGGAGGTAAGAATCTATGTAAGTCCGGTAGAAGGTGAAAAGGCACCTCAGGTCTCCCTCAAGACCTAAGTCGATAGAAGGTTATTCCCTAAGGGTTCTCTTTCGAGGCTTGACCAGTAACCTTAACTGTTACCACGGAAGCTGGTAAGCACCATGGGTGAGTGTCTACCGGTGGTAACGAGTGATGTTCTTATATTAGACACACGTTGCGATGTGATATTGCGAGATGCATATCTGTCATCTTGGGGATGGATATGCTATTGACATACTCCTTCTGCTTGAGGATGGATATTCTGGCAGCCATCGCGCTACCTCCGTTGATGGATTTTTTTGTGACTGCTTATTGTTGGGGCCTCCTTCTGCAGTACTCGTGGTGGCTGTGCTTGTTACCTCAGCTGGTTTAAGGACTGATGCTCGACCAGTGCTAGTGACTGTATGGACTTCGGTTTATCAATGTGCTGTTGCTTAAAGAGATAAAAGAGGTTAAATAGCTCAAACACTTAAGCAAGGAGTTTTTTACTCATGGGCGTGGATAAGTTGCCACCTGATATAAATTACATTTCAAAGCTTCATATCTTATTTCGGTACGCGAAGCACGCTGGGTCTTAAATATAAATATTTACTATGGATCAGAGACAAATGCTTCTTTGAAATTTATTCTGCTTTTAGGTGTGCTATGAAGTATGACAATTAAGGCATTGCGGAAGGTACCTTATTTTTCGCTCCTCTTATTTCACACTACGTATTAACAAACATCTAATCTAATTTCTGCAGTCTCTATTCCTTTTACTTATATGCCAATTTTAATAATCACTGATGTATAAATTTTTATCAATAGGGAACAGAAAATGGCTTTATTATATCATGCCTTTGTTAAATTCTGTTGTGTTCCATTTTACTTTGGAATTTTACCTTTTTCGTTTGTGGTAATAAGAAAGGAAGGAAAGCTACAAGAAATATAATCAAATAAAGAGAAAAAAAAATAGAATACAACAATGCCCAGCAAAGAATTTGTTATGATACATTGGTTTTGCTTTGCTTTGCTCATAAGTATATCAGTTGAAACTGCTACCAAGGGAGCAAAGAGGATATTTAAGCCAAATAAAATGTCCTTTGTTCAATTATTTTATATTTACAATAAACTGTAGTTTATTTACAACCAACATTTAATCATCATAGAAAATAGAGACTCTAACAAAGGACATGATGTTGTTGTGACCTTGTCAACACAGTTTTTATTATTTATTTGTTTTTCATCATCTTTAATGGTTTGCGTTTCCTTTTTGCCAATAAGTTCTTGTCTTTTTTTTTTTTGAGTCGATCACATCCTTTTGCTTAAATAATTTGTGTGCTTTTCTATTTCCATTGTTTTAATTCTATAAAAGAAAATCTATAGTTTTGGATTTTTTTTTCCTAGGACAATGTTTAAGTTTGTTATTGTTAGTTGTAAAAATGCTGCACCATTGGTGGCTATTTGTTGTTGTTTTTATTATTTTTTTTAATGACTCCGCTTTATGCTTCAGTTGGTTTCATTTTAATTTTCCGCTTAATGAAACATAATTTTGTAATTAAATAAAAAACACTCACAAGTTATTTTCAAAAATTTGCTTTAGAAAACTTGAACACACACACACACACACACACACACTCACAGTTACCTCCATACACTTAAACACACACACAGACACGAATGCATACCAAAGTTTACTTTTGCTTATGCTACAGTTATTCAATTGCTCTCATTATATGCACTCATGCAAGAGCACCTTAAAAGAGCTGTTTTGTTGTTAATAATGTTGTTGTTGTTATTATTCTTGTTGTTACATAAGTAGTTGTGTCTGTAAGTGATTTAAGCATGTAATTGCTGTAATGTACGTTTGTGTGGTAAATTAGCTCCTGTCGTTGTCACCTATAAATGTGCTTTGCTCTGGTTATATTTTTAAAACTTCCAAGTTTTCAAGTGTTCCATCTATTTCTAGTATCTCACACACAGTGGGGCCTTTTTTCTATTTTTATAAATAAATTTTTGTGAAATTATTATTACGACACGTTGACAAAAGTAAAGACAAACATATGAAATTTGTTCGATAATTTAATGATATTTTCTATTAATTGCAAAT
Source organism: Lypha dubia (assembly GCA_947311025.1). NCBI lineage: Eukaryota > Metazoa > Arthropoda > Insecta > Diptera > Tachinidae > Lypha > Lypha dubia. Next base: position 16,264,333 of record OX371264.1, on the reverse strand, counting down.
ATCTGTTATTCTTTTTTACAAGTTCTCCAATATAATATTTTTGTTCTGTCTTATGTGGAATAAAGTCCGCAGAGGTCTTTCCAGTCGCTTTCAGTATGAAGTAGGGAGAAAAGGATGGGATATAGAGGTTTAATGACGAAAATCTAGAAAAAGGCTTCATTCTTTCATTCAGTCTGCTAAATTTTTCACATGTTCATTCCACAAATATTCGCTCCTTTTTTAATGTTACTACAAGTGGAAACATTTATTTCCTTTATTTAATCGGTTGCATTGGAAAACCCTATTTCATATCGTATACCACTGTAAACCATCCATCCACAAAGAAATTAAGTGATAAATTTAATTCTGTTTAATGCTTAATAGCTGTTTATATAATATTTTATATATATATATTTTCGCTTATTATAAACTAAAAGGCACATTTTCTTTTAATCAGTATTTTTAAACTAAACATTTCTAATAATAAAAATTATCAATAAACTCTGTGTGAAAAAGTTTTCGTTTTAAAAATAAAACTTTACAAGCATTTATCGATTTATAAGTAACTTAAAATTTAAATTCTTCATTCGTTCTTAATTCGCTGAGAGAGAGAGAGTGACAGAGGATGGGAACGTTAAAGTTATATAAAATTTAACTTGCCTTAAGACTAACTTATGGAAAATATATTTAGATGTTTTGTTTTGGCTTTAATCGACTCAAGAACGAATATATAAAAAATCCTTTAATAGAAACAAGCTGCGCCCAATTCAATGCGGAATTCTTGATTTGGTTGGCCCACATCACGTACAGCTATATCGATAATTGGCAATCGTTGGGACTTGTCGGTGGTGTAAGTGATAATTGTTTTATCCCAGTTATTAGAGCGTTTCTAAAGTAAAAAATAAAATTAATTAGAATCAAAATAAATCACTAAAATAAAAAACGAAATGAAAAACTTACCTTGCAGCCATCTACTTCTGCTTTGTATCGTAAACGTTGAGGACCTTTAGGTGTTAATTCAGCATCGTTCCATGCTAGTAACTTCAATCCGTTTCTATAGAAAAAATACAAATAACTTGTATGCAAAATAATATCTTTTTGTTTTTAGCACTCCTACCTTAACGAGCTATTTTCATCGTCTTCATATGCCACAGTATTTTTGCAATGGAATGTTATATTTTGTGTGGCCTTGGCCGACATTAGCTGCAGGAAGCCCATTTGATAGGAATCTGTTTTGTAGTGAATTTTCATGCCTCCTAAAATTTCACCCAACCATACTTCTTTATCGATACCTTTGTAGATAATTACATTAGATTCTTTGGGCTGAGGCTTGATGCACGAAGCTCTTCTTTCTTTCTCACAATAAACCAAAATGGCATCAGCTTCGTCACCCTCGTTGGGATCAATCCAATATTCGCCAGAATTGTAATCCGGATATGCAGCAAATAGATCTCGGCATGTTTTTGCTGGTGCCGTTTTTTGGCCATTTGGTCTTACTAATCGTTCATATGACGCCTTAACATGTTCAAAAGCTTTTAAGACCAAAGCATATTTTTCATCTTCGGACAATCCTTCACCTGCTTCATCGGCTATGGGTTGGTCACTTAAAGTGTCTACACCCTTAGTTTGTCCTTGACTGAGTAAAGCAGTTAAAGCAGCCAAATCGTAGCCAAGAGTTTCTCCTGGTGGTCCAGGAGGACCTGGAGGACCACCTGGACCCATAGGTCCAGTTTTGCCATCATTTCCACTAAAACCTCTAGGACCGGGTTGTCCTTGTTGACCTGGTGGGCCCGGATTACCATCTCTACCCTGAGGGCCTCTCATGCCCATATCACCTGGCTTACCAGGGGCCCCTGGAACACCTGGCAGACCACTATCACCCTTTAAGCCTTGATTACCAGGCATTCCTTGTAATCCTATTAAGCCTCTGTGACCTTTAATACCTTTGGGACCAGGCTCTCCAGTTTCACCTTTGGGACCTTCAGAACCGGGTGGTCCAGCCTTGCCTCTTAATCCAATGGGACCTTCTACACCAGGTAAGCCAATTTCTCCTTTAGAACCCTGTTCTCCATTAGGCCCGATGGGCCCAACGGGACCTGGCGGACCAGGCAAACCGGGATTACCTGCTGTCCCCTGAGATCCTTGTTGACCTGGCGGCCCCTTATCACCTGGGCGACCTGAAACACCAGGAGGTCCTAATTTTCCTGGTGGACCTTCTGGGCCCTGTTCACCTGTAGGACCTGGATTGCCTTGTGGGCCAGCTATACCTTGTGGCCCGGATGTACCTTCTTTCCCAGGTTTTCCTTGCTGTCCTGGCTCACCCTGAGCACCTCGCAATCCTCTTAGACCTGCAGCACCTGGTGGACCAGGTAGACCAGTCACACCTCGATCACCTTGAGGGCCTTGCGGTCCTGGATTTCCAGCAGGACCAGGTGGACCATCGTTTCCAGTTTCGCCTCTTTGTCCTTCCAAGCCTGGAGGACCTTGCAATCCGGGTGTTCCGGTCATACCAGGACGACCCGGCTCACCTGAATTTCCTTTGAGACCAGGTTGACCAGCAATACCAGGCAAACCTTGGCTTCCGGGTTGGCCCTAAGGGGTCAAATTTAAATTATATAAAAAACAAATTCTTTAATATTTTATAAATACTTACAACTGGACCTGCATCACCAGGACGGCCTGGTAGGCCACTTAGACCGGTTTCTCCTCGTAGTCCTGATTCCCCACGAGCACCTTTCGGTCCAGTTAAACCGATAGGACCTGTTAAACCCTGTTCGCCAGGGTTTCCATGAGGACCGGAGCTACCTTGTTCACCTTTAATGCCCATCAAACCACGATCGCCTTTTGCACCTGTTAGACCTGCCAAGCCAGGAGCACCGGGGAAACCAGGAGGACCTGTAGGACCTATTAGACCCCTTTCACCGGGTACGCCAGTTGCTCCTTGTTCACCAGGTGTACCAGGATTTCCAGGCTCTCCTCTTTCTCCTGTTTCTCCTGGAGCTCCAGGTGGGCCGACATTTCCTTGAGGGCCACGATCACCAGGACGTCCAAAGGGTCCTTCAGGACCAATTTGACCAGGACTTCCGCGTTCACCTTTAATGCCAGCTGGTCCAGGAAGACCTTTGTGTCCTGGGATACCCATCATACCAGGAGCTCCCATGTGACCTTTATCGCCCGATTTGCCTGGAAGGCCCTAAAGAACAAAAAAAATAATACAATAAAAAAATTTTAATTTGTTTAGTACATACCGCAGCACCATCGTTTCCGGGATTTCCAGGTTCTCCTCTTTCTCCAGGAATTCCAGGTTGACCAACAGATCCTCTTTCGCCAGGATAACCACGCTCTCCTCTTATTCCAGCAAGACCTAATGGACCTTGTGGCCCTGGCGGACCTTGTGAACCATCTTTACCAGTAGCACCTGGACTTCCAGCAACACCAGGCAAGCCCTGAAAACCTCTTGGCCCAGTCGGACCAGCTTCACCTCTATCACCATCTTGACCACTAGGTCCAGGCGGACCTTGAGCACCAGGTAAACCATCTTTTCCGTTATCACCTCGTGGACCAGGAGGACCAATAGCGCCAGGTTCGCCAGTTTTACCATTTTCACCTGGAATACCCTTATCACCTGGCATTCCCATAGGACCGGGTAGGCCTTGAAGACCTTGAGGACCTTGTTCACCAGGTTTGCCATCAGCACCAGGAATACCACGTTCACCTGTGGAACCCTGACGACCTGCAGGTCCAACACGTCCTGGTAAACCTCTAAGACCTTGCAGACCTGGTACACCTGAAGGACCAATATCTCCAGGACTTCCTTTATCTCCAATAGGTCCTTGAATACCTCTATCGCCAGGTGTGCCTTTGGGACCAATAGGACCATCAGGTCCAGGTAGTCCAGGTAATCCAGAAGTACCTCTTTCACCAGTAGGACCAGCTAGACCTGTGGGACCACGCATACCACGCTTGCCACGTTTTCCCTCAGGACCTACAGTGCCTGGTAGACCACGGGCGCCAGGTTGACCAGATTCACCTTTTATACCTTGATCGCCTGAAAAAACTATTTAATAAGTACTCTTGATTTCGATGTTAATTTTGTAAAATGTACCTTTGTAGCCCCTTTCACCGGGTTGTCCGGGAGCACCCTTAATACCTGGCTCTCCTACACTGCCGGGTAAACCATCTGGACCGCGAGGGCCAGGAAAACCTTGAGGACCACCTACACCAGGAGCACCCATTGAACCTTTATCACCGGGGACACCATCCTTACCAACATGACCAGGAAGCCCATTTTCTCCTGTGGATCCAGGACGACCCGCTTCCCCGCGGGGTCCTTGTAAACCTTGATCTCCTTTGGGACCAATATGGCCCATATCACCTTTAGCACCAGGAATACCCGGGAAACCGGGAGGGCCAGACTTACCAACAGCACCAGGCTGACCAGGACTTCCAGCACTGCCATCTAAGCCTCTTGCACCAGGTTGGCCTGCAGCACCTTCACGACCACGTTCACCTCGAGGTCCACCAGCACCCTAAATATAATAGATATTGTTATTATTATACAAATATGTAATTTAAATACTGATATTTACAGTTGCGCCAATCGGTCCAACAGGACCCATGACACCAGTAGAACCTTTTTCACCGACAGCACCCTGATCACCTTTAGCACCATCCAGACCGGGAAAACCACGATGACCTTTTAAGCCAGGTTGCCCCGATAGACCGGGCAAACCGCGAGGGCCAGGGGTACCAGCTAGACCTTGAGTTCCAGGCTCACCATCTTCCCCTGGCATACCATCTTTGCCAGGAGCACCAGGTAAACCACGCGGACCCATGGGACCAGGAGGACCCTGTAAACCAGGCTCACCAGCCTCACCACGTACACCTTGAAAACCTTGGGGACCCGAAGGTCCCATATTTCCGGGCGAACCTCGTGGACCGGGTTGCCCAGCAGACGCTTGTATAAATTGAGGAGCAGCAAATACGGGAGCATTAGGACCCTTGTCGGTATTAGCATATTCAGCGGCCAATTGCTGATGATAATAGCTTAAATCAGGAACAGGACCAGGAGGTCCTGGATTTCCTGGTACACCTGGATTACCAGGAGTGCCTGGAAAACCAGGTTCGCCAGCTGGACCTTGTGATCCACTAAAGCCACGATCTCCTCTAGGGCCATTTGAGGGGCCATCATATGGATTATAAGCGGGCGTTTGTGGTTGAGTTGTTGTTGGCATCACAGGTTTGGCAGTGGTAACTGGAATTTCTTCTGGAGGCTGGGGCTCAACATTTCCCGAATTCGGTTTGCAATTCTCAGGAGCTCTACAAATCACTTCGCCCTCGAAGCACACACAATTATGAAGACATCCATCACGTTCGCTGGTGAATTCATCATTTTCGCGATACCAATTACCCTCAAAATGACACGAAAATGCAGCAATTACATTGTCAACAGCACGAGTTCGTGGTGTGGAGGAAACAGCAACTGAAAAAAAATTAGGAAAAAAACTGTTAGTTTCAAATCAAAACGCTAAGTATTTTGATTTTTAGGTCACTACCTTCTTCATGTGTCTCAAAATGGTCCACTTCAGCATTATTGTCTACATCTGTTAAAAAAATTGAGAGAAAAAAAGTCCATCAACTGTTAAATACATAAATCACATGCATACTTATTTTTGCTACAATTAATATAACATACACACACACACACACTTACATATAGACACGCTCTTATATTACATTCTATCTCTAGGTCAACTATTGTTTTTCAATTAATATTTCTTTATTTAGAAGTGCAGTCAAACGTTATTTTGCTATTGGGAAGATTGTTTAACTCACAATTCTCTGATTTTAAACGCACACATGTTAAGTACGATTGGAATGTTCGAGGGTAAATTGAGAAGTTAGATTGCAAGAATGATATCAGCGCTTTAAGAAATTTATAAAAAAAATTGCAGAGTGTCAAAACATTTTAAAAATTATTGAGTCATTAAGTAAAACTAGGACGAATATGGGGACTTTAGCGCATTTAATTCAAATCGGTTTTCCGTTTATTTTGTCTATGACGTACAAATAATTTTTTAAATAATTTTTTATTGTTTCAATCGATTAAACTGCTCTTAAGTTAAAGTTATATGAATGAATTAGTGTGACCGCTTAATTATTGGTGGTCTATCAGTCACGATCATTAAAAAAATCTGCACGCGAATAGAAATTAGTGCCTAGTACAAACTACTTTGAAAACAAATAATTCATAATAATTATTCGAATAAAAGTTATTGCAATAAAAGTTATACCAATAATACGAATACAAACTTATTGTGTAAACTATTTAAAATTTATTCGTGTGAAATGCAAATTATTCGAATAAAGATTATGCCAATAAAAGTACCCGAATGAAAATTAGTCGAATAAGAATATTGTTGAAAGGAAATAGTTTGTATGCATTCGATAAAATGTCTTATGCATAAAAATATACAACTATAAATTGATCGAACACATTGCGATTATTATTATATTATTCGAGTACAAATCGTTGGTAAAAAGTGGTGCGAATATAAAAAATTGGTAGAAAACTATTGTGTTCAAAATTAGTCAAATGAAAGTTAATCGAATAAAGATATATATTGAATGATGAAATTATGCAAATATGCGTAACAGTATTCCTATCGATTTATTCAAATAAAGATAAAAAGTATTCGAATAAAATTTATTCGAAAAAATTTATTCGAATAAATTTATTCGAATATCATCGAGTAATATATTTTTATAGAAAAATTATTCACATGAAAATTTTCGAGTATAAATCATTTACATAATTAAATATATATTTGTAAAAATTGTTCATATACTATGTAAGAATTAATCGAATAATATTTTTGAATAACAATTATTTTAGTCCGTTTTGTCAAGTAGATTTCCAAAGTAATATTTAAAGCATGCACTCTGGCAGTGGAGAAACCCTCTTCTTTTCTTACCGCAAATAAAATATACGTAAAGTCTATTAACTTTATAAAATACATTTAAACCTCTAATTGTACCAATTAACATTTAAGCAATATGAGAAATATTTCAGATCAATTTGCTCTCTATCTCTCTCTCTCTCTGTTCACTCCATACCATTTCAAACTAATCAACACTTTTTTAATCCTAATAAAAAAAGAAGAAATATTAAAAACAAAAGGTAACCAAAAGCTCCAATTCGTCATTATTTTATACCCCAGAACACTTCAAATCAATGTTAAAATAATATAATAAAAAAAGTACAAATTTGTCCCATAAAAAGTACACTTTATTTTAATTTAGATACAAAAATCCATTAAGGGAATTTCTCAAGAGAAAAAGTACCAAAAGTACCAAAAAAAATGTACCAAAAGTACCAGTTTTCTCTTATTTCGCCCCCAGTATCTATGTTAAGTTATAAAAAAAAATTATAAAATATTAGTAAAAAAAAATTAAAAGTATCGACACTATCAATTTGTACTTTTTTGTCCCTTAAAAAAACTGGAAAATTTCGTACAATTTCTTGAGCAAGTTTTGCGTTATATCATTAGTAAATTTACTAGCTCATTGTAAGTAACAAAAGAGAACAGAAAAGATGAATTAATCCAAAAATTTTCATAAAACAATAAATTTATTAAAATCATTACAAATGGCGCCTTTCGTTCATGCCATTTCAGTGTTGTTGAGCAAATAAAACTTTAAATACAGAAACAAACTGTTGCAAGTACCAATATACACAAGTTTTTATATAGATTAATACACACACACAGACTCACACATATTTATATAAAAAAGTTGACAATTCACGATTTTCATTTATAGTCGCAACCAAAACTACAAAAAAGTGTGAAAAAACAATGCACATCAATTGATACAAACGGTGGGTCCAAAGAAATGGAACATTTTGTTGGCGCTATCGAAGCGCACATCATGGAGCTGACAAAGACAATGATAATGATGATGATAATATTGACTATGACGATAATAGAGCGCCATTTGTTACTAATTGAACAAAATATGCTAAAGTAATAAAATTACAATAAAAAAAAAAAATGATGACGATGATTATGTGTATGATTATAATGAAGATGAATAATTTTTTTGTATGTATTTTGTGCGAAGCAAGAAAAATCTTTCAAGTGTTCAAGTTTTCCTATTTTATCTTAATAATCTATTTCAAATGTTTCTCATTTGCCAGTATTTATGCGATGACTATTAAGGTCACTCACCAATTCATTGATCTAAATAAATAACTTTAAACTACAAGCTACATTGTTTGTTAATAAAACACTTAAATTGATTATTATTAATGGTTATTATTATTTTTTTTTTTTTTGCAAAATCACAACTTGCTAATTGCCATAATAATAAATGCTTGTTTAATAAAACCGAAACATCAATTTTTTACTTTAATAAAAAAAAAATCCATAAATATTTAAATAAAAATTTGGGGTATCGAACAAATCACACTCACCTTCATCATAATTATTATAGTCATAATTTTCCAGGTCATCTAACTCAGCCACTTCCGGTTTAGGTTCTTCTGCTTGTGGTCTTTCTAAAAGATTTTTAGTTTTCTTGACTTTTCGAATTTTCTTGTGACGTTTTTCCGGCTTTTTGTGATCATCATTTCCTTCAGTGGCGGCAGTTACGATTTGTATTAGAACACAAATGGTGATTAATAACCAAATTGTTTTTAAATATTTTAAATGCATTTTAATTCCGGTTCAGTTTTGATTCTCTTTCTCTCTTTCGTTGCGAAATGGAACACAAGATTAATGGAACAACAGCAAATGTGTTAAGACATGAATAATCTAAAAATAATTACAAAAAAATATATGTACAAAATTCTTTATGAAAATTTGAGAAATAAAACTAAAAAAAAAAACAATTAATGTGTTGAAATTAGAACAAACTACATAATATGCTATTGCACAGTGGGATTGAGCGCTCTTGATTCAGAAAAGTTTAGATCCCAAAAATATTTTTATTATTCAGGAAGACGTTTATCCGAAGAAGTTCTTTTAACCACTAAATTAAAACAACTCCAGAAAGAAGTTTATTTTTTCAACAAATAAGCTAATGCACAAATACATTAAATCAATGAACAGCGTTTCTAACATCGGGTGATTTTAATAAAATGTTGCAAATTGAACGTTTTTAATTGAACTACAATAAATATTTACATTAAAACAACGTATGAGTATATTGAATTCTATGTATTTTTGCATAAAATCAATGAATCTAGGTTAATGAATGCCATTTAATGAATTTAGGTAAAAAAAAATAACACAAAAATATTTCTAAATGACAGCTCATGTTCCAAAAAAAAACTTAGATCCATAAAATATTTTAATTATTCAGACAGGAGTTTATTTAAATAAGTTGTTTTTTATATTGAACCAAAACAACTTCTAAAAGAAGTTCATTGTTTCAACGAATAATCTAATGTACTTATACATCAAATCAATGAACTGGTTTATTAAAATCGAGCGATATTAATGAAATGTTGTAAATTGAAATACAATGAATATATCCATTAAAACTACGTATTAGTACATTGAATTGATGTATTTTTGCATAGAATCAATGAATCTAGGTCACTGAATTTATGAAAATTATTTAATAAAATAATACTATCAATGTAAAGTAAAAAATTTCTTAATTTCTTTTAAGACAGATGGAGTTTTAAAGAAAAAAAAAAACACAAAATAACAAATGAATCGATAACATTATCCTTTTTAACCAACTTCAAAATAAAAGGAGTTTATCTATGTATACGTGTTCTATCTTTTTTATGTTTTTACACTCATAACTCTATCCTTTATGAACCGATGATTCGGAAATCGAGGGCAATAAGTGGCCCATCTCAAAACATTGTTTTAAAATTCTTTATTTATTTGATCGGTTTTGCTTGCAAATTGGTTCTATAATTTTGTTTTTTGAAAATCGAGGCCGCATTACATAATTATTTTTTATCGCATAGACCTCTATATGGTTTGATTTTTTAACTTGATTTTTTAATCAAGTTTTGAGTTTTTAGTCGAACTGAGTGGTGTTTTTAATCAAAGAAATTTTAATTTGTCAGGCTTAAGTTCGTTTTCTTAAATATAATTTTTATTGTTTTTATTAGAAAAAAATCTAGAAGCTCGTTATTTTTACTTTTCTTTTAAAAGGTGTTATTGCATTATTTTTTTTTTTTTTGGCAAATCATCAGCCAATTAGTCATCCTGGAAATATTGTTGTAGGTATTAATCTTATATTAGTGTAGGTAATATCCCTACTTATGCAATGCTTTGTGTCAAAACTTAGGGATACTGGAAGAGAATATAGATGTTGAAAATGTAGAAGGCTTTGTGCGTTATAATAATTTTTAGAGCAGCGTTGCAGCGTCACTGGTGGTTTAGTAGACACATTAACTTCCTTAAGTTGTATCAGCAGATATTTTGTTATTTGTTTTATTCGCTGACGGTTCTGCTAACCGCCGAAGGATGGCGCTGGTGTGTACAGTAACTTGAAACAGTATCAATCGTTGGCGGAGCAGTTTTAGTGACCAGTACTATGCCTTCATCACTTAAACAGTCGAACAATAATGGATATAATACCAGACTAAAGTATATTTAATAAACTTATGATGGTGATTCACTTTGCCATAAGCAGGGATCGAAACTTGTGAACAATAGTCAAGGTGCGAACCATATCAGCCAACAGCACCCTCCAAAATCCTCCATTTCTAGACCGATTTTCATAATTATTTATTTGTTTGATCTTCAAATAAAGGGCAACTTGCTCACCGCCTTCCTCCAAAAATATTGCTTGGCGCATAATTAGTCCATTTTTAAAATTATTTATTTATTCGATCGGGTTTAATTTCACTTTGGTTACATGTAAGTTTTGGGAAAATCGGGTGCCTCTCTATACTTTTTTCCGTGGTGTGATTTAAAAATTTGTTTATGTTTTGTTTTTAATATTTTCTTGCAGTTTAATCAAATAATTTTTTCAATTTGGGATACTATTTGGCTTCCGATAATTAAAGTTTTAAAGTTCCGTAAATTTATTCCACATTCTAAATTGCTTAACTATTTGTAGACCCTGTCAGATCCCTTGAATAAATAGTGGTGAAGTCGCTTTCTCTGCTGTCATAAATTTCATCTCTCGCGCCGGTTAAATGACATGCTATCAGGATACTCGGAGTTTCATTGCGTTTTTGAATCCTTTAACTAAATTAATAACCATGGTTTTTTATAACATGGCTTTTTGCATATTATACTTTTTCATGGCAGGTTTAATTCCTTTATTTTCTATAAAAAATTTTATTAAAACAATTTATTTTTCATAAGAAAATCCACAGTGATTAAAATATATGTCTGATGATTCTATAAATAAAATACTTTCATTGCGAAATTTCCAGCTATCTCGACACTGTTGCAGAGAACTGCTTGTTAACAAACTGCACTTGAAAAAAAATCTTATTTAAAATTTTATACATCTCTTTTTTTTTTTTTTTTTTTGATAGTTTAATCACTTTGAATTGTGTATTTTTTTTTTGGTTGTTTTTTGGAAACCAAATGTTAAAGTTCACTTTGTATTTTTTGATTATTTCTTGTTAGTTTTGGACTCGTTTCGAAAAGTAGGAGTATTTCTTATCATTTGGTTGAGACACCGAAGAACAAAATAAATAAAAAAAAAAAGAATTAAAACAACGTGCGTTTGGTTGTTAATTTTATTTAAAATTAATAGTTTTATTTCCTGTTGACGTTGACGTTGTTGAAGCGGACACACACATGAGAAATGTTGTTTTTTTAATTAAGAATGGCAATTCGTTGATGCACAAGGAAATATGGGAATTTAATTTATGTCTCAAGGCCATGTATTGGCAGTTAATTAAAAATAAAATCAAATTGATCCCTTTTTTATGTTGCGATAATTTAGTTGGGTTCTAAATATTTGTCAAATGTATTTCAGGCACATGTTTTCGAAGAAAAATTTTACTATATTTCACTATATTTATTTTAATTGTTTAAAAAAATTTCAAAACTTTCAAGGTGTTTTACATTTTTTCACATTTGTTGCTATTTTTTTTTATTTATTTCTTTAAAATTCTTTTTTGTTTGAGTTTCTAATAATTTTTTTCCAATTAATAATTTTTTTTTTTTAATTTTAACGTGTTTTTTTTATTCTTACTTTTGATCCTGTTTTTTTTTTTTGCACAAAAATTCTCATTCAACACTCGCTCATGTTCTTTATAATAATTTTTTTTTATATTTTTTGCACTTGACTTTTTTTTGTTTTGCAATACCCGGTCCGTGGTTATTTTTTTTTACAAAAATAGATGTTCGATGTTTAGAAATTTATTAAAACTGTAAAAATTTGAAGCTGAGCTTTTGTATTTATAGGTTTTTTTTTCAATTTTTCTAGTCAAAAGAAAATCAAAAGCATAGAAAAGAGTAATATGTAGAACTAGAAACTATTTTCGAAGATATACAGTAGTGGTCAAAACAGTTCGAAAACAACACAAAACTGCTTCTAATTCTTAATTTACGAAATATCCTTTCGAAAAACATACATGTCAGTAGGGTTTGAGAGAACAATTCGTATGTTGGTGTAGAAATTTCAATCTGGATGGGGTGAGTATGGGATGATGGTGATACCAGGTTAAGGGGTGATCCAAATAATAGGCTGAGGGGATCACCATAGGTGCGTTCTTTTTTTTTTAATTTTTAGTGAAGCGCGGGAGGTAGTCGGCAGTTAAATAACAGCTTAGCAGCTGAACCACTTATGAGTCGAAAAGAAAAGCACCAATTTTTCCTCACAAAATGCACTGAATGTAAAAGTATAATAATAAATAGTAAAAAAAAAATAGTACCAAATGTACCAGATTTTCTTTACTTTAACCCCAGTAATTATACTGCTTATTAATATAAAATATATTAGTATAAAAAGTACCAAAAGTACCAATTTTTCCTGTTGTTTATTTGGGATCACATGGTATCTGTCTACCGAATTTACGTCAAATTCACTAAAATAATTTTTCAAGAGAAAAAGTACCAAAGTAAATAGTGCCAATAGTACAAAAGTATTAATTTATTTTTCATTGCAGCCACCAGAAATTGTCTTTATTAATTCAAAATGTATAAAAAATTTGTAGCAAAAGTACCCAGTTATCCTTTTTTACTTCCTAAAAAGTTTTCTATATTTTAAAATGGGCCACATACTAACAGCCAACCAAATTTCATTTATATCCATTAAAAGAGCTATTCACGAAAAAAAAGTAACAAAAAGTAAAATATCCAAAATTTAAAAAAGTACCATAAGTAAAAAAAAAATACGAAAAGATTCAGTTTATTCCCACATCAGGCAAAAAGTATGTAAATTTATTAAAAATTTATAAAACATTAATACAAAACTAAAAAAGTGCCAAACCAACTACTAACTTTTTCCTATTTTAACCCTTGAAAGGTTCTCCAAATTTTAATCTGGATCACAGTTTACCAAATTTCATTAAAATCCATTAAGAGAGAAAAAGTTCCAATAGTAAAAAAGTACCAAAACTATTTTCTCCCAAAAAGTATGTTTATATGTATATAAATATTTTATGAATTATTAGTACAAAAATAAAAAGTACCAAAAACAACTAGATTTTCTTCTTTTTACCCCTTACTACTCTACTAGTTTCATTCAAATCCAATGAGCGGTTTTCTTGTTACAGTGGAAAAAACAGCCAAACATACAAACTTTCACAGTCGAACAAAAAATAGCATACAATATCCAAGTAGCGAAAATTTTGACCGCTGCTGTGAAAATTGCATTCAGCATAAAATTCACCATTAAAGCAAAATAAAATTTAAATATTCAGCAGAATTCTTAATATTTATGCAATAATAAATAAATATGATTGCCAGCAAATATTAAAGAGAGTGCCAGAGAGTAACTTTGAGTAGAGAGAGACTGAGCAACTATTTCATTTTCACTGATAACAGAGACCACGCTTTAATTAATCAATTTTCTTTGAGCATAAAAGATCTTATAAATATTTTCCTAAACAAAACTTTGATCATCATCGTGATGGCATTAAATAATTGAAGCTGAGTTCCCATCTAACAAAAAACAAAAGCCGGCCGGCTTAATGTTTGCTCTGATTAATAAATTGCGACACATATTTCGTTTGGCTGTTTAATTGTTTTAATTAATCAGTTTAATGTCTGTGTGTGTGCGTGTGTGTGAAAAGGTTAAGTTTATTTACATAATATTTTTAATTATTTTTAAAACAATTTGTACTAGGTGGGTATAAATCAAAAGCAAAAACATCTATCTTAAATATATATTTATGTACGTACAAGATATACGTACAACCATATCGTTACCTAAATATAGAAAGGCCCTAAATAATTTTCTTTTTCAAATCGGTATATTTTGCTTATTTCGATAACATATCAGATTAGCTATCGAAATAATTCTTGGAAAAAAAAACGAACCGACAAAAAACATAATTGAGTCTGTGCAAAATCTTGAGAGCCGTTATAAATCATTTCGAGTTTCTATTTTACTCCCGAGAAGGGATAAAACAACTTCTTCAACGATCCATATATAATTGTATTATTTATTAATCATTTTTTCAGGCGGGCAGTTACATTTCATAATCAATATGTCGAGCGGACAACTTGACCCTCCCAATATGAATAAAAAAATGGTGATAAAAAATCGCTATTAAACCACTTCAAACATAAAAATAAATATAAAAAAGCAGTCCATAAAAGTAGAAGTAACGAGAAAACCAATTTATTGAGGAGGAACTTGCCCCTTTTATTTGCCAGCAAAAAAATATGGTACTAAACTACAAGAGCAACCTCTCAAAGAAAAAAATTAATTAAAAAAACTGCCTGTAAGAAGAAGAAGGACTTATGCCATAACAAATTTGTTGATTGTTGGAAGGGGAAAACTTGCCAATGACGTTTTAAGTAATTACCAGACATCAGCTAAATTTTCGGGCCTACCTGATTATGTACACTGATTTTTATGGACTAATCGTTTTTGTTCAAAAGCAAAAAAACACTTGTGTACGCAGCCGTTCATTTCAAACATTCAGTTTTATGCACTTGTTGTTTTGTGCTAACATGAATGTCTTGACTGTGTCGTTAAGAGTATGAAACTCATTTTGAATCGAAGCCAACGTGTCGTTAGCGGAACAAGTGTTTTATTCAGTTGTTAAAGTAATTTTGTACTCGTATTTGAATAAATAATTTTTATTTATATTTTTGTCACAGTTTGAAACATGCACTCATGCATATTTATACTTTTGACTTCCGAAATCAAATTTTCTACCAACAAAATACATAGAGTTGGTGTTTTTTGTATTTCTGCATATGCCTTATATTCATTGTATCATCCAATCAGATCAAGCACATTCGCATCAAATGATCGTAATGATTTACACTTGATGATGAATTTTCTGCTTGTGCATAAAAAGCGAAAGAGTATAAAATTTAATAATATTTGTTTGTGTTGTTCTTAAAATTGAACGTTAGGGAAAAAAAGGCTCGATCATACTTGTTGCAGCTCAATGTTAATTACTTCTATTCCTTCAAGATTTTAGTGCAAATTTCGTTTACTTCTGCATCAACCTAATTTTTCAGAACTACGTTTTTTTCCTGCCACTGAAGATAGCAAAATATTAAGCCTTCGAATGATTTCCCGATCGAACAAATCGGGTGGTTTTTTCCGTAGCTGAATAAGAACTTAAAAGGAATCAATAAAAGACTAAAATATTGTTGAAATCATTGATTTTTATTCTAATCTGGTATATTATATCATGGCACTAATTGTTTTAATATGATTTCTAACATATGTTCGCCGCGGCTAAGAGTTACATGGTCCAATCGATCAGTATAATTTTTTACTACATCTATATATATATATAAAAAATTGTTGCAAGTGTGTTGTAACTTTATAACTCACGAAAGGTCAAACCGAATTCGATTAAATTTTTAGCGTTTGTTCGTATGGTCGTGTAGATGGTTTATCTAAAAAAAAAAAGTTTGCACGAAATCGGTCGAAGCGTTCGTGAGTTATGACTCTTCGTGAAAGTCGTGATGTCAAAGCACAGGTAAATCGAAATTTATAAAAGTAAATAGCTTCCGTTCCAAGCCGGGACGCTCAGCCAGTTTCTAATAAATATAACAGTATGGTATCAATAATGGTTTTAATATTAGTTTAAAATGCTTTAAGATTATGTTGTAAAGTCGAAAGTAATTCAAAGGTGTTAAATATAACGAATGGTAGGGACCAGTGAACAGGATCAGTTCTGAAAATAACATTATCACCAAATTGATTTTGCAATAAATTGAATGTTAAGAGTGCTGTATAGCAAGTTGCTCCGTCTTGTTGGATCCAAATATCGTTGATATTTAGCTTATTAATTTTTAGAAACAAAAAGTCAGTCAGCATACCAGCGCTCGCCGTTCATCGTAACGGCAGTACCTTGCTCATTTCGAAAGAAATTAGGACCGATGATGCATATAATAATAATATGATGCGTATAAAGCTCACCATGCAGTTATCGATATCGATAAAAACAAGTTAACAGACTACGCTTAATGTTAATGAAGACATAAGCTGTCTGTATAGCAAAAAAAAAGTACTAAAACCCAAAAGTACACTTTATGTTAAGGGGCTGTGCACATATTACGTAACGCTGTTTTCAGAGATTTTTTACCACCCCCCCCCCCCCCGTAACGCTTTTTAATAACTTTTCAGTGCAAAATTTCTAATCCGTAAAACAAATCTTGAACCCCCCCCCCCCCCCCCCCATCCCTATGGAGCGTTACGTAATATGTGCACAGCCCCTAATGTAAAAAAAATTTTTTAAGAAAAATAAAAAGCACAAAAAAACCAATTCATTCCGTTTTTAACGCTTAAAAAATTCCACATAATCTGGGTCGCATGCTATCCGTCAGCCAACAGTAAAAAAGTACTTTTTGTTAATATTTACACAGGCTAAAGTTCGAAAATGTTGAAAATGAGAGAAATATAAAAAAGAGAGATTGTTAACATATTTCGAGCAACAAAAGAAAAATTTAATATCTTATCATCCCTTTTTAGATTTCAACTGCACTGGACGCATAGAACAAACGTTGTTTTTGGTAGAAGCCACTAAACCTCGTCAGAATTCATGTGCAAATGCTTTTACTACTTGTTAGGTAGCTCTTGTTGAACGTGATGACATATTCCATTTATATACCACTACATACAAATAGAAAAAATAAAAAAAGTACTATAAGTTAAAAAGGTAAAAAAAATTATAAAATGTTAGTACAAAAATAAAAAGTACCAAAACGACTAATTTATTTATTTTTTGCACTTAAAAAGTAGCCTACATTATAATCTGGCGCTCATGCTATTCGTCATCTAAATCCATTAAGAGAAAAAGTACCAAAAGTAAAAAAGCAGGAAAAGCAAAAAAGTACCGTAAGTTAAAAAGTACCAAAAGTACCAGTTTTTCTCATTTCAGCCTCTAGAAAGTATGTTAATTTATCAAAAAATTTATAAAATGTTATTACAAAAATAAAAAGGACCAAAACTACTTTGTTCGTTTTTTACGACTAAAAAATTATCCTATATTTCAATCTGGGTCACATGCTATCATTCAAATCCATTAAACGTTTTTTGCGTTATAGTAGAAGACACATCCAAACATACAAACTGATACATTTATAAATTAATTAAATTTTACCTGGCTTTTTATTTCGCCAAACACGATAACACGAAAGAAAATCAGTTAACAAACGAATGTAAATTGTTTATTTTTTAAAGTGTACTTCTGTGTGTGTGTGAGTAAAATGGAAGTTTGTTTTTGTGCAGGATTTAGAATATATTTAACTACAAACTGCTTTTAGTTTATTCATTCGTGCATGTCGAGCTGAGATATTTTTGTATTCGTTTCTTGTTTAATTCTTTACATGTTTGTAGTTTTTTTTCACACATTTCTTGAGAACAAAAGCATGAAAAGAAAAGCAAAAAAAAATTATATAAAAACATCTTTTACTCCTCAATAAAGCTTTAAGTGCTATTTGCCTTAAGCTTTCTATACCGTCGAAACTGTTGCATAAACATGTCCAATATTTAACTAAAAATATGTGTGAATTTTCGAACAAACATCGATGTATGAGTATGTATGTATGTTTACTTTCATTTACGTTTCCTTCATATCTTTTTATGCCACATAATTTACACATACAAGAAGCATTTAGCACGACAACAATAATCCAAGTAGTTCTAAAAGAACAAGAAATATACGAATAAGTTAAGCACATATGACATATGGCAGCTGTTCTTGTATGATTAAAAAGTCCTAGCTAGGACTGGTGATAAAGCATATAAAAAGGGAATTTTTCAGAAACACAACTAAAAAACAAAAGAAAAATAATTATAATGCAAAATATGAATTGTGTTTAGTTTTTAAAATTAAAACAGGCATAATACTAGGGATATTACGATACGCCATTTCGCCGATCCGATACCGATACCGATACTCAAAAATAAATATCGCCGATACCGATTCCGATACCGATACGCATATTGAAATTGAGCTCAAGTAAAAATTAACAAAACTCAAGTTTTATTAATGAGCCATTCAAATCATCAAAATTTTCAATACATTTCAGTTTCTAAAATTCAAATTTTCAAACTACAAAACGTCAGCAATATTTATGATTTTACAAAATAAACGATGGCATTCAGTTTAGATATGCTCAAGAATTAAAATATTAATAAGTTTAGATTGGCTCAAGATTTAAAATTGATATTAATAAGATTTTAAAAAAAAAGAATTGAATTTGAATTCATGTTAACAAAAAATAAATTATTGTTTTTCACAAAATAATAGTGTAAGATAATATTAATGAGTCAATTCAAACTGAATGTCATACTGTTTATTTTCTAAATTCATCAAAATTGTCAATACATTTCAGTTTCTCAACTTCAAATTTTCAAACAACAAAACGTCTGCATTATTTATGATTTTACAAAATAAACGATGGCATTCAGTTTAGATTGGCTCAAGAATTAAAATATTAATACGACTTAAAAAAGAAAGAATTGAATTTGAGATCATGTTAAAATTAAATTTTAATTATAAAAACAACATTGCAAAAGATTAATATTTATAATTGATATTAATAAGATTTTTGTTTAAAAAAGCAAAGTGTTCTCAAATTTTGCAGAGATAGACGATTTCTCAAATCCATTTGAAGCAGACCTGCAGTGGAAAATAGTCTGTCAGATGCGACAGAACTCATTTAAAATCTTAAGTATTTCTTCGCCATTTTCTTTAAGTTTGGGTAGGATATGTCATTGCGCCAGTAAAAAATAGGGTCTGCGTCTCTAGGAATATTAGGAGATCTAAGGTATCTCTCGACTTCTTCGTTAGCAGAACCACATCTTAGGATGGAAAGAGGTTCATCCTCCTCGCATTCTCTTATAATTTTTGCACATACGCTCCAAAGGCGAGTATTTCTCGTAGACTTATCAGAACTTTTGCGAGGTGTAGGGAGGACTGTGTCTTCAACACTTTCAGAATGTAGAGTCATGTTAAACAGCTCAATAAGACGTTTTTTTGATAGGATTGAAGTCGATTGTCTTTGAAATATTCGAGCTTTGTATCGAGGGTAAAGAATTGTAGATAAATAATAGGTTTCATTATTCTCTAAACCATTGATCGTCAAACTAGCCCCTAGGAGCCGAGCACCAATCGTCATTTTCACATACACAACACGAACCAAACAGAAGAGACAAACTAAAATACGAAACATACTCATTTGTCGCTTTATTTTAGAATTTGCAACAACAAAACACATGCAAAAGAGGGCACGAAAATATTTTAATTTTTTTTTAGTCTCTTTATTTGTTATTCATAGTACACTGTGAATATTTTAATTTTTCATGATGTGGAATGTTGAGTGGGAAGAAGCTTTATTGTATATATATTTTTAATGGACAATTTTTTTTAATTATGTAAATTCATTCATTTGTTTATTCTTTCGTCCATAAACTCGCTAAACCAATCCAGTGTGTATGCATACAAACTTTTAATATGATGTTACGCTACAGTAAAAAAATAAATGTAACAATCAATTTCTACAATTGTAAAAACACCAATACATTGATATTTCCTACATGTTCTCTTTATGACAGAGGTTGCTCTAAACCCTCAAATCTTTTATTTAGAATTTTTCAAATTTTTGGGACTCCGAACTACTCTCCATCTCCGTTGCTTCATGTATTATGTTTTCTAATAATGTTCGAAGACTGTTAACTAGCGGAATAGCGTCAGACAATGTAGCAGTGGCTTTACTTATGGATTTTGTAGCCTCTAAATTTGTACATGTTGACAAAGGGGCTGAGATGTCAGTTGTTATTTTAAGTTGTAATTGTTGTAGATTTACCACCACTTGTATTAATGCGCATTGAAAAAAATCTTAAAACATACAAACACATACAAGATTTAGCATTGAGAGAACATTTCATTACTATGATGCAAAGCAAAATAGAAGAAACAAATTCATTATGTATTCTGTTTTGATTTTATGTTCTGCTTTTAATATGTTATTTCTCATAGTTATCATCCAAAAAAAAAGAGTTGAAAATTGAATATGTTGTTCAAAAAACTCTAAAGAAAAATAAAAGAAGTATCGACGTATCGACAGTAAAATATCGCCGATATCGATATATCGGAAAACCAGAAGTATCGCCGATATAACGGTATCGGTATCGGTTGCATCCCTACATAATACTGAATAAAAACATGCTCCCACGCCTATAAGTATGCTTCAATTTCATAATAATATTATTTTTTTAATTCATATGAAATTTTCGAAAATTAAGAATACAATCAACCTTTTGTACGGACATTTTTTTTGGGTAAAATAATTTTTCGAAAATTCAAATTGAATTCAAAAATACAATAATGTTATTGTTCAGCTAAAAATATGTAACAACAAAAGCAATATCAGAGTGCACGACAGAACTTTAAATTTTTGATAGTGGAAATGGCGAATTTCGTGCCAAGAAAAAAACAAAGACTTGATTTATTTTGCATATGAATATATGATAAGCTACAATAACTCTCATATTCTTTTTCGGAAAATAAATAAATTAAATAGTTGGTACTATTGGACAAGTGCTAAAAGCTTAGAAAGAACGATGATGGGATAATTCTACAAAATCATTAATGCTGGTCATGAGACAACTTGCATATTTTAGTATATACGAATATTTGGTATAATTTTAATTTGATAAAAAACCATCAATAATACCATACGAAATAATTTGAAAGTTCTGTGCCTTTTTTAATAAAAATAAACTTATCAGCAGAGTCTTCTTTACGCACGATACATTTAGTACAGCGTCTTCTTGTAACAAATAAGAATTAGAATTTTTTTAGACCCAAAAAATGGAAATATGTTTCAATGACAACCTCTTAGTTTACGCCAAAAATTCTTGCCACCCACCTGATGCCCTTAAAGTTAGAAGCAGGCAAAAGTAGCACGTCTTGGGGAGGAGTATGATGGTGTGGATTTTTGCAATTGTGGCTACGCATGTGTTCAACCGTGCCTTAATTATCTTGATGGAAAAATACTGATTTCTTCTCTTGATAAGATCACAATCAAATCTTTCAAAAAGATCTGATTTTTATGCCGAAGTAGTTGTTTTACCGCCTACATTTCAATAAACTGAACTGCTTCGCCAAGAGACACAGCAATTAATGTCTTTGGCACACGGTAAGTGGCTGTGCACATATTACGTAACGCTCCAGGGGGAAGGAGACAAATTTTTAAATATTAGTCATTGTAAGATCGACATTTTTGTCAACTAGACGAAGTTGTGTTTGGTTGGATTGGCATATATTTTATTGTTTGGTATTTTTTATAGCGGCATATTGTATGAAAAAAATATTTTGTATATGTGTGTTTTTGCATTTTTGTGTGGATGGCTAGTTTTCATTGACAAGAAATTGTTGCTGAACAATAAATTACAGAGAAGTTATTTTCATTTTGTGTGCTAGTAAAAAAATTTACTACATATTTGTCAAATAGAAAATTATTTTAAGAAAACTGGAAATTTTTTTTAATCAAGTAAATATTTTTCTAGTTTTCACATAAAATTATGGAATATGAGGGGAATTTTTAGTAAATATATTAGTTTTTTTTTAAACCCTGTACAAGGTCTTCGGAATATCTAGTATTCGTTATAAACCATATCACTTTATTTACTCTTCAATTTCGCTACGTAACTAGATTATACGTAATTTGCTTAATGATAATTTATTTTAGCTCTTTTCAAGAGAAAATTACGTTAGGAGCAGGTATCACCAAAAGGGAAACCTGTTGTAGCCTTGTCCCTCTGAAGTAAGAGAAAAGTGTCGAAATCTCTACTGATGTCGTCACCGGACCCACAACGGTAGAGCACGGTATTTCTCTTCGTGTTAATTGCAACTGATTGTACTGAAGTAGGCTGCCTAGTGATGTCGTCTCCGGAGCAACACCCCTACTTAGCTTCCTTCTACTAAAACTCTGCTGTAGCCGTCACCGGACTCACCACAACAGACACTTTAGTTTGCACGAAGAATGCGTTTATATCTCCTATCAAACAAGTTTCATAAGATCTCTTACCACTTACGCAGCTGTCCTCTATCAAGGAATGTGTCGCCTTTTTTATAACTAAATTTTGGCATACATAAGATACACACACAACCGCGCTCATACGTTGTGCACATGATCGGCTGTGTTGTGCAGCGCTTTGTATAAGTGTAAAGTTAGTGTAGTCAAATTATCCGTTAAATCAAAATTATTAATTATAATTCGCTTAGTGCTACAATATCGGGTATAAATTCTAATAATTTCCTTTAAGGGGTATCAAATACATACTTAGGTAGTTCAGGTTTACCAATAATTACATACAAAAAATATTTAGAAAAGTCCATTTACAAATAAAGACTATATAATTCAACAAAAATGATAATTTTTGGTAAAAACCTGTGTGGCAAAAACGACATACGGACTTTTGTCGTCACAGAGTCATACATATACTTTATGGGTTAAATATTAACCTCCATCAATTCATAAACGATTAGTAAAGTTAAATTATAAAGAAAAACAGAGTTTTCTATAAAAAAATTCGTACGTTAAACCAACAGTAACTTAAACTTTTTTTAATCGTTTATGAATATATGTGTGGGTGAATGTTTCCAAAAAATACATTAGAATTTCTTACAGAAGACTGGTCTCAGGCAGTTTACAATGCTGCTGCTCAGAAAGCTCTTCTTCATTTAATTTTTTCCTAATATCTTTTTGTAATGAAATTTTAGCACATCAATGTTCTTTCTTCTTTTAAAATTTTGTTGTTTTATTTACTGTTCCTTCGACTATTTGATACAAGCAGTAGCAAGCACACTTATTTAACTTGACTGTGTTTAGTCAAGTCAGTCAACAAATGACCTAAAGCGTTACTAATGAGTGAACATGAATTGTGTGTTAAATATGGCAAACAAGAACAACTATTTTTTTTCCACATAAGCAATTCTTGTTTTACTACCACTTTGCAACTTTGTGTGTTATTTTTTTGCTGGCATATTTCCATGGGCTTGAGTTTTTTTTTTACATCTACATATACAATTTTTAAATATTAACTACACCAATTTTAAAACTAAAGAGCAAAAAATATATTCAATTAATTTAAAAAACATTTATTCAGCTTCTGCACCAGCCATTGGTTTGTAACTGGATCACGGTCTATAAAAATTACGCGAATCACCCTACTATAAAGGGAAACAAGAATACATTAAATTGCAAAGTAAATTATTTTGAAAATAAAATACTACACGTGTTTGTTGAAATGTTAGCAGTGACCAATCAGAAGTGATCTTAGAATCTGAGTTCGCTCTCTGGTCTGATATTTTTCAGATTATAGCAAAATATTTACTAAAAACTAGTTGAGTGTTTATCCAAAAAAATTAATAAAAATTGTGGAAACATTATCTACAGACGGTCTAAAAATATAACACCACATTGCAATTGGGGTGTTCACACTGTAGTCATATCAGTCATATTGTCATAATGTCTTATTTTTTTTGTCATAAAATAACAGTAGACACCTTAGTCGAGCAGCTGAAACTCTTCAGTCGAGCCGGCGATAATATTTACAAGCCGCTTAATAAAACAAGAATAAAAATATGTGTTTGTGTAAGTAGTCTGCCTGGCAGCTTGTGAACGTTTTTCCACTTGCCGCCGTCCAAAAAAATAGTTCAGCTCATGTTAGCGGCAACAGCTGCTTTTGATTATATTTATTTCAGCAAGTTCGTATAGATAAAAAACAATTTGAAAATTTTATTTTTAACATTTTAGAAGATTTACAGGAAATTTATTATTTTCATTATAAAGAAGTCGGACTGAATTAACAAACATTTACATTTAAGCCAAAATCCAAACGTATGCGCACTAATCCGACCAAAAAATTGAGTGTTGTTAAATGATTATCAGCTGGCACAATTATGACATATCACACTAAATTATGACGGAGTGTTCACACTTGTCATATTTTGCTGTGCTTTTATGACATATAACTTTATGTCTACGGTGTGAATACCCCAAATATTTAACTTACGAACATATGTTTTTGACATAATTTTAAACCAAATGTTCTTTTTCTTTAACAAGTTTTTTAGCAAGAAGCAATACAGATCTAACTAAAGAAAGACCTGCATAGAGCAAATAACTTACGTGTTTAAATTATAGTATAAACCTATAAAATTTTGTCATATGGCGTCATCTGCCTTGGATAGGAATAATGTTTTCAATTACTTGTGTAGTAATTCATTTCCTTGCTATGTGGTTGTTGATCTTACTAAGCACTACAAATTTCTGTGTTTTTTCTTCTTATGAACCGTAAATGAAGCTTTTGATGCCATCAGAGCCCTGGAAAGTCTGGGACAGGTAATTGTATTGTTTGGATTTAGGGGTTTTGACATTGTTTTAAAAAAAATTTAAATATATTGGGACTCGAACCAAGGTACATCGGTTTAATAGGTAGATAGCCTACCACCATTCTACTGCATCTTGCTACGTTTCACCAGCCAATTCACTTAATATTAATATTAATAATTATTTGTATGGGGATTTAGTTATTTTGAACTGTTTATTAAACTGTGTTGCTTTTATAGGCTTCTACCCAAAACAACGTTTGTTCTATTTAGTCGTGTATGGTGAAATCTAAGTGATGTTGGATAGTAAAAATTTACTTTGATGCTTAAAATATTAACAATTTCTAATTATTTCTGATCATTAGGCTACGGAAAATAGATATACGAGTTTAAATCAAGCCGGTTTTTCTATTTGATTTTAAAAATTTTTTTTCTCAATTTTAATAAAAATTATAACTAAATTTAGTTCTGCTACAATGTGTGGCATATGTAGGGCTTGACCTCAAGGTTTTGATATTAAAAAAAATATTACTAAATTCCATTTGAACATAGAATATTCTTTTAATTTTTTTTTGGTGTGTAGAAATTACCACACTAATCGTTATCCTTTTTTCTATTACACACTATTAGCTGAAAGCTGGTATAGAATAAATTCTTAAAGTTGAAAAAAAAAAAATATTTAGTATTTGAAATACTTAAATTAACATGTCCTTAGGTTTTTTTTTTTTGCTTTTATTCCAAATAATTAAGCATACATCCTCGCCCTGCTCTCTTTTGATAAGCACCACATTATTATCATTAACATTTAGACACATGGTACTAGTTTAAATGAAACTACAAAACGAGAAATAACAACTTGCAACATGTGAGCCATTATGATTGTAATAACAGGAACAAATATAACAATAATAATAACAACAACTACAACAACGATATTATAAACTTAGCAAACAAGAGCTAAATTTCCAGTTGCATGCCTCTTAACAAAAATAAAAAATATAATGAAAAACATGTCCTTACTATCATGTATTATTTTTATATGCTGTTTTTTTATAATTACACAGAGAAATTGACAAAATTAGTAACACATACACATAAAACCATACACGTTCATATAAACAAATTTAAATGCTTTAAGTTAAAGCCTACTTTAAGGGGCAAGCATGTTATTGTTTGCTTGAGACCTAAATTTACCACCTAGATTTCTTAAGTAATTTTAACAAATCTCTCTCGAAAAAATGAAATTTATTTTGTATTTCCATGCCTTTGTGCCACACAAAGGAAAAAGTTTAATTAAATACAAAATCATGTTTTAAATAAACATGAAAATTACTTTATTTAAGAGATAATTGTAATGTCTTAATTAATGAATATAATCTTTCTTTATTTTTGACCTTTCTTGCCATTTCCATATTCCTTTAGACAGATGTTATACACTCAAAATTTAAAGTATCCATGGCGTTCTTTAACAAATATTTCGTTTTAATGTCAGGAAAAAAACACCTCCTCAAGTCATATATCTTCGTTTTATCATTTATGCCACTCACTTATTTCCTAGATTTTGATATTATTACGAAACAAGTCATTTTAAGTTAATGTACATTAATATCACCTGGATTCTATTACTTTTAGAAAATTTTCTTTTCATATTCTTTCTTATACTTTTTGTTTCATTCAACATTTCCTTAAACACGTTTAATAGAGTAAAAAATAAATAAATTAATTTTTTTCTTATTGGACGACAACTTTTTAATGGTTGTTAAAAGTGTTTCGCTGCTACTGTTGTATTTGTGGGCAAAGGAAATATGCCCTTTTCAAGCAGCAGGATATCAAAAATTTTCTTTCCGTTTTCAACTTCCCTTTGACAGCAAATAATTCTATTTTGGCAGCAATATTTTGCTAATGTAAAAAACAAGTCAAGCGAAAAATTGAAAAAAGAAACACTTGTTGACAACAATATTTATTTGAAAAAAAAAAATATATATATATATTTCTACAAGTAATAAATAAATAAGAAAACTAAAACAAACTGAAGAAATAGGGCAAAGTTTTGTCTGGCTGTACGTTTTCTAGTTTGTCAAGTGACGTAAAAAAACCCAAATTTATGTAGGAAAAATAATACAAAAATTACGAAGTTTAACAAAAAAAATATATATTAGAAAATGTTAAGCAAATTAAATTTACGATTTCTAAGAATAGCAGATAAATTTTACATTAAAAAATAAAATGTCATGATTTGCATATCAAAAGATGCTGCACTGTATAAAAAATAAAATTTTGTTTTCTTTCAATTATAAGTAAGAGCTTTAAGAATTTAATGGTTCAAAGAATTTTCATCACAAAAAGTTTTAAGAAAATATTTATAAAATAAAAGAAAAACGAAAGCTAAAATGAAAGACAAATTTTCAATAAATAAGAAAATATTTTTTACATCTTTAAAGACAAACTTAACTTTTCCTTTGTTGTGCGTAAAGCATGTTTAACTATTGCTTAAGGTGCTGTTTAAAATACAGACAAATGACTTGTCTTGAAATTTTGTATGGGAATCACTCAGAAAAATTTGTGTTTTTTATACAAATTTTCTACTCAAACCAATTGCTTGTATTATAGAAACCGCACATAAAAGAAGTCATCCTTTGACTTCATCTATATTTTTCTAATAATCTCTCAACAGGTAATAAACTTATTTTTATGCTGCATATTTTTAGCTGTTCTGATTTAGTTAAACTATACGTATGATTAATATCTGTCTCACTAAATAATTAAATATTAAACATACGCCACAAATATATTTATTGTTACGGTGCTAAATTGGTTTGCATTTGATATATCGATGGCTTAATATAGAAAGGTCGTATCTCAACTTTTAGCTACTTTACAGGAAAAGGAAAAAACTCAATAAAATCCGAAAAAATAAAAAATATTTTTTTCTGAATCGGATTTTTATTAAAACAGCCAACAAATTCAATTCTGTTTAATTTTTAATTTTTTTAAATGAGTTAGGTCTTTTTTTTAATTAATGTAAATCTGTTATTCGTCAACATTTGAGTATTTTCTACTAGAACATGTAAAAAATCCTATTTTGAAAATAAACGATATACGTCCTTTCTATATTAAGCCATTGATATAGAGTTTGAAAAATAAATTTCTTTTTCATTTAGAAAAATATTCATTTAAAAGGCATTTACATTACGGCATGCAACTCGATATAACTCGATATAAAGTTGGACGCGATTGGCGACGATATTTGTGCCTCCTAAGATAATTGAATATTTTAATACACAGAAATTCTGTCTATTAGGCCTTTTTACTTGATAACTTTAATTAGCTGAGAGACTCTTTCGAATTTATTTTAACAACATTACCAATCGTTAAGATTTAAGCATGTCTACGCATGCTGCTTATAGAAACGCAATAGAACCATTGAAGTTGCAGGAAAGTAGGCAGTGTAAACTCTCCACAAATAATATATTCATCTTTATATTTAAATATATGCTGCATATTTTAAGGAGTTAGTTATTTTTAAAGGGCACTATACATGCGTCAAAAT
This sequence comes from Lypha dubia, assembly GCA_947311025.1. Classification (NCBI taxonomy): domain Eukaryota; kingdom Metazoa; phylum Arthropoda; class Insecta; order Diptera; family Tachinidae; genus Lypha; species Lypha dubia. The sequence continues at coordinate 16,235,834 of OX371264.1, read as the reverse complement.
GCTCGTGTACGTGTGCTTGACGTTAACCCATTCACTTACTTGAAGAACTGTCCAGCATTCATCTTGCATTTTATTTTGAGACAGTATAGAGAAAAAGTGTTGAATATGTCTGTTGCCGACGGAACTTTGAATATGAACTAACAAAAAAAAAAAAATAACATGTTTATGAACAAAATAGAAAAAAAAATAACATGTTTATGAACAAAATAGAAAAAAAATGTATTGTATGTTACAAAAACAATAATAATTAACTTTTTTTTTTATTTAAATTGTATTTTATTATTGAATATTTAATAATCTACTTTTTTGATTTATATTTTCATTTCCTTAATTGCAATACAATGATAGATTGGTATTGAATGTATTGTTTTTTTTTATCCGACATATTTAGCGTTTGTTCTCTTTGAAATTTCATTTCGTCGGCGTCACTCATACAAACAAATTTTCACTTATACCACCATAATGCTTGATGTGATTTTGACGAATGTATAGTGAGTGCCCTTAAGGTAAAGCATACGCATGATTAATATTTTTGTTAAGTTGGTAATTAAATATTAAACATACGCCATGGGAAAGAGATATATATTGCACTTGATCAAGAAGAAAGTATTAACTCAAAATTTTAAAATTTTCATTAGAGGCAAAAAATTTTTTTTAATACCACAAAGAGAGATACAATTGTTTTTTTTTTTTTTTTTGTGAAAGAGTGAGGAAAATGGTGTAAAATTTTTACAGTGTGTAGATATGACCACCGTACATCAATTTCATGTTGAACAAGTGCGACATGAAGGTGTTCAAATTGTCTATTCTATTGTTTTACATTTTTTATTTAACTCTCAGCAATTCGATTTCGTTATCAAACAATGTCCAGCATATTTAGTCTATAAGAGGGCTGACTATCCCTGATTTAATGTTTTCTCTTCATAAGGTGTGTTTCTTTAAAGTAATCCTCCATTAGCGCTCAAAGAAATTTATGTGAGAATTCATAATATAAATTTGCGATAACAAAAACACTTTGATTAGCATCGCTTGATAATAAAACCATAGAAGAATGATATTTGATTATGATGAAAATTCAATTGAATGTTTTTTCATTCGATTAGCTCGAAAGAAGCATTTCGTCAGAGTCAGAGATTTGTATAAACATGTGAATATATTCAAGAAACAAATCACTGGCAAAAGTTATAATTTAAACTTTCAAGACTTCTTTAATCTTGGCTTCTTTAAGTTTGCACAACTTTAACGATAATGGCAGCACTAAAATGTCGAAAAAATTCAAAGGCGACAGAATAAAATTCTACGTACAATTACAGCAGCCCCCTGGTATGTCAGAAATCATCGAATTCATAAAGATCTAGATGTTCCGTTGGTGAAGACAGTATTTTCAGAAAACGCTAAAAAATATATAAAAAAACTTGACGTGCACCCAAATGTACTTGCGCGCAATATTTTAAATTATAGAGGCCACACGCGGCTGAAAAGAAGGGATACTCTTTTTCTCAGCCGTACACGAGAGATGTAAAACAATATAAATAAACCGTTGAAATTAAAAATTTTGTTTAGCATTGGCTAAACTTATATTTAATATTTTTTAGATTTAAGATTTGAAAAACTTATTGATAATTTAATCTATAATTGAAGATTCAATAAATAATAAAATTTATCAAAAAAAAAAAAAAAAAAAACCTTAAATGTGCTCATGCTGCCTCATGCAGTGGAATTATCGGAAATACCTGAAACGAAATTAATTAATTTTTAATAAAAGCAGGACCCCAAACTGTGCTCTTCGTATTTCTTTCGTGGAAGCTATTTAGGAATATGGTACACAAGTACTAGATTTTCCATCAAAATAGAATCTAAATATCTAAAAGTTTAAAAGAAACCTAAATTATAATTGTTCCAGGATATGAGTGTCCTAGATAAGGTATGTCTACGGAGAAATTTTTCCAAGTTAAAGCAATGAAAAACTTGATATAGAAACGGTGTGAAATCTATCCCTTTAGCAGCAAGGATACAAAATATACCAAATAAAAATTTATGACATGTCACACATAAAGAAAGCAAAAATTGCGGAATGAACAATAAAACAAAGAATGTTGAATCACATATGCCACTTTTAATTTAAAATCTGGCTTCGACTGCTTTAATAAAAGTTGCTAAAATAGGTTAACATTAAGCAAAAAAATTTCTTTTATTTTTAATGAAGGACATTTTTTGCTATGCAGCAAAAAAAAACAAATAAATGATTTCTTAACATGTTGCTTCAAACAAGAATTTCTTAATGAATTACACTTCAAGTATTGTGAAGAATAAGTTGATCAAAGTGTGCTAAAGAATCCAAGTGGATTATTTGTATTTTGATTTAATCAATTTTCTGTCCATCTAAAAGTACTTGGAGATTTGTGTTAAAAGTAGACAACGATTTTGAGGGATTAGTTCTTGTCATGTTTTCTTTTTTGTCTAAAAAATTTGCTACAATATGTTGACTGTCCTTTTTCATGCAAGAGATAAGATAAAACAAAAACAAACAAAAAAGCATGTTCCATCATCATCCTGATTTATACTTGTATGTTCTGAGATTAATTTGATTTTATTTCTTTTGTTCTACTGCCCACACGCACACGTACAATATTGAATTAAAAAGATATTTGGTTTCACCACATCCTGTTCAGAGACACTTTCTTCCCATGGACCATTTTATTAATATCTTTATATATGTAAAATAAAAGTATGTAAATTAAATTCATAATAAATGATGCAAAAGGAATCTTAAAATATTGCTGACACAATAAGTCATCGTCAGAGTTTTCAGCACCTTAAACGAAAATTGCAGCCAAACTTTAACAAATGTTAAAGTAATATTAAAATACATAAAATTAGAATTTCCTTTTTACAAACTTTGCATTCTTAATATTTTAATGTCCTTAAATTATGATAAATAAATGGGAAAATAAATAGACTTTGAAAAAAATTGATAAATAAACTTTAAGGATGATATTAATCAAAATAAAATGCTTTTCATAAAGGACAGCAAGAGGTCTCTACTGAATAAAACATATTGAAATAAGTTTAGAAAATATATAATTTTATTTATGTCCTTTTCTTAGAAGCTTCAAAATGTTGTTTTCTAATTAATGGTATTATTTCTTTTTAAGAGTTATAACATGGCTTAAATTTGATTCATGCTTCTCCCAATTCATTTCCATTTAAATTGTTTTATTGAATTTTCTCAGAAAAGTTAAATAGAAACAACTGTTCGCGAAAATTCATTTGGGAGAACATTTATACTGTTGATAGAATTCAAATTAAACAAAAATATAATTAAAATTAAAATTAACTTGTGCTACATTTGACTATAGGGCAACGGAAATGTTTAAGTATTTTAAATAATATGCTATTAAGCTCTGCCATTTATCGGAATTTTACCTAAAAAAATGACTGGAGACTGCATAACCATGTTTAGAATTATGTTTTCAAGGATATTGGCAAATTTTATTATAATTAATGAAATAATATGCATAACTCTCTTATATCCTTTATTTTAAAATTTTATTTTCAGGAACCATTATAGAACGTCCCAAAAACGTATTTATGATTTGCAAAATTATGTTCTTAAGGTCGGAGGTAAATTGCGTTACAATCGCTGAAAGAACGTGAGTGGTAAGTATTAATCCTTTATTTAACAAAATTAATTTTAGCCACAGTAATAATCAGAATATGAACTTTAAAACTTTCTAACATTTGTAAAATTATGTTCTTAAGATCAGTGGGAAATTTTATTACAATTGGTGAAAGAACATGACTACCTGTCATATATCCTTTATATCACAAAAATATTTTCAAGCACAATTATAATCAGAATTTTTCAGAAGTAATTTTACCATTTATAAAATTATGTTCTTAAGGTCAATGGGAAATTTTATTACAATTGGTGAAAGAACATGAGTACCTCTCATATATCCTTTATTTAACAAAATTAATTTTAGCCACAGTAATAATCAGAATATGAACTTTAAATCTTTTTTACGGTTTGTAAAATTATGTTCTTAAGGTCATTTTTATTTCAATTGATTGAAGAATATAACTACGTCTCGTATATCCTTTATTATACAAAAATATTTCAAGAAAAATTGTAACCTGAATTTTTTAAATTTATTTTAATATTTGTAAAATTATGTTCTTAAGGTAATTGGGAAATTTTATTACAATTGCTGCAATAACATGTCTTCGTCTAATATATCCTTTGTATTTTATATTAAATTGTAGCCACAATTATAATCATAATTTTTCAAAACTATTTTACTATTAGGAAAATAATGTTCTTAAGCTAAGAGCCTAATTTTAGTACAATTGGTGCAAGAAAATGCCTTCGTCCATACTATATCCTTTATTATAAAAAAATTATTTATTATACCTTTAATTCAAATATAAAATTTTGAACATAAATTTTGTGAATATGTTATAATACATTTTGCAAAATTATGTTTTTAATATTATGGAAATATTTTGTTGCAATTGGTGAAAAAATAGACACACCTTCCATATATCCTTTATTTAAGAAAAGCAATTTAATTCATAATTATGTATCTAAAATGTTATTACTATATCTGTAATGATAGTTCTAAGGCTTGCGATAAATTTGATTACAATGTATAAAAGATCGTGCATATCTCCCATATATCCTTTATATTAAAAAATGTGATTTTAACCAAAAATTATGGTGAAAGAATTTAGAATCTTGATAAGTACTTCTAAAATTATGTGATTGTGGCTACTGAGAAAATTCATTGCCATAAATAAAAAATTGTTTGATCCTTCCATATATCCTTTTTTTAAAAAACACTTAATTTTATCCACAATTTTTAGCAAAAGGCAAGGATCATTTTTTTAAAACTATTTGAACACAATTTGTGAATGTTTGTGGCTACCTTCCCTATATCCTTTATTTTAAACATTCATTTTTAGACACAATTTTAAGCAGATCGATCCTAAGCTCAGTTAATATTCCATTTTTAAGGTTAGCATCCTTTGAAACATGAATGCAAAGGTTTGTTTTTTCTTTTCGTGACTTTTTTCCATCTTCAATTGTTACAACAGTGTTAATTTATATTTGTGTTGTACAGTGTTATTTACTAAATGATTATTATGCATGATTATTCTTTGGAGATAATGTCAAATATGTAAATGTGTATGTCTCATTAATTAAGTCAATGATTTATATTGTTGTGCGTGTGTGTGTATGTGTGCTTGTGCGTATAGAAAGCCATATCTTACATCAAATTTCTCAAGAGTTAGTGCATGTGTGCGTTAATATGAAAAACCATTAAATTATGTATGCTTGTAGGTGTGAAATAAATTATCACACTTTTAATTTACCTTAATGAATAACAATTTCAACGAGTACTTTGTGGGTTTCGCCCACTTAGAGCATGTGTTTGTTTTGTGGGTGTTTGTTGTATTTTGATGGCATTCTTATTTGTTATCAAGTATTCTTCTGTTGGGAAAGAACCAAAATGAAAAAAAAAAACCATCATTTAATTAGTGCATAAAGAAGAAAAGCAAAGAAGTCAAGCGTGACAAAGTCTGAATGGAAGATGTTCATAAAAGATTTTTGAGGTGTTTATTTCAATAATATTTTATCTTACATAAGAACGAAAGTAAATCTCAATGTAAGATTTTAATTATACAAATTACGAAGAAGTAAAAATTGTTGAACAAGTTTAATACAGCAGACTCTGCGGCGCAGGAGTGTTATTAGTGACATAAAAATTTTGCGTAATCAAAACTAAGACAGTCTGTGAGAAATAATGTCCTGAACCTTTAATGTTACAATTTTTTCTTTTAGTTTTGCATTTTAGTTTTTAATTTAAATTTTTTCTTACATTTTTTTCCTTATTAATTTAAAAATATGTTTATCATTTTTATCTAATAAAAAACTAACTTTCTTCATTTCGTAAAAAAAATCTCCAAAAATTTTTTGTTCATTGCAAATTAAGTCTTAATTTAAATTGTTTTCTAAAGTTAATATTTCTAAAGACATATTTGTATGTTGTTTTTTACGTGAAGCCTTCACACAATATGCAATAAATCTGGCATTGATAGAAAATTGGAACACTAAAAAAAGTCTTTTTTTTGGAAAGTAATTTATACCCGTATACCCTTGATAAGAAAACAAAAAATACACACAAGCAACAATTAGTATTTACACATGATTAACACAAATCGTAAAAAAATAACAACAAGCTAAACTTTCATATCAATATAAGAAATCAAAACAATTTCTCCTGTATATTTTGCTGTCTCTTGCTCCAATTTCAATGCATTATTATTCTCATGCCCTCTTTTTGTGTTTCGTATTTATGGTGCAACTCTCTTTCTAAACAATATTCAACTTTAACTTCTTTAAAACTTTCAACAAGTTAATTTTAAGGGGTTTTCATAAAAAATAATTCAAGCTTTAAAAAATGTTTTGCTGGTCTCCCCACCCCTTCTCATCACTAATGCTTGAATTAACAATTTGTGGTTGAAAGCCTGCTTGTAAAAACATTGACATATAAGAAGGGGTAAAACCAGCCAGCCTGTGAAAGCTTTATTAAACTCATACAATGATAAAGAATTTAAACTTATATTGAAATAATAACCTAAAAGCTTTTATTTTTGGAATTTTTGTTGTAGTTGTGTCCATATCAGGAAAAAGTTGTTGGCACATGAAGGAAAATGTTAGAAATGAAAACAAGATTTTATTAACTGATTTTATTCTGTCAGGGAGCTGTTAAAAGTTTCTTTCGCTCTACGACAAAAGAGAAAATTCTAAACTAATTGGCAAGTTTTTTATATCTTTCAAAATGTATTAAATTAAATTTATCCCAAATTCAAATATTCCCTAGGAATTTCTCCCCCACGGAAACTATTTTTCTTGAGAAAGAATTTCTCAAATTATAAATTATTATATGTAAATAAAAGGGAAAAGTGTGAAATCTCATGCGGAATTTATATTCATAATAGGAGGAATGGGAAAAGGGAAAAAATTGCCCCGGAACTATTATTCGTAATTGGGCTGATTAAATTAAATTAGTATAAAAATTAAAGAGATTTGAAATCCAATTAAATATTTTATATGAAAATGAGCTAAAGAAAACTTTAAAAATCGAAATTATATTTTCCAAAACAAAAGCAGCTGTACTATAGAAATTTATTATGTAACTTACGATGTTTTCGCTCTTAACAAACGTTATTAAACCTAATAAACTTTGCCTGCAAATGTTTTATTAACAAAACTATATAGCCAAAAATATATTCCAACTACATGAGCCTTGAGTGTTTTAGCAAATTGATCTAAATAAATTAAAGTTTTAACACACATTTTAATATTTTAAATAATTTACGCAAAATGTCAAAGCATTAATTAGTTGCAAACATTTGTTAAACATGGTTTATAACGTTTGAACATTTGTGTTTCGAAAGAAAATTTACAAAATGTCAAATGTTAAGAAATTAATTATTGCGTATACGTACTATTAATTATTTATAATGTATACGTCGCTACAGCTGAACAGACAAACTGGCATACATACATACGAGTACATAATTATCAAGCCATTCATTGTTCCTTTTAGAAAATCGTAATACAAAAATTCAAAATACATATTTAATTGTCATATTTTACATTATGTTAAGTAAAAATTTCATTTCTATAGTAAACTCTTGTATGGTATTTGATATATTATTTTAAAACACTTAGGCAACAAAGCATTCCAGTTAACTAATAATAATTTACTCTCTTTTTTGGAAAAAGGATAGTGTAGAGAGCGAACAGATGATCATAGCAATAATTCTTGGTGTTCTATTAACATTAATTAAAATTTTAATTAATATGTCGTCAAGGTTGAACTTTTTCAGAGATTTTAAAGATACACTAATATGAAAATTAATTTAATTTCTCATATTAAACATTTAAATAATTTGTCCTGTAGAATAGTCGCAGCTAGCACTGCGCAGATTTCAAAGGACATTAGCGTCTGTGTCCAGTATTATATGATTCGGCTAAGGGGAAGTATTTGAAAACTTACTTTAACCATAGTTAGGCGTGGCTCTGCCCACTTATCTCTTTAGAATATTGCTTTTTCAAAGGACATTAATTTCTGTGTCCAGTATTATATGATTCGGCTGAGGAAAAGTATTTGAAAACTCACTTAAACCATAGTTAGGCATGGCTCTGTCCACTTATCTCTTTAGAATATTGCATTTTCAATGGACCTTAATGTCTGTGTAAAGTATTATATGATTCGGTTAAGGAAAAGTATTTGAAAACTCACTTAAACCATAGTTAGGCATGGCTCTGTCCACTTATCTCTTTAGAATATTGCATTTTCAATGGACCTTAATGTCTGTGTCCAGTATTTTATGATTCGGCTGAGGAAAAGTATTTGAAAACTCACTTTAACCATAGTTAGGCGTGGCTCTGCCCACTTATCTCTTTAGAATATTGCTTTTTCAAAGGACATTAATTTCTGTGTCCAGTATTATATGATTCGGCTGAGGAAAAGTATTTGAAAACTCACTTAAACCATAGTTAGGCATGGCTCTGTCCACTTATCTCTTTAGAATATTGCATTTTCAATGGACCTTAATGTCTGTGTCCAGTATTATATGATTCGGCTGAGGAAAAGTATTTGAAAACTCACTTAAACCATAGTTAGGCATGGCTCTGTCCACTTATCTCTTTAGAATATTGCATTTTCAATGGACCTTAATGTCTGTGTCCAGTATTTTATGATTCGGCTGAGGAAAAGTATTTGAAAACTCACTTTAACCATAGTTAGGCGTGGCTCTGCCCACTTATCTATTTAGAATATTGCTTTTTCAAAGGACATTAATGTCTGTGTCCAGTTTTATAACAATCGGCTAAAGAGATATGTTTTTCAACTCACATTAACCTCAGTTAGGCGTGGCACTGCCCTCTATATAGTTTTTTTGCATAAGTATAACATGTCCCACTTTTCTCTTTATATTATTGAATTTTCAACGAGCTAAAATTTTTGTTTTAATTTTATAGGATTCGTTTAAGCAGAAGTATTAAAAAGGAATAAATCCCTGTAATGGGCGTGGCATTTAGCAATTGCTATTTTCTATCACTAGATTTTCGGCGAAAATGAGAAGATTTGGTTCAGTGAAAGCAGGTGTGGCTCTGCCCACATATGTGTTGCATTTTATTTTCATAGGAATTAGAAGTTTGTACAAAGTATCATATGAATCGTTAAGGATTTTTTTTTTTCAATAGTTGCGTTCAGAAAAAACATTCATATGAGCCATAGAGTGCTGTTAAGAACGCTGCTGGGTCTGCATGATCCAAAGAGTACAAATGGGTTAATTTATCTATAGTGAAAGGGTTAGATTTATTAGAGAGTAGAGTCACAACTCCGAAAGTGATTCAATTGGGTCCATCAATTTGTTATCCTTGTGATATCCTGTTCATGTTACGTTCCATGCTAATGGTTCTACATACGAGAATAGCTTGATTTATTACATATTTTCTAGTCTTTCCATTGCAGCAGAATGCTATAAACAATTATTTTTGCATGTACTTTGGCATTGAAAGTGGATAGCCATTTCTGAATTTTCTTGTTCCCTTTAAGCACTGTTACTAAAAATTTTGTACGTCTTTTTCTAACCCCAAGCAAAGTTTGCGTGACCTACGCAGGTCACATACAGCAGACCCACAAGGAATGCCAATAAATTTGAACACAATTCAGCTGCTCAATGTCACCAACTGTCTGGCAATTGCGTCTGCAATATTGCCACCTAAGCAGTGTGAATGTCCTTGAATAATTGATTAAGAGATACATTCCATTCAAAAACTTGGTAATTGCCAATAAAAACTTGATATTTCTTTTATAAAGAATGCTTAACATAAAAATTGTAAAGTGCTTTAATTAAATTCATGTATCCTAAACCAACAAAATTGGAATGTAAATAAATTCAAAATTATCGTTTCTGAAAACAACTAAGTCCATTGTTAATTCTATTCACCTTCCCTTATTTGTGTCTACGCAGTAGATTCGAACTGCTATTCTATATTTTAAAAACGAATACGAAAATCATAAAACAACAATGTACAAAAGAGGGCAAAATGTTTATGGTATAAAAAATGTCAAAAGGTTTTTCTTCCACTTCATAAATTATTTTGGAGATCTTTTGACAATCGAAATAATAATTTTACATTAAAGAAAGAAGCAGCTAGAAAGGAAAAAGCAAATTATTGTAAACAAACACATTTAAAAGGGAGCTGTTGTATGTTAACAGCAACATGTTGTTATTAAAATAAAAAGCCAAACAACCTTTGTGACAGATGAGTTCTTAAGCAGGCCAACTGTTGAAAGGAACCTTTAAAGTTAAAAAGGTTTTAATCAGGCTCTTGGGAAACGACGTAAATTATATGCCATAACTTTAGTGTCAGCAATGATAAACAAAATAAATTTCATTGTTTTCGCGATATAGTGTGCGTGTGTGTGTGTGTGTGTGTGTTTGTGCTGCATGAGATAATATTAGGATGATTTTATTTTTTCAGTTCGTTTTTCTCTACCGTTTCTATTGCTTTTTTGCGTTTGATAAAATTTTGGTCTAAAAGTTGTCATAAATCATAAAAAAGCAAGACAAGCCAAGTAATAAATAAACTTAATTGACAAAAATTGCGATTTCAAAAACTTTATCTCCTTTAGACATTCACACACAACAATATGATTTTCCGGAATTCCAACTCGATGGCAAACAACACAAAAAAAAACGATTAAATACAAAAAAATCCAAAAACCCTATATATTCTGTTAAAGTATTTTTTTAAATAAAATAAATTGCAGATCGGCCCATAAATATCGTGTTTACTTTTACTCAATATTTCGGGCGGCCACTTGTTTTTCTATGGGACCGCACTAAAAGCATACACTTTCAAATCGACCCATAAAATTAATCTACTGTGAGGGAATTTTGAAAATTAGCCCATAACATTTAATTTAGGCCCGTTCAAAGAAAATATATAAAAAAAAAACAAATTAAGGAATCGGACAAACAAACCCTTTCACACAAAAATCAGATTTTTTAAGTGTTCCTTTAGTAAAAAAAGAAAAAATAATGTGGCATCAAAGTGAAAACAGTGATGGAGTTAAGCCATACTTAATATTTCGGGGGGAGATAAACTTTATCCCAGGCTTAACAAAAAATTTAAATGCTGTCCTTTAACCAAAAAAATTTAAAAATTTTTTTATTAAGTGGCAAAGTTGCCTTTTAAAAAATTATTTCAGAAAGAGTCGCTGGTTTTGTGCAAATAGTGCCGCGCTTTAAAAAATAGTTAGGGGACAAAAACAAAAAGAGTTTTGCAAATCGTTTCAAAAATGATAGAGTTAGGCGAGCACAATTAATAAAAAAAAGTTAAATTAAAAATACACAGATAACACTCTTCCTCGTTTTTTAAATCCACTAAAAAGCCTAACACAAATTTGGACAAATTACACAACTACACAGAGAAAAAAAAAATTGTCCCAAACGTACTTAAATCAACTCAAAGAGCTTTCGAAAATAATATAAGTATGGATTTTCTTCAAACAAATATAAAAAAGACTGATTCAAATACGGATTATTTATTCCTAAAATAAAATTTGACATTTATTCGAGCGAATGCTCAATTTTATTTATGTGTTGTGTGTTAGCAATATCTAAATGCAATTCGTTGGTAGCTACACCAACGCATCAGTAGCTCTTTACCATTTATGTTTGAAAAGTTCCAAAACTCATATACTCATAAATAAACTCTCAAATACAATTTGCGAAAGTTTAATTGGCTCTGGACATTCGGTATATTATATCATTACTACAGCTTGCAATTTCTGTCAAAATGCTGCCAAGATAGTTACTACATCCAATCGATATTATCTATACTGTTAATTTATTATTATTAAGTGTTTGAGTTTCATTCTCCAGAGATTTAAGTTTCGCAGACATGGGACGATGTGTTTCTTATGCTGAATTCGCGTACTAAAAAATTCAAGTGAAAATATTGTTATGGAACATAAAGAAGTATATCTGTTGCCAACAACTTTTGTGCATTAAAACGGGCAAGTCATTTAAACGGGTAAGGCTTTTATGTGGGAAGTCCTGTATAAGCAAATTTTCAAATCCATTTCGTGTAACTGCTTAAAAGTTAAGAAATTAAACAAATACTTTTTCAATTCCATTTTCAAATAATTTAGTATTCGGCCTGTGGACAAAGGTAGAAAAGTTATATATCGTTTTTTTGTTAAAGATTTTTTTTTTGTGAACTAAACAACAAAATCTAAAACAATTTTTTTGCTTTCTCTTTTGTTGCCCATCAACAAGTTAAGTAAAACTTTTTCATCCATTTATTTCCAAAATTTTTTGTTGGTATTTTTCATTTTAATTGAAATGCACTTTAATGACGGTGTTGCACCGAAATTGCCATAAGCTTTCTGCAGTTAAGCATTTTTTTTTTGCTTGCTTTTCCAGTAAATTAAAAAAAGCGAAAAAAACTACAAATAGAATACTCTCAACAATGTTGCAAGCGTAGTTGAAACTTGCATTAAAAACTAGTTTTTTTTTCTTCTTTCTTCTTTGAAATTTGAAAAATTTCTTAAGAATCATAAGAATAATTCCAACCAAAACTCTGAAGTTGCTGGTTATCATCCACAATCACTATTTTTAATTTACCTAATTGCTGTTTTTTTTTCTGTTCTTGTTGGTTTTAATATTTTGTTGCATATTTTTTTTTTTTTTGTTAACATTCTTGGAAGCAGGGTTTAAAAAACTAATATATTTACTACAAATTCCCCTCATATTCCAAAATTTTATGTAAAAACTAGAAATATATTTACCTGATAACAAATAAATTTCCAGTTTTCTTAAAAAAAATTTCTACTTGACAACTAGTAAAATTTTTTACTAGCACACAAAATGAAAATAAATTCTCTGCAATATATTGTTCAGCAACAATTTCTTGTCAATGAAAACTAGCCATCCACATAAAAATGCAAAAACACACATTAACAAAATATTCTTTTCATACAATATGCCGCTATCATAAATACCAAACAATAAAATATATGCCAATACAACCAAACACAACTTCGACTTGTTGAAAAACATGCCAATCTTACAAAAACTAGTATTTAAAAATTTTTCTCCTTGAATCAACAACCAACAACCCAAAAAATTTTTCAAAATATGCGTAAAAAATAGCAGATTTCAAAAATTTTTAACAATCATCATTTGCTTTATAAATGTTTACCTGTTGTGAGCAGTTGTGAGTCTCATTTTGATGTGTATAATGAAAATCGTGTACGAGATTTAATGTGTGTATGGATGTATGCATGAATGCTTGTATGAATGTATGTATGTATTTATATATTTGCGTATGTAGGTTTGTGTACCAACTTGTGTATATCAACATACATAGTATGTACAATGTACAGATGTATGTACATACATATCTGAAGTCGTTGAAAATTCTTTGAAGCTGCTATTTTCAACGCATATTTTGAAAAATTTTTTGGGTTGCTAGTTATTGATTCAAGGAGAAAAATTTTTAAATACTAGTTTTTGTAAGATCGGCATGTTTGACAACTAGTCGAAGTTGTGTTTGGTTGGATTGGCATATATTTTATTGTTTGGTATTTATGATAGCGGCATATTGTATGAAAAAAATATTTTGTATATGTGTGTTTTTGCATTTTTGTGTGGATGGCTAGTTTTCATTGACAAGAAATTGTCGCTGAGCAATATATTGCAGAGAATTTATTTTCATTTTGTGTGCGAGCAAAAAAATTTTACTAGTTGTCAAGTACAAAATGTTTTTTAGAAAACTGGAAATTTATTTGTTATCACGCAAATATTTTTAGTTTCTCTACTATCAAAAATGGAAACGGATCATATCTTCTCACTAGTCGCTAGTATAATAAATAAAAATAAAAAAAATAATTTTAAACCCTGCTTGGAAGGAATGTTTTAAGGTCAGTTAAGAGTACTTGCACTTTAATTTCAAATTTGCCCTGATTGACGTAGCATTCATTACATCGTTCGCATTTTTTTTTTCTTTTAATACTAAAACAAGAGAAAATGTGGAAAAAATTAAAGTAAAAGAAAAATTTTAAACACAAAAGTTGAAGCGGCTTTATGAGAAATAAATCACTCATTGATTTTTTCTTAAAGTTGCAAATTTTAGTAATAAATCCTAAGAAATTTTCTATATTTTAATTAAAACACTTTTGCCTGATTTTTATATTTATTGAGTAAAATTACAAACTAGCCTACATGTTGTCACCACCATCAACCACCTTTTTAGGTTTTCAAAGTTCATCAGCTGCTTTGTTTAGTGTTTTAGCGATGTTTTATTAACACAGGGATACGGATAGAGTTTTGAAACACATCCGAACACCAGCTTAGAGTACTCGTTTATTGCCTGCATCACCATCTGGTTATTTATAACGATAAGAACACTCTTTCCCTTCACTCGACTCTAAAGCAGGTGATAAAGCATAGAGAAAAAAAATCAAATTATATATTAATCAAGGTTATAGTAATTTTTCAGGCTTGATTTCGTTTTCTCTAAATTTAGTTTTTATAAATTAAATTATTACTTTTATTAGAAAGGAAAATTTATAAGCTCTAATAATAATACAGACACAGAAAAATTAGACTGCACGGATGGCTGAACTGACATCATGATATTTCGAGACTAACCACAGTCTCATCATCAGAGTTGTTTACCGCTTAGGTCCTAGGTGGCATCCTTCGGATGACAATACCCTCTTTATTTGATAAACACAGTGATGTACAACACATTCTTAGCTACGTGCCTTTAGTTTTTACAATTATGTTATGAGTGATGTTTAATCAAAGAATTTTAAAGTTTTTATTATAATGAGATTCTAGATTGTCCTTTCTAATAAAAGTAATAATTTAATTTATAAAAACTAAATTTAGAGAAAACGAACTCAAGCCTGAAAAATAACAATTTCTCTGATTAAACATCACTAAGTGCGACTAAAAATTCATAACTAAAATTCATTCATAATTAAAAATTTTTTTAGATTTCTGTCCGAAAACGGATGTATTCTTCCCTAAACGCAACTAACAAGAGATGCCTTACTCATTTGAGTAAACATATGCTGTTGCTCTGCCTTTCAAAATAGATCAATAAGTAAAAATTCTGATATCAGCATCTGCATTGAGTGTTCTATGCAATCATTTCGTCTAACCTTATACTGCTCTTGCAATAATTCCTAGGCATTCAAAAGTTAATTTTGATGTATAAAAATCGGAACTAATCTTTTTAATTTACATCAGTATAACAAATATAGAATACTAGTTTTTAGTCGTGTCTTTGATCACACTATATGTTAATGTAGGGAATAAACTATCTGTATACCAAATTTATAGAAAAGAGAAAAGGTACCAAAAGTACCAACCTATTTTCATTTTATCACTGCACTGGAAGTACACAAGATTTAAATGTACAGTGGTGTGCCATATTATTAGACCCATACAAAAAATGAAGTAAATATTTTATAAGTTTTGCAAATTAAAACACGACAATAATATTATTTTATTACTGTGCTTGACTGGCCTGGTAACTTGCCAGATATGAACCCAATTGAGAACGTATGGGAGTTGATGAAAAGGGAGATCAGTAAGGCGACAGTTACCACCAAACAGGAGTTAATAGAGAAGCTAATAGACGTTTGGCATCGAAATGAACACCTTCAAGAAGTGGTAAAGAGTTGTGCGGAGAATTTGCCACTAAGAATAGCAGCTCTCATTGCTGCTCACACAAAATATTAATATTTAAGGATAATAAATAATAATAATAGTTATATATATATATATATATATATATATATATATATTTTTACATTATTAAATGATAAAAACTGACGAAATTCAATTAATTTTATACACTAATGGTGTTTTATTTTCTACAAAAAAAATGGTACATCTCTATGCAGAAAATGTACTTTGGGGTTCGTTTCTTAAAAATGTGTTGCTCTCTAAAAGGGCAGTGTGTATGATTCTAAAAGAATCGCCCTCACTAGTGGTGGAAGGCAACCTTTCAATTCCGTAATTGTATTCCAATCGTTTTGGATTTACAGTCTTTAGATTCTATTCCAGTTTTGATTTTACAATGCTAAAGATTTTTTTTTACCTATAGGTATTTATTTAAATTGATTTTGTTAGCAAAGCTCACATTAAGCTTTTTGTTTTTAGCAACATGTAAAGCTTATTTTATTTGCGCTCCTAAGATTATGCAAATTTGTTTACCAGTTTCCTTTAAATGAAATTAGTGCAAAACTTCATTGTCAATTTAATTTTGAATTTTAAAAGTGGTTTTGTTCGTTTTTAAATTTTTAAAGACTTACGGCCCGCCCCACGATGTCGATCGATCGATAATTCTGAATTTGTAGACGAAAAGCAACTGATTTACCAACTTTTAAACAGCCATTTTAAATATTTGTTTAGCTTATCTGCCACTAAACAAATAAGAAGATAAATTAAATCGGTTGTTAGTGGACCGCAAGTTAGTTGTTTTACGTCTAAAAATCTAGCGAACGACATCGTTCGATATCGTGGGCCAGGCCGTTAACTTTCGGAATTAAAATCACTTTTGATCGGAATTGAGTTTTATGACATGACCGTATACTTTAATCTGGTTCTTAAGATCACCGTCTACTAATTTCCATTCAAATTATACAGGAATAGACATCCAAACATCTAAACAAACAATATTTCTTTTTTTTTCATAACATAAGTGGGATAAGCTAAAATAATAAAAGTTAACCTAAACAGAAATAAAAAGCGTTAAGAAACACAAAACAAATTTCAATCTTAACGGTTTTGCAATAAAAAAACTTTTTTGCTTACTTGTGCTAACATTATGGTGTTGCTGTAAAAATAAAATGTTATTTTTAAGCTTTTGCAAATAGAAACAACAGCTAAAGCTTTTTGTTGTTATAATACAAAACAATTCAAAACAAGGCTAAAGGTTTGTGGCTGTGCTATTAATAATGCAAACTTTTACTACTGAAAACTTTATGCTTTGAGTCGTTCCGTAATGAAATTATAGGCAACAACTTTCTTGTAAACATAATGCTATATATCCATGGAAATTTAATATAACTTTGTAAAGATTCAAAAAATGTGTTTTAATGGAAAAACTTTCGCAAGACTTGCCTGAAGAAACCAAAACAGGCAAAAGAAATGAAACACAGAGTTAAAATTTAGTGCAAATGGTCTTGCGAAAGTGTAAATTCAAAATACTTTAGCCAGTGCTGTTGAAAAATCTACAAAAGGGTTTTTTTCTGTTAATTTTTCAATTAAATTTTTTGAAACAAATTTTAAAGTTTTTTTTTTTTTTTGAGTATACTACGATTTTCGTAATTCGTTAATAAATTATAATAAATATTTTTAAATTAAACAAGAGTAAACAAGAGTATGATTCCGTGTCTGAATTGAAAAATCCAAAAATTCCACAGCACACTATCACCAATACTAACAAAGAAACGTCTTATAGATTTTCGATCTACATACACATTTCTAAATATTTATTAACCACTAAATACACACAATTTTTTTGTTTTTTATAATTTTCAAAAAATCGCCATAAATTCTAAAGTTGATAAACTTTCTTTTGCATTTAATTTATATCATTGTTATATATTCGGGATTCATGTAAGAGAAGCCAATAAAATCATTTTGATCAAGATTCATCATGAATAGCTTATCGGTTGGAGTTAAATCGGTTTTCTCCTGAGTAAAGTTTTGATCAAAATTGCAAATATCTTTGCGATGTTTCTGAAATTAAAATTAGAAAAAATAAATATGTATAAAAAATCAATCAAAATATACAAATACATAATATAAACTTACCACATTAGGTATTAGGGGTGGATCTAGCCAATCCTTCTCATTTGCTGCCTCCCAGTCGACACCATTGAAAAATGGATGTCCCTGAATTTCTGAGCGTGCAAATCTGCCAGCACCCAAACGATTGTTGGGCTTCTTAGCCAAAAACTTGAAAATAATATTTTATTATTATTCAAAATGTTTATCAAGATTTTTTTTCATAACACCTACACTTGTTATAATATCCATAGATTCTTGGGTAAAATGTTTGGGAAATACTGCCTTCTTTTCTTTAGCATTTTTGAAAATTGCTTCATCAGTATCGCCTTCAAATGGTTGTTGGCCAGCCATCATTTCGTACAAGAGAACACCAAAGGCCCACCAGTCAGCAGCATGACCGTATGGCTCAAAATTAAGAATCTATGATTGAAAATCCAGATCTATTAAAGGAAATTTCAACTAAAAACTACATGGAAATTTCTTTCAATATCGAATGCAATATTTGACACCTGTTTTTGTATGTGTTTTTTTACTTGTTTATGTGTGTTGATGTTTTCTAAATTTCAGATATACCTTAAATACAGGAGGACTCCATGAAACCATTTTTAATATCCCTTTAATCTGAATGCCAACACACAGAAGAAAACTAGCATTCAATAAAAAAAGAAAAAAAAAACTTACCTCTGGCGCTATATAGGAGCTGGTGCCACAAAACGTACCAGTCGTATCATTGTCGGCTACATTATCTTTTGCCAAACCGAAATCGGTTAGCTTGACATGACCTTCAATGTCCAACAAAATATTATCCAACTTTAAGTCGCGATAAATAATTCTACGTTCATGCAAAAAGAATAAGGCCAAAGCCACCTCGACCCCATAAAATCTTTAAATAGAAAATAAAAAAGATACAAATTGTGAAAAAAAAAAAACAAAATAATTGTACTTAACCTACAAGGCAACGGATTCTTTAAATCGTCCATATTTCTGCATTTGGAACAACAAATCACCACCCTTGCAATATTCGAGAACAAAAAATAAACGATCCTGAAAATAAAAATCGTTAAACACTTCTTGTTCTAAATGTTTCGAAACATCATCAAAACATCCAACTGACCATAGTCTGAAAGCATGAATGCAACGATACCAAAAATGGTGATTTTCCCGGCAATGCCAAAACACTCTTCTCCACCATGGGCAGTTCCATGTCATCACTTTGAATGATGACATCTTTTCTTAAGACTTTAACTGCATACAGCTCGTCTGTACCACGACGTTCGGCCAATAGAATTTTTCCATAGGAACCTTTTCCCAAAACTTTGATGAAATTAAAATCGGCTGCCCTAATCATGTCACGTTTGCTCATATTATGTGGCATATCCTTGTTATCCATGCGACGAGTATTGCTGGGCTTTTCACGCTGTATTAGAAATTAAATTTAATAATTGAAGTCTTCACTAAAATCAAAATTTTAATTAAGTTGAATTCAAAATGCCGCCAAATGCCGTTTTTTTTTCGGAAATTGTGTGAAAATGGTCTTGATGCTAAGAAATACGAATTTCGTTTTTCACAAAAAACTTCCATGATCACAAAAAAAAAATTATTTACTAAAAATTATAGTTCCGTGTTTATCCAAATAATGAAAAAAAAGGTCTACAAGCTGCTGCCTAGGAACAACACTTCTTCATATAATTGCTTAGTGGTGTAGATTCTTGCTGTTTGGTGTGGAATCTTGCTAATAATTATTCATTGGCATGTTTTATTCGCTATTTTACCCGTCCTGAAGACAACAAATGGGAACTAAATACTTACAAGGAAATTAATTGGCTCTGGCCTAAAAATATATATGAAATTTTTGGTAAATTTTACTTTCCAAAATGTGTAAAATCTGTAAAATTCTTCTTGATTGCAGGGTATATAAAAATATCGTCTTTCACAGGAAATTTTTCATAATCATATAAAATAATTTTATAAAAATTTCTAATTTAGTGTTTGTCCGAATAATGAGTAAAAATTTCGTCCTGGGTTGCCATCTGTTGTGTTGAGTTAGGAACAATGTTTTTATATAATTGCGTAATGGTGCAGTTCCTTAGTATGTAGGTTGCAGCCATGCTAAGCACTTTTCGTTGACGTATTTTCCGCGTATATGGCGAATTCTAACCGTCCACGTAGTGATGCCGAAGTTGTTGTTATCAGGAGTACGATTCCGTTTGAAAAGTGAATTTAATTTGTACTATTATTTTTATTCTTCATAAAACAAAACTAAAAAAACCAAAAAAATTTTCGGAATAAAAGTAATTTAAAAAAAGGTTTCATTTCAAAAAATGTTTGTGGAAAAAAAAAAATACCGATTGACTTCTGTTTACAAACGGAATTGCACCCGTATTTGTGAATTCTTGCAAAAGTTTTACTAAAATCACTACACCTCGTACTTACCCGAACTTCATCCCTTAAACGTGCAATATCATTAACTGCATCTGTGCATGGTATGTTGTAATGTTCACCCTCAACTTGTGACAAAAACTTGTACCAACCATCAATGGGTTCCTAAAAGCAAAAAAAACATGTTTTTTAAGAAAAATTTTAAATTTTTATAAAGATTATAATTTTTTTAACCGACTTCGAATTAAAGAAGGAGTTTATCAATTTAAGGGGTATATTTTTAAATGTTGCATCATTCATGGACTGATTTAATCGAAGACAATGAGTTCCCCTAAAACATTGACTATCAAATAACACCTGCATTTATTGGCCAATTTTCATATTTTTTTATTTCGTTTGCACAAGTTTGCTTGCAGGTTGATCCTATAAAATTTTTTGTAAAAGCGACGCAAGTTAATCCTGACTTCTCAATTTATTGATCAATTTTTAAAACAAGCTTGCTCGCATTTTGGTCCTGTACAATTTAATAGAAAATCGGAGGAAAAGATGAGCCCCCAGAAGCCCCCTCCAGAAATACTATTTATTGCATAACTTCTCTATTTATTCATAAATTTTCTAAATTTTATGTACTTTGTTTTTGGGGGAAAATCGGGGAAAAAGTTGTTCCCCAGCATCCTAAAATAATTTATCGCATAATTCCGCTATTAACGGACCGATATATCAAATAATTTATTTGTTTCAACAAATTAGTTTTTTGTTTTTCGTTATATTTCTCTTTTTTTGCTAAACGTTAACCTCCAACCGCCCACAAACAAATTATTTATCGCAGAACTTTACTATTATTTTTAACGATTTTTTTTTTTTAATTCTTGTTTTGCTGGATAGGGTTTGCATGCATTTTAGTCCCATAAATCGGGTAAAATGTTTTTCGTCTAAAATATAATTTTTCGAATAATTCCTGCATTTATTTTTGTTTTCGTCTGCTCAAGTTTGCTGGCACTTTTTGATTCCATCTTAAGGGGAAAATTGCGACAAGTTGTTCGCCTCTCCTTTAAGAAAATTTCGAATTATCTTATACATAACTCCTCAATATATTTTCCTTAATTCTTTTTTTTTTATTTGAACTAATGGTTTTGAGGGTTGTTGCAATAATTTTTTTTTTTTTTAATCGGGACAAATTGTACCTTCGCCTGCGCGAAAAAATATTTACTACTATCGTAAAACGCCTCCACTAATTGACCGATTTTAAAAATTCGTTGTTTATTGGAAGGATTTTCTTGTAATTTGGTACCATAATTTTTGTCATTGTTAGAGAGGCAAGCTGTCACCCTGAAATATTGGTCCCATGGATCGATCGAAATTTTTTGTTTTTGTATTAAAGTCGGTTTTGGTTTTTTTACTCAAAATTATTAATAAACAAAAATACCTTTTGAATTTCATCCAAACTGAATGAAAATGAGCCCATAAAATCATTGCGAGAAGTACGATCCCAATCCCATACTTCTATGAGTAGACGCTTTTCACGATCTTGTGGTGTTACATCGCTAAAGAATATAAAATTATTGAAATATTTGCAAATGTTAAATCAACCCCATACTAATAATCAATTACTAAAGTTAGTGTTACGGTTCATGTAAATATTTTCTGTAAGAGCACCGGTTTTGCAGTGTGTTATTTTAACTTTAGCAAACGTTTATAAATATGGGGTTAAAGATTTTCTAAATTTACTAAGTAAATGTTTCATTGAAGACTGGATTTAAATTCTTTTGAATGGTTTTGGTTTTTTTCTTCGTCTTGCCATTACGATCGGGATGCAACTGTACAGCTATATAGGGATCACTGAGACCATTGGTATCCATGGGTATTAAATTAGCGGCCTCCTTAACTGTTTAACAAAAAATTTTATTAATTTTTTTCTATTACTTTTTCTATTCTAGCCTTTTAACTTACTTTCGACTTTTATACTGTTTCCTTTCATTTCAACATACAACAATAGTTTGCCTCTTAATTCACTGATATCTGTGCCACATAGGGGAGGCACTTTATCTTTGCAGCCATGATGTACATTCAAATTACAGTCTGTGATTAAAGTAATTTGTATAATTCTTTTTTTTTTTTCTTTTCAATTGTAAGTTGTATGTGTATGTGTGTATGAGTGTGAGTGTGAAAACGTATTAATATTTGGTTAGAACTTACTGTCACATTTGACACCCTGATGGGCTACACCATGCAACAGCAGACCGCAATCATCACAGAATGTGGGTGCCGAATATGTTGTGGATATCCAAGAATGTTTGACTTTGGCACATTCACCATCAATGTCCGTTTCAGTGCCAGGACATTTAAAAACCACAAAACCAACACACTTTTGATGAATATTAAAACGACAATCTTAAATGGAAAACAAATGATTTTAAAAATTATTTTTTTAAAATATTTCCTTTAAATACCATTTTACCTTCACATTGATAACCCTGTTTGCCGAAACCCCTGTTAAGAAAATTAATTTAATTAATTTCGAAACTACGCGTTAGTTTTTGTAATTAGTTTCCCCTCACCATATAAAATCCTTACAGTGGCCACAGTAGGTGGGCTGTTTGAAAAATCTCACCATAAATTTATGACCCATCACCACCTGCATGCCTTTACGTTTCATGCCACCACGTCTTAAACGATTCTTCATGTAATTGGTGATGTTGGGTTCACCTGCTATTTCCACTAGATTTTTAGGTACCGCCGATGCGCCTCCTGGTACTGCTGCTGCTGCCATTTTTAAAAGATGCCTTTTCCTTCTTTTTAAGAAATTCCAAAAATTTTCTGAAGCGGTTTTAAAGTCTTAACACTTTGAAGTGTTATGCTCGACTATTGTTAGAAAAATTATTGAATTTAAAATATCTGCTTTGAAGAAGCCTCAAAAGTGTATGTTTCCTATACGAGCAAAATCGTAGTCAATTGCAATTTACCCTTAAAAAATATAAGGTATTTTTTTGTTTCTTGAACATAACATAGAGGTTAAAATAATTGGTTTAACTGGGGTCATCGTTTACATAAAGAATACGAAAATGTTTGAGGAAAACAAATAATTGAAAGAACAAGTGTTTTATTTTTCCTGTTTGTAATAGAAAATGAATTAAAGAACATAAGCGGTAAAAGTGTATACACGGCTAAAACAAAGTTGGATATGGATCAGCTTTTATTGCACCCGAAAATATGCTGGCATAATATATGTATAAATACGTTTTACATGTGTTATAATACAACGAAATGTAGTATTTATTATCATATATATGGGACATAGCGAGCATTTGCTGCCATATAGTCACAACTCCAAAGAAAGTAGTTTTGCAGAAAACGAGCTTAAAATTATACTTTTACTCTCAAAGTTTTAGTATTTAATATATTCGGATGAAAATTTTGCACATTATGCACGAAGGTATGACATTTACTGTTGCATTAATCAAAAGTTAAATTTTTTTTGAGCTATGATTCTATTGCAGTAAAGGTTCGATGTAAGGATGTAAGGATCATCCGCCCAATAACACAAATGTGAAAATAAGGCCAAGTTCCTATCCAAAATATTTCGGCCGTAAAAAGTACTGAGATCAAAATAAGGACCAAGTTCTATAAGCTTGGCAATATTTTTCCAAGAATTCTTTCCCATATTAGAAAGGCAAAAAAATTTTACCAAGCTTACAGGTTGCCTAGAAATGAGATGGACTTGTACCTATCAAGAACTTGGTCCTTATCTTGATCTCAGCACTTTTTACGACCGAAATATTTTGGATATGAACTTGGACTTATTTTCACATTTGTTTTTTGTGCGGATCTCACTTCTTTATTCTAAGTTGTTTTTGTATAAATATTTATACGTATTGCTTATATGGGCCTACCTGTATTCGAAATTTCAGCTTTCTAGCTATACTGGAAGTGCCCTATACAAAGAAGGGGCACCATAGTCGCCCCAGATGAAAAGTGCCCGTTTAAAAAACATTTCTGTTAATTTTCCATCAGGACCTACCTGTGTACCAAATTTCAGCTTTCTAGCTATACTGGAAGCGCCCTATACAAAGAAGGTGCACCCAGGTCCCCGCTGGGAGGAAAGTGCCCGTTTTCAGATTTTTCTGGTTACCAAGTTTCAGCTCTTTAGCTTTACTGGAAGTGCCCAATAATATTGATGAGTGAGCCAGTGAGTGAGTGAGTGAGTGAGTGAATATGTACTAAAATATGGACTTTTCACACCTTAATACCTCGGGAAGCTTTTACGGTAGAACCTGTGAAGTCACCTCTGTTGGGAAACCTTATGTTTCAAGTTTCATTATATTATGATCATGATGAGCTAAAACTATAATTAAATATCCACTCATTTATTGGCCATAAGTGTTGTTTGATGACTGAGTGTTTTTAAAAAATATTAAATAGTATAATGGCCAATAAATGAGTGGATATTTAATTATAGTTTTAGTTAATTTTCATAAAAATTTAAAATTCGTTTAAACACACTTTCATTTTTTCAGTCAAACTTAAAATTCTTATTTAATTACGATGAAAATATGGTAGCACTACGTAATATAAAAAATTTCCCACAAATTTCCCAAATAAAACAGCTGACTAGAGCAAATAAAGGAAAATCTAAAAAAATATATTATTATTTTAGCTATAAATAAGAATAATTAAGAACTGTTGAAATGTTTTAAAAGAATAAGAGCAACTTTCAGAATGATTAAAAGGGTAATAGCGAAAAAAGATGTCAAAATTTTATGCAACTTGTCAGCAGCCACAAATATTTTATTTGCTTTTTTTCAAACAAGAAGAACAAGTATAGCATGTGGTCAACAGTGTGTAGTATGCATTGCGATTCAATAGTACCGCAACATGCACGCATTGACAAACTGCAAGGAAGATATTTTGTGTGTCGGTAATTTGACACTTGTACGGTTAATCAAGTGCAGCAGCACAATGCTCTTAAATGAATCACATTTATTAACTGCATTTGTTTGTTTGTAAATATAAGCAACACAAAGTATCTGTTGCTTTTAAGTATGCACTCGTTGGACTTAAAAACTTTTGAACACATGCCATACATAAATAGTTGGAAGCTAAATATGCTTACCCAACAATAATATATTTCTATTCTTTTACTCTTATGTTAAGGTACCCCTAAGAATTATGCTCATAATTAGTATATAAGCCAATGTCATTTAGTTTATAATACAATTAATAAATCATCGGTCTTAGGAGCTCCAACTATACAAGTCGAAAACATGTGTTCAATTTGCATAACTTAAAACAAGTTTAAATACACAACGTTGGCTATTTAATGTTGATTTAATATTGCAATGAAAAACAAAATTTTTCATTTAAACGAGTTTTAAAAATTAATGAAACATTATCATCCACTCATTTATTGGCCATAAGTAAAACAAGATGCAAGAAGTTACAAGATGCCGTAAAAATTTAAATGTGTGAAATCGTAAAAAGCAAAAATGTGAAAATAAATATATTCTGTACTTGTATTCCGATGGTTTTTGATTTTAAAGTCTTCAGATTCCGTTTATATTGTGTTTTTCGACAAATTTTTTATAGGCGTTTGTTTGAATTTATTTTGCCGGCAATGCTCACTTAAGCTTATTTAAAAAATTTAAAGCTTAAGGTAAAATATTTTACTAACGCTCCCAAAAGTATACATCCTTTTTTTTTTTTTTTTTTTTTTTGGTAGAAATAGTTATTTCATTTTGAATTTTAAATGTTTTTAGAAACAAAAATAAATATATATTTTCTTTTATTGGAATTGTGTTCTATCAAATGGCTGATAAAATCAAATCATTAAAGGTTGTAACATGAAAGCATACATTAATTTTATACAGACCACACACAGCTAAAGTGGTTCAAAGTTTAATATCTCGAACATTTTAACCGACTCCAAAATAGTAAAACGTAAACAATTGCAGGTATCCTACAACTCTGCCATTTATAAAACGATTTTCAAAATAATTTTTTTTTTTGAAAATGTGTGCTTACAGTTCGGTCTCACAATTTTTTTTTTTTAGTTTTGGAAAGCAAGTTGTCCAAGACCAGAAATATTGATTATCGTACATAACTTCTTCATTTACTAGAATATAAAGGAACGGTTAGACACGATTAAGCTAACTTAACTCAACTTAAGCGGTTTAGACTAAAAATAATATTTAAACAAATCCAAGTTTTATTCATAAATTTATTGTAAATTTTATTTTATAAAATATTTAGGACAATTTAGATTTTTCATATATCACTAAAGCTTTAGGACCTTTCGCCAAATTTATAAGAGCTTTGCCGTCTCTATACACCACGACTTTTGCACCAGTACATCCATTATTTTTCTTCATACCCGTTAAAATATCACAATATATACCGGAAGATAAACCAGTCTGTAGCGTAGCTTGCAAATCTTTATTCAGTTCCATATTAAATATCACAAAACCCAGATTGCCACGTGAAAAAGCTATTTGATTTTCACCATTTTCCCACCAATTCTGCATCGGCTGATTGCTTACAAAGCTGCGAAACTTTACCATTTGTTGTATCTGTGGCCATCTATGCTCACAAACCCAACCGCTATTAGAAGTATCACAGAGATTATTCTTTAAAAAGGCGGGAGGTGTAATCTGGCCTTTATTATTAGCCGGAGGTCCTTGATCAGTATTTGTAAAATTATAAGAACTCATAATTCTTGTAACTTTGCCATATGGATGAGCTAACATAAATATTGTGGCCATTTTATATAGTTGGGGTTCCTTGAATGTTAAAATATCAGCTCCACCGGCACCATGACCTCTTTGGTTGTCATGATTGTCGACAAAGACCACAGCATCTATAGAGGGCAGCATATCCCATTGTGGACCCCAATTCTTTAAATATTTCATAGAGTTTTTACCACGAAACATTCTACCAATCTCAGCGGAGTGTTTAAATTCGGTTACAGCTCCCAGCGGAGTATAGTCGGTTCTGTTGGAATTGAAAATTAAAAAATATTTTAATGTAAAAATTTTTAAAAATGTTTTTATTTGTTAAGTGCTGCATTTCATTGATTGCTGAGTACGAACTAATCCGTAAATCTTTACCATCATGCTGGAAAAGTTTCCAAACTCATGTAATCATACACAAACTTCCCAGCAACAAATGAGAATTACTAAGGCACAAAAACATATTCAAGCACCACAACAAATAATTTTTATTCGACGTGAATCTGTTAATTTTTTTTACAATTTTTTTTTTAACATAAATTCTTATTAAAGTCGAACAAAATTTTATGTATTTTTGTAATTTAAAAATTTATGGAAAAATATCAACCAAAATTTAACTCTCACTGCTTATTTTTCTACTCACTTCTTTATGGCTTCGCCACCCAAATCTATAACTTCCTGATAAATATACGGCCAGCTATTTTTAGCAAAACCAAACTTTTCATTCAGTGGCTTCAGCCTTTCATAGATAACTTGCAAATCGGCTGGCCACATATGTTTGGCAGCGTCTATACGAAAACCAGCAACGCCCATATCTATCAATTGATTCATATAATTGATAATCATTTCACGTACATGAGATACGGTTTGATTTAAATCCACTAAAGTATTCAATTGACAATTTCTTACATTGACTGGATCTTGATAATTTGTTATACTACAAGCAGTATGAAAGTCTTGCGGACCATATGGAACTGCCGGATAAGTTCGTTTATTATAATTACAGCGTGATCCAGCAGTGCCTATAGAATCACCCTCAGCATAAGCAGTCATATGATTCACAACAATGTCTACATAAATAAGCACATTCGCCTTATGACAACGTTCTATCATATCGGCTAAATCAGCTTGATTGCCTGATCTGGAGGTTAGTGTATATGAGACAGGCTGATAACGAGCCCACCAAGGGTTACCCTCAATTTTACGTACCTCATTTGGTGGAGAAATCTATTTAAAACATTGAGAAGACTTTATAAATTAGTTTTATTTATTGACTGAAATACTGACCTGTATGCCTCCATAGCCCGCCGGTCCCACAAAGTCTTCACACTCTCGGGCAATATCATGCCAAGTCCATTCGAACAGATGCACTATACTCGAGCGGTTGGCCCTAAAATGAGGCTCTTTTTGTGCCCAAACCAAACAATTCATACAGAATAGAAAAACTAAAAATACTTTAATAATTTTAAACATGCCGCTTGAGAACTTGATTGAACTTAAATCTTAAAGCACTTAAAAGCGACTAATTAATACAATAATATTTTTTTTTTCAATATTTAATTAAATCTACTATAGATTTATAAATAATTGATAAGAATTTGTTTGTCTTCAAAAACAAACAAGTAAGAGTGCTATTCGAATCTTATATACCCTTTATCACCTTTATGTTTGGGAGGGAGCTATTTAGAATTTAGAATGATTGCGTTTTATTATTATTAAGTAATACTAAGTTCACACTTGTGTTTTTAAACGTGTTTAAGGCAAATGTTTTAGAATCTAAACACAACCGTTCACATTACATTTGAGATGTTTAAGGTTAACGTTTCGTCAGCTGATTATTGTGTTTTTGTAATATTGCGCGTTTGAGAAACTAATATTATATTACAACTGGAAAGAAATATCAGTAAAAAACTATTATTTATATTATTATTTTCATTCTCATGAAATTAGTAAAATTGCTAGCCTATTAAAAGGTGAAATATATGTTATATGCAAATGGAATTTTTATTTTTTTGATGTGACGTCATATAATAGCATGGAAAAATGACAGAGTTGGCGAAAAATTTTTGACGTGGCGCCATTTAATAGCAATACAAACATTACAGAGTTGTCAAAAAACGCACTGAACATACTCCAAATATATTTGTAACCCTGCCTTTTGCGTGTTTAGCGAGATGTTTAATTCTAAAACTTGTCGTTTGAGATGTTTAACAAAACAAGTCAATGTATGGTAAAACATATCAAAATCGAAGTGTTTAAGCTCTTAAACACGAATGAGACGTTAAACACATAAGTGTGAACATAGTATAAGTGCCTTCTTCAAACACCATTCTTACAAAAAATGAGCTGCAAAGGTTGGTAATCCGGTGTCTGGGGTAGCTGGAAAAATTAGCTCTAAAACTAAAAAAATCAATTTTCCATCTCTGAACAAAAAGGGGTGTTTGACCGAAAAAAATTTAAGAAATTATTAATAAATTATACACAGCACATTAATAAGCTTCAATAGCACTCCTGCAGTGTGTTGAAGTCCAGTCTCAATGATGCAATTTGCAACAGTGGGGCACCTACATTAAAAAAAGTCGTACATGGTCAATTCCACGTGTGACTTACGGCGCCAGGCAATAACCCCCCAGGAAATAACCCCCCAAAAAAAATATGAATTAATACCCCAAAAAATGTGGGTTTATTTCATATGTAATAAAGCCCCAATTTTTAAAATGAAACAATACCCCAACGAAATGATATAATACCCCAAACAGAAACGAAATAATACCCCATTTTTTGGGGTATTATTTCATATGAAATAACACCCCAATTTTTAAAATGAAATAATCCCCCAAAATACATTTTGAATTAAAGGTGAGCTTTTAATGTAAATGTTTATGACAAAATTGCATGAAGATGATTAATGAAATACTTGAATAGTATCTTTAACTATAGCGCGGCAACATGGACAGCTGTAATTACAAAGATTCTTCGAAAGAGCATCTGCCATTAGCTTGGCATTGCATTCACCACATATTTTGAGGTGTTTGCATGGAATAAAAACAATATTTGGCGCGTGGTTCCTGCAAATAACGCATTCGTTTTCATTCGACAAAAGTGGCAGTTCAAAATACTTATAATCTGATTCGTCTTCAGAAAGTGGTTCTTCTTCAAAAATATTTTCGCGCGGAATCATATCTGCACATATTTCATTTTCTTTGAAAACCATTCGTGAAAGAAATTCTGAAATTGTTAAGTTTCCATCTTCCAAAAAAACTAAAGCTTCTTCCATTTTGTTCCATTTGGCGAGTTTGCCTCTTTTTCTCCTTTTTTTTATCTGTGCTCCTCCACTTTCACATAACATGCAAAAACTTCTACTTTTGAAATATTCTTCGTTCCGAATAATTTGTACGAACTTAAAAAAGTCACCGTTTTTGTCAACAAAGCGTCCTAAAACACCATTATAGGCCTCAACAGCAGAAGTTGTTCTGGTTTTTTGTTTATATACGCTGAAATTTTTACATCCAACCTATAATGATTTTGAAATTAAAGTTTTTATCATTATCTTTATACAAAAAACTTGTTATGTTAGTCAATTCACCTTATTCAACCATTGCGTTTCAAAATATTTAAGGAATACTGAAAAGCGACCTTCACTATCCGTTAAAGAAATTTTAGATTTTAACTCAAGAAACGCGGGTCGTATTAGATCTGGTGAAAGTAGAGCCAGTGCCATAATTTTATGAAAATATGTATTTGCGATTTTTGAAGTTCTTATATATTGAAGCTTGACAAAAATGAAACCTTAAACATACAATATACATATGAAAATTAAATTTTGCTACCACAGTGCAAGAAAATATACGGATTTCGTTAGTACTAAAGTGTTTGTGACGAATTTTGTAATATTTGTAATGTAACTTACTTTTATATATATGTTTATATTAATTATTATACTTGAGAATTGACCATGTTATGTGAAAAGGAGTTTAGTTGAAATATTAAAATATGTGCAGGTAAAAATGTTTGGAGTTAAGTCATATTTGAGACTTATGTTACAAAGTATAAAAAATCGCGCGATTTTAGTAATAAAATTCAAATATTTTCAAATATTAGATTATTTTCAAAAAATTGAGTTGCTTACTAAAGATTCCTTGCGTAGCCGGCCTACGGCCGGGCTTAGGGATTTTCTCCACCATGGTATTTCCCGACACGGCGATATTTAGTAAAGATTTTCTGCATTGCATTACATACGTACCTAATTTTATTTGTTTTTTACGACTACTTCAATCGACTGTTTACTTAGAGTTAAATAATAAAATTAACGATATATAAAATGCTTAAACTTTACGTTTTCGTTTTTAATTAAAATTAATTAAACCCCCAAATATATTTTTGGGGCTTTATTTCATTATTGATTATTGGGGGATTATTTCATATGAAATAATACCCCAAAACAATTAAAGGAAATAATACCCCAAAATGTGAAATAAACCCCCAAAAATCGTTGTTGTTGGCTTCAGTACATTTTTTTGGGGTATTAATTCATTTTTTTATTGGGGGGTTATTTCCTGGGGGGTTATTGCCTGCCGCCGTGACTTACACGACAAATTCCAAAACTTTTGTCATTTTTGATAAAATTTCTGGTACAATCATAATTTTTTTAATTTTTTCGTTTTAAGAAATAACATCTACACGAACATACGTATTAATTCATGCACTTTGATTTTTGATTTGCGATTACATATTTTTAATTTTAATATAATTAATTAGTTGTGACTTACACGACATCAAATCCATTGATTTCAGGGTAATCAAAGATAGTTTAAAAATTCTGTTAATTGTCTAGTCCGATTCCTTTTAAACTGCACCAAAAGTATTTGAGAAATACAAACAACGGCAAAATGGCTTCAACTTAGTGAAATTTATTTTATTTTTCACAAAAAATAGATTTTTTCGCGTGACTTACACGACATACAAATTGTGACTTACACGACAGTAAATAATATGTAGAGTTAAAGTTAAAGTTTAAAGTTAAGATTATACAGTTTTTGATTAATTTAATTTTTGGAATTACAAATAAATTTATTTTAGCGCTTCAACTCTTTTTTGAAGATGTGCAGTTACATTAAAATGAGTTAAAAAGTTAAAAGAGTTTTACTTTGTTGTGTACTTTTGTATGGAATTCACCACATATGAAAATATGTGTAATATAATGGTGGATCCAATATATATCTTTTGTTGATTTTTAATACGAATCGCCTTAGGATAAATCCCGACACATCAGTCGAAGACCCGAGCCTCCAACTTTTCTGGTGGTTTCGAAAACCGATTTCATGTGCAGACAGACGGACATATGGAAGGGACGGATATGACTTATTAACTTCTCTATCTATAAAAATCTAGACTAAATATATACACACGGAATGATAAACTTATAAATACAATTTTTGGTGAAGGGTATAAAAAAAAATTTTACTTTGTTTAAGTAGAACACAAACATTTTCTCTATTTTTTTTAAGATTAATTCATTTAAATTGATTACAACAATATTTCATAATTTCTCTTATAATAATGTAACAGTGAATTTTATTCAAAATATTATCAATTATTTTACATCACTGAATTACTTAAAATAGCCAAAGCTTGTGGTCCCTTTGGCAAATTAATCTCAGCCAAACCGTTTTCATCTACATCTACTTTGAAGCCATTGCAATCGTTATATTGTTTCTTTCCCGATAAAATATCACAATAAACTCCTTGAGGCAAACCAGTTTGCAATGATGCCTGCAATTCTCCTTCCAAATCCATATTAAACGCAACAAAACCCAAATTGCCACGTGAAAAAGCAATTTGATTTTCACCATTTTCCCACCAATTTTCCAAGGGTGCTTGACCCACGACATTACGAAATTCGACCATTTGCTGTATGGCCGGCCAGCGATGCTCACACACCCAACCTACACTGGCGGTATCACACAAGCTATTCTCCAGAAATTGGGGAGCTCTTATACGACCCTCCTCGGTTGCTGGTGGTCCTTGATCGCTATTTGAGAAATCAAAAGAACTCATAACTCTGGTTACTTTGCCATAAGGATGGGCCAACATAAATGCCACTGCCATTGTATACAATTCCGGTTGTTTAAAAGTCAATATATCAGCACCACCAGCACCATGACCTCTTTGATTGTCATGATTATCGACAAAGACTATAGCATCTTCGGAGGGTAACATGTCCCAATCGTTGCCCCAGTTTTTCAAATATTTTAACGAATTTTTATTGCGGAATAAGCGTCCGATTTCGTTGGAGAATTTAAATTCAGTAACAGCGCCCAAGTGATTGTATTCGGATCTAAAAAATTTTTAAAAAAGAAAGATGAAAAAAAGCTACAGAAATATTTCTAAACAAAATTTTAAGTTAATACAATTAATCAAACAGTAAAGTCAATTTCAGATAAATCGGTAATTGAATCAATTTATATTACATTTATATAAATTTGCTTAGAAATTAAAAGAAATTTTAAATCTGTCGTCGAATAATTTACTCAGGTGATCCAAACAACAATTTCCTAAATTTTTTCTAGAATTTTTAAGAAATTTCGTATATGAATATTAGTGATTTTCAATTAAAACTAGTTTCAAGTAAATTTGTAATTAAATCAATTACTCAGGTGATCAACAACAATACAATGCTTTTACTTTTTTATTGCAAATTTTAAGAAATTTTATATGTATATTAATATTAGTTTTAGTTAAATCTGTAATTGAATCAAAACTATAATTTACTAAATTTTTAAGAATTTTTGATTTTGATTTTTAGTGATTTTTAATTAAAACTGTTTTCAATTAAATCTGTAATTGAATACATTATTGTTTGATTAAATTGCCTCCATCTTTAACCATTCCATAGGCCTGCAGTTGATTGGTGTACTGATGCCAACTTATCGGTGTGGCCTTAAGCTACCCCTGATTTTTCAATAGCACCCATGCAATGCAGGCTTATGTAGAAGGCCAAAACACACCGCAAATTCACTTTTTTTTATTAATTTAGAAGAATATCTTGAAACAATAAATTTGTCATTTACAAACCAATCTAAATCAGTTAACTTACTTTTTTACAGCCTCTCCACCTAAATCGATCACTTCTTGATAGATATACGGTCTGGCATTCGCAGGAAAACCGAAATCTTCAGACAAATCCTTTAGACCGTCATAAATAGCCTCCAAGTCTTCAGGCCACATGTGTTTGGCAGCATCCACACGAAAACCAGCCACACCTACATCTATTAATTCATTCATAAAATTCACAATCATTTTGCGCACATGTGGTACAGTTTGATTCAAATCTATCAGTGTCACCAATTGACAATTTCTCACTTGGGAAGCATCTTGGTAATTCTGTATATCACA
This sequence comes from Lypha dubia, assembly GCA_947311025.1. Taxonomy (NCBI): domain Eukaryota; kingdom Metazoa; phylum Arthropoda; class Insecta; order Diptera; family Tachinidae; genus Lypha; species Lypha dubia. The sequence goes on along the minus strand of OX371264.1, from coordinate 16,201,434 downwards.
AGCGGCATGAAAGTCGTCCGGTCCATACGGAACAGCAGGATAATTTCGCTCCATATAAGTGGCCACAGAGCCACCAGTGCCAATTGTTTCAGCATCATTATAGCCAGTCATATGATTGACAACAATATCGACATAAATTCTTACACCAACTGCATTACAACGTGCTATCATGTCGGCTAAATCCTGTTCATTGCCCGATCGGGAGATTAATTTATACGAAACTGGTTGATATCGGGCCCACCATGCATTGCTCTCAACATCGATGACTTCATTGGGAGGTGAGATCTTAAAATAAAAACAAATTGTGATATTAAAAGATAATCAGCCTTATTACGAGTGTCGTTGTCGTAGTCGAAATTTAACGACTCCAATGTAAAACATATAGTGAACGTTGCCACAATTAACAGATGTCCTCATGACAACGAAACTCGTAATAAGGCAGAATGTTGGGCTTCAAATGCAAATCAAATGGAATTTCCGTTTATTATTTTTCGCTTATTTTTGAAAATGAAAACAAAATTTCAATAAAAATTCTGTCAACGAAAATAAATTGTTCTAAAATTATTTTTGTTTTAAGAAATTTTTTTTAAATTTGTCTTTTCAAATACAACAACAAACGTCAAAACTAGGCTTGTGAATTGTGCAATTGTTTTTTTTTTTTATATAATTTGATTTGAGTACAACAAAAAAATTCAAAAATATGGGTATAGCAAAAAATACCCAATGGTAACACTGTTTAGTATTGTAGTATTGAGATAATTAAAACTCTTATTCAAATTGCAATTATTTTCAATAGAGCTACAACAAAAACAAAAAGTGATATGCACGATACAAATGAGCACTAACGATGGTTGTGTGGCGACCTCCCGAAACATCGTATGTCGAAACTGATGTTGATTATTTTTTGCATTTCAAAAAAAAAAAAAAAAAAAAAAAACTAACGACATTTCGTGTTATCATAGTAATAAATAGAATCCAATTATATACTATTTGGTTGATGAGGCCTTTTTGTCTAAAACTAACATTGATTCAACGAGACTGTAACAAATTTTTCATTGCGCGATTTCTGTAAAAGATGGCAAAGATCATCACAAATCAATGGGAAATTATTTTTAACGAGATTGTAAATACACTTTTCTCGAGGGAAAAATGCTGGTTTTTGTATTGACTTTGCTGTTAATTTATTTGTTTTTTTCTGATCCTCTTGGAAAAATCATTTGATACAATAAAATCTTTTCTAATTATAATGTGAAATTTCTTCCGTTTTCCAAAAATTGTGATCACGAATTTTTGCGGTGTTGCTGTTGTTTCAGTGTACAATTTTCTAATTTTATTCAACATTTTTTTATTCATAGTAAATATTCCACGTGAACGAAGTGATCGCCTCTTATTCGTGAAGCGTGAATCTGTTGACTTCATTATGCCGCGATTCAAAATCTTTTGCAAATGGTTTTGCATCATAACCTTTAAAACTGTTATAGTAGCGGTATTCAGTGTGTGGTGCAAATGATCTTGCGAAAGAGCAAGTGCTAATAATCTTAGCTATTTTGTACAGTAGTGAGACATTGTATTAATTGTTGTCGGACTAAGACCAATAAAAACTTGACCGAAGAAGTCAAAAGGATAAGACAAATAAAAATTGGACCAAAGATTTGGTAAAAATATTAAACTATAGTAGAAAAAATGTTTTCTATTTATTAATCAGCTGGCAATTCGTGTTTGCAACATGCCTTGCAACCTTAATCGAAAGAGATCATTCACAATTGATAGAAAATATTTACAATTGCATACATTTGCAATCTGAAATACACAAGGTTGTGAGTGAATAGGTCTTTAGTCTTGAATGTGATATAAAGGTAGCATACCATAATATGAGAATGATCGTCACACCATAATATTACACACAACACAACGTAAAGTTTATTTTATAATACATCCTTCTTCTTTTATGAAAATATTTTAAGAATTTGGTAATCTGCAGTGCTTGTTGATCTATCAATTTTATTGCGGTTGAAAAAATCACATAGAAAGAAATGATAACATTTAGTGAAATAAGCTGCTAACTTCAATACTTAAAGAAATAGTTTTGAAAATTTTGGAAACAATTTGTAAATTGATCCATTAAATATGGAACTTGTCTTAATAGTGTGTTTTTTTTTTTAATAAAAAAATTTATTCACCTGTACTCCGCCATAGCCGTGAGGACCCAAAAAATCCTCACATTCCTTGGCTATATCAGGCCATGTCCATTCAAACAAATGGACTATAGTTGAACGATTCTCCATGAAATGTGGCTCCTTATGAGCTCGAATAGAAACGGAAAATATCAAACACACTAAGAAATATTTTATACAGTCACTCATGTTAACTGGTTTTTGATAAACTGATATAGTTTTTTCCGCTCTAATGAATTTTTATATAAAAAATTTTGTTTACTCGCATTTCAGATAAAAATCGATAACTATTTTAATAACATATATGAAAAGTCTTAAAACAATAGCACAATTTTTTTTAATTTTATTAAGTAAATATTTACGAGCAGCAGAAAAAAATGCATCATTGTTTAGCTGTACAACAGCTGAACTGTACTCTGACAAAAAAAAAAACAAATTAAATAAATTTGTCATATATGTCATACTATTTATCTAATTAAATACAAGTATGTTATTTTTTATTATTCTATTAGATGGAAAGTTTCACGATAGATTTGAGCTTTTAAAAACTAATAAGTCCATATATGGAATAATACGTTAATTTTATTTCCAAAAAAATAAAAAAACTTTTCAAATTTTCTCTTTAAATCTGCCTGACCCATTTGTCAAACTTAAACAAAATAAAAAATTATGATCGATAAGACTTTCAATGATTGATGGCTTTGAAAGTGCCAAAATACTGAAAAAATTATTATAATGCCTCAGTGGCATATAAATGTGCCTCCTGGTTTTATACTTTGCCACTACGAATACGTACCAAAGCAAGAACAAAAAAACAAACGGTAACCTGATTTAAAAGTTTAACTAAACTAGAACTTAATTTATATGGGCAAAAAGAAAAAAAAAAAGAAAAGCTATTTTCAAAAACCCCATAGCAAACAAAATCAGCCAAATATAAGTGAAAATAATGCTGAGCACTTACCAACAACAACAACAAAAAAGGAAAAAATCACCAAGTAAATTCATTTAAAATAAAGTTGTAATACGTTTCCAAATAATAGATTTTGAAAAAAAAGAAATACTAAAAATGAGTTCAATTGCTTTAAGGGGAATTGAAAAAGTACTTTTACTCAAAGATGTATTAATGTGCACACATCCATACTTACACACATGTATGTATGCATATGTTCTAGATGTATGCTCAGGAAAAATAAATACAAAACAATTCAGATAAAAAGAAAAAAACTTAAAAAGGTAAATAACCTACACAAAAGGAATATAAAATATAATGAAATCAAAAATAACCCTCGATGCGAAAGAAAGTTTTTTTTCCCAAACAGCAACAAAATCAAATCAACACAACTCCCACTTCGGTGGTAAATAACAGTATTTTACACTAAAATATTTACTGTTTACTTAGAAAACAAGCAATCCCACATGCTCACACATGCATACGAACATACATATTTTACCTCAAAGAGATTTTAACTGTACTTGCTAACTGGCAAAAGTTATTAAACGAAAAACTTTAAAAATCCCAACACATCCGAGTTAAGTGGCTCTAACCACATATCGGGGATCTATATTTTCATAGTAGGAGATAAAAATTCCATGCCAAGGATGTGGAGATTTTGGGGATAATGTATTACTGTTACATCTATATTATATATTAAAAGTTTATTATAACTAATACAACTTTCTTTGGATTTTATTTAAACCAGAGATTTCATAAATATCACGAAATAAATAACAATAATCTCGTATATGTCAAACGTGATCCTCAAACACTTTTAAAGGTAAAAAAACGGAAAACACGGATTTTTATTTACACAATAACTTCAACTTTTAGTTATCAAATACGTAGTTCTATAATTGCTAGTAAGTTTAATTATGAAAAATTTTCGTTATCAAGAAAGTCGCAAAAAACTAAGGTATTCGAATGTGAGGGAAACAGAAGTTATCTTTGCGCCCCAATTTCAGTGAAACTTCAGTGAATATTTTAATGCGACTAATTTTCAATATATTGAACACTGATTTCTATTTTAAATATAATTGATTTTACTTAAAATTTAAATTTACTCACAGTTCCACATGCCATGTCATACGTTATATTTTTCCCATGATGAAATTTTTATTGTTTGTGTTGTTCTTTTAATGAAGTTATAAGGAAATAAGCTTACTAAAAATGTTCTCCAGTCAACAGAAGTATTCATATTTTCACATAACATTATAAAAAAATACCTTTTATAAAAAAGGACCTTTTACAATATAGTACCTTTAAAAAATACCCTTTATTTAAAAGTATCTCATATAAAAAAGTACATTTTATTAAGAAGTCCTTTTTACTAAAAAGTGCCTTTTATATAAAAAGAGCCTTTTATAAAAAGTACTTTGTATAAAAAAGTTCCATTTATAAAAACTACCTGTTATAAAGAAGCACCTTGTAAACGAAAAGTAACTTTGAAAAATAAATTTTTAGAAAGAATAACCTTTTATAAAACAGTAGCTTTTAGAAAAAAAGTGCCTGTTAAAAAAAGTACCTACATTCTTTTCAAAAACACTTTATATGAAAAAACACCTTCTAAAAAAATAACATTTTATAAAAAAAATACCATTTATCAAAAAAGTACATTTTATAAAAAAATACTTTTAACAAAAGAGTAGCTGTTACAAAAGAGTAAATTTTATAAAAAAGTACCTTCTATAAAAAAAGAATTTTTATAAAAAATTACCTTCGAGAAGTATATTATTTAGGCTCAAGTTCAGTTTTTATTGAATTAATGAAAATTCAAAATTACTAAGAGTTTTTTTATGTTTTATGCAGAACGTATCAGTACCGATTTCAAGGCCGCTACACCTCTCATCAGCGTTCAATTGTCCATCTTTACAATTTTCGTAAAGTGGATACACTTGGATTTCCTTGACACCAAAGTATTTTTTTTTTTTCGTTTTCAAATCCAATAACGACAAGATTGGATTCTATGACAACCCCGAATAATTGGGAAGAATATCAACTATTTAACCAGTTTTCAACAGAAATAGAATACGAGAATTAAAAAAAATACCTTTAATAAAAGCTTTCTTTATAAAAGCAGTACATTTTATGAAAAACTATTTGTTATAAAAAAGTACCTTTACAACAAAATTTCTTTAATAAAAATTTATTTTACAAAAAATACCTTTTATAAAAAGTACCCTTTGTGAAAAAAGCATTTTCATTTTTGAAATGTATGAATCAGATATATATGTATGTATACAAATATATATGTATTTTATAAAATACCCTGCAGTTTTAAAAGTAGAAATTGATTCAAAATCGTTAGGTATTTCGCTAACGAAAAATTGACTTACTACTACAGTGGCCACAAGTAATGCAAAAGTTCGCCTTTTGACTCTCTCAATCGTGTACATGTACGCTCACTCTATACATGCATAAATGTTAATGCCTTCAACCTCAAATTTTTTTTTACGAGTTGAAAAAAACTGTGCCTTATTCCAAAGAAAATCAACAAAAAAATAAAAAAGATTTTATGTAACTGTTATAATTTTGTGTTGGTGTGCAATTAGAAGTTCGTGGTCAGTGAATGTTAAATTTTTAGTAAAAAAAGTGTTTTTTTTTAGAGAGGTAAAATGAGCAGCAAAAGTCAACTAACACGTTGCATAAAAAAAGTAAAAGAACAATTAATTGAAAATTTTATAAATATTGAAAAATGCAGTTTGATAAATAAACAAAAATCCAAAAAATTTAAATTTCTGTAGTAGTTTCATTAGGAAAATTCATTAGTGATCTAACTGGTACATTATGACTAGCGAAATAGTGGGGTTTTGCTGACTAGTGATCTTATCGGTCTGATCGTGTAAATTGACTAGATACGGTCAATGTCATTCCCATGTTAAAATAGTCAGTCGAGTGCATTGTTAGTAGTTAGTCTGGTAGTTAGTGGTAACGACTGGCAGTTAGCGAAATAGCTGGTCATTCGCTAACTACGCCGACTGCAGAGTAGTAATACATACATACTTACATACATACCTATGCACAAGAAAAGTTTTCTTCATACTACAACTATTTCCTTCAATACGTGCTCAAGTTGCCTTTTGCAGAGTGAAACTCAAGCGATGCGAGAAAAACATAAAAATTTTCATACAATTATGAACAATAACGTTTGCTAACGTGTATATCTCGTGTTTGCTTTTTATGTATGTATTTCTCTCTGCCATTATGCACCAGATTATTGACGTCATCAATTTGTGTGTCTGCATGCAAAAACACGTTCATTATTTTTATTTCTGTTTCTTGCACTACTTCTGCTACCTTAAAAAAGTTATTTGTGTTACATGTTATTGTTGCTGCTGTTGCTACTCACTGTAAATGGCATTAGTCCAAATATTAGTGAACATGTGTTTGTGTGTGTGTGTGTGTGTGTGCTATGTTATTTGGTTACCTTCAGTTCATCTGAGAAAAAGTCAAACCAAGCCAGCAAACAACTGGTCGGGCTGACAACCAACCAACTAACCAACCATACTAAACCATTCCAACCAACAAACTCAAACATATATTGATAGTTTTTTTTTTTTGATGTTTGCATGCACACATAAACACATGTATGTATGTATACATATAACAATTTCCCATTATTTTTCTTGCCGTTTTGTTCTTTATATTTTGTTATTACCTCTATCGTTTATTTACATCCATACATATACTTGCATAGCACATGTAGTCTGTAATAGTATGAGTATTATTACAATTATTACGTGTATTAATAACCAAATGTTTGCTTGAGTATTTCCCCCATGAAGAGCCGCTGGGTCTGAGAATTCTTTTTCATTTTGTTTTATCATTTTGACTTGCGCTCTCCATTTGTATTGATTTGCAACGGTGTTGTTTGTTTGCTAATCACAAATTTTCACAGATTTTTTTTGTTGTCTTCATTGTATTCTCTTAATATTTGCATGATGTTTGTTTAGGGTTTCCTTTGAAAACGTAAAAAAACGATGTGAAAATATAAGAAAATTTAAAATAAGTATTAAAGAAAATAGCACTATACAACAAAACACTTTTCATACATGATCTACTGATGAGTTGGTATTGGCACTAACGAAATGCAGACTTATAGAAGAGCCAAGAAGTTACAAGATTTAAAATTTTTCCAATAATTTCGACAATTAAAAGTTGTTTTGTCGAATTTTATTATTATATGAGGATTTCCGTAAAACATGAAATCAAATATCCCTTTATCCCTGTACTAAAATATCCCTTTAAATAACCTAAAATTTCCATTTACCTGCAAAGGACATGCAATATAATTTCTGGTGGAGATTTAATTTAATGACACTAAATCAAGCTTTTCCGAGGAAATACCCATCGGAATTATTTTAGCCGGTACACATACTAAACAAAAATTAATTAGACGTATTATAGCTTTGCTATTTATGGCGCGGTAGGGGTTGAATTTTATTTTTCGTAAGATAAATAATCGACACTATTCCCGTTATGTTTTTCTTTTTTTGTTTTGATTAGCTCATCCTTTAAAAGCGACTTTGTTGTTGTTTTTTAAAATCAAGACGAGAAAATATGTATGTACATATATAGTGTGTTACTCACATTCAACCGCAATAACAAAAACAAAACAATAACAAGTATGTATATATATGTATGTATATGTACATATGTGTGTATGCAGTAAAAAACCACCACAATTTGGCAAATTTACATCATATTCGCCTTGCAAGAAACGAAATTTCTTTTTTTTATTTTGATTTCAACTTTAACAAAAAACCGAAAATATTATGTGTACATACATATGTATGTACATAGTTACTTCTTCTTATTCGCCTTCGTTCCTTATAAAAAAAAAATGAGCAAAGCTATAACCGGGTGTCCTAAGACACCTCTCTTCTTTTTTTTTATTTTGTTAAGGAGAGGGGAACCCCCCATAAAAAGCACATATTCAAATTCATGCATCTGCCCAACTAAAACAATAACAATTCTGCATATATATGTAACACATATAACATCAAATTATGGGGTTGGAAAAAAAAGGGGGGGGGGGGGGGAGCGGACACCTTCTATATAAAGAAATATGCATACATCTGCCCAACTAAAGAAAGGAATGTTTTTAAATTTGCTGGGGATTATTCCAAGAACAAAATAAAACTCTTAGCGAACTTTTAGGGGTGAAAGGACGGAGGTGCGGGAAGGTGTTACCCCCAAAACAAAGAAGTTATTAATATTCGCATATCTTTGCAACTAAAATATTGAATGATAAATCTTGAAACGATCGGATGAAAAAAGGGATGGGGGGGGTTCCCCATTGGAAAACATATTTTATTTTCAATTTTTTGCTGACAATTATCTTTTTATTATGTTTAATATATATTTTTTTTTGAAAATATACTTCATCAAAACACCACGAACATGTATACACACATACATACTCGAATTTATTTTTCAGCCTTTGATTTGCCTCACTTTGCCATTAAAGTAATTATATTGTTGTGTTTTTTCTTTAGAAATTTTTTTTCCATTCTTTTGTTTGCCAGTAACGTCACGTGTTTCACGCTAGACTGATTGATGACTGAATAAATTTAAAAAAAAAAAAAAAAAAATTTGTAATAAAATCAAAATAAGTGGAGTTGAGTTGTTAGGAGCCAAAAATTAAGAGGAAATAACTGTCATTAAAAAATTAGTTTCGACAAAGCGATTGTATTTTCATGAAATAGAAATTGTATTTATATATTGTCAGCTACTGGAAAAAGGACAATATTACAAAGGCACCGAAGTAATGGACTCATGTGCGTCACTTCCTAAGCTGTGACGGCCGTCGAAACCTAAAAAAAAAATCCTGATGACTTGTGGAATTCAGAGCAGTCAAGAAGACAATTAATAGTGTTTAATTACAGTTTTGTCAATATTAAATAATTTATATATTTTTTTTTAATATTCTTCCTTCTGTGTTTATGGCAAACAGCATCATTAAACCAAAAAATATAAGTTTTAACAGCTTCTTTAGGTGGCGATTTTCTAAAACACAATCATCAATTGCACTACTGACTACGACACTTAACAACAAATGCTTACTTGCAATCATTTCGATATGCTGTGGAACAATTTTCCAAAAAAAAAAACATTAGGAGAGCTCAAAACATTAAAATTCTACACTGTTTCATAGTGACAATTTCAAATGCGGCCATTTAGGTAAAAATCTCTAAAGGCAAATGCAAATAAGTGCTTAAGTTTCTAAAAAGTTTTTTACACAAATTTTCTATAGAAGCATCGAAGAAGCGCGTCTATTTTTTAATTAAATGTTATTAACAAGTACAACTACAACATGATAACACAATACTTATACGAGTACACATTCATCTGTATTGAAATGCAATAAAGGCAGAAAGAAAATTAACATGAAAAAAGCACTAAATACGTCAAGAGTCTCATCACTAGATTATTGTTGATTTTTATAGAATTCTCAAACAGTGAAATAAAATACAAATATTTGTATCTATGTACATGGACTCATACACACGAAAAACTTGCAAAAGTGCACTGTTTTTTAAGGAATAAAAACTGGGGTGTTAATACTCTACAAGATTATTATGTAGTTACTGTGATGGCTTAAGCTGCTGTGGCTCTCCTCAGTATTTGTTTTGTCACAAATAACTAAAGCAGATATTTTGCACTTGCAATATCTCTGTTCAACATAATTTTTTTTTCTTGTATGACCCCTTCTTATGCAATGCATTGTGACATAACTAGAGAGAAAAAGGGGATAAGGTAAAGACAAGGCTTAATAACATAAAAAGTCCGATCACAATTAATTTTAAACCAGGTCCAAAATCATTAATTGCTTAGCAGTCAATTCGCTAACCACTTCAGATAACACCACTCTCAATGGAAATTAGAAAGCTGGACATGTTAAAGCTATGAAAAAAGGCTATAGTACAGTGAAAATTGCAAAAAATTACCAAAAAAAACAATTTCATCGATTTTCTGTTGAAAAAAAATTGCAGGGCTCTTATATTTGGTGTGAACTAATGTTTTCTGTATTAACATCGATTTACTCAACGGTTTCGAGGTTATTCAAATATTTTTTAGAATTAAATAAATTTTCTGTATTAAAAGTTTTTAAAATATTAAAACTTTTATAACCGTGATTACGTTTTTTATTTTTATTTAAATACTCATTTTATTTAAAACTAGATATATCCGGTGCGCTTCGCTACCCCCTCGTTATAAAATAAAATTCCTATTGTGAAAATTTAATGACGATCGGTCCAGTAGCTAAGACTATATGTTACGATTTTTCATTTTCCTAAAAAGGGGCGAGGTCCCAACCACTTTTCCCCTGGTACGTGTTCCAAATTAGGCCAATACCATATGTACCAAATATCATCGACGTACGTCAAAAAATGCCCAAAATATGGCGATTTAAATTTTTGGGTTATATCGGCGGTGCCACGCCTCTTTGTCCACTCAAAAATTCATAAGGCATATTATTCCTTCCAGAGTCATAGTGACATGCTATGAAAATTTCAGGCAGATCGGTCCAAGGGTTTGGTTTTCCTAAAAAGGGGCGTGGTCCCACCCACTTTTCTCCTGGTACGTGTACGAAATTAGGCCAATACCATATGTACCAAATATCATCGACGTAGGTCAGAAAATGCCCAAAATATGGCGATTTAAATTTTTGGGTTAAATGGGCAGTGCCACGCCTCTTTGTCCAATTTAAACTTCATAAAGCCTATTATTCCTTCCAGAGTCACAATAACATGCTGTGAAAATTTCAGGAAGATCGGTCCAAGGGTTTGGTTTTCTTAAAAAGGGGCGTGGTCCCACCCACGTTTCTCCTGGTACGTATTCCAAATTATGCCAATACAATATGTACCAAATATCATCGACGTACGGCAAAAAATGCCCAAAATATGGCGATTTAAATTTTTGGGTTATATGGGCGGTGCCACGCCTCTTTGTCCAATCAAAACTTCATGTAGCCTATGTCACCCGCCTGAATATTCTGAAGATTCCCTGAAAATTTCATCATAATCGGTCCAGTAGTTTCGGAGCCTATTCATTTCAAACAAACAAACAAACAAACAAAAAATCAAACCTTTCCTTATTAGTGTAGATTAAAATAAATTTGCCTTCTCTTTTGTATTTTGTTTTTTTTTTTTGTTTTAATTCTTTAAAAAGTTTAGATGTTGGTTCGTTAACAAAAATTAAATTTTGCTTGCTTTTAGAGTACCAAAAAATATCTAAATAAAATCGAATCATGTGCCTTATTTCAGCTTTCGAATCGACTTCGACTATTGCACATACCCAATATTTTCATATTTCCATCATCCAATACAATATTCGAATTGGATTCGCGAACCAAAATAAGTGCCAATAATTTTTACTCCTCTTTTTTGTTGCTTAGTGTATTATGACCATCAGCAAATTTTCGCTGGATTTTTGTTTCTTTCAAAAAAGTTTATTTTTATGTCAAAATTTTTCAACATTAATTTTCGTTTCATGTTTCGTTTTTATCAAAAAACTATTTATATATTTTATTTTTTTTTCCCAACTATTCAATGCGGAAATGTGTGTATGTGCATGTGTGCATTTATGTACACGACTATGTAGTTCCAATCAGACTTTCGGCACGCAATCCGGAAGTCCGTTTTTCTTGTTTGTCGTCACAATAATAAAATCCTGTTAAACTGTGTAAAAGGAAATAGTATGTATGTATGTACGTTGTTTTTGTGTGTTTGTTGATTTTGTTTTTTATATAGAATTCAATAAATGGCACAAACACCAAATTAGTCTCACAATGAAAAAATTTCTTTCTTCTTAAAATGAAAACTTTAGACAGCATGTGCAGAAATTTTGTATTTCGAAATGTGATAAAAACAGAATTTAAAAAAAAATTATTTAGTTAGGGCCTTTCTATATTAAAGTGTCTATGCGTTCGCTATAAAATGAACAGCCACAAATGACCACTTAATTTTATTTTTTTATATTATACAACTATTTAAATAAAAAATTAAGTCTAACAACTGTTTATTAATTAATATTTAATAATTCAACTATGAAAAGTCTCTCATACATGCCTGGCTGTAATTGTAAATAAATCTCTACTTTTTGTAGAATTAATTCGTATTATTGATCTGGACGATGCACTGTGGCTTAAAAACTTTATACATTGGAAATAATTTAATAGCTACACTTAAAGAAACTTGATCTAAAATTTGGCAAAGTTTTTTTTCATTTAAGTTCAAAATGATAGTGGTGTTTTTTTTACAGAAATTCTGTAAAATGTTCTTTGATGTTAGAAAGTCCTAATCTCGTCTTTTACAGAAAATTTTTCATAATTACGAGAATATATTTATAAAAATTTTATTAAAAACTTCCTTATGAGGCGTCACCTGCCATGGCTGGGAACAAATGTTTTCGTATATAATTGCGGAGTTCCTGGTTTGTGAATTAGCTAAGCACTTCTTATTTCCATGTATCCATTCTTCTGAATGGATGGGCGGCTGTTAAAACAAAACTTTTGATGTCAAAAGAGCGCTGGAACATCCTGAGGCTACTTCTTTTCAGTTAGGAGATGGATGGAGTGGGATTGAGAGCCGTTTAATAAAACTCGAAGTCTGTTGGGATTTAAACCGGGATATTTCGGTTAACCACTACACTACTACACCTTGATACCTTGCCCCTCAGCAGCCAAATGACATAAGTACTATTTTTGTAATTTCTTACATTAATTTCTTGAAACTAGTAAAGCTATGTTCACATTTATTAAATTAAATTGGAATTAAAGGAAATAAATTATTAGTTTCTTTCTTGGTAACGTTTTTTCGACAAATAATTGATAAAAGTTAAGTCTTCCACTAAAATTAATTTTTTTAAATTTTTTACTTAAACTATTGAAAACATTTCCACTTTACAGGCCGTCCACACCAGCAATAAGTTTGGCAATTAATGCCGTGGCAACCGTCAAATTTGATTGCCGACACAAGATATTTGCGTGTGGACCGCACGAATATGTGTTCAAACACATGTTTAGGAACAATTGCTAGAAGATATTGCTGAGCAATTATCTCTGAACAAACACATGCTGTCAAATTCAATTGTGATTTCTATGAAAATTGTTTTTTATGGGCAAATAGAATAAAAAAATTAAAAATCAAATGTATAAATAAATGAAAACCAGAAAAAAGTGTAACATTTTTAATATAAACGTTCATACTATTGATAATGCTGAAATTTTTTTTTACAATTAAGCCCGTAATTAAAATTTACAATACAAATAATATACAACCTTCTTCTGTAAAATTTTCATATTTGTGTTTTAAGATATCTACGATTTCCCTACCAAATACATATTTGAACTCTGGCAATTTGACGTCTTAATTCTGCCGACGTTATTGCTTGTATTAAGACACATGAAATTGCTGGTCTGGACGGAGGGTTAAGAAATAAAAATTGTGAACTTAAATTGAGGACAACCGTTTGCCGTTTTTAGGTTTCAAAATTTTATGGAGTAGTAAAACGTTTATAAATTTTTATTTGTATTCTTTCCTTTTTGAACATCAAACAAATTTGTTGAGAACAATAAAGTCGGTAATCTGCTACATTCTGTTTTCCCCTTTCCTCTATAAATTAAAAACTTCGCAGTGATTTTTTTTTTCTAGTGGAAAATGTGCCAAGGTGTCCTTAAATTCAGGCCAAAACATAAAGCTGGACTCGTTGGCGTATCTTCATACCCGGTTATCTCGAGTATTTTAACATTTCTTAAATATGTCACTAGCAATGCATTTATTACCAGCATGGTAAAATTTTTCTATTTAAGTATATAGATCTTACGAATATCAATAAAAAATAGGACAATATGTGTTGAATTTTAGTTGATATTTTTTGCATGTGACCCACCAACTTAATGAGTGATTATTTTTTAAATAAAACACAACAATGTTGATGATATAAACTTTTTTACTTTCTTAAGCTGGCCACTCACGTGCAGTTTTAACTGACAGTATGTGGGTAATAACTGACAGTTCAACTCAACTGTTCAATTTAACTGAGAAATTAAAAATTTTTATATTTTTAACTGACAGTTTCAACTGAAGTGAACGTGTGTGGGGGTTCAAATGTACCGTTGTCAGTTCAATTTGTGTCGAGCGAGAGTGCGTATCATGTCGCGTAAACAGAACCAAGTGATAGTTGATTTTATTGCAATATATAGATCTGAACCTTGCCTATGGCAAGTTAAATCTAGCCAGTACCATGATCGCCCCAAAAAAAAAATGCTGCCTACAGCAAGCTGGCGAAGAAGTTACAAGAAGTAGAACCTGACGCGGAAAAGAAATATGTTTTGTCAAAAATAAACAGGTTAAGATCCGCTTTTCGCAAAGAAAAGAAGAAACTTGATGCATCAAAGAAGTCTGGAGCATGCACTTCTTGTACCACTCTTTACGCTGTTTATATTTCTTTTTTGTAAAATTACAAAAAATACACCGAGAGCGGCCAAGTACACCTGCTCGTTCGAATCCATGTTAAGAACTGAAGTATTGAACTGCACGTACATATGTGTACATCTCAGTTCCCAGTTAAGTCTATCAGTTATAACTGAACAGTTAAAACTGTACGTGAGTGGCCGGCTTTAAAGTTGTGATGTACTTGCAAAAGAGTGCAGCTTTTATTTATTCCTTTTGGTTTTTTTTTTTCACAATGATTATTTGAGAAATATACAACGCCAAAAGGACTGCAGATTTGGCTTCAATTAAATGAGGGTGGATGAAGTGGTTAGCGCGTTGACTACTAAGCAAACAATAACTTGGGGCCTGGGTTCAAACCCTGGCCAGAGCAAGTCAATCAACATAATTAATTTCTCGAATTTACATTGGTGTGGCATTGTATTAATTGTTGTCGGACTATTTAAGTGATGAAGGCGTTACTCTGTTCCCACGGCGATTGATTCTGTTGGAAGTTTACGTACACAAGATCGCCCTCCTTCGTCGGCCAGCAGAAACATCGGCAAAGTAAAACAATTAATAAATTGCCTGCTAATAGAGCTTAACAAAGTTAATACGTCTACTTAACACCAGAGGCGCCTCAACACTGCTATAAAAATTAACATAACGCGCAAAGCAGAGTTGTAAAAGAGTTAAGCCTTCTACATTTTCAACATCTATCTTCTCTACTATATCCCTCTCTCTGAGTTCCGGCACTGCATACGTAGGGGTCATCCCTTGAGTGCTGGTCCTTATACAAAAAAAAAAAAAAAGCAAATGTAATTTCTTTACTTACATAAACATCCAACGAGTTTGTAAGTCATTCTAATCTTTTCTAGCGACGTTAAAGCTTCAACCCCCACAATTTCTTACACTCCTTCAATAGTAATAATTCCTTAGTTCTTTTTAAGCTTCTTTAAGGTTGTAGAAAATACTAAAAGGTAATAAGATCCACTCATGTTAGCAATCTCATGCTAATAATGTTTGCCTTTTTATCACACATACACAAACATTCACTAAATTAGTTCTTAACCAATTCGCAATTAGAATGGCAGGATTAAGTTACCAGTATTAATTGAAAATATTCTGAACTTTTTAAACAAAAAATATTAGGGTGTTGTTTACAGATGCTAAGATCTTGATTTTTGGTTTATGTTGCATATCTTAAGGCGTTACAAGTAAACCTTAATGAGGGCACTGAACGGTACTTTTAACTTTATTAAAGAAGTGTTTGTACTCACCCTGCTGAGCAAGCGCAGCTTAACGCTCTGATTTAGGTTTAGCTAAACCTAGTCTATATTAAACAGTGAAACTCAGACGAGCGTACTCAACGGCTACGCTGGAGATGCAGATGAACGCATACCATGACAGAAATAAGAAATGACAAAAGAATTTCGTACTTAACATCATAATGAAGTGATGGAAAGGAAAAATATTTTCCATTCTACAGTCTTTTACTAAGGACACAGTTTCATTATCATAATCCCATTGTGTCTCTTTTAAACAATTGAAAATCTATTTTATTTTTTGCATAGGGTGTTTCATAGTCAGTTAGGAATGCATTTGCTTTTGAACACGCATTTTTAAGATATTTAACATGTGTTTAGTATTAAACACGACATGAAAATATTTCAAAGAAATTGTGGAAAACGATTGCATTACAATCAAGGAAAATTATACAGATGGATGAATGAAAGGTCACATGGTTTATTTATTTGTTCATGTAAAAATATTCAGGTCAGGCTAAACTCACTTTCTTATTATTTCTTTTATCTTCTTATACTGATTTTTCTTACAAGTATGACTCAACCGTATCAAAATGATTTTTGTTAAAATTTTAGCTTCTCTATTATTTGAAAAAATCCTTTAATTTCGTTTAAGTTTTATGATGCTTTCACGTAATAATTATTCTTTTTAAGTTTCAAGGGCTCAAGAAATACAGCTACGCGATAAAATGCTTTGACCCTGTTTACTGATTTATTTATTGATGAAATCATTAATGAAAGTGTAGTCAGTCTTTGTCTTTATGTTTCAATACAAAAAAAACTTATTTTCTTTTTTTTATTAAATCAGAAAAATGTAAATGTTGCGCTCTTTCTTTTGTAACAATTAAAAGTAAAAATATACATTTCGAATAATGAAGAAAAAAATAAACAGAAAAAAAAATTTCAACAAAAATATTTAATAGAAAAAAATAACAAAAATCAATTCAACATAAATTCAATATTAACTGGAATATAAGAAAAACACTATTTGGAACTTTTTCAATTAAATTTTCATAGAAAGTAAATCAAAAGTTCATAATATCTAAAGAATTTTAAAACATTTAAAAATTATTTTTAGCTTTAATTATAAATTTTAAGCCAATAGTTAATTATAAAAGCTACAACTATTTCAACTCGTCTTAGTAAAATGTGTGTTTAGTAAAATATATATCCTTTGTATGTTATGACGCTATTGTTTTCTTCTTTCTTGTAAATGTACACAGCAAAAGCAATGTACACAGTAGTAACACATTTTAATTTTCACACACAAACAACAAAAAGTTAAACATTTCCTCCCAGAACTCATTAGAGGGCAAAAATTTATGCTACACTTAACATTTCGTATAGAAATTTTATGGAAATCTACTCATTTGTAATGAACGTGTTTTGCTGCTGTGTTGACATCCAGGTGCATGTGTGTGCGTGCTTGTGTAGTGCCAGAGTGTTTCCTCATTTCTTAATTATATAATTTCAAATTTAGTGAAAAGTAGAGAAAGCATTCAACTGTAATGTGACAAATTCACTTCAACACTTGTTTTTCTTTACTTTTTTTTTTTTTTTTTTTGATAAATAACTTTTGCACTTAGGGAAGCTTTCATTTTAGTCCTTGCATAGATTTCAGTAGTAATAGTTGTTTAATATACAAAAAAAGGTACTCATATTTCAATATAATGTTGTATGAAGCTCTAGATGACACTTAATATTAAAAGTTTATTATTTATAAAATTTTAATTTATAAATGTACAATAAACCACAAAATTTTTTTATGAGAAATGAATCCAGAATAATTAAATTTTTATGTTAAGTCGTATTTTCATATCGATAAAGTATTCCATTAACTGTTCATAACTATACAACATGTTGTTGATTAAAGCATTTTAGCAAGCTAGCTAAAGCTTTATGATCATTAACTTTTATACACATTTAATCATCGAAATGGTAACATACCTCAAAAAATCTGCACCTGTATTAGGCGGTACCTTTTAAAGAAAGTACCTAAAAAAACTTTTATAATAAATTCCTTATAAATGCTTGTAGAAGTATTTTTTCTACAAAAGTACTTTTTCTAAAATTTAAATACATATTCTAAAAAAGTACCTTTTCTCATGAAGTACCTGTTCTAAAAAAATTTTTCCTTTTCTAACAAAGCACGTTTTTAAAAAAAGGAAATTTTCTAAAAAATACCTTTTCTAAGAAAATACCTTTTATAAACTACTAGTTTTTAAAAAAAAATCCCTTTGTTACAAAGTACTATTTTTCAAAAGTATTTTTTTATTAAAAAGTACTTTTTATTAAGAAGTTCCTTTCTCTACTCTTCTACAAAAACTTACCTTTAATAAAAACAGTTCCTTTATAAACAAGTATTTATCATTAAAAATCACCTTTTATAAAAAGGAAACTCTACAAAAATTTACTTTTTATAAAAAAAAAAGCTTTGCAATAAAATAACCTTTGTTAAAAAACCTCCTTGTATAAGAAATACTTTTTAACAAAGTTCCTTTCACATTTAAGTACCTTAAATAAAAAACAGTATTGTAATGTATAAAAAATTACCTGTTATAAAAAAAATTGTTTAGAATAAAACACATTTTTTTAATAATTGCCTTTATAAAAAAGCTACTTTTTTAAAAAGTACTTTGTTTTTTATCGAAAAGAACATTTCTAAATATAAGTACATTTTATAAAAAATAGCTTTTACAAAAAAAAAAAAGCTTTTGTGAAAAAGAACCTTATGTAAGATATAGTTTTAATAAAAAAGTACCTTTAAAAAAATTTACTTATATAACAAACTACATGTTAAAATAAAAGTAGCTTTGAAAATCAATACCTTTTTATAAAAGTTATAACAATTAATTTTTATGAAGAAGTACCTTTTATAAAAAAATGTATTTTAACAAATATTCTTTTATGCAACATTCATAAAAAAAGTACCTTTTCTAAAAATATAACTTCTTTTAAAATGTACTTTTTATAGAAGTCTTGTCTTTGTAATTTATAAAAAAACTATATGAACCCAGTGTGCTTCGCTACCCCCTCGTGAAGTCAAGAATTTTTTATTTCGTAAGAATATCCTATTGTGAAAATTTAATGACGATCGGTCTAGTAGTTAAGACTATATTACGATTTTTAATTTTCCTAAAAAGGCGCGTGGTCCCACCCACTTTTTTCCTGGTACGTATTCCAAATTATGCCAACACCATATGTACCAAATATCATCGACTTAGGTCAAAAAATGCCCAAAATATGGCGATTTAAATTTTTGGGTTATATGGGCAGTGCCACGCCTCTTTGTCCAATCAAAACTTCATATAGCCTATTATTCCTTCCAGAGTCAAAGTAACATGCTGTGAAAATTTCAGGAAGAAAAATAAATATATGTATGTCATTGGTGGTGCAATATGAAAATTGGATTTTGCCACGCCCCTCCGCCCGCAGACCGAAAATCAAAAATAAGACTTCACCGTGTCACCCGCCTGAATATTCTGAAGATTCCCTGAAAATTTCATCAAAGTCGGCCCAGCAGTTTTGGAGTCCATACGTTACATACATACACACATTCATTTTTATATATTTAGATTCATTTCATAAAAGGCCCTTTAAAATAAAAAAATACCCTTCATGAATAACAAGCATTTGTAAAAATGTACCTTTCCTAAAATAATGCTATCCATAGAAGAGAATTTTTTTTAAATTTCGTTTTGCAAAAAAACTGCTTTTTCTTTTAAAAAGTGAATTTTATAAAAACAAGTAGCTTTTTTTAAAAAAAGTTGGTTTTTTAAAAAAGTTCATTTGACAACAAAAATTATCTGCCTGGCCCACGTTGTGGAAATAATTTATCTTTCGTACAAATTACATTTAAAACAAAAACAACTGATGTTATTCACGAAAAAGTTGTGTAAGCTACTCGAGGAATTCAATTAAAAACGGTTCGTCTGTCTCAAACTTCTTTACGTATACGAGGCCTCGCAATATGAAAGTTGATTTTATCTTTTTATTTTTTTTTTCATACCAAGTGCCTCTTTCAATATTTGGTAATTGTGAGGCGTTAAGTTTTCACAAACGTAAATAGGTTCATTGCTTTCAAACCCTGCATTTTTTAGACATAACGTTGTTTTGTTATCCCTATGGTATTTAGATATCGTCTTCAGAAGATAGTTTTTTTTTTCATATGGGGATTAAAATTTAACTACTATAACCCCATCCTTCGGCGTATAAGGTTTATTGTTTTTATATATTTTTTTTAATCTATATATATTCTCAACGTGTGGTGTGGTAACATTTAAAGAGCCACAGATATTATTAACAATGTTATAGGAATTTTCATTTTCATACTGGGGTACACCACTGATTCGAATACTACCAGCAACATCAGAGTTTTCAGTTTTTAGAACTTTTCTTTTTAATACCACAATTTCACCCTTCAATTGAGAAATTTCAGGACTCTAACTTCCAAATTATTGACTCTTTCACATCTATTCCTTCCAATTTGCATTTATAATTGTTCATTCTTTTTTTTTTGCTTTCAGCTGACATGTTTATTCAACAACTTAATTAAAACGGAAAGAATATACTTAGGCAGGCATTATTAATGTTTGTTTTTAATAAAAAAAGCTTCCAAAATAATTTCTAACTCTTTCATGGATAAAATAAAATCAAAATCTATCAAACCACAGTAGTTCGCAAAATTTTAATTTTTTGCTGTGTTGATTGCATGTTGTATCATAATAAAAATATAACAAAATACACAACTTTTAGGAAAGAAAGAAGCATGTTTATAATATTACGTTTCATCCTTTAATAAATCTAGACCGAAAATAAGTAACAATAAATAAAACAATTTTTACGTGTTAATGTATTTCATTTTTAATTACTCCTTTTAAAACAAACGGATACGGTTTTATTGGTCATTTCCATTTCACCAACCATTATTTTCATATGAAGTCTTAAGAAAATGTCGTGAAAAAAGTGTGATACGAAATGGAATACATTTCTTTTGGCCTGTTTTAAATAATAATAAATTCATGATAACGCAAAATACAAGAAGTACTTTTTGCCCAAATTATACAGAATGTCTCAAAATTCGTGCATAATAATTAATATCTTAAAAAGATAAATATGTACTAATATTAAATTAAATTAAATATTAAAGTACGAAAGTATACCACCTGCAATCATAAGAAGTACTTAAGCTTTCGTAGCTCAATTCATTTTTCCAGTTACTTTTTACTTTTTTCTTTTAACTAAAAATGTCATTTAAGGTCTCCTTAATAGGTGAAACGTTTTAGTTTGTGGTAATCTGATATAAAAGTTTTTAAAATGATATTTTTTTGTTTTTCTTTTAAAAATATTCAATATCAATAATATATAAAAATTTTCATGTAAAATATAATGTTGTGTTATATTTTTGCAAAACCACCAACCTAACATGGCCATATTAAGTGTACATGTGGGTACGTATGTATGTGTGCGTATGAATTTATGTGTATGTGATAATACCACAAACAATGAAAAAGTATATAAAATAAATAGCTTTAGCTAACAGACATGGACAAGCGATATTGATTTGGAAAAAATGTTAAACGAAAATTTTTCTAAAAGAAAATTTTGTAGTCTGACAGGCGGTTGCATTAAACAAAAAATAAAATACTCCTTAGAGTTTAAAGCAATTTTTCTACAGCACACTTTCTTAGCTGTAGACAGTTACAGTGATTATTTTAGCCATCACTGTAAACATATACACGTGTTTTAATAGTTCTATTCTGGTACATTTGTAGTGGTTGTTAAGCACATAAATTGTATTTCAATAGTCTCCATTATGTTCAAACGTTCTCTTTTCTATTTTTACTTTTGTATTTCTAACAAGTTGATTTTGCTCCTGTCGCTTCATACACAAAAACACAAAAAAAAAACTTTAATAGTTTAGTTTATTGCTATTGTAAATGTTCATGTATGCATGTACATACATATGTATGTTAAAAAAATTAGGTTAAGTCTATATATTGGAAATATTTCAGAAGTGTTTCGTGTAACCAAATTGTTTAAATTTCTTAACGTAGTTAAATTCATTTGGGTTAGTGTTTTAGAAATGAAGAGCTGGATGAAGGTTAGGAATTCAGGCAACCCTTAAATTTAAGCTACGACTCATGCGAGCTAGAAAGTATCACTTATCAGGTTTCCATTAATTTTAAATAATTGAATTAAAATTTTAGCAATAGATTTTTCTAATTATTAGAGTATACATGTCTAAACTTTTATTAAGAAATCAGCCGGAGTTCACTACTGCCTTAACATTAAATTTATTTGCTACGGGGCGTATGTTTATTATTTAATTACTTATTCCACACAAATATTAATCATACGTATAGATCATGTTAAAAAAAATAACTGGATCCTACGAGTTTGCAACATTTTTATTTCAGTACAATTGAATGGTACTGTTAAATACAGTTTGTCAGCTTATTATTAGTTTGGCGCACCAACCATTTTAAAAAAAATGATTTAGGTGTGGGATATATATATTTTAGATGTCCTCTCTCTGAATCCAAAATCTGTTTCACGAAATTGTCTATGATTTTTGAAATATCAAACATTGACTTTAGCTCATATCCACAAGTTTAACGTCTACTGAGAAGTCACTATTTGGCGTATGCCGTATATTTTTCATACAAAAACGTGCAAAATAAATTTCAGTCCTGCTTTGCTTCATTTGCGTAAGAAAAAAAGTAGATAACCCGATCGACTTATATTTCAAAGCAAGAAAGTAAATTTGTTGAAGATAGTTTTATAAACTAATAAAAGCGTGTTAATAAATGGTAAAAATAAATAAAAAAAATATATAAAAATGGAATCTTCTTCACCGGCTCCTGCACTTCCAGATGAAATTAAGTAAGTATTATATAATCATTTCCCATATTAAGATATTTTTTTTAAACATTTGTACTGCTTTTAGAATAATATACGAATACAGATGATCTAGGTGACAAATCCTTAATACAAAAACCACCGTTGGAATGTTCTGCAAACCTTCCACAAATGAAAAACAATAATAGGGACATACATACATACACAAAAATTATTTTGCTTTATTTGATAATAAATTTTCATTACATTGTAAAATATAGAATGCTTTCTTCGTCATCAAAGAAAAGGCAAAGATACCCTGAATTGTGAGACACTTACATAAGAAAACGGCTTCGAGAATCTGGTGAAGCTTTCGTTTCTATGAATAAGAAGGAATTTCCAGCAAGAACTATGAACCCAACATGTAATAATTGAT
This sequence comes from Lypha dubia, assembly GCA_947311025.1. Taxonomy (NCBI): domain Eukaryota; kingdom Metazoa; phylum Arthropoda; class Insecta; order Diptera; family Tachinidae; genus Lypha; species Lypha dubia. The sequence continues at coordinate 16,178,248 of OX371264.1, read as the reverse complement.
TTCTCAAATGCGAAAGCCTTTTTTTGTTTTAATGACCGCATGCAGATGAATTAATCATTTTGGAACATTATTTTTACATGATTTAAATAAAATAACAAATTTCATTAATGTTTACTTTTTATTCCATTGTATATATATAGAAACTTTCATCTCACCAACAAGTTACTCAATATACAGCAGTAAGTTATACGTATGTAGCAAAACAATATTTTTTCTTTCAAATAAATAATATTAACTTCTAACTTTATTCGTGAAAGGTCACAAAAATTTTCATTTTTCTCCAAGGAAGCAGAGGTGAAAATAAAAAAAAAATTCTATCGGGTATATTTTCCGAAAACTTCATGTAAACCTTCTTTGTCGTTTTTCTTCTCTCCGACTTTTTGGCATATGCGCCAAACCAATAATAAGCTGACGATTTATTTAATTACTTTAAAATTTAAACATTTTCTGAAATATAATATTTTCAAGAAATTTTAATTATGTTGGTATAAAACCCATTATGAGACCATTAGGGATCGTTTATTTATTTTGTACTCCGATGAATTTTATTTATACCCACCGGCGTTGACTTAAATTATTTTTGCTAGCAAAGCTCACATTAGGCTTTCTTATTAGCATGCAAAGGTAATTTTACTGACGCTTCTAAGAGTAAGCATGTTTTTTATTGTTTATTTTAAATGAAATTAATAGAAAAATTCCTTGTACATTCCATTTTGAATTCTAAAATTGGTTTGATTATAAAAAAAAAAGAATTTCAATTTCTTAAGACCCCACTTACGATTGCATTTGAGTTCTGTGACATGGCTGTATAGTCCAATATTTCAAAAACATCAATAACTACAAGAAAATGTATAGTAAAATATGGATAAGCAATTGAACAATAACAAACAACTAATAATAACATTGTGGGTAATCACTCTTGGTTGAAAACTGCTCTTGCAAACGTTGCAGATTTTGCAGGAATAGCTTATTTACACATTTTGTTATTGCATTGCTGCAAACTGATGAAAATAAGCTACACTTGCAAGATCTGCAATGATTACAATACTAAGAGTGATTTCCCCTAATATAAGAACTGCATATTGCAAGGATCCTTCTTTTGTTTAAGAAAATAAAATAAAAATACTTTACTTTAATATTTTGCAACAATAAATTTAAAGGAATTGAAATTTCTTAAACGTTCTACTTTTCAAATTTGCACGTACAAGCAATAAAAGAAATATAGACAGAAAAATATTTCAAAGTATTTTAAGGACTATTATCTGCTTTTATCCCCGTAATGCCTAAAACTATGTATTACTTAGTTAATGTACGATTTTAATTTGGGTGCCATTTTTTTCTACTTGTAATTTTTTTTTCAAAATTTTTATTTTAAGATACTAAACACATTCCGTATAGTTAAAAAATTTTATGAAAATGCCAAAAGTTTTCAAGATTTAATTAGGAAATTTAGAACAAAATTCGATAGAGAAAATGATCCAACAAATCGGTCCATCAAGCTAATGGTTAGAGAAATTTGAAGAAACTGGATCCGTTTATGACAACAACAACAGAAACAGAATTTATCAACGTTGTGGTCGTTCAACCGAGAATATAGCAGCTGTGAGGAAATGTGTTGAAGAAGATCCTAAAACATCCATTCGTCATCGTTCGCAGCAGTTAGACATCAAACGATCAAACGATAATTTTTAACCGCAACCTAGTTCTATTAAACTGAATAAAAATATTTTTAATATCTGAATAAAATGTATGTTTTTTTTTCTTAAAATTAAAATGACACCTCAATTTTGGACACCCTTTACATATTATTTGTCAAAAAAAATAAAATTCAACTAACTAGTTAGCAATAAGTAATATGCCCATAAAATTTTTGAGGCTAATTGTACAGTGGGATCGACTAAAAAATATACGATAGTAAATTTATTATATCATTAGAAAATTAAGATTTCAATAAAATTTAGATAAAAAATAGTCAGTTAGTAGAATCGTCAACGTAGTAAAACAATTAGTAACAATTATCTTTCCAGAGGCGTAACATTGTTTTAAAACTCTAACAAAAACACACAATAGCAGAGTTGTAAAAGAATTAAGTCTTCTTCTACTCCACCTTATCCCTTTTCACCTAGTTCTGGCACATTGAATTGCTTAAATAGGGGTCATCTCCTAAGTGCAGTTCGGAAAGGAAATAAATTTTCAGTTATTGTATTTTTGAATTATACAGAATGGTAAAGAATGCAGTTTTTTTTTTTAACGTAGAACACCCCGGCTTCTAGTCAAGCTCTTTTGCAATTACTGATTAAAGTGAAACTGATTTATTACTAATAATTTCACAATAAATTCCACTGTACTCTTTAAAAAATTTATTTCAAAGTATTTATTATATTTTTCACACTTCGTTAAACAATATTTTGAAATATATTAAAATTCAGATAACCAAATGACTTTTTCTAGCCTTCATTTATTCTTGCTTATTCTTCTATAAAATAAATTGAAATAATTTGGGTAAGCAGTTTGAGTCAGTGATACTTGTCTCTTTAATAACAACTCCCATGGCAATGACATTGTTTTCACAATAATTTCGTTTCTATTCATTGTAAATCTAAAAATAGTTTTTTTGCAAGTCAAAAACATTTTTTTATGGCTCATTAAACACACAAGTCAATGACCCAATTTGTTGTTTATTTTAATCAATGTATTCGCAGAAAAAAAATAAAATATTGTGATTTATAAAGAGACATTATTGAAAGCATGAACATTAATAAGTTTCTATTTTTTTTTTTTAATTAATTTTCTTGACAGAATTATGATAAATTATTGATGTTTGAGTTTTATAGAGCAAGAGATTTGCTTATAGCAAGATAATGGAAAACAGAACAATGGATTACTTTTTTCTTTTATTAGGACGAAGTAAAGGGTTATTAAGAATATATAAAAAGATACCAAAATTAATTTCAAGATGCTTTTAATTATATATTTATAGTATTTTTCAAAGGCTCTATTGTTTTAGATAATCCTTGAACCGTATAAAATACTGCTTTAGGGATCACTTTTGTGTTATGAAAACTATCTCTTCAGTTCAATTATAAATCTCCAGAAATAGAACTACTCAAAGTTTTATCAGTGGTTTTTCTAACGATTACCATGTACCCATTTTACTTGCTTCCTTCATTTCATAAAAACTCTTCGACTTAGTTTCTCTATAGCTGCAACAAAAAAAAAACACATTTTCTCTTTCTCTTATATTTTTTACAAACATTGACGTCATTAACTAGGCCATAAACGTAAAGTTTATATGATTGTACTTTAGTAAATATTTACAATTAAAATGTGCACAAGAACTAACATTGCAATAGAACAGATCCGACCAAGCTCAAGAAATTTAGAGATAGACGACACAAATATCTTTATTTTTTTTTTTTCATCAAACATACAGCTGTTTTATATGGTAAAACACACGTATACTCGTATCTGCCAATATCACAAACATGTATAACCTTATACGGATATATTCACAACTTTTATATGAATTTCTGCAATTTATTATAAAAAAAAAATTGTTTATTTGCAATAATTATGCTGTTAACAGCATCAGCAAAGATTAAAAGTAAAAAAAAACAGAGTATGAGTAACATTTATTGAGTTCAACATTAAGTATACGTACGAGTGTACCTCATATCATAAAGATGATTATAGTCATCGACTAGGAATACAAAAATATATTATTGGCAGTTTTGCAGCAGATAGCTTATCACACTGTTTTTCGATTTTCTGTCTGTCTGTCTTTCGTTGTGCCAGATTCAGTAGTATAATCGCTTTCCCTAAACCAAATACGTTACAAAAATATTTTGCACTCAGTCGCCCAGTGGATTCAAAGTCTTAAACTTAAATTCGAACTTAATTTCGTAAAATGGAATTTGATTTCGAAAATTCGAACTTAATTTCGAAAATTCGAATTAGATTTCGAAAATTTGAACTTAATTTTGAAAATTAGAATTTAATATCGGAAATATAAAAAAAAAAATTTGTAAATTTCAAATTAATTTCGAATATTTTGCACTCAGTCGCCCGGTGGATTCATGCACAGTTTCGAACGTTCAATTACAAAGTCTTAAACATAAATTCGAAAATTCGAACTTAATTTCGTACATTCGAATTTGATTTCGAAAATTCGAACTTAATTTTGAAAATTAGAATTTAATATCGAATATATAAAATAAATTTTTGCAAATTTCATTTTAATTTCGGATTTATTTTAAAAAATTCAAATCTTAAGCGCCAGCTCTAAGATATTGGGTTTGCTTCAAAGTAACATATCCCATATTATTTATCAATGTACCTACAAAAGAAATGCTTAGTCGAAACCTTTAGAGGACAGTCACGTTATCCAAATATTCTATATATCCAGTATGGTTAAGGCTCGTATCTGTACTGTTTTTCGCAGTATTATACTGTTTTTCGACATCAAAAACTGCGTACTGCTTTTCTCCCTCAAAATAAATGACCACGATCGCTGAATATATTTTATGATTGCCAGGAACTTCAGCATCAGTGGAACGAATCTTCTCTGCAGTGAACAAAAATTGGATGTCAGACAAAACCCGATTAGATGTGCAAACATTGAAGGCGATTCTGACCGTCAAATGTAATTTGAAGTACAAATGCGTTGATTTCTGCAATTACCTCAAAATGAAGCCGGCATTGCTTATTCAAATTGCTTCAAACGACAAATACAAAGCAACAACAAAAGCTGATTTTGATGGAAATGATTCAGATGATGGATATGATTGTTAATTATTTTTTATTTATTGAATAAAATATATACTGCGAAAAGTACTGTTTTTCCAAATCGATTTACTGCTTTTTTAAAAAATTTCAGTGAAATGTACTGTTTTTGGTCCAAAAAATTATACGAGCGTTAAGTATGGTTCATATACTGTATTTTAATTTTCTGTTTAATTGTTTTTAATCTCGCAGCATCCCAGCTCTGCAGAAAAGTTAAAATTGTTTTGTTTACATAAGAATTGTTTGTTTTCATGTGCACACATATGCATGCATATGTTTGTGTGGCTTTGTTTACATTCTTAGGCTTGAGTAGCAATAAACAATAACAAACAAAAAAAGTCGTGCTAAAAATTATTACGAGTGCACTTGTAAATATAAAACAAGCTCCCCTAGTGCAAACTATCAAACTCTCTCTCTCACTCTGTCTCTCTTTCATTAATTTTCTATTTTTCCTTATATAAACTTCTACTATATATATAAAAATGTAAACAGAGAGCAATATTGCTAAGGTTGTGATTAAAAACACTTTCCTTGAAAATAACAGCATTTGACTTTCATTTTGAAAATTTTAATGAGACGTCTTTGAGGTCAGCGACAATGTGATAAGGAATTTATGTTATACAAAATATATGGGGCTGGTTATGTGAAATATTAATGCTAAAAACTGCCACAGCTGTGGTGTGCGCGTAATTTTTTTTTTTATCCTAAACAATTGCTTTGATATAACTTTTATACAAGAGAAAAATCTAAAATATATTTAAAAAATTGTGTTAATTTGTTATTGTTTAGCTTACCCATGTCTATGCTGCATTTCTTTGGTTGCCAAAACCAAAGCCTCAGTAGATCTTTACCATCATACTTGAAAAGTTTTCAAACTCATTTACTTAGATACAATCTTTCAATCAAAAGGATGAGGTGCTTTGTTTTTTTCTAAAAATGTATCGCGAGTTTTTAATGCCAAGGTAGTATGTTACATTTTCTAAAAGGATTCTTTAGAGAAACATTAAGCAGGAAGACATTTCGGCATTCATTTTCCGATCAATCTTATGCTTTTTACGCGCGTGTTAATATATTTTTGCAGCTACTAGTCGATACAAAAGTAAATAGAGCACCATTTCAAAAGAGAAAGTTTTGTTTTAAATATAAAAAGAGAAAAATAGAGACAGAGAGATGGAGAGCGTTTGAACGTAATTGAACAAATTTCTATTTCCTGTCCTGCTTCATATTTGTTTCGTACAAACTAACAGGTTATTTAACGTATGAGTAATATTTTGTATGCGTGTATGTGTGTGTGCATTTTAAAAGCCACCATTTCATAAATAACCCAGTATTTTTCTTTGCAAAATCTTTAATATTTATTCTGCTTCATTTTCTGTATTCTTTTAGTGTTTTTTTTTTTTCTCATTTATATATTTTGCTTTTTTTAAAAAGTGATGTGCGCAAAATTTGTGGTAATTTTTCGCTCGTTTTTAGTTTTAGTTTCATAGTGCAACCGTGCGGTTCGTCGAATTTATCAATTGTGGTCAATTTAATGCGAGTGTGTGTGTATTTGTTCTGGAGGGTTAGGGCTCACAAATAAAATCTGCTGTATGCAGAATGAACGAACGCGTCTTTCGGTGTAATTAATATAATCAAAAATTAATATTGGAAAAAAATAGCAATAAACACAAAATGAAAGCAAATACAAGCAGAAACAATCGAAACGTATACGTATATACATACGTATGTGATGTTGTTTGTGTAACTCTTTGAATAATATAAAATCATAGAAAATGCCGACGGCTATCCTTCAGAAAAACTGTTAATAAATTTTTTTTAAACAGCAAGTTTAAGGTTGTAAACGAGTTTCTTTTAAATTTTTATAATATTTACTACATAAAACAGTTTGTTATAATTAAATTTTGCAATATTTTCGTTGTTGCAGCTTTAATAAAAATCTTTTTTTTTTATTTATTCTTAATATTTTTTGCTTGTCTTTTCATTGTCCTTTGCTTGACATCCCTAACGCATACTTCAACTTATTTCAGCATCTTTTTACTGTTCTCAATTTGTGTGTTTGAAAACAATATCCCACTTCCTCTCTCACACACTCTGTGTGGAGTTATCTCTTCCTTTTTAAGAACAATCTCTTAAATTACCAAAGCATCCGTATTTTGTGTTGTTAGAAGTGAAGCAATTTCTACTGCTTTTTGGTTTCAAAATTTTGTTATTTTTATCTCTTCACTTTATTAACAATTTTGTAGCATCCCCTTTTTGTCTATGACCGAGTGCTAAACAAAAATTCTACCGCTTGTTTTGTACGTTTGCGTGGGCAAATGCGTCATTAGTGGTCTAGTCTCTGTAGACATTTAACGTAATCATACATTTTGTCGCATTAATTAAAAATAACATTGAAAAATAAAACAGACACACACACACACACACACAAAACTATACCATAATTTAATACTAAAATTAAAATTGCATAGAAAATCGAACAAATAATTAATAGTCATCATAAATATAAAAAATATATGGATAAATTAAAAAATAATAAAATATAATTATTATTTGAATATGTAACAACAACAAAAATATGTATTATCAACAAAAGTGGTGCAATAAATTTTAATATTATTAAACCGAAAAAATTTATGATTACTAAAATTTCTTTAAAAAATCACACGCTTTCGAGTTATTAATGGCATATCAATTAAATATTAATCATACGCCAAAGTTGATACTGAAATAATTAATATCTATCATACGCTGTGGAAATTTTTCAAGTACAATTTGCCATAAAAAAAGGAATTTAATCGAACAAAAAAAAAAAAACGTTAATAAAAATCATGATGCTTTTTGTATAAAATTTAAAAATTTATAGCAAAGAAGTGTTAAGTAGTGGGTAGTGGAGTCGCTGTTCTGTTGTCTTTTTGAAAGAGTTTTTCTGCTATTTTTTTTTTTTTTAATTATAATCTATATAAAATATGTATTTTTAAAAGAAGTATAACCTCCAGCTCTAAGCATCGTACAACAAAATTGCATTTACCAAATATCAAGGCTCTAGCGAATGATATTGTCACGTCTGATTTTTATTGTAAATTGAATTGTCGTCATCGCTACATTACAGTTACAGCAAATGTCTCATATTTATATAAAAAAGAATTTCAGAAACTTATTTTTTATTACTTTTAACCCATTAATTTTTCGCTAAATTTATATGTTTTTCATGTTTTGATTAACTTTTTTTCTTTTCTTATTTCAAAACTTTCACTGTCAACCATCAGTTTGCAATATTTATTTGCAAATGCTATAATGCAAGACAATTTGAACAGGGAAAAGGTTGATATTCAAAATATAAACATGCACTTCACTCGCCCATCTTGTAGATCACCAACAGGCTTTAATCAGATTTATTTTTATGATTTGATACAAAAGACACAAAAAAATTTTTATCAAAAGACCAACAAACAAATTAAATTTTTCTCAATTTATTAATTCACAAATTAAAATTCGGTAGTAAAGGGTTTAAAATTGTTAAAATAAAATATGATACAAAATACATACAATAATTTAAAAATGAAAAAGAAAAAAATCTTTTATTTGCATTATTTCTAATTTCTTAACAATTTTTAATTTCCTAAGAGAACAAGTTGGGTCAAGGTTTCATCATCATTAGTTTGTGTTCATGCAAAAATGTAACAAAGTTTTTTTTTAATAAAAAAAGGGTAATTTTTTTGTAAAAGAAAAAATACATTTCATACAAAATATTCTTTTGTTTCTAACACTGCAAACAAGAAGTGATTTTAAAATGTTGGAAATATTTTCAAATCATTAGCACTTTTTGACAGTGAAAACCAACTTATCAAATTACCTAGCACTGGTTATAGACCCTCACACCTGTATTTTGGCAAAATGAACACTGATTTTCAAATACTTCACACACAATAACCAAAATTTCACTAATTTATTGCTCTAGGTATGTTTTTAGCTTTTAAATGGTTCTGTATAGAGAAGCAATAAAGATTTTCAACTACTAAGACAAAATTATTTTTATTGTGGAATCCTTGGTAATGCCCAAATAATTTTCAAATTTGGATATTACTCCACTACAGAGAGAACTAGCCTTTACCCATGACTTCACTCAAGCTACATGTTAATGAAAAAAACAAAAAGAACTAAACGAAAAAAGCACCAAAATTACAAAATTTCCTTCATATTACTCCCCAAGAAAATGTACTGTATTTTATTATAAAAAGGATCTAAAAAAATATATAGTATTTACCAAGAGTACCAGGTTTTCCTTAATCCAGGAAATACATTTTAAGCTAACGTAAAAGCAAAATAATAAAATATAAAACAAAAAGTACCACAAGTACCAATTTGTCCGGTTTTCTCCGCCTTAAAAAGATATTTATATTTTAGTCTTTGCTATCCGTCTATCTTATTTCATAAAAATCCGTTAAGAGAATTACTGTGGAAAAAAAGTACCAAAAGGGAAAAAGTACCATGAAAAAAAGTACTTAATGCACTATTATTATTGTACTAAAAGCACCAAAAGTACCAGATTTTCTTCATATTACCCCCCAAGAAAGTGTACTGTATTTATTACAAAAAAGCGAGGGCTGAATCTGCCATGTACGTCTCCACTGCTAAATAGGTAGCCATGGCGTTTGGCACTATTAGAAATCACATTCTCAAATGTTACCGGCAGAAAGCTGAATATAGGTGGCGCAGGTTAAGCACGTGTAAGGTTACTAGGAAAATTTGGCCTTGCTACAACGATAAGCGCACAACACAAGTAACTAACAGAAATCGTAGAGACATATCGAGGCTTGTCGCAGTTATGACGGGGAACTGGGTAATCAGGAGACATGCTAGCAGGATAGGTCTTTTCTACAATGCGTTCTGCCGTAGTTGCCGGGATAAAAGCAAAGAAGAAATAGTTTTTCACTTTCTTTGCGAATGCCTGGCCTTGCACCTTTCGAGACACAAATTCTTGGGCATTAGCATACTAGAAGAAATTTCGGAGCTATCAGGGATAGGTCTGGTGACCTGATTAGATATCTCAATGCGATGGGTTGCATCTAGGCCTGGATTCGGACCTACACAGGTTGACACTGACGAGTGGAGTGGTCTGTCAAAACGGAATCTTATGATTCTACTTGAATGCTTGTGCATAACAGGCAGCCCGTAAACCAACCATCCAACCAACCATTTATAAAAAAGGGTAAAATAGCAAAAAGTACCAGCAGTACCAAAAGTAGTCTATATTTTAGTCTACCATGTGTCATCCAAATCCATTAAGAGAATTTCTTAGAAAAGTGCCAAAAGGAAAAAGTACCATAAGTAAAAAAGTACTAAATGTACTTGATTTTTCTAATCGTTTCAGCTCCTCCAACATTTTCACTGATTCATGAATAGTTTGTAAAATATTGTACTAGTATAAAAATAAAAACTACCAAAGCAACTAATTTGTCCACAGTTTTTGTTCTTAAAACGTACTCTATGTATTAATCTGGGTGACATTAAAACCGTCCACTAAATTTCATCCAAATAAATTGAGTGGGTTTCGCGATATAGTGGCACAAACATACAAAAATTTATATTTATAATAATTTATAATTTATATTTATAAGTACGAAATTTCAAAAGTATGAAATTAATTTGAAGTTTTGACTGATTTCGCGCGCTCAAGTAAAACTTAGAGGATTACACTGTTCCACAAAATAGTTTGTCGTGGTGTTATACACAAAAAAAACGCTTAACACATCGCCGCCCTTAAACGTAAGAAATAAAAGATTTCCCATAACTTTACATTACTTTTTACTTTTGTTTACTTTACTTTGTGTCGTAAGTATGAGTCTTTTGTTTGGCTGAGAGCCATAAATTTCTCTCTTTTCAGTCGAATAGAGTAATAGTACGGTTTTTTACTCGCACGACTTTTACCAGCAATTATCGGCTTCATTCTAATACATTTTTAATCATATGTATGTATTATAGTCTCATATATAGATCTATATGTATATACCAGATGTTTGGACGAATTTCCTATTGAGGGTGGTGTTGGCTAAGTTGATTACTAAGCTAACAAGGATTAAGTATTAAGATTAATCGTTGGTCAGAGTATATCAATCAAGATCATAAATTTCTCTGATGTGCATTAGTGTATCATTGTATGAATTGTTTTTGGACTGTCTAAGTGATGAAGTCTAGCAATGGTCATTAAACGGTTCCGCCAGCGGCAGTTCCCACGTAATGTACACCACATCGCTCCATACGTCGGGTAGCTGAACCGTCAGCAAAAATAAACCATTAATGAAATACCTGTTTATACAGCTTAAGAAAGTTAATGCATCTACTTAATACCAGCATGCAACACTAATCTAAACATAAGAAAAATAAAAAAGAGTTGTAAAGGAATTAAGCCTTCTTCTACATTTTCACCATCTATCTTCCCTACCCTATCCTGTTCCCTAGTAGGTTTGATAGAATACATTGCTGAGTGCTGATCCAACAAAAAAAAGCCTCTCATAAACCACAATTATAAAAAAGGCAGTTAAACTAACCAAAAAAAAAACATTTTTTGACCAAGAACTAAAGATTCTATTGCAAAGATTTCATTCAGAGACTGTGCTATTAACTATTTCTAGAAAATCTATTTTTTAAAACTCTGATAAGACTTTAATAACTATAAAGGATAAGTCATATAATTATTGCTAAAGCAAAACAATCTGCTTAATTAAAACAAATTATTTTTCACCAAGACTAAAAAAAAATCTCTCTTTATTCAATTTAAAATAAAAATAATTCACCCACAGTTTTTCTTCTGAGGAGCGAATCGCGAAACGTAAAAGAAATAACCAAATAAAAAAATCACCCTTTAATAAAACTAAAAATTTACTGGTCTCTTACTTTCATTTATCACCCAAATAACTAAAATAAAGTATGTAAATGTCCATAAATAAAGAACACAAACAAACAAGCAAACAAAAAGAAGAAGCTATAAAAAATGTAAATGCAATCTATGGCACACTAATAAATAACCGAAAAAAACTAACAACAAAATAACTCAATTAAACAAGACAACATCAACAATAACAGAAGCAACAAAAAATAGCAATACAACTTGTAAATAAATAAACTAATGAAAATAATAATTATAAATAGAAATATTTGGTGAAACATGAAAATAAACAATCAAACGGAAATTAAAGAGTTTTAGTGCACGAAAAAAGAATGGTGAAAGTTAATTTTTTTACTAAAAAGTTCTTTTAAAGTAAAACATTTTTAAGTGGGTCATACCATTCCTATAAGACCCTATAGAAACAATCAATTTATGGTGAATATTTGCTGGAGCCAAATAATATTCGATCATATGGGTGCAAAATTTATTTTTTTTAGAAAGTTTTTATGGATAAGTCGTTTTGAAAAATTTCACTTAAATTTGGGAAAATCGTTTTCACGCACTTAATTTTAGAAAGATTATTTAATCATTATTTATTACCGGGAAGTTATCCCGATTTGTTTTTAAGGACTAAAGGTGGCACAGCTACTTCCCAGCATGTTAATGTTGATTTGTAAGCTCGGTTACTTTTAATATAGAAAAACTAAACTAGATTAAATAAAATATCGTTTTTTTTTCGATTAATTTACTCAATATAATGTTCTCGAAATTCATAGCAGCGGTATGTTTATTATTCGACATCAAATTGTTGGTGGAATCCATACCAGCAAATTGTACAATCACACAAAATACCTAAAAAAAAAACCGCAAACCTTTATTGAGTGTGAATACTGCTGTAGAGTACGCACCATTGTATACGAATTCACACTAATACATCAACTTTGTTTACTATATGTACGTTTCTTACAAATTAAACAACAAAAACAACTGTAAAAGTAACGCTATTTAAAGAGTCTGTGTTTTGTTGTTGAGTCTCTGTAGATGTTTTTATCTCTGAGAGTTTTGTTTTTGTTTGAATCATTTAAAAAGTATGCAATACATTTTGATTATTAACATTAACATTACGCATACGCCAGGGGGATATAGGGGATATTTATAATTTAAAGCAGGGGACAAATCACCTCATACGATATCGAATTAACTATCGCATCGAATAACATTACGATACGTGTGGAATAAGCAAATTATGGCATACGATGCGTCAAATTACGATACAATTTATTCGATATCGTATGCGATAATACCAAAATAAAAAATTTCGATAAATTTTGATTGATATCGTATGCGGTGATTTGGCCCCAGGAGTGGCCAAGCCCTATACGCTTGATGATCATTTGTTTTTGTAAAACTCTTAGCTATAGGCTGTGTGTTTTAATATACACATACAGCACTCAGCACTAGCAATACGAAATACATTTGTTTTTTTGTTATTCTTCACTGTATACACGCAAGTGACGATTGCGATCATCAATGTAGGTTTTGTTTTTGTTTATCGTATGATACCGCTTAAAAACATGTGTTTTGAAAAGCACTTAAAAAAATTGGTGTTAGTTTTAAATTTTAAACTTATATTATTCACAGAAAAATTATTGTATGATCACTCACAATCTACTCATCCATAATTGAAATCGTTTTTGTGATTTTTTTGTATTCTTTACAAAATGGATTTCTTATAATTTTTTTTGCCGTGTACGTGAAATGAAATGTTTTTTTTTAATTTTTCTTTGTATGTATTGCTCTTTAGAACAAAAAATATTGTATAAAAATTAGTTTTTCTTTAAATGTATTTGGTGTTTGCTCTTCAATAAGGAACTTTTGGGCACTCCTGATTTAAAGCGTGTAAATTAATGTCTTGCATATTAAGTGGTAACTGTAATGAACTCTATGTTTTATAACACAAAATTAGCTGAAGATATTTTTCCCAAATCACGTTGAGCAGCCTTAGAGGATATCGCAAAAGAAAATAAAGAATTATAAAGGTTGGCTGCCTTAAATCGGCGAAAACCTGTTTTAAATGCATCCACATGACGTGAGCATTAAATTAAAGCGATTTCTGACATAAGTTTGAGTCCTTAAAGGAAGAATTTAAAATTTACATTTATGCGCCATCATGACATACATTATTATGATAAACTAGCTAAGCCCGGTGTGCTTCGCTACCCCTTCGTTATAAATAAAAGTATTTATATATCCTATATTCTGAAGATTCCCTGAAAATTTCATCAAAATCGGCCCAGCCGTTTTGGAGTCCATATGTTACATACATACACACATTCTGTTTTATATATATATATAGATAGATATGATCACTAGTTTATCTAAGAATTTTTTAGCTTAATGTTACCTGGTAATCTGCATTAGCCAAAGAGCAAGGCACACAGGTGCTCACGGAATTTAAGAACAATATTCTCTATCTCTAGTGCACAATGCATTGTATAAATATGGGTCATTCCCTGAGTGTTGGTCCTGGTCCTACAAAAAAATACAGAATTTCATACTGAATTTTAGAAAACTTTACTAAACATTAAATCGTTAATTTAGAAAGAAAGCACGATTTTAAATTAAAATTAAGTTTAAATGAAGACAATGTCATCAAGAATCCGATAAAAAATAATATAAAATTTAATTCTTGACAACAAAAAAAAAGAGAAAACTCCTTTAACAGAGTGACAAGGGCAGCCAGGTGCCCATGAAAAAACGTATGTACATATTTAGAAAATTTTCTCTTATTTTTACTAAAAAAATCAGTTAAGTTTCTATTGTTCGTGAAAATGGACTTAAATTTTGAGTTGTGTAAAGCATAATATAGAAATACTATCTAGAAATCCCAGAGTGATTGCAATTTCATACACAAAGTCAGCGATTTAAGATATTCTTAAAGGAAAATTTCCCTCACCACTTAAACAGGTCCAATGACAATTAATACAAAGCCATACTAATGCACTTTAAATAATATAATCATTATGATTAACTTGCCCTGAACAGAGATCGAACCGATCTACTGAGTCATATATTGCTCTGTAGTCAACGTGCTAAAAATTTTAGTCAACATCAGCCTCAACGATATAATAATGTAATGAAAGGGCTGAATTCACACATTTGCATGTACTTAAAATATAATTCAATTATATTAGTGAGAGAGATACATACATACATATGTATGTATGTATACATTTTTACCGGAGTTCCCCTGTGGGTACTCCATGGAATTGCAAAATAGAGTAGTTTCGAAACTAACCCTTGTGGGTACCCCTTGGATTAGTAACATGGAGTAGTTTTTGGGTTACGTGGTCCAACCCTAGGACATCGCAATGTAAATTGGATCATGTTTTTTCATACACTTTGGCTACATTTGGAGTACTCATACTCCATTGTGGAGTAGTCCATACACGCATTTTTTGTAGGGAACTGTAATATCCTTTAAACTTATGGCATAAATCAGTACAATAATATATTAAATTTTCTTACTTCTCTATTCTCTGTTCATATTTCATTTCGGAAATAATAATAATAATTTTATCTGTTTTTTTTTTGTCTAAATTATTGTTTTTCTTTACTGGAGCATAGTTTCATATACGAGTAGTTTGCTTTATAGTTATTGTGAACCATCACGCTTCACAGAATTAATTCCAAAACAAAACAGTTAAAATATCATAAATTTCACAATATAAAATTAAAATATTCTTTTTAAAAAAAATATATAATATTTTTTTCTTACAGAAACAAAACACATCCTAAACCACTTCATATTTTAAACAAAAACCATATAAAATATTTCTTAAGTAAACATAAAAGCAAAACAAGTCGTCGTAATAAAAAAAAAACTGTATAATTTATGTTGGCTGCAAGGAATATAATAAAAATTAATGGAAACGAAACCTTTTTAAATTCAGCAAAAGCAAAAACAAAAAAATATTAAAATTAAATCTTCTACAAAAATACAAAAAAAAACGCAAATAAAAGAAAAGAAAAAGCAGAAAATAACGACTTAACCTAAAATCTACAAAAAAAGCGCTTTAAATTGGAAAAAATACTAAACAACAAATTGCTTAAAGCTTAACTAAAAAAAACTAAGAAAAAATAAAATAAAAATGGGTACAAAAATAAAAGGAAATTTGCGAAAATAAAAATAAAAAATTAAAAACAAAAGCAAACGAATAGTTTTAAAAATCAATATTATTATTACAAAAAAAAAAAACAAAACCAAAAGAAAAAAAGCTCAAATACTTTATCATCTTTAAGAAACACACAAAAGAAATATTTTTAAAAAAGATTCATATATTAAATAATTTAATTATTAACTAAACAAAAACGATTTCTAAAGAAATTAAAATGCCTTTTGGTCGCAAATCACCATTTGAGGCCTTGGCCCTGCCCGGTGTCATGTTGGCCTACAAATACAGTCAATTTCGTCAGCGTCGCCGTGAAGCTGCCAGTCGCCGTGTTACCGAACGTGAACTGTCAGCTTTGCATCATAAAATCGTAAGTAAAACATAATTCAAAATTTTACACAATATTTTATCGCAAAGCTAAACAATTGTAAACTATGTATCGTATGTGTTTTTCCTTTCCAACTAATTTATCATAATTTTTATCTAAAATCTCCTAATATTTCTTAGAAATAATCTTTCAAAAATAATTATCTCGAAGGCGGAAGAATTCATTACACGTGATACTATTCGATCGGATATATGCTTTGATTTTTGACAGACTTAGAAATGTTATTGAATTGAGCCCGATAGCAGAGAGAAAAATTAGTTACATCGCTTTTTATTTACGCTACTGCATGAATGTAGCTTAATTTAAAAAATTCAAAAAAATGTCAAACATTAAAAATTATTTTCACAAATACAATAATTCCCTCCTCAGGCAGCAACTCTAATTATATACAAAGAGCTTTTATAATTAGCGAGAACAGAGCTTTATTTATGGGAACATCGAGATTAAAAATAAATGAATTTATTTACTTTTACATTTTAATAATATTAGGGTTGTTTTTTTTTTTTTCTTTTTCTTACAACTATTCCCATGTTAATAGATATTCCGATGAAAAAGCTTAGTTCATACTAAAGACAAAAAGTCGGACTTTTTTAGATTTGGTACAGGGGGACCACAATTTGATTAAACTATTATTTAAAACTATTATTAAAGTTATTTAAATTTTTTTTGATAGCGAAAAAAAATTTTTTCTATGACTGATAAAGCTTTTATAAATAATTTCCAATTTACGGAACATAAGGATGATTTCAGTATTTAGATGTGAAAGTTCACTTGCGAAGGAAGGATTGCGTTCAATATATAAAATTTTGCACTTAATTTCGAAAATGCAAATAATATTTCGAAAATTTGATATTAATTTCGAAGACTCAAAATTTATTTCGAAAACTTGAAACTTAATGAAATTGAAAATTCGAAACACCATTTACTCGTGCACCAGCTATTAAAAAAAAGACAAAACACTTTTATTTGAACGAGCAAAGTTTACTCTACGGACATCGGTTCAACGTACAGAAGATTTAAAAATAGAAATTATTTGGCCATATTTTAATCATTTAACGACAAAATGTAAAATTTGGCTTTTTATCGATAAAAAAGTATTGAATTTTTTTGCACTTTTCAATGAAAAAATGTAATAAATATAATCATTTTGCAAAGAAGTGATTTATCAGTGAAAAACATTTTTTACTGCACACGGTTTTCCGCTGGCTGACTTAGAATTGGTAAAACAATCACTGAGGAATGGCATGCCAAATTATTGAGTCGACTTAATGAGAGCTTGAGAAAAATCCAACCGAATCCGGTCAAGAAAATAACTTACTTTTTACCAGGACAAATGTGTTACAGATTAACGTTAGTGTACCTGCCTTGTGGCCTAGCCGGACGGCATTCTTAACAACTAGTAAACTTATGTATTTACCAGCGACCCCTAGTCTCTCCGAAGGCACACACAAGTGTGATCTCAAGGACCACATCAGGTGACCAGCCATCATGCTTACGAAAAAGCTTCTGTTGCTTAGCAACAGCACAAAGAGGCAACCACTAGAACTGAACACTAGAACATCTTCTCGCAATTTTGGTAGCAACCCGAAGGAGACCTCACCAATAAAATGTCACAGAATCATGGCACCGTCGATGGTAGTCCGATAGATTCCAATGGGACGGAGTATGCCAAACAGCGCACCCATCCCAAAGGGAATAGACTACACATCTAGTCTAATGTACGTGCAACACTTCTCTAACCCTCAGTAGTAGACATCATTTGTAGGTCTTACCCGTTCCCGTGGTACCTGTGTATGATTTACTGGATGAGCATCGAAAGAAAACCCATTTGTCTTTGGTCTTGGTCAGAGATATTAGGTGCATTTTCAACTTGTACCAGGCTTTCCTTTTTCGTCCTTTTTATATCTTGAACCACCCATTACTTTGTTGTTTCTGAGATTAGTTCGCAACCATATAAATTTTATGGGTATTTGTCCAAAGGTAACATCTGGAAAAGCCAATTATCCCTTCTCCGCATTAAGCACAGCATCATAGTGTAGGTAATCACCAAGATGTATAAATGTGCCCTACGGGGCAAGGGTATACAACATATATACAGTTTCCCTGTCAAAAATCTGTGAATTCTCTACATTTAGCGCGTGAGTCACTAATTCTTGCGACTTTGTAGAATCGACGATAAGAGATTTTATTATAAATATCAAATTATCACATTTAGAAATCCCTCTTTTGGTGATCTTGACATATTTTATTTCTCAGAAGGGATAAAATATTAGAGAAACTGATAAAGTGATAAGAGAACATGCTAAAAATAAAATAGATTTTTTCCCAAAAAAACTTGTATGTTTTACTCAAAAAGTAAAGAAGTTATTGACTCGCTCCGCTTTTAGATCTTGCAAAGGACTTAATTTTGTAGAAATAAAAATTTTACAAAATTTGTATTGCAATTTTTTTTAATAAGATAAAGTTTTTGCTAAGAACGAATATTTTATACATGAGCAATTTTAAAATAAACGGTTTAAACACATACATATCGATAGCTTAATATAGAAAGGTCGTATCTCTGTTTTTCAAAATCGGTTTTTTTCATATTCTGGTAGACAAAACTTAAATACACCTCCCGTAAAAAATTCAGTTTTTTCTCTTGAGCAATAACAGATTTACAGAGCTCCAACTCATTTTTTATAAATAGCTAAAAGTTGAGATTAGACCTTTCTATATTAAGCCATTGATATGTACTTTTTTCGCCACTTAATTATTGGTTTGGCGAACCGAACATTTTAATAATAAAAATAAATTTTTTTTTATTTTCTTATCTTCATCTTTCAATTTTATTATTAAATTCTTATTTAAGGAAACTTGAAGACAGTTTTTTATACAAAAAAATTAATAATGAATATTTTTTTTTTGCTCTGCTTCATATCAACAATTTTAATCAGTACCAGTATTGCGGCTCTGTCTAGCGATTATCGTAGTTTTTCATACACAAAAAAAGGTACAAAATAAATTTCAGTTCACACAAATTTACAATTTTATTCCAATCATATAACAGAAACATAAGTGGTGAAAATTCAGGATAAATTTTATTGATTAAATTTTAAGAAAACTACAAATAAAAATTTCTTCGTCCTTTTTCTTCATTTCAAATTTCTGACACAAAAACAAACATTATACATCATACTAATAAATATGTTTGCTAATAAATACATACATTTGTATGTTTGAATAAAAATACAACTTCATTTAGTATTCCAAAAACGTATTAAACAACCAACTAGATTTCCTATTGAAAAATAAAACTATATAAAAACTTTTTTTTTTTTTTGCTTTATATACTTTTGATTTGCTTACAGCTTGCTGTCTCTACATATCAGCTTATTAAACTTAGCAAGTTGATTATCAAAATAAGTATAAAAAAAAACAATATTGTCTATAATAAAGTTTTATTTGTTTTTTTCTAATTTATGTATTTGCTCACACAGGAAACACTGGTAAGAGGATGTACTTTAAGCGCTTTCCACACTTAATATTTAGCAATTTAATAAGCAAATATAAAAATAATAAATGAAAACGCACGATTAAATATTAATTGTTTAACATAAAAATTCACTACTCCTGAAGCATAAATGCTATAATATATAAAAGTAGTTGCATGCTTTTAGGCATGACCTAAAGCAAAAGACGCAAATAAAGTTTTTTATTTTAACGCACACAATGGTGAACGTAGTAGTATGTGGCCTTTTAATTAGGATTTTTTTTTCGGCTTAAATTTATAAAGCCAAGTCATACATTCAGATTGTAATGTTTTCAATTGTGTAATTGCATTCCGAACGATTTTGATTTACAGTCTTCAGATGCCCCTTATTTTTCCATTTCGATTTTACAATGATAAAATTTTTTTAAGCAACGAACGATAGTTTAAATTATTTTTGCTAGCAAAGCTGACATTAAACTTTTTAAAGTAATATGCAAAGCTTATTTTACTGATGCTCCTATAAGTATGCACGTTTATTTTACTACGAGTATTTACTACAAATAAAATTAATAGAAAAATTCATTGTCAATTTTGATAGTGATTTAATTACAAACGACACTTTTCGTTTTCTAAAGACTCAAGTTTTGGAATTAAAATCCCTTTCGATCGGCATTGGATTCTATGACATGGCTGTATATTAAACATGTCCTCAGCCGAGAAAATATTTTCGTTCAGTCATATGGATAAAGTTATTTCTGCTTCTATCAAGTCAGCAAGAAGCCATAAAAACATTCAATATTTATCTTATTTAATTCAATTTTAGCCAACCACCAGAAATAAAATAGATAAGCATCGTTTATTCCACATGAAAATAAAAATTCAAGTGCCTTAAAAAATTTGCAGTTGTTTTTTTATAAAAAATACAAAAACAACTAAAAACTACAGGCAGCAGCAGCAACTGCAACTGCAGTAAAAACCAAATAAGAAAATATTGACTATTATCATCACATCAAACTTTAAGGATGTTAAAGGTGGCCTCTTATCTTGGCCACCAAAGAACAAACAAGCACAGGACTCGAAAGGCAAGAAAGGCTAAAAGAGCAACAAACAATAACACACGTACTTGTGCACCTTTAGATGGTTAAATAATTTAGAATAGTATTAGAAAAAGAAAACAACACAACGACCAGCCTTAACATTTATGTGGGTGCTTGAAGGCCACAGGTCACTATTACATGCATACTAATACTCTTACAAATGCAGACTAGTATTTGTAAAATAGTTATTGCTTACAGCGTATATACACACTCACATACACATATATACACTCGTAAACATATACATACAAATATTTTTATTTTATTGATGGATAATGTGGTGGAAAATTAAATTTTTAAAGCTTAACAAACCAACCATAATAGACAATGCGGAGACAGAAACAGAGACAACAGATTGAAAGGCTGAAAGACCAGCTGATAGAATATGCCAGCTTTTGTGTTTTGTCAGAGAAATGCATTTATTATTTTCAAGAATGAAAACAATATACACTTGAAGCAGAAACGAAAAAAAAGTAGAATAATGATATTTAAGTGGTCTACAAAAGAGCTTAAGCAAAAAAATTTTACAAAAGATTTATTTGTTTTAACGTACAAAAAGAATAAAAATGTTTGTTTTTGTAAATAAACAATTTAAAGGGTGTTAGAATAATATATGGTATTTAAAAAACAAGTATTTTGCAAAAAAGAAAAAAAATAACTTAGGCTTGGCGATTTCCGGAGCAACATTACAGAAGATTTGGTATTAGATCGAGGATTTATTGATATAATTTTCAATCAAGCTTCTACGGAGTACTAAAGAAAAACAGATTTTTCTATTAACTTGTTTACAGATTTTTAATTTACCTTAATACATTTCATTAGGATACAGTGTGCTCTGTTGCAATTGTTGTTGTTGTGATCAGTACCCATGTTCTGTAGCTCCCGCTACGAGAAACTTTTCGATTGAAACGTGCAAAATGAAACAAAAATGTCATGAATTGAAACAAACAGTTGATTTTCTCACTAAACTGAACCTGTAAGTTTTTTTGTGAGTAACAACTGTCAGGTAGGAAAATTACTCGCAAATTTATAGAAATACTGTGTCTGTAAAACTTTTGTGGAAAAATTTCTCACTTTGAACTGTCTAATATACTCACAATAAAAAACGCGATGAGTTAATTAATGAATGAATTGGTATTTTAAGGTTAACTAATTGTTTAATTATTATTTTATTTTTATAATATTAGAAAAATTATTAAAAATGTTTTTAATAGAAAGTGCTTTCAAAACTATTTTTCAAATAACAATCATTAAAGCCGCACTACACATTATTTTGTGTAGCCGACGGTAGTATATTTGACGCCGCCGTTTATATTCTTCTACTTTAGTGTATTTTGGTCGCCGTCGAAGGTTGTTTTGGCTAGCACTCTTATCGCCTTTAATTACATATCGACATTGAGCTATATTTTCTGACATTTCTAACGTAACGACGTAAGCATTTTTGGAAGTTTTCGAGACTTTTATGCAGTTCCTTTTCTTGAATCTCTGGAGATAAAAAATTTAACTCGAATAATTGCAAATTTACAGGAGAAGGTAAAAACATAAAAGAAACAGTACTAATTTAAAATTACTTATAAAATATATTGCATTAAATTTTTGTCACGAGGTTTATTTATGTGAAATGTATTGAAATCACTAGAAAAATTCAATATCGAAAAATAGCACTTAAGGACCCTTCTATGTACGTAAGACCAACAATATACTGTTCTCAATGTAAATATACCAAGGCGACCCAAGAAAATGTGATTGGTATTGGCTGAAGTATTTGGCGCATTGACTACAAATCAAACTAATAATTAGGTCCCGGGTTCGATCCCTGATAACGGCAAGTCATCATCATCATACAAAAATTTGTGTAATTTGCATTAGTGAGGCATTGTATGAACCCAGCAAAAAATTATAATGTTTCTGAAGGCAGTAACAAAATTTCAAGCTTGCGAGATACGCAGTTTTGAAGCGCTTCCGAGGCTGCACAAAAAGAAGGTAGAGAGATCGCTCGACTTATTTTTAAGCACATTGAAGTTGGTCGGCTATTTACATTAAGTTGACACGAACTATAAAGTAAACAGCGAATGGAAGATAAAATTTCCTTTAGATGCTGTGTGCCTCTCTCTCTCTCTCTTATTTATTTGAACTTATGCATTTGCCTACAGATAAATAATGTATGTTAGTAGATGACGCAGTAAAACAAAGGTATAATTCAGATAATTCAAATATGATTAATTTAGCGCATTTTGGATGATTAGAAAAAAGCGCTCTTTTATGTAAAAAAAAGAGCTTCAAAATGGAACATCGGGAACAAAAATCATGCATGTTCGAAGCGCTTTTCGCAGCAGAAGGCACAACAACAAGCATCTCTCCCTTACAAACCTGCTTCAGCCGAAGCAGTGGTTTTTTCTGGGAATTCTTATTGGACTATTTACATGATTAAGGCATAGCACAATACTGTTCCAAACTAATGTACACAACAGCGATGTCCTTCCTCGGTTATTAGAACCATCGCTAAAGTAAACAATTAAAAATACCTGCTCATAAAGCTTTAGAAAGTTAAAGGCACTGTGACAGTGCTGTAAAAATTAAGAGAAAGGAGCGATAGCAGAGTTCTAAAAGAATTAATAATTTTACATTTCCCCCATCTATCTTCTCTACCCATATCCTTTCCCAAAAGTTCTAGCACAATGCATTGCATAAGTACAGGTAGTCTCCTTAGTTTTGGTCCTAATAGTCTCCTATTGAAATGCGATTGTTTTTCAGTTTATTAGAACCCCGCTAAAGGGCACCTCAAAAACAAATGTTTTGTTAAAAATTTTTAAAAATTATGAAAATTAACGTAAATTTAGCTTTTAAATTTTTAAATCGTCTCTAAAGTTTGTTTGTATTTATCCTGTCTTATTCTTTTTATTTAAGGCCACGGTACAGTATAAAGTTAGCAGGTTGCTGGAAATTGGAAAATAGATTCCAGCCCACTTGGGTCCTAATGTGGTGCCGTTTGTATTTGAAAAGTATCTTTAAATTTTTATATTTAATAACTCAGTAACAATATTTTGATTAAAAATAAACCCAAAATACACGATTTGAATAACTTACGGCTTGCCCCATGATGTCGATCGATCAGCATTGTAAACAAAAACCAACTAATTTGCGGTCTTCTAACCATCCATTTTATTTGTTTGTTTAGATTTCGTAAAATAAATTGGTTATTGAAGAAACACAAATTAGTCTAGAAATCCAACGATCGATTTCGTTCGAGATCGTGTGAAAGAAAACAACGAGAATTTGGGAATCCGACACAGACTTGCCATAAAATTATTTTATGTCTCTAAAACCTCGAATATCACACTCAAAATTGAACACTAGAATTAAGCCAACAGCTGAAATGTGTGAATGTTTACAATTAATACTTAAACGTACCGCAAGCAGAATGTATGAATCCGATTGAATTAAAAACTAGCTCAGATATGAACATATTTAAATTTTTTTAAACTTAACCTCAAATTGCGGCAAAAAAATCTTAGAACACGTTTTTTTTAAACATCTTAATAACAAAAACTATAAATAATCGTTAGTATTCTTTGAAAAGTAATTGAAAAAAATAAAGTAAACTAGATTTCTTAAGCCAAAAAAAAAAATAAATGTAAACATCCTTGAATTCATGGGTGGCCGTTAGCGATGTGCTTGCAAAAATATTTACTTTAAATAAGATTTCTTCAACAACGAAAACAACAACAACAATAGAAGTAAAATAAAATAAAATCAACGAAAAAATAACAATAACCCAAAACTTGAAAAAAAACACATGCAATTTTGCCCAAAATTATTCATAGAAATGAAAAGAAAAGCAGACAATTTGTTGCCTTAGATGAAGAGAAACAAAAAAATATAAGGAAACAAAAATGAAAAGAAAAAGTGGCCGTTTGCCATTTGGCTTCAGCCGCCAGCAATTTAGAAAGCCTTTAAGCAAAAACAAAAACATAAAAACTACAAGCCAGAAACACAACTTAATATTTTGTTTTAAACAATAAAATTTTTGTAAATAGTTTTCCTAAAGAAATAAAATTTCAGACCCACATAAGTCTATTATTTGCTTGTTGTTGGTGTTTTTTTGATTTTAATACAAGATTAAAGAAAACAACCAAAAAAGCCGAACAGTTATCCACAACTAAACCTTTTGCTGAATTATGATCATAAATTTATAATATAAAGTTTCACTTTCACTTTTCTTAGGCCAAGTTGTAAATTTTTCACAAGTATTTGTATGTTTTTTCTTGAATTTTGTAAAACCTTAAATATTTTATGACTGTCTGAGTTTTTTATTTTACTTTATAGAAATTTCTTAGCAATAATTTAAAATTTTGCTGCCATAAACTGAATATATATTATTTTTTTTTTTCTTGTAATGTGATATTTTTTGACAGCTTTTGTTTTGTATTCAAAGTTTAAGCTACTTTTTTATCTCAAGAATATCTAAATTATTTTAAAAGAAAAAATATTTCAGTTATAAAAAGAAGTTTTCTTTACCGTCTGTTAAAACTGCTCAATCTATTAAGGTGAAACAAAGGGTTTGGATCTTTAACTTTGCTAATAATATACCTGCAAGGCAATTTAAAGCAACGTATGAGTGATTTTTTATTTTTGTGTAGATATTACGTATACGCACGAGTGCTCATGTGTGTTTTATAGCATTATGAGAACAATTTTAAGTAAAACCCTGCTGGTTCTAAATAGAATTATCGTTTTTATTAAAATTATATATGGTTGGCTTAACCTTAATTTGGAAATTGTACTCCTAAGAATAAATAGAAGGTTTAACATATTTAGAGAAAATTATGACACACTTCTTTTTTGTCCCATAGACCAAACTACCAAAACAAACATATAACATTCTTATATTGTCAAGAAATAGGTATTAATACAACTAATAATACAATTCAAACAAATAAAACATTTTCAATTTATTTCTTTACGGTGGCAAATTAAAAATTTTTGGAGTAAAAAAACTTCCTGATTTTTACATGCTTCAAGAAAATAATTAAAAAACAATTTATTTTCTCTAATAGAATATTCACAAATTACTAGGAAAATTAAGTAAAATTTTTTTAAAAGTAACAAGGACTCTTTCTGTAGTTGGGTCAATAAATTTTAAAGCTTTTACAGAGCTTTTGGTATTATATGCCAAAAACTGTTTACAAAATTTCTATCTAGGGAAGGGATGTTGTCCAAAGGGATGTTGTTCCTGGTGCTTGTCCAAAGAGGAATTGGAACCCAGCCGTGAAATCGTAAGATAATCAAAATTCTTCTCTATTAGAAAAATATTACGAACAGGCAATCATAAAGTTGTAATGAATCATTTAATATCAATATTTTCAGATTCGTTGTAGTCTTCAAAACAACGGTATCCAAAGACTAAAAGAAGTCGGTATATTATTTGTAGAAGTTGAAAAGTATGTACTGAGAAATAGTTTTGATGAGTTAATAAAAGATGGCAGCGACATTTTTTAGGAAGAATCAACGACCGAAGACGATTTCTAGTAATTTAAAAAGAAATTAAAAAAATAAATACTAAAAATGATCTTATATTTTAATCAAAATTTTATTAGTATCCCTATTGATAAATAGAATTTAATTTAATAATCAAAGAAATACTACCCCCCGACCAGACCAGAAATTTCATGTGTCTTAATACAAGCAATAACGTCGGCAGAATTAAGACGTCAAGTTGCCAGTGTTCAAACATGTATTTGTGGTAGGGAAATCGTAGATATCTTAGAACACAAATAAGAAAATTTTACTTAAGAAGGTTGTATATTATTTGCATTGTAAATTTTAATTACGGGCTTAATTGTAAAAAAAAATTTCAGCATTATCAATAGTATGAACGTTTATATTAAAAATGTTTCACTATTTTGTGGTTTTCATTTATTTATACATTTGTGTTTTAATTTTTGTATTCTATTTGCACAAAAAAAAAACAATTTTCATAGAAATCACAATTCAATTTGACAGCATGTGTTAAAACACTATTTCTGAATATGAATTCAAACACATATTCGTGCCGTCTACACGTTAATATTTAGTGTTGGCAACAGAATTTGAAAGTTGCCACGGCAATAATTGCCAAACTTATTGCTTGTGTGGTCGGCCTTTTAGACATTGTTAGCATATTTCAGGCAACAAAGGAAAAATTTTAATATCTAAACATCATTTTAGTTTATCAACTACACGGCTGAATAGAAGAAACGTTGTTTTCAGTAGAAGCCACTAAACCTCGTCAGTATTCATGTGTAAATGCTTTTACTATTTGTTAGGTGGCTCGGTTGAACAATTTTAATTTAACATGTCACCAATATTTGTTTAACATCTCCAGAGGAAAAGCAACTTGAACCAGGACAGCTTGCGTGACAGATTCCCAAGGACTAGCAGCCAGTTCAAATTGCAGGTCATTTGACACAGATTATGGGCGTAAACATAAGATAATTGCCTGTGATATTTTCTTATAAGAAAAGTAACTGCATTTGAAAAAAAAAAAATTTATTTTTCGTATGGAAAAAATCTTTTTGTACAGAAAGACAATTTTTTTTCAAATTTGTTATGCTCTCTTCACCGGTCACCCATCCCATTTTCAACTGTCATAGAACAATTACCTTCAAGACAATTGCAGCAACATTTCCCACATGGATATAATAAATATAATACAAGTTAAAGTTAAAAAAATTTAAAAAAGGATATATGACAGGACTTTGAGTCCTTCCTTTAATTGCACAAGCTAACAGCATGTGATGTAACACGTCTACGGTCATTTATGACTTTCTGTGAACTAATTTAGGTAATAGTGAACATATAATTTTTTTGTATATATGGGCGGTAGGTGTGTCTGTTCTTTTGAGATTTTTTTCCGAAAAAATTAAATTTTTCTTAAATAAAGTCTTAAGTGTATCAAATTTCAAAACACTGTGCAAGGTCCTTCCGTTTTTGTGTCATCATTATATGGTATCTTAGCACTGTGCCACGCCCATGCAAAATTATATACATTTTCTATAGTGTCAATTGTTTGTCACTTATAATCTTACTTGCTCATAATTGTTTAACTACTGCTATTTTTTCGGCTCTCTCAAATCCTTAATTACAAAAACCCTTAATTAAAAACTCTGACGAAACACAAGAACGCTCTGTTTCATTTCTTTCAAATATATTTTTAATTAAAAATAGAATTAGCTGCTTATGCATTTTTTGTTTTAAAAAAAACAAAAAGAAAAACCTTTTAAAGCATTAGCAAACGTTTAATAAACGTGAGGCTTTAAATATGCTTTGCCAAGAAAAATTATCACTTGCCAAAAAAAAAACCTCTTTTTATTAAAGGCTGGTTTTCATATTTAACTTTTTTTATTACGAATATTTTTTTTTATTCATTTAGTTTTTACCATTTTATTTTCACTTTTTTTTGCTTGCTTCATTTTGTTTCGTTGTTTAATAGAAATACGAGTAGTATTAAATGAAATATAAAAATCTCTGGAGCTATAAAAATTGTTTAAGTCTAACATTTTGTGCAGAATACACACAAAATCCCCAAGAGATTTTTTTTTCATTCTATGTGTGTTTATGTGCTTTTTTTCTGTTGCCTTAAACAATAACACATAAAATAGAAAGCAACTGAATAAGATGGGCTTGGCAGGAAGTTGTCGAAAATTATATCTTTATTAAAAAAGAAAACATTGGAAACGTTTATTTGAAAAAGAAAATAACAAACTAATAATTCCAGGAATATTTAAAGAAAAGAAAATTTAAAGCATGGGAGTACATGTTTAATATTTTGCATCTTAAATATAAAAGAAGCAAATGTAAATTAATTTATTAGTTAATTTAGTGACTATAACAGACAAAAAGCATCAGTCGTAGTAGGGAAAATGATTATTATAATAAGAATCTAGAATAAGGCACACAGACCATGGCAGAATCATTGGTCTATAAAAAAAAAATCACGAATTGTTTCAAGTGTTTCATCAATATGCCTTTTCTTCGATACGATATCGACTTTTTAATAAATCTGTTTTTTTCAAAATTATCAATAGAAAAAATAATCTTAGAAAACTTATTTCACAACTAAAGTAGGAAAATTTGAAAACCATCTGGAAGACGTGGAAGACGGAAGACCGCTCAATTCCTAGTCAGAGCGTCAGTGGTGATATTCCCTGAGATGGATTCCCAGCAAAAAATTATTATTTTTCTGGAAGCAGTAACAAAATTGCATGCTTTCGGGATGCGCAGTTTTGAAGAGCATCTAAGGCTGCACAAAAAGAAGACAGAAAGATCGCTCAACTTATTTTTAAGCACGTTGAAGTTGGTCGGCTTTTAACATTTAGTTGACACGAATAATAAAGTAAACAGCGAATGGAAGATAAAATTTCTTTTAGATGCTCTCTGCTTCACGCTCTCTCTCTCTCTTATTTATTTAAACTTGTGCATTTGCCTACAGATGAATTATGTATGTTAGTAGATGACGCAGTAAAACGAAGATATGATTCAGATAATTCAAACATGATTTTAGCGCATTTTGGATGATTAGAAAAAAGCGCTCTTTTATGTAAAAGATAAGAGCTCCAAAGTGCGAAAACGCTAACAAAAATCATGCATGTTCGAACGGCTTTTCGAAGCAGGACACACAACAACAAAAAGCACCTCACACTTACAAACCTGCTTTGGTCGAAGCAGTAGTTTTTGCTGGGTTCATATCCCAGAACCCATTTGAGGGTAAAACTGGAATGACTCGCCACCGCTTCTTTAGTGATAAATTGGATGTGGTGTACACAGGCCTGAAGACTTTAATTGTCGGTCGGCTATCGGTCACGACTTGGATACAACTTTCTTTAATTTTATAAAAAAA
This sequence comes from Lypha dubia, assembly GCA_947311025.1. NCBI lineage: Eukaryota > Metazoa > Arthropoda > Insecta > Diptera > Tachinidae > Lypha > Lypha dubia. The sequence goes on along the minus strand of OX371264.1, from coordinate 16,148,573 downwards.
AGAAACACACACTCTCCTAAGCCTGCTTGTTGTCAGGCGTACAAAACTTGTCGAAGATACAAAGGTGGCCGCGTTTGCAACAGTTTTCTGCATATAGTTGCAGCTTTATTAATCCTAAGTGATTCAATAAAATGAGTAGCATTGCCGAACCATCTAATAATTCATTAAGAACCGATATCAGTCCCTAATATTAAAAAAATATATATGAATGGCGTTAACTAAAGACCTCTAAGCCTGACTTTATAGTCTCTTCGAAATAACTCGAAAGTTTTAGATTTTACTTAAATTTAAATTTTACTTAACTTTAAGTTTTACTTAAGTTTAAATTTTACTTAAATTTAAGTCTTACTTAAGTTTAAGTTTTATTTAAATTAAGGTTTTACTTCATTTTAAGTTTAACCTAAGTTTAAGTTTTACTTAAGTTTAAGTTTTAGTTAAGCTTAAGATTTACTTAAGTTTAAGCTTTAATTAAGTTTAAGTTTTACTTAAGCTTAAGCTTTACCTAAGCTTATGTGTTACTTAAGTTTGAGTTTTACTTAAGTTTAAGCTTTACTAAAGTTGAAGTCTTACTTATGTTTAAATTTTGCTTGAGTTTAAATTTTACTTAACTTTAAGTTTTAGTTAAGCTTAAGATTTACTTAAGTTTAAGTTTTACTTAAGCTTAAGCTTTACTTAAGCTTATGTGTTACTTAAGTTTGAGTTTTACTTAAGTTTAAACTTTACTTAAGTTTAAACTTTACTTAAGTTTAAACTTTACTTAAGTTTAAGTTTATCTTAAGTTTAAGTCTTATTTAAGTTTAAATTTTACTTGAGTTTAAATTTTACTTAATCAGGCTTAAGTTGGTTTAATTTAATTTTTATTTAAATTAAGCCTCTATTAGAAATAAAACAATGGAAAAAACCAACAAAAATTAAGTTATGAATTTTAATCCGAACTGGGTGATGTTTAATCAAACAAATTTTAATTTGTCAGGTTTAAGTTCGTTATCAATTATTACGAGCTTCCTTTCCGTTCTAATAAAAATAATATTTTAATTTATAAAAATTAAATTTAGAGAAAACGAACTTAAGCCTGGCAAGTTAAAATTTCTTTGATGACATCAAAAAAAATTTAGACTGCACGGAATGTTCAACGGGCATCATGATGTTTCAAACCCAAACACGGTCCTATTCTCTAAGTTACTTGCCACTTAGACTCCACTGCCAATCATGACAGTTCTAAAATTTTTTTCATTTGATGGTTTGGAAATTCAATATTTTCTTGCCTTTTATTCCAAGTAAACGCTTCATTGTAAAAAACTAATTTTGTTATTAATATTTTTCTTTGTAGTGGTGATAAAAAATAAACTGTTTTAGGAAGAATTAAAATATTAAAATACTTAAAACAATTTGAAAAATTTCTATGGAATTTAATATAAACCTTACCAATTAGTTCTCTGCTTTAATGTTTAATTACTTTTAGCTGTTTTACCGTTTTGTGTGATTTACTGCAACTGCTCATTTGTAATTTTCCTTGAATGTTTTGTTTTCTTTTTGTTTATTTTTCTTTTTGTGTTGTTTCTTTGTTTTGTAATTAACTCCCTGACAATTTGATTACCTTTCTTTCTGTTTAAAATGTGAAATAAATTGTATGCGTTCAGTTGAAACATTTTGCCAAGTTGCCACAATCAAATTTATTCACTCTTTCTCTCTGCCACCTTGTGGCATTTATATTACTGACTATCTATGGAAGAAAACAGTTTGTAAAACCATAGTTTAAATTAAACAAGCATTTAGACGTGCTTCTATTTATATGACCCATACATGTTTGTTTCCTTTTTCGTTTTTATAAAATTGAACAAAATAATTTCAAAAGAACGCACTTGTGCAAAATAAAAACTCTGCAAAAAAAAAACACGTAAAGTTTTTAAAATTGCACACTGGCCACGAAGTGTAAAGGCAAGCAAGCTACTCTGCCCTTAACAGAACTTTACAATTTATATGAAAAACTCACAAGGAAGAAAACTGAACACCATACTCGTTAGTAGTCCAAATTTTCAATAAACTACTTTCTGCATGTCCTTTAATTTAATATGTATTTAGTATCCTTCGCACCACATGTAGTGCTACAGAAACCATACAGCCGGCGCGGAAAATTTTTAAAGTTCGAAATGACATTTTAAATCTAAAAACTTAACATTATTGTGTTTTATTTCTTTCTTTTTATATTTTATTTCACTCGCACAGTCTTATTGGCCAATACGCCATGAGAAAACACATATTCATTTACACACTCGCATTGATTAATATGCATTTGCAGTACGTACAATTTCCGTCATGTATGTACATATGCGCTTCTATGTATGTATGTATGTATGTGTTTATAGAAAACTTTTGTTCGTGTATGTCCTGGCTAGATAACAAACTACAAGAAAGACTATAAAACTTTTAAGTTAAACATGTGACAAAAATAAAATTGCACTGTACGTGAGTTTGAACATGATGGTAGCGAGAACTTTTAAAAGCAACAATACACAAAGACAGGATGTGCCGTTTGTTGCTTTTTTTATTTATGTTTCATATGTTTTTTTTTTTTTTTGTAAAACTAAAAATGTAATTGGCATTTAGTTAAGATGACTTTAAACAACTTGAACATATTAAATATTCCAAGTTTCTTATAACAATCGTGTGTCCATATTTTCTTGTAGTATGCGGCAGGCATGTGTGTGCGTGTACAAGGTGGTGGCAATTTTGCAGCAATTTCAATTAATTTCAAACTAAAAATGTCAATGTAATATTTATAGTTAAAGAGAAAATTTTATAAATTTATTATGCATATATGTCAATTAGTTACACAGTTCTACTAAAAAAATTTTTATTTTTATTGTTTAACTTTTTTTGCATTTCAAATTGTTTCTGGCTCTTCAGAAAATACATTAAATATTTTTAAATATTTAAGTGTTTGTACAATGGGAATTTGACTTCCTTAAATTTTTTTGGTTAATTATTAAACTGTACAACCCAATTAGCAAATAGAAGCTTTCACAAGAAAAATTTCATATTTTTCGTGATACAATGAATCGATTTAAGTGTTACACACAGAAGGTTTTAAGGACTATCTTCAGAATCTCTGAGAAGTAAATTTTACTACAGAAATGACTTACACTGTACAGCAGATTCAGTATTGTTATATAAGAAGATTCTAAGCCCGCACTAAAAAAAATCTTACTTTCAATTAAACAGTTTAATTGATATAATTAATTATTTAAATATATATAATAGACATATTATATGAATAACCATTACTCGTAAAGCAAAAGAAACAATTTTTTCCTCTGTGAAATACACTCACAAATTTACACAAAGAAAATGATAAAAGGGGAAATCACTCTTAGTATTGTAATCATTGCAGATCTTGCAAGTCTAGCTTATTTTCATCAGTTTCAAGCAATGCAATAACAAAATATATAAATAAGCTAGACATGCAAGATCTGAAACGTATGCAAAAGCAGTTTTCAACCAAGAGTGATTTCCGCTAATATAATCATTGTCAGTGCACTTAAAAACAAAACAATTTGTTCTTGTTGTTTTGTCATCTACACTCAAAGAAACTCTAAAATAAAACTTTACTTAATTTGAGTTAAAAATGTTTGTCGTTATTTTTAAAGATATTCTATAAAATTTTCCTAGATGGCAGGAAATACAAATGTCGGTTTTACTGGAAATTTTGCATAATTACAAGAATATATTTCCTTAAATTTGGTTCAGTGTTTATTCAAAAACTAAAAATAAAAATTTTGTTATTTTCGATAGCTAATTGTATAGTGGTTCAATTTCTTGCAATGTGGCTTTTGGTCTTACTAAATAATAAGACAATACTTGTCTTCTGAATCATCCAACTGGTACAACGAAGCTTTTGATTTCATCACAGCTCTTGAACGTTAGGAGATGCTTCTTTACACTTCTTTTTAATAAAACTTAAAATTTATTGAGATTCAAATGGACTCCACGACTTCTACTGCAGGAACGTATTCGATGAACCCAATTTCGAACAATTTTTCCGCTAAATCAAGTCGTATGTCATGAATGGCAGGTTCAATATTGACTTGTAAAGCTTGAAGAGAGTCTGGTGTATTTCGAAAGACCAAAGACTTCAAATAACCCCAAAAGAAATAGTCTAATAATGTTCAATCACAACTTCTTGGAGGCCATTCAATATCAGAATTTGTTGAAATAATCGAATCTCCAAACTTTTCTCGCAATAATTCAATTCCCAGCTAAAACTACTGATTCGGCCGAAGCAGGTTTGTAAGGGAGAGATGCTTGTTGTCGTTGTGCCTCCTGCTGCGAAAAGCGCTTCGAACATGCATGATTTTTGTTCGCGATGTCCCACTTTGGAGTTCTTGTTTTTTACATTAAAGAGCGCTTTTTTCTAATCATCCAAAACGCGCTAAAATCATGTTTGAATTATCTGAATCAAACCTTCGTTTTACTGCGTCAACTACTAACATACGTAATTCATCTGTAGGCAAATGCACAAGTTTAAATAAATAAGAGAGGGAGAGAGAGGCAGAGAGCATATAAATGAAATTTTATCTTCCATTCGCTGATTACTCTATTATTCATGTCAATTAAATGTAAATAGCCGACCAACTTCAACGTGATTAAAAATAAGTTGAGCGATCTCTCTGCCTTCTTTTTGTGCAGCCTCGGAAGCGCTTCAAAACTACGCATCTCGAATGCTTGAAATTTTGTTACTGCTTCCAGGAACATAATAATTTTTTGCTGGGTTGTTGCATTTGTTGTGTGGCACGTAGCCCCGTCTTGTTGGAACCAAATGTTTACAAGATCATCTTCTTCTAATTTCGGCTATAAAAAGTTGGTTATCATCGATCTATACCGCTCTCCATTGACAGTAACAGTGTTACCAGCTTCATTTCGAAATAAGTACGGACTGATGATTCCACCAGACCAAAAACCACACCAAACTGTCAATTTAGGTGAATGTAATGGTTTTTCATGAATAATTTGTGGATTTTCTACGCACCAGAATCGACAGTTTTTTTTATTTACCCCGCACCACTCAGATGAAAGTGAGCCCCATCGGAGAAGATGATTTTCTTTAAAAAATCGTTATCGTTTTCAAGTTGTTCCAAGGCAAAATCAGCAACGTTGTTCTTGCGTATATCTCTTCATGATGAAATTGTAAGCACTACTGAATACAATGAAAAACAAATGACAGATCATGACATATTACAAATGGCCGAAACGTCACTTCAAAATCATATCATCCCTATTGGAAAACTTTGTATATATTATTGTTTCGTACATGTATATGTATGTATCATATCAGGTTTTATTTTTTATTTTTGCCCAATATATCGGTCAAGTCTTTTACTTTGGAGCATCTCCAACATCAATCTATTTTTATGGTTACTCTCTTCTTGTAACACTCTTGTTGTGTTCTTCAACTCTGGAGTATGACCTGTTATCGAACAGTGAGTGGGTTGCAAGTGCGGTTTTTTGCTTGATCGATTTGTAGCATTTATGTGATGCGAGTCATGTTTCTAATTTTGTTTTACTTGTACCAATATATGCGTTGTTGCAATTACTCCATGCATCTCTGCTGCATTTAATTTCGTATATAAGACTAGATTGGTCTTGTTTTTCTAATTTTGTTTTTGTTTTGCTAAATAGCATGTTACCCTGTAGCATGTTTTAAATTCTAGTTCATATTTTTCCTTGTCATACATATTGCAATTCTTTATTCACTTCGATATAATCCGGGAATATATACATATGTTCGCGACTTGAAATTTCTTTCTGTAGGGTTTTCTTTCGAAATATTACGTTTGTTGAGTTTTACATAATTTATCTGTTCCAAGATCGTTTTGCTTGGGAAACTCATTACATTTTAGAATGTTTCTAATTTTTGTAATATTTTCTGTGTGAAAATCTTCATGACTTATTTCTAAAGCCGGCCACTCACGTACAGTTTTAACTGTCAGTTTCAACTGTTCAGTTATAACTGACAGACTTAATTGTGAACTGAGATTTACACACACGTGCAGTTCAATGCTTCAGTTTTTAACATGGAGTCGAACGAGCAGGACGGTTTGGCCGCTCTAGGTGTACTTTTTGTAATTTTACAAAAAAGAAATAATAAACAGGGTAAACAGTGGTGCAGGAAGTGGTTATTACAACGAAATTTATCTTCCCACATGTTGCAATAAAATCAACTATCTTCTGGTTCTGTTTACGCGACATGATACGCACTCTCGCTCTTAAGACACTTCTAATAAAGTTTGTGGTCGTATTTATAATGATCCTTTTTGGGTGTTTGGAGTTAAAATTGATTAGCCTTCCCAATGATGTTGACTTTTTGTACCAATTCAATTTTACGGTTTGAACTTGGCGAACTGTTTCACAGTCTAGGTATGATAATCTATTTTCTATTGTGAATTTGTGAATGTGTTTTCTTTACTGGCTGCAAAAATGTCATCTACGTATTTCTTTAAAATCGTCAGTTTTATTTTGCTTCTAGAGATCGATTTAACAATTCCTCCATTACAATATCTGCGATTACCGGCGAAGCAGGGTGGCCCATTGGTAATCCTTTACGTTGTTCATAAATATAATTTTCATGTTTAAAATACCTTGTTTCCATAATACAAATTTTTAAAATTTTTATAAATTAAATCTTTTGGTATATTAGTTGATGATTTTGAAGGCTAATTTTACTAGGATACAGGGAAATAACGAAATTACGTCAAATGACAATAATATTTCGTCATTTTCTAATTTTAATTCTTTTACTTTTTCTTTGAACTCTATGGCATCCTTGACATTATATATCGAATCTTTGGTAAGATTTTTAATATTGTTAATTATAAACTTTCATAGTTTATATGACGGAGAGTTAATCGAAGAGCAAATAGGTCTTAATGGTGTACGAACATTCGAACATTTTCTAAATTTTACAAAAAAAAAAAAAAATATTGTGAACTTAAATTGAAGACAACCTACCTACGCTATTCTTATATTTTGAAACGTAAACTTGCCACAAGGCGATACACGTATGTACATATGTATTCTAATATGTTTCCTGAATATTTTCTACTTTTTGGATTATAAGGACACCATATTTCCAAATTTTTTTTAATAGTTTTATTTAATCAACTAAAAATATCTGATGTTTGCAACAAAAAAATAGATAAAAATTCAATTAAATTAAACACATACATTCTACCATACATGTCTGTGTGTATGATAAAGCCACACGCGGGTTAAAGAAGGGGGAAAAAAAAAACATTTCCGCTACAACAAATGCTATAATATAGGCTGACTTCCTAAATGTATATTTACAATGTATCAATACAGTATTAATATCAAGTTGATACATTGTGTAGTTACTTTTTTAATACGTTGTATACTAATACTTTGCAACCCTGAAATTGTTTAAGAACATATATATGCTTTGTATCATTCATAATAAAGGGAACAATGGCGGAGGAGTATATTTTAATGAAAAAATTTTTTGATTTGTGCGAACAAGTAAGTTCCAGCTCCCATATTGCTTTAAGTATTATTAAAAAAAAAAACATGAATATGAACATGCTCTCTTGCAAAAAGAAACACGGATAACAAAAAGAATACCAAAAACAAAAGGCTTTGTAGAAGTAATTGACAAAATGCCTGACAATATTTTTTACAGCCACTTTAGAATGGGAAAGAGGACTTTTGATGGAAGTAAATAAAAATCTGCACGTAGAAGTTAAACTAAGCTAATTTGTTTTAATTTCCAGAAACTTCTATGCTTGTTAAATGGTTGACGCAAAATGGCTCAAAGTGGTCGTCCTGGTCTTTAATTAAAGAATATTCTTTTTATGACGCTGTGGAAACTTTCTAATCAAAACAGCTTTCGCGAAGTAAGCGATCGTAATAGGTTTTTATAGTTATGTGTCCATCTTTTACTATAATAAAAATAGAAATATGTAAGTGAATATAGAAATATATGATATTATAAGAAAAACCACTCACTTATCTTCCTGCGTCGCCATTGTGCTGCGTGTTGTATTTATTTTGCATCTAAATCTATTTGGATACCTTTCTTGCTTTTTCTTGCGTATTAACTACAACGGTGTTGCAAATGGGAACAAAATTAATTGTTAAAATTTTCAGAGTTGCATTTATGAACAAGATACAATGTATTACTACAAAGCAACATGCATTTAGGAAGTCAGCCATACATATAAAAAATATCTGTGGAATAAAAACTCTAATCATACTTATATGTACATATTTACCCTCCTTAAAATCATAACCAAGCTCCGGGCCTGGCTGAAGCATACTACAAGCGAAGAGTAACAATAGAGAAAAAAAATAGAGAATATTCTCTTGGCAAACTATCATAAGCATAATTGAGTTGTATTTATTTTGAAACTAAAGAAAAATTGCAACAGCTTTTCGCTTGCTGCTTATCTTCTCATAAAAGTTTGAGCAAAAAAATTTCATAAATTTTTCCATGAATTTTTTACAGAAATACTCGTATTATATTGTAAAAGAAACTAGAAATTGTTAAAAGATAATATGTTTTTATTTTTGTTTTTTTTTTTTTTTAACACAACCAGTTCTATTGACAGCCAAAAAGGAAACGGAAGTGTTGCTGCACAGAGAAAAGAATCAACTGATTTTTAGAGTGTGTAACGCAAAATAATGTTTCCATTTTTTAGAGGCAAAGCAAAAAGGCCTTGCAAAGGAAACAGGGCAGGCGGAAAAATCGTTAACTATTATATTAAAAAACGCTGTATTTGTTAGCCAGTTTTTAGTTTTTCTTTTGTAATGGAAATAGAAACCATCTTAAAACATTTTACATTTTAATTTTTAATATCATAAAATATGGAAAATATTTTTAATATCTCTTGTTAGTATTTCCATTTATAGTTTTCCTACTTAGCCAAATAAAATGCATTTAAAAACAATTTATGAATTTTAAACGGAAGCTGTAATTCCGTTTCCTGAAATTAACACATATCAGGAAGAATATATATGTAGTTGCGGGTAAAAGTAAGTGTTTGCTGTTAATTTCATGATATGATCTGCAGTGATGTAGGTTTCAATTAAATGATTACAAATATCATCTAAGAGAATCTAATTTAAATTGACTTGAAAAATCAAAAATATTGCGAATGTTTGGGGTACGACAGTCATTTAAAATTTAAAAGGAAATTTATTGGCATCTTTATAAAGATATATTAATTTAAATTAATTAATTAATTAATTTAAAAATTAAATTTAAGACAATAAAACTTCAGCCTGACTAATTAAAAAATTTCTTTATTAAAAGTTGATAAAATGAATTTGGTATGAAAATTCATTTTATAAACCCTTAAAAAATCAATAATATTTTTATATACAAGTCTAAAAACTTTTAAATACAAATAAAACTTAAGAAATAGTAAGCCTTTGACAAAAAGTGGTATTATGACTCTTTAAGTAGTAAAAATTTAATTTTCAAAATAAAGGATATATGGGGAGTAGTCATGTCCTTGCTGGGATTACTTTGAAATTTTCCCCAGTGATACCCATTGTCATCGAATAAATAGTAGTAAGTTTTTTTCAGCATTTTTAGCTTAATCGCTAAAAAGCAAAATCGTTCAATAATAAAGGATATATGAGAGATGTACACGTTACTTCGTTAGTTTACCAAATAACTTTGATTACGACTTTTACAAGTAGCTTTAAAATTTCGTTGTAATCAGATAAGAATTATCGCAGAAAATCAATTTTAAAAATTAAGGATATATATGATGTTGATACACCTTGCACTGATTGAAGTGAAACATGTAATAAAATCCGCTAATAGAATAATTTACAGTATAACATAAAATTTTTTTTCAGTATTCCGAACATAATTATTACTTAAATCAAATCATAGAAATTTCGAATTTTTAGCATGTCCTTTGAGTAATTGATGTGTTTATTCTCACATTTAATATGAGAGGTACCCAAAAATATTTGCTGCATTACTTCCAAAACCAGTTGTTTTTAAGGATATAAAGGATGCAGGATCATCCTTGGGCGTATATAAACACACCGATTCCCATCACACGCATGTAATAAAATTTGCTAAATTATTTTCTATCATAGTTTTCAGGTATAGTAACAATTTTTTTCTGCATGAAAATTGTGGCTTATAGAAAATTTTTTGTTATCAAGGGCTTATGTTAGATGTCCTTGCAGCGATAAAAATTAAACTAACCATATAGATTGTCAACACATTTAATGGAAGAGTGAAAAGTTTTTTCATTACTGTTTTTGGCTGTTCTGTGCCTAATATATAATTTTAAAAATAAAGGATATAAGGAAGGTACAGATATCCTTGTACCAATTGCAATTAAATTCCGCACAGAGATTAATATTATAGTTTTAGGAACGGTAAACTGTTTTAATTGAAGTTAAGGATATCAGGGAAGTAGACTCCTCTTTGTTTCGAATGAAACAATATTTAATACGAAACAAGTTGATTTTTTCATCATTATTATTATGGTTGAAATATGAAAGCTAGAAGCTTTTTTACACCGATTAGTTTAATATTTACCACAAAAATATTTTCTGGATATTTATTATTAAAATTAAATTTTTTAAATTAATGATATATGTATGTATGTTAGATAGGCATATCCTTGTTCTGATTCAATTGTTATTTACCACACCGATTTCTATCATGATTCTAGGAATAGTAACAAACTTTTTCAATGCTCTTATTATATTTAAGATTAAAATATGACATTTAAAAATAAAGGATATATGCAAATAAAAAAGTCCTTGTGCCGACTCCATTAAAATTTTTTTTTATCAAAGTTTTTGGTGTAGTAACAATTTTTTATGCATTCTGATAATAATTGTAACTAAAATTTAATTTTTTTTTTTATATTAAGGATATATGGGAGGCAACGTCGTCCTTGCACTGATTGAAGGGAAATTTACCATACGGATAGCCACCACAGTTTTTCGAATAGTAACTAGTTCTTTTCTTATCTATCACGAATATTAAGGCTTTAGTTCTTTAAGTAAAAATGTTTTCATTTATAAAGTAGACATACTTTTAATTTTTACAACATTTCTCTTGAAATTTTTATCTTAAACGCGTACATATTTACATATGTATGTATGTACTGAAAATATTTTCATTCCACAATTTAATTAAAAAGTTCCCATTGTATTCCATAACCAATTAGATTTTAAACATAACTTTATTTCTGCCAATTTCAAATGAATCAAAGTTTTTCTATTCTTTCAAATTTCCCTATAAATATTTGTCATTCTTTTATAAAAATAATATAAATAAAAAGAAAGACAAAATACTTTTTATACTCGTATTGTATCAAACGAGAAAAATTTGTCATTTATTCAGTTTACTGTTCAGTCAGTCAGTTCTCTACTCATAAATTACACACAATTACACTCACTCATATTTTTCATGCCATTTCCTTTACCCCACAATCATTTGTGTTCAGCAAATTACAATTGAAAATAGTGATTCATAACAACAAGAACAACAACAACAACAACAACAACATTCAAATGTTTTAGAATATTTGCTGTGGTATTGTTTAATTTGTAAAGAAATACTACATACAAACACACATATGTAATGTATGAATGTATGTGAGAGAAGCCCCTAATTACAGTTTGTAATAAGAAGTGTAAATGAATAGTCAAACACACACTCACACATCCACATGCGATTTTTTATACACTTAGGAATGGGAAAATTAGCTGTGTAAATAGAAAAGAATTTTTATATCATAATGTTTGTAAAAAGATATGCTTTTCACATTAGGCAGTTAGTAAGTGCGAATGTATGTATTTGCAGATGTTTGTACGTTAAAACATGTCTGGTTTTTATATACCCAACGGGCAAAGGAAATGAATACAAATGCCTTCTAGAAGGCCTCTGTACTCCTTCTTTTTGTTGCACAAGATTATCTGTTCGTTCTATTCCACATTAATTTTCGAAATACCTTTAAATTAATGCCTCTTTGAAAGCTTTCCAGAGAATTGCTGTCAAAAGCTCTTACCAGAAAGGTCATATTGAAAGGTTTTAAGTAAAGGCTACATAATATGTTAAATGTCTCTCAACTAAATTATAGTGCACAAAATAGCATTAAAAAATTCAAATACTTAAAATATTAATTATTAATTCAAACATGCATTGACAAAACATATTTTCCTTTACTTTGTAACGTAGTTCACTTTTCCAGCTGGGGTATTACTCAGTCTGTCCAGATTCTTATCAAAGGTCTACTTCCTTTGAAATAAAATACTCGTGTCTTTTAGATGTTAAAGATGTGTGGAACAAAGCTTTATTTAAGCGAAACTTATACTACTTAAGACTAGCTTATTACTACGAAAATTGCTCGTACGTTTGCTGGTAATTCGGTGAAACAGGATGACGGCGGGTGGCGGCGATCAGTGCGCTGGTGTGACTTCTAGTCGCTTTTGTCTGGATATCTGGCAGAAATATAATATATGATTCAGGTAAAATATCGGTAATATTTGGTGGTATTTACGGGATACTACGATTAGTACGACTGCAAGGAGTATTCGGAAGCCCTTACAATCGGCAAATTACGAAGTACAAACTAAAGGAGTATTCGGAGGCCCTTAAGATCGGCTACTTCAAATTACGATTAGTACGAGTGCAAGGAGTATTCGGGGGCCCTTAAGATCGGCTACTTCAAATTACGGTTAGTACGACTGCAAGGAGTATTCGGGAGCAATCGGCAAATTACGACAAAAGCTACGGTTATATTAGTATCGGAACACGAATCGCCATCGGCGACTGCTCCCCTCGTTGTGTAAAAACCTGCACATTATATCAATATTGAAATCTCAACTATATGAGAGTTGTATCAGCGTGCATATTTTTGTGTTTTGTTTATGTTAATAATTTGTTGGTCGCTACACTATGCAGGATGGTATATACCCCTTTGTTATTATGTTTGTAGTTGTAGGATACTTACGTGGTAGGTTTTAGTTATTTGTAACGGCACGTTACAACTTGATTAACAAGAGCGTATTAACTCAAAATTTTTAAAATTTCAGTGTTTCCAAGAAATCGATGTTCAGTCGTCGTATCTACTCAATGTAAAAATTTTACCTTATTTTCTAGACTCTTTCGCCCAAAAGAAATACAGTTTTATCTTTCTTTGTAATAGAAGAGTAGTAAAGGGTGTGCAAATTTGAGGGTATGAAGTAAATTGGCCGTCAAATTATTAAATGTCAAGAATTGAGCTGTCATTCTTTGACATTTCGTCGTGCCAAAGTTATCTTCACGTATCTCCAAATTTTTTTTTTTTGGGAAATTGAGTCCAAAGTTTCATAATGATATACAAAAAAATTTACGTGAAAAAAGTAGTCCAATATTTTTGTCAGATATTATGTTTGAAGTTTTTTATCGATTTATGTAAAAATATCTGAAGTCATTGAAAAAAATTTGTATGTTATTGATATTTTTACATCCAAAAAATATTTGTCATTTTATTGTATATGCCACATTTTGGGAAATATTTTTTACTTTATGGTACATACGTGAAATTTGTTACAATTAGTAAACACTATTGGTTGGCTCGCGCGCAACTTTTAAAAAAACAACCCAGGAAGGGTGTTTTTATTACTTTGGAAAACATTTTTCAAAAAGAACTAAATACAACCGCAAAGATAAATATTTCTAAAGACAAAATAAAAGATATTGAAAGTTTATACGCTTATCTTCCACAAAGTGATGCGAAATTCTTCTCGGATTTATTCGTTTAAGTTTGTAAAAAGTATATTCAAACTTTCAGAACGAAAAGTTAAGCTCGAGTGAAACATATTATGTTGCAGTTTTTTCAATCAATCAAGTATTTTTAAGGCTTTTGAATTGTTATTTAATTTAATTGAAATAAAGTTTATTTAAGCAAAACGGACATACGTACATTCCCTAAGAATCTAGTTTTCATTTATATAAACCCAAAATTACCATTAAAGAATAATACAAAAAATTTTTGCGATATAGAACGAAAAGGATATGTATATTACAATAATGGTTTATATTTAACTTTTAATTTTATTCACAAACATACATGAAGACAACTTTTTAATTATTTCCATGAACATACGTGAAGATAACCGAAGTTTTTTTTTTCCAACAGAACTTCATATACTTTTTATAGTATATCCATAATAATGTTGCATACGTTAATATAACACATTAAAATTTTATTAATAGTGGATATACAATAAAAAGCTTTTTTAATATCTCAAAAACCATAAGAGATAGAGACCTGGGGATTGCACAGATCGATAGATCTATAAAATTTACTACAGGAAGCGGTCTTATCTAATTTTTTGGTATTTTGTGATATACGTGAAGATAACTTTGGCACGACGATTTGTTTAGTAAAAAGTTGAGAAATTTTAACCACGGAACGCTACACTATTGAACAACGAATTTTAATTGTGCAAATTTACTATCATGAGAAGTTTACTAGCGATGTCAATTGGCACTCGACTATTTTCTCTGGGGCCATTTTAATGACGGGGCTTACGTGAACAAACCACAAACAATTGACGCTCTGAAAGATGAAATTCGGCGCTGCATTGACGACATGAGCGAAGCTTTGTTGCAAAATATGATTCAAAATTTTGTGAAAAGAGCGGACGTCTGCCGAAGTGCTAGAGGTGGCCATTAGCCCGACATCATATTCCATTATTAATTCCCATATTTTTTCACTTTTCACGTTTTTTCACTTTTCCCTTTAATTTATTCAGTTTATTTTTGATGAGGAATAGAACAGAAAATGCATGCAGTTCTTCTTATAATTCGAATATTAGAGCTTTACTTTAAGAAAAAGATCTGATAATAAACCACAAACTGACGTGTTGGTCAACAAAATGCAAAGCAACAAGTCGATTCCCTGCGGATTTGTGAAGCTTTAATTTTCTGTAATTCTTTCGTTTTGTTGGCTTTCCAAAAAGTAGCCGATAATAAACAAACGCTGCAAATAAACTATCGCTGAATATATCACTTTGCTTTTGTAAGTTGTCTTTAAAATATTTATGCTCGTGTATATTTTTGAACAAAAATTTCTTTAATTTTTTTTTAACTTCTTTCTTTCTTTTTGTACATTCACTGATAACTGATAGTGGGAATAATTTTTTACGTGAGCTTCATGATAGCATTTTTCACTTCGGGGGGAATAAAAATTTCATGTGAACAAAAATTTCACTTCTTATTCACGATAAGGGTGAATGTCTTTATTGTGGTAGGTCAGGAATACCGATGTGACGTCGCAGTCTTTTATTGTTCACCTTGTTCTTCAGTCTTCTCTTCTTTATTAAATGATACGCCTTATTATTTCTCCTTTTCTTTTGTTTTCCTTAATTTTTTTTTTTCAACATCTATCTTCTCTACCCTATCCCTCTCCCTGAGTTCCGATACAGTGCACTGCATACGTAGGGGTCATCTCCTGAGTGCTGGTCCTAATTAAAAAAAAAACGCAAGTTAGTTTTTTTACGTCTAGAAATCCAGCGATCGACATCTTTCGATATCGTGGGCCAGGCCGGCCGTTAGTTTCTTTATTTTATTTTTAATATTATTAAATGTTTCCAATTTTAATTTGTTTTTTATTTTCTATGCACTTGTTGCCCGTTTGTATGATTTTTCACGTTTGACTTGCGAAAGACAAACCCCTAGGCGGCAATAATTTTGACGGCGGCAACTGTCATGCCGACTAACCTTGGTTGGGTTCAATCGTTCAGTGTTGCCGTAAAGTCACTGTATGGGCCACATCAGACACATAATTTTTCCGTGTAAACATTTCTGGTTCTTTAAAATATTCAAAATGTATAATTATTTTTAAATCTAACTTAAAGAAAATTAGTGTGTGAAGAATCTGGAGATAAATATAGTAAAATTTATATTGAGTAAAAACGTACATAGTTGCACTTCTGCATCATATGGTACTAATGAGACTCTAAATGCAATGCAGACGATGATGATTGAATGCAGGAATAAGCATTACAAGATGTTCTGAGTTACTCTTGAATTAATTTAGGTATTTTGCAGTCCTGTCACAGAAGTGACTGCCACTCATTTTAACCTTCAGAAGGTACATAAAGTGTATTCTAAAGCATAAGAAACTATTTATAGGAATCAAAATTACCAAAAGTACACATGCAGGACTTTAATAAGGCCAAAAGTACGAATGTCTTCTGAGTTTTCCCGCTTGAAAAGTGTAGCACTTTTTGCGTGTGTATATGTTAAAAATTTCTCTAAAAGCTTTTATCATTGAAAATACATAATAAATGGGATTGTTATTGTTCTTGTTTTTGTTTTTGTGTTTGTCTGTAGAAATTTGACAATGATGACAATCATTTCAATACCATGCTAAAGCACATGTGTACACATATATCCTCTGTTTAACATCTCTATTACCCAAACTGGTGTAATTATTCAACAAGAATTTTCTAAAGATAAGCAATTTAATGGTTGAAATTGATAAAACAAACACACATGCAAACCATTACTAACTAGTATTAAAAATTACAAGGATAATAGCAGCATAATAAGGCATCAATATTATCAACTATAATTATAGAGGACGAAAACGAGCGATATAAGGAAGCCTTAAATTTATTTACAATTAAAATTATTCATTAAGAAATATTAAGTAGGGCTTCATAGGAAATGGATTTAGGGAAAAATTACCCCAAAACAAAAATGCCTCTAAAGTTTTTTATTGAAAATAACAGCACGAGCTTTGCGGCCTTTTTGCCTATTGTTTTTTACGGCCGTTTTTAATGTTTTATTTTTAAATTTGGATCCATTTTTCCTAAACTGTGGGTATGATTTCATGTTGTTTCTAATAACAACTTAAGAATAGTCCCAAACTAAACAATGTTTAAAAATTGGTCCTTCGCGTAAAATGAAAATTGTCACTGCTTAGTAAGTATTTCTTCGAGTAGGAAAAATGGCCTCAATGAAAAATTGCCCCAAACTGAAAAATAAAAAATGGGCCCCAAAATTTCTCCCCCTGGGGACCATTTTCAATTTTTCAGTTTAGGTTCAGTTTTCATTGGGGACATTTTTCCGATTTTGGTGCCATCTTTCATTTTTCCCCAGGGGACCATTTTCAATTTTTCAGTTTGGGTTCAGTTTTCATTGGGGACATTTTTCCTATTGTGGTATCATCGTTCATTTTTCAGTTTGGAGCTATTTTTAATTTTTTAGTTTGTGGTCCATTTTCCATTGGGGGTAATTTTTCGGACTCATTACAAAGTGATAATAATTTAATTGTGTCATTATTATTAAAATTAACTAAATTTGTGGAAAAATAAAAGAAGTTTATCAGATAATATTGTAAATTTTGTACATAAAATAATTTCCTACAAAACAGGCGTGGGTGGCACTGTCTACTTTTTCTAATAATAATACTGTACTGCACCCAGGGAATTAATTTGTTTGCAAGGTGATTGGGAATGGTATCTCCCGTTTCTCTGATTAACACAAGATCCAGTGCCTCGTTTTTGTAACGATTGTGAGAGTTTCCCGCATCGAAAAGTTTATTATCAATCTGTGAAAAACAGGAATTTTCATATTTTTATTAGGTTTGCAGGGTGTCTCATATAAAAATCTTACTACTACTTACGATATGAGATCTTTTCACAAGTTACAGAAACGAGGAACAGAATATGTGTGAAAAGTCGCATGGAAGTTGGTTTAGAAGAACGATTTGGGCGCAAAGCCGCCTAATTTTCTACTCATAATAAGAATTGGTTAAATAGAAGCAGTCAAAACAATAATTAAATTCAGGTCGTAACACTGCCAATTTTTCTAGTTATACTATTCCATTTTCAATCAAGTTTATGGTGTATACTAAGTTTTATTTTGAATGGGCGTGGCAATTTTCACTTCTCTAGCCACACTATTGTTCACACATGACAATATACTTTATATATCCTTTTTAGCTATTTTTAAATTCCCCTAAATTAAAAATTTCTTAGTATTACTTTCCTCCTTTTCTAAAAAACTTTCAAAGTGCTTTGAAAAAGTTTTGATGAAAGCATGAAATATTCTTAATATATTAAAAATTCTGGTTAATTTTTATACTTCACTTTGATAATATTTTAATTTTTTAACTGTAAATTCACGGAAAGGACATTTAATATCATTATAAGAATGGACACAAAGATAATTAATGAGTGTTCACTTGCAGATAAATATTTAAAAATATAAATATTTTTTTTAAGAAAGAATAAAAAAAACACTCCTCAGCCACACTTTCGTCAAATTTAACACTCATGAAATATTGTTGCTGCTTATCATGCAAAAAATATTTGAAGGCCTTGAAATATGCTATCATCAAAGTTCAAAGATTTACTCGCATTAATTTTAGTTTTTTTGCAAAAGGAATAATAATAGTATTCATCAAAAGAAAAACTTGCTGAAAAAACTTTGGCATGTGTCATCTAAATATATAATAAACTTAAGCTGTTTTCAAATTTTTTTTAATACCTGTGTATTTTCCTGCTAATGAAATATGACACGCCAAAAATATTGGAACTGTAAATGACTAACGACATATACACGTGGAAGTTTGTTTGTGTGTGCCTAAATTTAGTTTTGGTAAGCAAAAAAATATTGTTAATGCAATGTTAAGGACATTTACGTTATAAGGCTTGGCTGTCTCTTCCTTTCTCTCTTTCTGTCTCTCTCTCTCTCTCTCTCTCTCCATTTCTTTTTAAACACTCATAATGTTTTTTTTGTTGTTGCCCGCTAAATACACAAAGAAATATAAAAACGAAAACAATGTTTTAAATATTATAAAAAATTTTTAAACCAACAAAAAGGACCTTTAATAGAAAGGGAAAAACAAAAAAAAAAATCAGCACTAAAATAAGGAGTGGTCTTTCAAAAGAAGCAAAACAAAATAGTTTTTAACAGTAATTTCTAATTGCGAGGTAAGCCGCATATTTGAGATTATGATTTTTTGTCGAAGACATGCGGAGCTATTTCTTTTAAAATATTAATTTTTAATATGAAAACTTGTTTAAATTTATCTTTGCACCATATGGAAGAGGTTTTAGTTCAATTTGCTTTTATTTCAAAAATTCCACTAACGAGTAACGATCAATACAAAACCAACTGATTTTTGTAAAATTTTATAGAATCATAAGCATCTTATATATTAAGTTTTTTTAAAATAATTCAAGCCATTAATATTACTAATAAAGTGATTTAAAACCGAGTAACATTCAATACATCAAAACTTTTCTATAAAACATTTTAAAATGATATTAAATGGCTTATTTATTATGTTCAAAGTGCCAGCCATATTAAGACAGAGTAACGTTCAATACATAATAACGCAATTGTTTAATATTTCAAATAAGGAAAGTTCATAGTCTCTTATATTTTAAGTTTGACGACAATGATTAAATTTTGCAGGGAAGCAGCATAAGAAAGAGTAACGTTCTATGCGAAACCAACGGATTTTTTTTAACAATTTCTAGAATCGTAAGCATCTTTTAAAATAAGTTTTTTTAAAACAATACCATTAAATTATATTATAAATAAATAGCGTTAAGAACTAGTAACATTCAATACATCAAAACTTTTCTGTGTTAATATTAGCATGTATAATTAAGAATAAAGTGTACTTAAAAGGAGTAACGTTCAATACCAAAGTATCAAAAAATTCCGATATTTAACCAGCACCTCTAGGATGATTACAATACGATTTCAGCACTTTACTTCCAAAACATACTTTAAAAATAGTAACAATCAAGACAAAACTATCACAAATTGTCCGTATTTAGAATTAAAAACTTATAATCTTTTTATGTTTCTAAATCAAAGTTTCCAAAAATAAGTAATAACACATTCTCAGATAAGGTAACGTTCTATACAAAACTAACAAAAAAAATTTCAATGGTTTACATAAGAAATCTATGATCGGTTTAAATGTAATGTTGTAGTTGAGTTTTCACAAATTAATATGATTAATGCTGGATATTAAAAAATGTAACGTTCAATACGAAACTAAGAAATTTTTTCCACATTTTAAATCACGCATGTATAAGAAATTCTTATATATTAATTATTGTATGTTAGTATTTAATATTAGCAACAAAATATACTAAAAAAACGTAACGTTCAATACAGTTTTAACAAAAATTTAAAGTATTGAAATAACAAACCTACATCCTGTTTACATGTAGTGACCTATGTTGCGTTTTCAGCAATTAATATGACGAATATTGGATTTACAAATCAGTAACGTTCAATACAAAATAAACAAATCTTTACTAAAAACATAGTACCGTTCAATACTAAACGTTCTACGTATATGTCATGATTTGGTTGCGCTTTCAGTTATCAATACGATTATTAGTTTTTATTAAAATAAGTAACGTTCAATACAAATCAAAGAAATCTTTTTTTAAATTTAAATTCACATACATATATAAGCTCATCTTATATGTTAGCTGTCTAACACTATTTTAGCAATTAAAATTAGTAACTAAACATGTTCAGTAATCGTAACGTTCAATACAATTTAAAGAAACATTTTAGTATTCTGTGCCATTCGCTGCGTTTTCAGCATTTAATATGATAAATACCATATACTAAAAAACAAAGTAACCTTCAATACAAAATATTATAGCATATCGCTCCTTTATTGCAACATAGTCATATCTCAAAAACAAAATTTTTCAGTTACTGACGAAAAAAAGTTTCTCAATCAATACCTTCTTTATTTGTAAAAAAAAATTTATAAACATCTATCTAAACCGAAGTTATAACCACTTATATGCACAAGGTCGTCCATATAAAGGATTACGTTTTGAAAACTTCAAATGCATTTAGCCACGTTTGAGTTTTTTGGAGATATGACTATGTTGCAATAAATGAGCGTTATGTAATCTTCTGATATGTAATGTTTCAAATCAATTGTTGCATTTAAAATTTGTGATAAAATATATTCAGATTTTAAATTGCAATCAATTAGTAAATGTATTATTATTCAAGCACACTAAAAAAGAGTAACATTCAACACAAAACTAACGAAATTTTTCAATATTTCGAATACGAAATGTACATTTCAATTGTATATAAAAATTCTAATATATCTTTAGCAAAGTAAATTTGCACTATGTTTAGCAAAAATAGTAACGTTCAATACAAAAACATAATAACAAAAATTTTATAATTGTTACACCAAACTCAGGATATTTTATATGAGTAGTGATTTTAATGTGATTTCGGCAATCAGTATTATTACCGAAGCATAATTCAACCGAGTAACGTTCAAATTCATACAACAACTCGCATGCACGTGAATTCAAGTGTGAAATAAAATGTATTTTCATATATCTGATAATGTCAATTAGGTTGCCTTCCCTTAGTCGCCTTTGTGCTCAAGTTTATGCCGTTACTGTGTAGGATTTATGTAAATTTCTTTTTACCTTGATAGCTTTGGACATTTAAAGTTAATAGTGATTTTCGTGTTTAGCCACCATGCAATATATTACAAACTAAAGTGTCAGATTTTTATAAAGCCATAAATTTCAACGACATAAAATATATGAATCACTTAAATAATAGAAAGCAAAATGAACTAATAGCAAAAAAGTAGAAAAGTTTGTCTTCTAATACGACTCTGGGGATTAATAAATGAAACAGAAATAAACAATTGAAGAGAATAAATCTCAACATATCATTTTGCTTGCAAAATTAGATAAATTACTAAGAGCTTTTGCTTTTAACTTGTGTTTTAAATATGCAGATGGATTTATTCAACTGCAGTGCAAATGTTTAACAATTTCCTTTAAGCTCAGCTGTTTATCTTTGCAATATCCTTGTAATTTGCTTTTCTGTTTTTTTTTTTTTTTTTGCTTCCATGTCATAAATTTTCTTTAAAATTAGTTTCTTACTTAAGTTTAAAAAAATATGGAATTTTGTTTTATGATAGAGCGGTTTGTAGCAGTTGTATGGAAAAATAATATCTAAACTTGTTTGCAGTTAATATGCAAATAAAGCAGTCTGTGTGGCTCACTGCACATGACAAAGGGGTTTTTTCTGAGGTTTTTTTTTTATTCCACGAAAGAAGGAGGGCAAAGGAAGTGCTCATTTAATATTCATATTTTTAGCTTTTCCTGTAATTATGCGACAAAAACTGTATAAACAACATTCAATCAGGATTTCTTTATTTTCTGGTTTTTGTTTGTCCTTTTCAGATTTCAACTGTGGTGTTGAAAATTTGTTTTTTTTTTCAACAAAACTATACAAGAAGAAGGCGAACACAGTTGGTTAATAAAATTATTTCATAGCTCTCTTATTATGAAAATAAATCAATTTATAAATATTTATGTATGAGTATACACAAAAAAACGGATTCGTTGTAGCTAGCGAATTTGCAGCAAAACGAATTATGTCGGTTATTCGAACTATCTTATAAATTTAATTGTATGTTGTTAACGATTTCTTTTCAAATAACTGAATATACCAAATCGGTTGAATTAAAATTGTGTTGTATATGGGCATTTCCACAGAAAAGTCTTCCTTTTGTCACGTAACGTCACCAAGCAAGCCATTAAGTTTGTTTCTCGAAGAAAATTTTGTATATTATGTTCTTTTTTTGTATTTTAGCATGCAATAGTAATTACGCCAACATTTAGTAAGAGTAGGGAAAATTCGAGCATCATGGCTCTAAAATACAAGTTTACCTGCATGGTGACGTTACGTGACAAAAAGTAGACTTCTCTGTGGAAATGCCCATAGTTTTTTTTTTAATTTATTTCTTTTATCAAGGCCGCTACACTTCTTATCAACGTTTCTTTGTTCAGTTAGCAAAATCCTCGAGGAATTAAAATAAATTATTTAAAACGCCTCCACTTAACACCAGAGGCACAGCAACACTGCTCTAAAAATTAACAAAAAAGCAATAGCAGAGTTATAAAGGAATAAAGCCTTCTTCTACGTTTTCACCATTTAACCTCTCTACCATATCTCTTCCTCCCTACTTTTGGTACAATTCATGGCATAAATAGGGATCATATCCAGACTGCTGGTCCTAAAATATAAACAAAATCACAACATTATAAGAAAAAAGATTTAGTATTTTTAATACTGCAAAATGTCTGCATAAAATCGGGGTACGATCAAAATTTTCGCAAAAAAATATTATATATTTTTCTCAAAATTATGTAAAAAAAATAATTGATTTTCTATTTTTGGCTATTTATTCCATAATATCGTGAATACCGCATGTGACCCTGATTAAAATATACATTACATTTTAAGGGGAAAAAAAGGGAGAAATTTGTAGTTCTGGTACTTCTTATTTTTGTATCTGGGGCCTAAAATGAGAATATACTGCCACTTTTTACTTTTTTTATGGTACTTTTGTAATTTTTGGTGGTTTTATACTTTTGCTACTTTTTCGCTGGAGAAATTCTCTTAATAGATTTACATTAAATTCCAAAGACGGGAAAAATTGGTAGTTTTGCTACTTGTTACTTTTATAGGATCATTTTATAACTTAATATACTTTCTGGGGACTGAAATGCGAATACCCTGGTACTTTTGGTACTTTTTTACTCATGGAACTTAATATATGATGCTTTATTATTACTTTTGCTATTTTTCATCTTGAGAAATATTCGTAATTAAATTCGATGAAATTTGGTAGACGGATAGCATGTGACACTGATTAGCGTACTTTTTAATGTGTAAAAAAGGGACAAATTTGTAGTTTTTATTTTTGTACTAATATATTATGAGTAAACGTACTTCCTAAGGGCTGAAATGAGAAGAAACTAATACTTTTGGTACATTTTCACTCATAGTACTTTTTTCTTTTAGTGCATTTTACTTTTGGTACTTTTTTTCTTGAAAAAAATCTCTTAATGGATTTGAATGAAATTAAACGGATAGGATGTGAAATAGATTAATATAGAAGGTACTTTTTTAAGGGGTAAAAAAGGTGCTTTTTGTTTTTGTGCAAATATTTTACAATTTTTTTCAAATTAACATAAATTCTCTGGGCTGAAATTAGAAAAACCTTGGACTTTTTCTAATTTCTTACTTATGCCACTTTTGGTGCTTTATTAAGATTAACTAATTAACTGGTACTCTTTTTACTTTTGGTGCTTTTTTTACTTTTGGTATTTTTTTTCTCTTAAGAAAAAGAAATTTGTTAGACTTATAGCGTCGTTAGAAGATTAAAATATATTGTACTTTGTAATGGCTGAAAACGAGACTAATTGGTACTTTTGGTACCTTTTGTTTTTTTTTACAATTTATTTTTTACCTTAACTTATATTGTGCACTTTGTAGGAGATAAAATGAGGAATAGTTGGTATTTTTAGTACCTGATTATTTATCTTAGATAAATTTGATATACAGACAGTTTATGACTTCATTAACATTTAGCGTTAATGAAGTTACGGGTAAAATTTGAGGCATATTTGCAACATATGTATATCCCTATAGATCTGATTTCAAGAAATTATTATGATCCACACAAAACTTCTAAGTTCAAAATGTTTTTCTAATTATCAAAATTATATTTCATTTAATTTCTATTAAAAAAATTTATAATATTAATTAAAAATTTATTTGAATTTACACCTGTAAACAAATTAATAATACCAATTAAATTTTTGAATTAAACGTTTAATATAACACACCGACAAAGGATATCTTGTATTTCTTACTTCTATGGTGTTTGTGCAACATGTTAACCCTGTAACTGCTGTATGGGTCTTTTGATACACATCCTTAAAAAGGCCAAAAATAAACTCCCCTTCAGCGGTGATGTCAACGGTTAAATTATTTTACAAAAATATTTCGAATATAATTCTTCTAAGTTTATAAAGAAAACAAAAGCACTTACCTTAACGTGAACGCCAGGAGTTATTGTAAGCTTTATGTCAAGGTTAATTTAGTACTTATTTACAATTAGTTGAAAATAGCTTTAACAATATATTTTTTTTTTTGTATTTCTTTTATTACTAAATCCATTATAGTACATATATTATGTATCAGGTGCAAAATATGTGATTTCCAATCCTGTTCGTCCTTTCTGATAAATATTCATACAATTTCTAAACACCCAATAGCCAATGAAAATATTTACATATTTCAAGTACTAATGTAGTTAAGCAAATATTTTTATAATGCTTGAGTTCTATTTCAAAGTACATGGCAAAACAAAAAACCCCGCACATGTTTCGCCTTCTCCACACTTCAAATGCGAATCGTTATTAGAATTTATTCTTCAGCCATATATTTTTCATGATAAACTGCCTATTTAGTATATAAATTACCACAATCTTGTGTGCCCTCTCATAATAATAGCCTACAAAATGTTTACACACTACTACTGATGCAATCAACTTATAAATCAATCATTTCCGTTTCCTTCATCAATATTTCTCTAGTTGTGTTTTGTAACACTTGAAGCTGTGCCCATTTGCACAGAGTATGAGTGCTGTGGTGTGTGTGTGTGCATGTGTTTAACTTTAGTTATAATAAAAATTGTATTTATAAAAAAATCCTTGTAAATATTTTTTTAATGCATTACATTTGATTTTTACCCCTGTCAGTTATTTGACACATATTCAAGTGTCGGATCGTTTACAGTGAATAATAAACTATTGAAAATTGTCTATACAAACTTGTTAACAAACTAATGTGTTTTTTTCTTTATCTCACTCAATGGAATATATAAATAAATATAAATATCACATTTTTTTCTAATATTTCAATTTATTGTTGTTAGAACAAGTTGGTTTTCCTTTTTCCTTCATTTGTTTTTCTATTTTATATCCTTTTGACATGCATTTGCTAATTTTAACAAGTATTGACAGTGATGTTAACACAACCATACTCCTTTGCACGGTCTGTATGTGTAGTGTCGCTATTGCTTAGACAGGACATGTATGGCGGGCTAAATATAAATTTACATACAAATGAATGCGACAAATTATAATTGATAATTTGGTGCTTTTATATCATATTTTTAAAACACCTTAATCGCTCTCAAACAAACGATAATATAATAAATAATCCAGCAGTTCCAAAAACTGATAAGTTATCTGGTAAAAATTTTTCTGGAGAGATGAAAAGTGTATCTTCCTTTTCGCAAGATTTTTTTCTAAATTAAGTATAATTCATTTTTTTAAAAAAATTTAATATTTTAAACTTTCAACACAGGATTCTTGTAACGTAACTTTAATAACGGTCATGTTTCAATACAAATAATTCATAAGTTCATAAGTAAACACGGCCACGCCCATACAATGTTTGTAGTTTTTAAACTACTACTACTACTACTAATTCTACGTCATCTATGATCATGAAAGATGTAGAAAGACATTAAGGACTGGTTACAATATTTTTAATGACCTGATCCACGACATAGTTCGCTAAATTTCTAGACATAAAAACACTAACTTTCATATTACTAATAATAAATATTATTTAACTAATTATTTATTTACTCACACTAAGCCCAAGCGAATAAATAAGAGGAGTTTGCTAACCAGTAAACTTTACGTTTAAAATTCCAGCCTTATCGATCGGCTGGCATCGTGGTACAGGTACAGGCCGTTAATTAGCACGGTTTTGTCTAATTTTTAAAAAAGTTGTGATACAAGCGTAGAGGATCAATACTTTTGCTTAAATTATTTAAAATCAATCGATTATTTATGACACTTTCGTAACATATTTAGTTCATTTTGCAAAACAATTAACGTATTATAAAAGTGGGCTATGACACGCCCACACAAAGTAAATATTCCTGCTTAATTTTTTCTTCTTATTTTCCTTTGATCTTTTATAAAGATTTAAATTCTAATTTTTAGAGCTAAAGATCAATGTATTTTATAAAAAAGTTAACAAATATTTTACAATATTTGTTTTATACTAATTTGCTACAATTTTTTATAAAGAAAAAACATAATTTAAATCCTTGAAGAAGCTACCCATTGTTGTTAGCGAAATATTGGAATAAAAAATAATTGTTAACTACTTTATAAAAACATTGATCTTTAGCTCTAAAAATAAGAATTTAAATATTCTTGCTTAACTATTTTGGGGTGCCGCCATGGCTGATAGGTAACAATGTGAGCCTAGTAGTCCGGAGGATGTCGGTTCGATTCCGGCCAGAGATCATGGGTGTTTTCTGCTTTGCGTGGTTGTGTTTGTTTAAAAAAAAAATCAATCGATTATTTATGACACTTTCGGGACATATTGTGGTCTTCTGGAAAATGGAATTTGTTAGCTGAAAAATGGGCAGTTTCACGCCCATACAATTTTTAAGTTAATTTTTAAGTTCTTCTATTTAGCGGATTGAAACGAAATTGTGTTCCTCTGACAAAACAAATTTCTGATTATAAAAGTGGGCAGCGCAACGTCCATACTTTTTAGCCGACTTAAAAGAGGAGGAGGTTATCAATTAGGGTGTAGTTTTTCCACCTTTACCCCTTTACCCCGCAACAAAATATGGATTATCGCATAGCTATTTTATTAATCGACCGATTTTCCTAAACTTTTTATTTCTTCGATCGATTTGCAGTTTTGTTAAATGAATTTTTTGGAAAATCAGATGGCTTTTTGGATCCACCCTCCAAATAAAAATCGGATTATCTCATAACGGCTTTATATTTGAAGAGATTTTCAAGATTCAACCAAAACTATTTTTCTTCAATTGAGGGCAAGCTATCCGCTCCCTTCCCGTCATCCCAACACATTTCTGGACCGTTTATCATATTTTTTTAACAAATATTTTGAACTTTTGGTCCTGGTCGTTTCCGCCAGAAATATTCATTTATTATCTGATTTTCCAAATTTTTTTGTTGTTTCTAAGGGTTTTCCTTGTCGTTTGATAAAATATATACTTTTTTGGATAATCAGAGGAGCAAGTTGCATCCTCGATATATTGGTTTTCACGCAACTCCACCGTCTACGGACTGATTTAAAAGTGTGCTCTTACGCTTTGGTCCCTTAGTGGTTGAATGAAATACTGATTAATTACACTGCTCTGCAAAAAATCACTTTTTGGCTCTCCTTTAAATAAAACTATGAGGACTATATGGATTTTTATGTATCTAATTCAAATCCGTTTTCGGTTTTTCTCCATCTAAAGATGAGTAACAAAATTATATTTAATTTAATTCAATATAGTTATTTTTTATATTTTATCGTTTTAAAATTATTCAAAAATTTCAGAGGGGAAAAATGTTTTTCTTGCTAAATTTGTGTTTTTTTTTCAGTTTAAAAGTGCAATAAAAAAAAAGGAAAATCATATTATATTTTACACATTTTTCTGAGAGCTAAATACCTCAAGAATAAAATCAGGTATAAATAATGAAAATCGATTAACAAATGCCATAGTTTTATTTAAAGGAGGATTTTGCTGCTGAGCAGTGTTATCAAATCCGCTATTTATGGAACGATTTAAAATTATTTTTCTTTTAATAATGATTTTTTTGATCTTTCGTGGAAGTAAATTACATTGTAAATTACTACAAATGGTTTAAATCGCATTTTAAAATTCCGCTTAGTTCTGTTGATTTCAAGTCGGTTTTTTATTTTATTCCAGAATTATTATCTCCATATCGTTACCCTTAATATTTAAAGGCCCTACATATTTCTTTGCTTATTTCGACAACTTAAAATTTTACCAATCGAAATATGAAAAATACGCGATTTTGAAAAAAATAAGTTAGGTCCTTTATATATTAAGGTAAAGATATTCGGTTTTTAACTCCGTTTTTTAAACCAATTCTAACGAAATTTGGCACACAATTTGAGGTCTTCTGATAAGAAAAATTTTATGATTTGAAAAATCACGCAGTGCATTGCCCATATTTTAATAAAATATAATAATTGTACAAGTGAGCAGTTGCACGATCATACAAAATAATAATTTTTTCCTCAACTTCGGCATTTGAAACTTTCCAGGTCCAAAAACTTTCTTATTCCCTTTCGTGTTTTATATTGGTAACATAAATATTAAGAAGATCCGATGCAGTAAAGCAAATTTTATACTGTCCTAAAGAAATCTAGGTGCAGGATTGTTACTTTTCGGTCTTGAAAAATGTGATCAGTGTAGAAATCATTACAGCTCGTAAGAATTGAACATCTTAAAGAACTGCTGGGATTAAAGTTCTCTCTCACCTAAATGTTTCAACTACGTCTGATGTAACTCATCACTACACTTTCACTATTTTTTTTTTGTCGCAACAAAAGCTATAAATAAACACGCAAACAATTTTGCTGAATCAAATTAGATGTTGTTTTACTTTTTCTTATAACAATTATTGATTAGTGTGTTTGATAACAATAATAAAGTAAATAATTCTTATTATTATTACTAAGTTAGCTTTAACTATAATTTTAACAAAACTTTTAGCACTCGTATAAAGGTACTGTCACATCCGGCAAACATTTGCCCAAAAAAGCGTAACCAGTAAATACTAATGAAAAAACTTTTGATTTAGATACCTGTTTATTACGTTAAACAGTTTCCAATATAATTTATAGAAAATGTAATAGAATCTTATCTTATTAGATGCTGATTAACTTAATAAACAAATGCATAAATCAAAAAGTTTTTCATTCGTATTTAGTGGTTACGCTTTTTTGGGCAAGTGTTTGCCAGATGTGACCGTACCTTAAGTGTTATGGGAAATGGGCAAAAGCTATTGCATACCTAAAGGCTGACCTTTAACAAAATATCACATGACAGGTGGGTGTAACAAATGTTGTTAAAATAAATGTTAATAACGTTTTATTCCAAATGGCTTGACAAATAGATTACCTATTTTGAAATAACGAAATATAAAAGCGAAAACTGATTTAAAGGTACGTGCTCGTATATTCGAAATTTCACAACTAAAGAGAATATTAAGTCTAACAACTGACGAGTGTCTAGCAATATATTTTATTGGAATAGTTTTTGCCACACATCAATTACACTGAGAGAGAAAGTACCCTAACAAATTTGAAGCTAATTAAATTTTGTCGGTAAAACATTAGCACCAGAATAACTAAAAATGTCACACAAGTTACTCAGCATAGTGACTTAATTGTGTGATGAAATTGAAAATTTTAAAATTATAATTTTAAATTACTATTTGTAAACCAAGGTGCCAGATATTTGCCAATAATGGCATCATGATGTTAAAGTTATTTTCTAAATTTCCAGTGTAGAAATAGTGAAAAGAAAAAACATTCTCCTTTTCTAAGCTTAAAGCAAATTATTTATGTAAAACATTTTTAACATCAATTTTAATTTTTTCTAAAACTATAACTATAAATAAATTAAGAATTTATAAAATTTTTTTTTAATTAAATTTTAATTAAATTAAATTAAGAATTTTTATGTTATATAAATTAAAAAAAAAAAAAGAAAACTCTTTAAATATTTTAGTAAAAGCTTGAGGTCTTTTTTCAAAAAAATTAACAATTAACTAAATTTTTATTTTCGATATTTCGCCATACCGTTGGGAGGCTTCTTTAGGGGAAAAAATTATTATTTCTTATTAATTTTCCCCTGAGGAGGCTCCCAACGGTGTGGCAAAATATCGAAAATAAAATTTGAGTTAATTGTCAAATTTAAAAAACAAGACCTCAAGCTTGATTAAATTAGTTATATAATAATTTAAAAGTGAAAAAACGAGATAAGAAAATTATTTTAGTAAAATATAGGCAATTTCGTATTGTTTTTTTTTTAATTAAAATAACAAATCACCTCTTAAAAACCTTATTAAAACCTTAAAAATAATTCTAAATAAATAAGAAGAGCAGATCGATATTGAAATTTCTATTTAAACAAAAAT
The DNA here is from genome assembly GCA_947311025.1 of Lypha dubia. NCBI lineage: Eukaryota > Metazoa > Arthropoda > Insecta > Diptera > Tachinidae > Lypha > Lypha dubia. The sequence goes on along the minus strand of OX371264.1, from coordinate 16,117,694 downwards.
ACAAATTTTATAATTAATTTGATGCGCTTTCTTCAGTTTTTATTCTTTCTTTCTTTTCTATCTGCTACGAACAAGACCCCATAGAGTGGCGAGGGGCTTAAACACACAATAAAAACTTTAAGTTTATACAAATTCCAAAAGTTTTAAAAGTTCAAAAGAGTATGGGAAAATTCGAAAATACACTTCACGAATGGACCTAATATATTAAGTATCTTAAACCATCTTCATGAAACTAATCAAACCGGCGTGGAACACTACCGTTGGATCGTTTTACAGCATATAACGCACATTTTTAGAAACATTTTTTTGTATTTAATACAAATTTAGAAGAATATATAAGGAAAACAGTGGAACCTTGCTAAAATATACACGCCAAAAAATTACAATATACAAAATACAACCACTTTTATATTTTTACAGAAAGGAATTTTGTTTGTTACTTTTATAGAAGTTCTACTGTTGCTTAGCTTACTTCATATCGATGGCTTAATATAGAAAGGTCGTATATCGTTTTTTTTCAAAATCGTTTTTTATACGTTCTGGTAGACAAAACTCAAATACACCTCCCTTAAAAAAATTCAGTTCCCTATATTGACGAATAACAGATTTACAGTAATTAAATAAAAGCCCCAACCAATTTTTTATATGTTATTTTTTCAGATTTTATTGGGTTTTTTCTTCTCCTATAAAGTAGCTAAAAGTTGAGATACGACCTTTCTATATTAAGCCATCGATATTCTCAAGCTTTTTTTTTTTTTGCATTTCTCTGAAATTTTTGTTTTCTACAAGACACGTTTTCTAGCATTTCATGTGTATTTATCCTAATATTGCATTTGTTTTTTTATTCCTTTCCTTTTAATGCTGTCACGTTTCCAGATTAGTTTTACTGTTGCTACTCACACTATTCCAACCATCAGCAGTTGGCAATTTATTTTCAATAGGTGTTGGCGTACTTTTGCCTTTTGTAAAGTCTTCTTTTTGTTTGCTATTCGATTTTATTGCTGCCGTCATTGTTGCAGTAATGACATCTATCAATGTGTCATTTTCTTGTAGATTTTCTGTTGTCACATTGTTGTTAAGCTTTTGCAGCTCTGCTTGCACTCGCTTTTGTATGGGTGGTAACGATGTTAGTGCAGCCATTGTTTTCGTATAGTAGTTGTTGTTCACAGTAGATCCTAAAGTATTTGTTCCATATGGCGGTTCATCATTTGTATCCAAAAAGAATTTACCACGTAATCTGGGATAAAAGAAGCCGAAGGAGAATAATAAATAAAGTAAGAAATATATATGAAAACTCTATGCATACATATGTATGTGTGCAGTCATGCATGTACACTACAAAAAAATTGAAACAAAAAATATCCTTTAAAATTGTTTAAGAAAATTTCAATTAAATTTTTTTTAAATCAAATAAAATTTCCTTAATATAAGAAACAATCAAATAGGTCACGTCGTTCAAAATAGTTCGTAATGTTACTTAAAAAACAAAATACTTTCAAGGACATTTTTAGTTAATTTTAGAACGTTTTCTTATTTTTTTGATTAAGTTTAAGGACATTTTGCCATACTCATGAAATTATTTCATTTAAGCTTTAAAAATGGTTTTAGGAAATGACTTACTGCTGAATAGATCATAAAAATTGAGCGTTGGTTGTCTTCAATTTAAGTTCAAAATTTTTTTGTCTTAAATTGGTAAATTTTCCAATAATTAAGGAAGTTCTAGTTTCCAAAAAGTTAACTTTGGGAATACAAGAAATTACGAAATTAGTTCTTACGTTAGTAGGCAGGTAGTAACTGGTAAAGGCCGTGCTTCACTATCCTACACAATTCTGCCACATTTTCTATCAACCAATACTGACGTACATACATACATACTTACATACATATATAATGTAGGTAGGTACTACAAAATCAATGTTCCCCTGTGTTCTAGAATTTTCTTTAATTTTCTCAATAAAATATAAGTTTTAGCAAAACCAACAAACACCCACTACTAACCTTTTGTCAGCTCCCATGCCCATGAATGCTTTGTCATTGACATCACGACAACTGCCAAATAATTTTGAAGGCTCACATCTGTTGGCTATAAATGCAAAAGGATGATAAATAGATTCAATAAAATATTCCCAAGCACGCTGATGGCTGCAGCCTACTGCAAAATGCACACATGATGATGATGATGATAAACAAAATGCAAAAGAAAAAAAAATTTTAATTTTATGACCAAAAAACGAACAACAACAAAAACAACAATTTACTTATTATGCCCAACCAACGATTATTGGCAATTTCTTGTCGCGCACAGCCAGGCTGTACAGCATGTCCACCATTAGGATAGAAATCAGCATGACCCATGGCATCTGGATTGCCTAAAATACCACCATCGGTATGAATGATGTCAACAAATTTGGCATCTTTGGGATTCAAATGACGATTGGTGCTGCCATCCTCAAACAAAGGCAAAGCAGGATCTAGGCCTGCAAAATAACATTAAATTTTAAATAATAGTTTTTTTTTTTTTTGTGTAAAGACTCTATATATTCAATCTTTCGAACCTGTTATACGGGGCAAATAAACACCCCATTCCTTTAATTGTTTGCCTATAAAACCAGCTACTTCAGCTCCCAAACTGAAACCAATTACATGAATTTTGTGCACTTCATAGCCCTGATGCAAAAGAAAACGCATAAATCTTGCCACATATTTAGCTACTAAGGGCAAATTATCGACAGCATTGTTATACCAGGGTACAGCCGCCATTGGACTCCAATCGATGAGGATGACATTGTAATTTCCGCTTTTTAAAAATGCTATCAATAGAGAGGAAAAACAAAATTCAATAATAAACGCATACACACACGTGCGGTGCGCTGCGGATTAATATAAAAAAAATGCAATTAATTTTCTTTGGGGAATAGTTTTGTTCTTTAACATGCTTTTACAAGCATAAACATGTTCATGCATGTTTGGTGTCGTGCAAGTAGAACAAAATTACACATACATTCATATGCACATACATATACTAACATTTTAATAACTTACCATCTTTAACCTCCTGGCTGCTTTGTTTTTCACCCGTCGCTGACTCAGAGAAGCCATGCAAATAAATTGCCAAAGGATAATTGAAATTAAAATTGCTTTTGCGCAAACGTTTTTCATCACTTAAATATAAATATTGAAATTTAAATAGATTTTTTCTGCAAAAGAAAGAAAAATGAAACACGACAAAAATTTAGTTAAAAGCAATTTGAAACTCGTTAAAGGTCTGCGAACTAGAACTTTGATATCTAAAGAATTTTTAATAAAGAACGTTAATTAATTTTGTTTTTATTTTTTTATGATGTAAAAAATTGCGTTTAACTCTATTATAAAAAGGAAAATAATATCCAGAACAAAAAAAAATAAACCGTTGTAACGAGTAATTATTCATAATTATAATTTAATATTAAATCCCTTATCAACACTGACAATATTTATAGCGGGTGGCAACGTACTGATTGGCCAATAAGAACAAAGCTTCTAAATTACCACTTAGCGAAATTCGTTCATTTTGCTATTGGCCAATCAGAATCGAGCTTCAATTTCTTAAGTGATATTTTTAATTTTTGTTAAGTTAAAGATTATTACAGAAAATATGGTTAATAAGCGCAGACGCGTTTTTCGTAAATAAAGTTAAAAAACGTAATTTTCTAAGCCTTACACCGTAAAATATTTTCCTCATGTCAGATAAAAGAAAATTTTTAGAGTTCGCTACCTGTACGTCCATTCGCTTTACACTTAACCTGTCCGCCCACCTTTCACAGGCTTCTTTCTCAAAAACCGCAAGAGGCAGCAGAAAAGACATATTCTCAGAAAACGTGTAACTACAGACACTAAAAATGCTAAGAGTCTCTCAAAGCTACAGATTAAAGGTTGTGCTAAAGCGAGCAACGTAAAATGATCAAACTGTTATTTATGTAGACAGGTCAAATTTTTACTACCACACAAACCAAACTAAAAGTTATTAAAATTTAAGCCAAATTCAAAATTAAAGGGTATTCTCTTAGGCAATGTTATTTCATAATACATTATTAAACACATAATAATTTCCGCAATTTTGTGAATTATTATAGAAACTGCAGCTTGATTCAAAATTAGAACTTAAATGCGTCCCAGTAATACAACCTACAGGACGAAAAAAATAACTCTAAAATGAAAAATAAAATCGCCAAAACGATGGAAAAACTCTCAAATCAAAAAATCCCCGAGCTTGAAAAAAATATTAAGAAAGTCTAGATAACGATAAAATCGTCAAATCAAGAAAAGCACCAAAAGAAAAGATATCAAATGAAAATAAAATTGTCAGTTTCAAAACGACAGTATCCGTAAAAAAGTTACCAATATAAAAATAAATGGCCAAAAAGAAAAAAGGTTACCGAAATGCGATGCATCAAATTAAAAATAAATTGAAAAATCTACAAAGAAAATCGTTTAAAAGGAAAATAAACACCAAAATAAAATATAACACAACAAAAAAAATTACCATTAGGAACAAATCGCCAATGGATCGAAAAGCAAAAAAACTGCATAAAAATCATCGAAACGAAATAGAAAACGCCAAAACGATGTAATATATCGTGATTCATGAAAAAATTTAAAAAAAAATTCAATAAAAAAAAGCCGGAGCAAAAATTAAAAACAAATTTAAAAAAATTATTATCAAATTAGAGTCTGTTCAAGATTACTGACGTTAACTTTTAACATCGACTCGAGTATACGAGCAACACTTCTCTTAAACCTTCAATAGGTATTCATTTGTGGAGCTTACCGGGTCTCCTCTCCCTAGACACTAACTTTCGATCGCCTTTGGTCTTGGGTGTCTGCTCATCTTCTACCAGACTACCAAAGATTATCATACTTACTTTTATATTTTCTATGTACAGTCCTTGATCTGTTGTTCTATCGATTGTGTAGTAACAAATACTTTTTACCGGAAATTAGCCAATGTCTGCAAAAAAGTCAACTACCCTTTTACCCAGAAAGCACAAAGTAGAGGTGTAGTTGTCACCTTGATGCAGAACCGTGCCAACCGGGGAAACATTGAAGCACAAAAAAATTAAATCACAAAAATTAAACGTGAACATTTTTGAAGAGTTAAAACAACAACCAAACTTTTTTGACAGTCGCCGCACCTGGCATCTTTAAATATCATTGAGTTGACTTTTAATCGTCAGATTTCAGAGTCAAAACATCAATTATTAAATAAAATTTTATTGCCTAAATCCCTACAACATATGTAACTTTATTAAAATGTCTTAGGGTTAAGTTTAACCCTAGACTACAGGATATTTTTCACACAACCTTATTATACTAAAGTAAAGAAAATATCTCCATAAAATCGGCAAGTTCGAAAAAAAGCTATTAAATTGCTAAAAACTTTAAAAGCCGTAAAAATTATTTACATAAACTTAATACTTTTACACCCTCACCTTGTGTACAACATAAATTTAACATCATCCTTCTCGTTAATTTCACAGCAATTTGAACAGAAACCTCTTGGTGTTGGACTATAAAATATGGGCGAGCCAGCTGAAATGAAAAAAAAACACATAAAATAAATTAAAAGCGATCATAAATGACATTTTCAACATGTTGAAGTACTGGCTTTAGTAAAAACTTGTGCTTCTTAGCCAGCGTTGCCAAATGTGCAAACTTTTATTTGAAAATCTGTTTTATTTTCTTCTGCAAATTTTTCAGTTCCAAAAAAATGTTATGGCAACGCTGTTCTTAACCGTAATTGTACCAAAATACAGTACATGTGACCTTCTCCGAGAAAAGGGACCTAGTGTGTGAAAATGATATTTTGAGAAAAACGCATTTAAAGTTTCATAACGCATTATCAATGTGAACACCCCTTCAGTTGGGAGATACGATTTGGTATGGTTAGTTATGATTTGGTGCCGACTTTGGTGACGTCATGCCTACACCCTTTTATGTACCAGAATCCACTCTTAAGTCCAAACCCGTTTTTCGACACACTAGGTCACTTTTCTCGGAAAAGGTCACATAATTTGATTTTACCAATTTTATTATTAGAAAATTAAATGTATGTGGAAAAATTAAAAAAAAAAAAATCAAATTCTTCGTCTTTAGGATGGGCAGAAAAATATTTAGGGACACTTAAGAAGATCCTCAATTATTGAATAAAATAAATATTTCGTATTTTCTAGGAACTTTATAATTTCCAAAATACTAAATCGATTTTCGTACAATATTTATTGTGGACATCTTTAAATTGATATCTTTTAACTGCAAGCTTGTCAAACCCGGCTGTATAATAAGAGTGTAATAGGGTTAACAAAGAGTGCTGTTGCCTATTAATTACATAGATTTTGAAAGGTTTAAAATTTTGTGTCGTCATTCAAAGTTGTAATAATCTTGAAATATCCAAATCCAATTGATATAAATCTATTGTTCGTTATTTCAACGATATGACATCAAAAACATTTAGTAGCTTTCAAAATCAAAAACAAACCAACAACGAGTTCATGTTTAAAATTTTACAAATGACTTTTTAGAACTACACTCGTACTTTTTCCGACAAACTTTAGTGAAATAATTTACAATTATATTGAAACTTAAAAAGTATATTTGCATTCACAATATTTGTTAAACAATATTAATTGAATTGTTTAAAAAACTAATAAAGTTTTTATTTCGTGTAAATTAAAGTTTTTAATTGTTGTTGTCGTTTTTTATTGTCATATTTCACCCTGAACTTGAACGTGAAATAATATTAAACAAACCAAAAAAAAAAAAATCAATTAATTAAAACGAGCTTAAAAAAAGAATTATCATTCATAACAGGTAATGGACGTTTCAATAGAAAAGGGGAAGTTAACCGCATAGAAATACGTGCAAATCAAGGCAGTTAGCATATTATTGCATACAAACTAAACACAAACACACAGCAATATTTTGCTGATTCAGCTGCAGAGAAAACAAAATCCAGCTCAATACCAGTAGATGGTATGGTATGGATGCACCCTACACTTATTCTGTGCAACTACATAGACTTTTCCCAATGTGTTATTGTTTTCTGAAAGCAGTCGTAGTTTTTTTTTTCTAAAATTTTGGATTTTTGAAAAAGTTTCTTTATTGATTTCATTGTAATATACATACATACATACATATGAGCCGTTTATTTTGAAAGTGGCATAAGTCACTTTTTTTTGGTTGATTGAAAATTTTTTACAAATGAAAACTTATGCCACTTTCAAAATAAACGGCTCATATATCCACAATATATTTATACTGATATTATCTCTATTTTTATTAGGATTTTCATTCACATTTTTGCGACAATTTTTTTTCAATTATTGGTGCAAGTTTTTATTTTTCTCTTAGGCCTACTTAACAAATTTAAAAATATTATTTTCCATCTGCAAGTATTGAACTTAAACAAAAATAATATTCATTTTCTAATCTAGATTTTCATTTCTAATAAAAATAGTAATTTATTTTAAGAAAACGAACTTAAGCCTGACAAATTAAAATTTCTTTGATTAAACATCACTGAATTCGACAAAAAATTCATAACTTAAATCTATAAACTTTATAAAACAGTGCCAGTGATCGTGGATAAAGGTGGATGAAAGAATTTTATAAAATAGTACAAGAGATAGTGACTAAGTCCATGCTTTCTGATTAAAATATCGTCGATCATGCGAGAGTATAATTTTTAAAATGCATAAGATTACGTATGATATACTCGTGCTATACAATAATTAATTACATATCAAATTTAATCTATAGTTATATTATAAATAGTTAATGTTTGTATGAGGTTATCTCCGGAACAACGGTTTTCGAATGACAACTTGAAACGTCTTAGAATGTGGACCGGAGGCGATTAGCTACCCTACTCAGGAAGTATTTACCATCGTCTTAGCAGAATGTAAAGTAAAAATAGTACTTTATTTATGTGAGTACGGCAAATGGCTAGCATTCCATATGTCTGCCTTTCAGTCCATCTATACGCCCTTTAGTCCATCTATACCCCCTTTAGTCCATCTGCCCGTTCTTTCCTTGTTCGAAAGCGAAAAACACAATGTTTGCTACACTTTGGCGGGGTAAATTTTTGAACCGATTTTGATAAAAATCAAAAAATGTCTATAAAAGCATTTAGAATACATGCCTTTTCACAGCTAGGTCCGGAAGCCATGCAGTGTAGGGGCAACATTTCCGCCCCTTTAAAATTATCGAAATGGTTTTGATGAAACTGAAAACACATTTAGATGGTCTTGCAAAAAGATACATAATTAACATCTTTCATTGAAAACTAGGAACGGGAGAGAGCTAGGGGTGGGGCAATTTTCGCCTATCTGTTACTATTTAAAAGAATTTGATTAAACTTAAAACACTAGTAGATCGGTTTCCAAAAGGACGTTCCGCTTTCCCGAAACCATTTGAGATGAAAATTAAAGTTTATATTGGATATGCGTCTTCAAGAACACAGAAGTTTAGTGTTTTGTAGATTTCTCGGATTAGGAAGGGCTACGGGCAATACGAACGAAAATTTAACTTGTATTTATCTGTAGGCCAACTATATTTTTTTTTTTAAAAGTTGGTCTAAGACAGGACAATTCTATGGGTAGACGCCGCTATCACAGTTAATCTTAAATAAATAAATGTATATTAATTGGAATTTTTAAATTACTACAAACTGCTTTATTATTATTATTATTATTATTATTATTATTATTATTATTATTATTATTATTATTATTATTATTATTATTATTATTATTATTATTATTATTATTATTATTATTATTATTATTATTATTATTATTATTATTATTATTATTATTATTATTATTATTATTATTATTATTATTATTATTATTATTATTATTATTATTTTTATTATTATTATTATTATTATTATTATTTGTTATTATACAGGCTAAAGTTCGTAAAGGTTAATAATCAGAGAAATATTAAATAGACATTGTTAAAATATTTTGAACAACAAAGGAACAATTTAATATCTAAACACATCCCTTTAGATTTCAACTACACTGGCCGAATAGAACAAACGTTGTTTTCGGTAGAAGCCACTAAACCTCGTCAGTATTCATGTGCAAATGCTTTCAATTGAGATTCTTCCAAAAGTTTTGTTTTTTTTTTTGTGATATTTCAGATTTATTAAGGAACAAACCCAAAACCTCTAAATGGAAGGATTTTTATCATGAACAGTTTTTTTTTCGCTTTTCATAAGACAGTCTATCAACATCATTTTCCAAAATGGTTTACAAAATTATCTGTTGCTTACAGAAAGTCTCGAGGCTAGATAACGCATCATCTGCTGGCCCACCCACAAAGATCAATTTGTGTTAGATGGTATTAAAAAAACCTTTTTAAACATACAAACACGTTAAAGTTGTGTAAAATTTGTCAATTATTTTAGCTTATCTTCCCATTATTCAGTCAATTTAAATAAATTCATTACACGTATTCAGAAAACGTGATTTGAATACATACGTTTATTTTTGTATAAGAGAAACAGATTTATTATCTTTATATACATGTATTTGAATGAGTACAATCATGTACATGTGTTTGTAGTAGTGGTGTTATTGACAGAAGCAGCAGCAGCAACAGTTGTACCAGCAGTAGCAGCAGCAGCGATGTTAGCCGCACTTAGAATGTGTCCAAATATTTAGTAACATTATCAGTTTTGTTTTTATCTTTAAATTAATTGCAATTAAAATAAATTTTGTTGTTAGATTTATTTTTTTTTTTTTTTTTTTGTTGCAACCGATCTCATTAATTTAAATTTATTTCCTAATGATTAATTTTAATTAACAGAAAAAAAACTGTAAAATCAATTGAATTTCAAAACAACAAAAAAAAAATCATTGTCAATGTTCTGAAGATCATGTTTTAAATATTTAATTCTTATTAGAGGATTTATGTTTGAAGGCATGTATGTATGTCTTGCATGTTTATGTGTGTTTGTGTGTGTACGTAAATATACAATAATCATCTCTGCAACACTCTGTTTTTTTTTTGTTTAGTATTTAAATAAAAGTTTTGTTTAAAATATACTAAATTTTTTAAACTATATCATGATATTTATTTACATAAGAGTATTTACGTATTTTTTGTTTTTTTTTTGTTTATATTTTTTTTTTCTAGTTTTGAGTAATGTTTAACAACAACAACAGCAACAACAGAGATGCGGAAATGAACGTTTTTGTTTGCCAGAAGTTTGCCGGCAACTTTTGTTTGTTTTTTTTGTTTCTTTTTAATTTTATTTAATAAATTAATACTCTTTTCGTTTAAATATTAACAATTAAAAAAAATTGGTACAAAAATTGGTTTTATATTTGATTTAAAGATCTGCTGGTAATTTTGTTAATTAACAGAGCAAACAAAAGTTCATGGAAAGTTTAATATTTTTCTTACTTAATTTAAGTTCATCGGCATTTCAAGATATTATAGATTAATTTACAAAAACTTTAAAAATCGTATATATATATTAGTTTGCAATTTATTTTTGTAATTTTATAGAAGTCGGTGTAGAGGTGATATTTTGCTCTCCTACAGGAAATAGAATTTGTCAAAGGAAACTTCACATGACAGGTGCCTGAAACAACTTAAGAAAGTTTGTAACAGAGCCGCTGTAACACTACTGTAAAACTTAACATTTCCATTCTAAATTATTATCTGGAAATTGATGGATATGTATCCAGAAAATCACCACAGCACTTGTAAATACATGCATATAATTAGTTTCGGAAAGGGGGTGTTCACATATTATGTAATACCACTTCTTTAAAAAATATTTAAAAATTTGTTTTCTTTGGAATAAAAATTAATTTCAATGTGGTCTTTGGTCTCGGTAATCAGAAAACATTTTTTTTGTAGGACCCTTCTCATACAATGTATTGTACCAGAAGTTAGGGCGTGGGATAGGCTAGAAAATATAAATGTTGAAAATGAAGAAGAACACTTCATTCTTTTACAACTCTGCTATTGATCACTTTTATAATATTTAGAGCAGTGCTGCAACGCCTCTGGTATTGAGTAGAAGCAATAACTTTCTTGAAGAGTATAATCAGAAATTTTAGTAATTGTTTTACATCGAGGAGGGCGCTGTGCTGGAACAGTATTAATCGCTGTCGGAAGTGTTCTACCTTCTTCACGCCGACTTGTTCTGACCAGGGTTAGAACCCAGGTAATATATCATTCATTGTTTGCTTAGCAGTCAACAGCGCCCTAAAACGAATTAATTTATCTATCTATCTATATAATTCACAGACAACAAAAAAAATTTTGTGACAAACTTCATGCACATGTTATACAACCGATTTTGACAAAATTTATACCAAACTAAAAATAATTACTCACACAAGTGAACAACTTATTGTGGTTTATTATGCGATCGGTATTTTGGGATATATAAAGTTACTTTTTTGATAATTTCTCTATCATCGTTAAAAAAAAAAAAAAATATTTACATCTACAATACGGTCGATTGTGTCGACCGGTAGTTATCCTAATATGATATCGACTAATAAATCTAGAGCAATATAATCGGTATACCCATCTATATGGGTAAATAAAAGTTAAATAATAAAATTTGCTTGACTTACCCAGTAAAAATGTATAAATTCCGCACAAAGCTGAGGTGGCCTGCAAGGCCATGATCTCTTCGATTCAATAAAATCCTGTTTCCTTAAGTTTATTTGTTTAACTTTGATTATAATCAAATATTTTACAAACCATTAAAAGTCAATTTGGAGAAGTTATGAATTAAAGATATTCACTTTTAAACTTTATTCAAATAATTTCCAATTGATTGAAAACAAAAATTTCAATTATAAAACTATTATTACTTTAGCTATACTTTAGTTGTAAATTAATTAGAAATAAAACTGATGTTTTAGCGTATATTTCTGCTTCTAAATATAGAAAGCTTTTGAGGGTATTGTATTAAATGTTACTCTTTCTTAGTAGGGAACACTGTTCACTTTTATTCCGAAGATTCTGTAAAAAATTCAAATATGTATAAGAAGAGTGTATGTATGTATGTTTGTGAATCTAAACATTGAACATTTTTGCTAGTTTTGTATTGATCGTTACTCCTTTTTAGTATTCTTTAGTATTAATTTTAATTGTTTGTTTTTAATACTGAATGTCTTTTTTTTTTCAATCATAAAAAGAGGCATACGTTTGTATTACTAAACATTAAGAATTTTTACTAGTTTTGTATTGAATGTTACTCTTCCTTAGCACTCTTAAATACAAAGTTTATTTCATGAAATTATAATAAAAACTTCATATATAAGAATAACATATGCTTGCGATGCTAAAAAATTGAAAAGTTTAAATTTGTATTGAACGTTACTCCTTCGTAGTATGCTCTTTAGTTGAGTTAAGTTGTTGAAGTTGTACTAAAAAAAGAGTGCATATATTTGTCTTCCAATATTGAAACGTTTGTATTGAACGTTACTTTTCCTTAATCATTTTAGCTGCTAACATCTCATTAAATATATCAATTATAAGAACAGCATACATAAGTATTTCTAAATTTCCAAAAATGTTGCTACTCTTATATTGAACGTTGCTGTATCTTATTTTTCTGCCAGAAGTAGAACCAAAAGTTGCAATTATAAAAAAAGCGAACATTTCCAATTCTATACAATGTAAGGTTTTGACAGTTTTGTATTGAACGTTACTATTTGTCTTGTGGTTTATTAACATAATGAAATGAATTGAAAAAATTTCATTAAAATTGTGACTTATAAATAGAAATTATACTTGGTATTTACTATGTATATTTTGTTTTTTTGTATTGAGTGTTACTTTATTTTATATATGATCCACTGCTTATTTGATTTGCCATAGCCATATTAGAAATTTTATACTTCATATATTTAAAATCAGAGTTAATACGAGTATGCAACTCCAAATGTAACAAATTTTTGTCGGTCTTGATATGCATCAATAATGGCTGAAATCGTTCTAAAATCCAACCATATTAAAAGAGATATTTTAAACATTTTTCAAATACGAAATAGATTAAGACTGTATATTTTGTAACAGTTTTATCAGTTTTAAAAATATATGTATGTATTGATTGTTACTTATAGTTGATTTAATATATTGGAAATTTATTATTTATAATATGGCGTTTTTTATTGAAACTCGACAAAGTGTTTATTAAATTCGAATAGGAATGTGATTTGCCCATAAAAATGTATTGAACGTTACTTTAAAAAAAATTATATATAACTGGCTTTGAGTTGACAAGAAATGAGATTCTTCGATTTACATATACACCTAAAAAGTGTCACTTTTTCAAGATTATTAGCGCAAACGTAGTACAGAAAGATAACTTTCAATACACAACTATTTTCCTTTTTGGTTTAGTTTTTAGAAATAAAAAATTTCCGTAAGCGCTAAACCAGCGTTCGATTTAATTCTTACGATGATTTTCAAGACGTATTTTTTAAATTATCTCTTTTGTTATATTCGGCTTTTTACGTATTTTATCTTAATTAATCAATTACTACGTATTTGTGATATTTTTGCAATTAATTTTATCAAAAAATTTTTATTCAAATTTGTAAATCAATAAAATTTAACTTTTTCCAATTCAGTAAATAAGTTTTTGGCATTTTAATTTTATTCTTCGTTTTAGTTTTCTTTTTTTAATATTTCTGCTTTTCCGTTATCGAAACTACAATATTCATATTTATTATTCTAATCTTTTTTATTTGGGCTTTCAATTTATTCCATTTAACGTAACAATTTTCATAAATTTTCAAAATTCTTAAAACTTTACAAGTATTATTTCACAACCGAAACATTGCGCGTTTCAAAACAAACTGATTGCTGTTTAAAACTTGCAAAATGACAAAACATAACGAGAAAGAACATCGAAACTAACAAAAGAATTCTACTATTTAATAGCACGAGCAATAAAAAGTAATAAAATCGACTGTAAAAAAAAATTATAATGAAACAAATTTTTTATTTGCCCCCTTTGCCAAGAAGTCGACAGCAAGAGGAAACGAAATGAAATTAAAATAACCAACAACAACAAAAAACAAGAATTAATAAAAATACGAATGTATGTATTTTAATGTAATGTCAATATAACAAGCCAAAATTATTACCAAAAAAAAATACTAGACAAAAACAAATAATGGAAAAAAACACATCAAGCAGCCGCATGGAAATACAAAAAGAAAACAAAAGACTTAAACAACAAACTTTAATTGTTTGTAACTCAGCCCTTCTCGCTCATACAAAAACGCACACACAAACGCATACATACACACATCTTCATTTGCCGCTCTATTAATTTATTATGCGTAACGTTTATTTAATGAATCCAATAATGAATTGTTTTGTTCAATTTATTGCAAACATAAGTTTTATTGTTTTGATGTCACTTAAAAAGGACAAAAAAGTTTTTTCTTAAAATATTATGAAATTTTTACAATATGAGGAAGTATTTTAATTTTGCTTTGCTGGTAACGTGAGAATTTTACAAAAAAATAACACTAATTTTATGATAATTAAATGTGTACTACTGAAATTTTTTTTATGTTAGAAAAAAAATAGGCACTGCTTTTTATTAGAGATGTTTACAATGTTTTTAACGAAAACAAAATTAATTATTTGTTAAATCACTTCGCAAAATGTTAATTTTATTCACTGTGAGATATTAAAAAGTTCTTTATAAAAAGATAGAGACGACATCAAATTAACAACTTGTCAGATCCTCACTTGTCATAACATGTCTTGTCAAGTCTTGACTTTGTATGTGTGTATGTATTTAGGTATTTTAAAGTTTTTTTGGATGCTTAAATGTTTGTTCCACTATAACGCGAAAACCACTCAATAGATTTGGAAGAAATTTTAACCAGATTCAAACGTAGGATAGTTTTTAAAGAGTAAAATACGGACAATTTGGTACGTTTTATTTTTGTATTAATTTTTATAAACTAAAATATTTTCTGAGGGCTAAAATGTGAATAAACTGCTACTTTTGGTACTTTTTTAATTTTTGGTACTTTTTTCTATTGCAACTTTTTTTCTTTAGAAATTCTCTTAATGAATTTGAAGAAAATTTGATAGACGCATAGCATGTTAACAGATAAAAATTTAAGGTACTTTTTAATGGGGAAAAAAGGGACAAATTGGTAATTTTTATTTTTCTACAAATACTATTTAAATTAATATACTCTCTGAGTGATGAAATGGGAATAAACTGGTTCCCTTGGTAGTTTTTTACTCATGGTACTTTTTAATTTTTGGTGCTATTTTACTTTTGCTACTTTTTGTATTGAGAAATTCTCTGAATGGATTTGTATGAAATTTGGTAGACGGATAGCATGTGATCTAGATTGCTGCATAGCGTACTTCTAAAAGAGTAAAAAATGGACAAAGTGGTCGTTTTTATTTTTGTACTAATATATTATAAGTTAATATATTTTTTGAGAGCTGAAATGCGAATAGACTCGTACTTTTGGTTCTTATTTACTTGTGGTACTTTTTCTAATTTTTGGTGTTTTTTTTTTACTTTTGATACTTTTTGACTTTTGAGAAATATTCGTTAGTTACTTTTTAATGGGGTAAAAAAGGGACAAAATTTGTAGTTGGTATTTTTACTAATATTTTCAAAAATTAGTATACTTTCTAAGGGGTGAAATGAAAATAAAGTGGTGTTAATATATCTTAATAAAAAGAAACAATTAGTTTGAATGTTTGTAAGACACTAATCAATTTTTAAAAATATCTTTGCTAAAAATACTAACAATGATAATCTTAAAACTAATAAAGTACTCAGGTGTACGTTTCATACCTTAAACACATGAAAGTGATAATAAGGGTTACTTTTCAATGTCATGTGTAAGATAAGATGTATGTATGTAGCATAAGTAAATATAGACCAATAAAATGTGTCTAGGCTAAGTAAACAAAATGTATGTAGACTAAACAAATATAAGCCAATCCTAAAGTAATATAAAATGTGTCTAGCCTAAGACTAGACTAAACAAATACTAAACACAGTTTAGTTCTTAGACACATTTATCTCTTAGCCTAAGTATTTCATGTTCAATTAAATTGAACAAATGGTACTTTTTGTACTTATGTATTTACTTTTTTACTTATACTACTTTTTCTCTGGAGAAATTTTCTTAATGGATTTAAATGAAATTTGTTAGATTAAAATATATTGTACTTTTTAAGAGATAAAAACGGGACAAATGGCTACTTTTGGTAAGTTTTGGTTTTTTTTTTAAATACATATTTTTTAAGAAAATTGAATTTCTAAGAAAATTCTTAAACCGCCTTCGTTTGTTTTGCTGAAAATGCATAAAACTTCAGATAATTTGTTAAGGTCTTCTATATTTTTATATATTTTTCTGTTGCACTTGAACTTCATTATAATAATCGAACCTGATTTTAATTATAAATCATATAAAAATTTATCTTGTTATTAATTCCATTTAATGGAATTAATGCACATTTTATATACGAGTATATTTAAATGTTAAATAAAACCATAATATATTTAAAAAAAAAGTTTTTTCCAACAAAATGTAAAAATTTCCAATACTCATTCATTAACACTTGTAAGAAGAAGAAATACAGATGAAAAGATCTTTACAGCAAAAAACAAAATGTGCTAACAAGTTAGACCTTAACTCATCGTCAAGTATGTGATTATAAAATGAATTTCAAGAGTTGTTTAAACCGCAACATTCGTTATTTACTTGACATTCTTGAGTGTTTGGCTTTTTTAAATCAATATTTTGTTTACAAACTGATTTGTGAGTTTTTACGAACAAATAACAGAGACATTTAACTATGAAAACAATTATTTTAAGTTTAAAAATTTAAGACATTCATCGTAAATGTTTTTTTTAATATACTGAAGATTTTTGGTGATTTTTTGTCATGAACTAATAAAAAATTAGCAAACTATGTTTATTTACCTTTTCTTACTTTCTTAACTAACAAATAGGGAAATTGTATCAAGCACCTACATACTTACATATTTACAAATAAAAATATATGATTGACGTAACCATTATATAATACATACACTTTTGAGAGAAAATCTGTGCTAACTATAGTATTGTCATATGCAACAATAATATGATGGCATACAACCTTATGCCATCTATTCTATGTAAATATTATATGACTTAAATACAAATCACAAAAATAAGATGTTATTTCTTAACCATATATATGATATTTTTAACTATAGTTTTGTTAGAAAATACCTACAGCAACTAAGCTGTTGGATTTTTTAAATAAAATCACAAATGACAATTTTTACTTTTCCGTATGTTGGATCTAAAGTAAAACTTAATAACTTTATTTTCAAATAGGTACACACATACATATTTATTTTCATTTACACAAATGCATATATACAAACATATGTACTAAAACATCAGACAGAAACTTGCCAACATTAAAAAAAGAAACTGAAAGAAAATCATTTTTTAAAACAGCTAGTCATGTTCTTTTTATAACCAAAGTTTGATTAGAAATAATATGGTTGTGTTTTTAAATTGAATTATGACTATAGTCACAATTTTTTTCAGCACTATCTATTGTTATATTCAACAAAGTTTTTATTATATTTGTATGTTTATTATTTCGTAACCTTATTATAGCTAACAATAGTTTAAAACAACAATAACATTGTTGTCACAACTATAAACTGTATTAGAAAGCATGACATTGTTGACGCAATTATATCACAATCATATATTTTCTTTGAGTGCATACGCTACTTTTTGATTATTATATCGTTACCTAAATATAAAAAGGCCCTAATTCAAGTTTTTTCCCAAATCGCGGATTTATCATATTTCGAAAGGTAAAAAAAACCTCTTAGTTATCGAGATTTGAAAAAAAATTGAGTTGGGGCCTTTCTATATTAAAAGGTAACGATATGACTCCTTTATGTAACTAAGGTAGCATCGTCACTATTTGATGCATTTCTATTGGGTTTTTTAAATAGAAGACCTGAGGAATTCATAAAGTGTTGTTGCTAAACTTTGTAATTTTTCTTGTTGCTTGGTGTAATCGTTTATTTTCGCCTCGGACAATTACCGGCAATCTGTTCAAAAATTCTTAATCAAAATATTTAACTCAATTAAACACACACGGAACTAAAGAAACATTTAAGTTTTTTTCAGACTTAGCCGATGTACACAATTTATTATTCACCAACGATCGCATACAATGTGCAAAAATAGATTTAGCCTTTTTTTATAAAAGCACGCGTTTAGATTCTGAATAAAAAAAATATGATTTAATTTTAATATTATTATTTTAAAAATATTCATAATATGCTTTTGTTTTACAATAAAATCGGAAGACAAAAACTACAAATTGATACTGTGTGTGACGAGCATAATAATGAGTTCGAGCATAACTTTCAGAGGAAATTGAATGAGAAAGAAGAAAGTTTGATAGAAATTTTTTAACAGTTAATCTCTATTTATAACAATAAATGAGTTTGACTATAAGCCCAGTGCAAAATCACTAACAAATCACAAAAAAAAAAATAAAAAAATTGCAACTAGAAAAAGATTTCGATAAAACCTGCAAAAAAATTTATAATTTTCTTTTTTTTTTCTTAAAAAGATATTTAAAAAACAGGTAGATATTTTTTCAAATTCAACATTTGCGAAATAAAGCTTTTGAACTAAATCACGTTTTGTGACTTGTGACGTTATTGCACCCAAGGCGATTTGTTTATACATGAAAGTCAATCATGACATCAAAGGTCAAAATTCAAATATTTTCCAAATTCACCATATTTTCCAATTCAAACACTCGCCAATTTTGCGTTGATTTTTTTGAAAATCGTAATTTGAAAATATTTTTTTTTCCTTTTTAATTAGGACCAGCACTCAGGGGATGACCCCTACGTATGCAGTGCACTGTGCCGGAACTCAGGGAGAGGGATAGGGTAGAGAAGATAGATGTTGAAAATTTAGAAGACTTAACTCTTTCACAACTTTTTTTTTTGCGTTATGTTAATTTTCTTAAGTCAGTGTTGAGGCGCCTCCAGTGTTAAGTAGTCGCATTAACTTTGTTAAGCTTTGTTAGCAGGCATTTTATTAATTGTTTTACTTCACCGATGTTTCTGCTAACCGACGAAGGAGGGCGATGCTGTGTACATTAACTTCGAACAGTATCAATGGCTGTCGGAACAGTTTTTCAGTGACCAGTGATATGCCTTCATCACTTAAATAGTCCGACAACAATTAATACAATGTCTCATTAATGTACATTAGAGAAATTAATGATGTTGATTGACTTGCTCTGGCCATGGTTTGAACCCAGGCCCCAATTCATTGTTTGATTAGTAGTCAACGCGCTAACCACTTAAGCCAACACCACCCAATATGTGAATATGAAAAAATATTTTATGAACGAAAATATTAAATCTTCTACATTCTGGGAATAAAATGATGGCATTAAAAATTTCTTGTAATATATGAAGTAGAGATGCCATTCGAAACTGGGGTTTCTAAACACTGGGATTTGGGATGCGGAAATAGAGTATCGTAATAATAAACAGGGTTTTCAGTATTATCTGGATTTCTTTACAACGAAAAAAGTTATTAAGACTAGAAATGTTACTTAATTGAAAGCAATATGCAGTTTAAAGAAGTTATTTAAATATTTAATAGCAGAAGCGTTGAAACACTGGTCTAATATTAAGCAAAACTGTCCAATACCAGAGTTATTAAAGAATTGTAATATTTTTTCAAATTTCCACCATCTGTCTTCTCTACACTATAACTTTTTTAAAGGATAAAAGGATTTTTCTACGCAATGAAAGAAATTGATATTTTCATGCGGAATATCCCTGTTTTCTTCAGTAACATCACCTTTTACGGAGAATAGTTTGAATAATATTTAATTTAGAGAATTTTTTTAGCTTAAAAACTTTCTTATATTTAAATTTTATTTTAATTAAAATTTGTTACTTAAAGTTGAACATTGCAAATGCCTCTAAAATTTTTAATTTGAAATTATAATATTAATTTTAGTAAAGTTAAAAAACAATGAGTACTGTAAAGTTTTTGCTGGGAAATATTTACAATTAATTCATATTCTCAATAAATAACAAAGAATCACGAAAGCATTAAATTAAAATACAATAGATTTACAGTTAAATTTATGGTGAGGTTGAATAATTTAATCAATTTTTTTCACATACACTAACAAAAAGTTACAAAAAATTAAACAAAATAAAAACTAGCAAACGCAAATTTAGAGGAAGTTAACAACAATAAAAATAGTATATTTTCTTAGAAACAAGTGATATAGACCAGCAATTCATTTTAAACATTTAAAATGCAACTTTTTAGAAAGTTTTTTAAAAAAAAAATTAAAAATATATTGAAAATATTGTAATATAATTAAAAGCTCTTATTTTCCTTTGCAATTTTCCTATTCAAAACCTGCGCTTTGGGATGTGAAACCATTCTTCAAGTTATGTGAAAGTTTCTTCAGAATGCAGTATTCTGATTAAAGAAGTAAAGGCAGTGCCCCAACCATCCATAAAATAAATATTAATTTTCAACTACATACGAGTATGTATTTCAAAACTTTCCGCAAACATTGAGTTGCCGTCACAATACAATATTTTGGTTAGGAAAAAAAATGCTTAATATATAAAGAGCTTTCTTAAGGCTTTTAAGAATGCTTTAAAAAATATTGAAAAATAAACAACTTATTGAATACAAAAAAGTAAAAAGCTCTGTGAGCTTTTCATAATTCACAACAGTCTTTTTACCAAATCTATTATGTAGAGTTGTAGAATGATTGTTTCTGCCTCTTTGGCTAAAATTAAGAGCCACTTTGCTGTACTAAAAATGTTGGTTACTTTGTTGCTGGTTCTAAATTATTTAAAATTTTTTTAATACTAAAAGAGCTTTCTAGAATGTTTAAAAAATCTTTACATATAAAGTTACTTCTAAGCTTTCTCAAAGGTTTTTCAAATACTCTAATCTAAAAGTTTTGATAGAAACAAACTTTTAAGCTTTCAAGAAGCTTTTTTTGAATTACCAGAAACGACACCAATTCAAGTCTGAAAAATTTTTGTTATTCCACTCTAAAGTAATTTCTAGACTTTTTAAAAACTTTTGAGAAGTTATAAAAAAAATTTTTATATATATGATAAAAGCAAAAAGTTTATTACATACATAGTTTTTTGCGTAAGTTCGAACATCAAAGTATATAAAATCTTTAGCTAAAACTAAAAAAAAAAACATTTTTGGATATTTCAATTTGGCTAATTTTCTGAAAGCTTAAAGCTATTTTCTTTATGTTAAATACTTTTAAAAAGTTTTAATGACAATTTTTCTTCGACCATTTATGGTATAAATGTTTAGATATGTCTTCAAAATTATTTCAATTTTTTTTTTAGCAATTAATAGTTTAAATATTTGCTTTTTGTGACAATTTTTGTTAATATTGTTATTGGTTATTGTTTTGGTATAAATGAGAAATTATTATTAAGTTCAGTTTTATTGAATTAATGAAAATTCAAATTATTAAGAGTTTTTATTTTGAAAACATTAGTATATTTAATCAGATTAGCAGAACGTATCAGTACACCGATTTCAAGGTCGCTACACCTCTCATTAGCGTTCGCTTGACAATATTTACAATTGATGTAAAGTGGATACTAATTGGGAAAAGTATCAACTATTTAACCCAGTTTTCAACAGAAATAGAATACGAGAATTAATTTAATTTCTTGAAGGAGTTACACAAAATTGAACGAAATATTGAATTTATAATGTACATATGTGCTTAAAATTTTATTAAATAATAATTCGATTATAAAAAGCTTTTTTTGTACAGCTTTCGAAAAAGCTTGTAAGGAAATTTTTGGAAAACACTCAAACATTTTTTTACAAATAATTATAGCAAAATTTTAATGTTTTTACAAAAAGCTTTTGTTTAAATTTTTATTTAAAACATTAAAGACTATTTTCGTAAAAAGTGCTATCTAGAAATCTATACAGATGACGTTAATTTTGTCCACCAAATATTGTATAAATCATTTGTAATAATTGTTATAGACAAAAGCTCCCAACCAAATTCGGTTCTGAACTAGCTAACTTCATTTCAAGTATTGGAAACTATTCCATTTAACAAACAATTTTATAATACTTTTACTTGAAAGTGATTTCTAAATTATCAGGAAGGAACGAACTTAAAAGCTCTCATTCAAAATCTCAATCACAAACGAGTCTAAAGTCCTTCTTCTGATTAATGTTAAATTTAATGTTCGAAGAACTCATCTTTAGGAAATATTTAAATTCAAGCCAGTAAGATAAAGGTTTTTTAATTACATATTTTTCTATTTGCTAATTTTTTATGTTCAAAATCTACAAAGATGTACAGAATGCTCGTTTAGATATTAATTTTAATAATAACCAACCCAGTACTTTAAATTGTCTTTTATGTTTTGTTTATTATTTTCTACGGTAGTTTTCTATTCATACAACTTTTAATTATCTGGTAATAATGATAGTAATCATAAACATAATGAAAATTTTAGTTTCTTTGCCGGAAGCCCACTATGATTTGTTAAGTTATTGAAATTGGCTGGGGACACAAAAACTTTGTTTATTTTTTTTTTTTTCTTGTTATTTTTCTTGTTTTTTATTTTTTGCAAAGCATTTTAATTTATTTATTCAAGTTAAGTAAAATAGTTACTATATTCTGTACGATTTAAAAAAATATAGCAAAACAAAATTTTGCACATAAAAATAATAACAAAAACAATCGCATGGTTGAATGACCGATGTGTAGCGTGTTGAAGTTTATATTTCTGTTAATATTTGAACTAAAAATTTTAAAATTATTTATCATTAAACTTGGCCAAGGTGAACTGCCAGCTACGCCCCTGATTGAGTCTAAAGAAATTGATTATGCAAAAACGTCACGCAGTTATTGAAAACTTTGCTACTCTTTCGCAAAAGAGTTTCTTAGTTTCTTTATTTTACTTTTTATAAACAATAAACTACAGTGTTACCTCCTTAATCCGGACAGATATAGTTCAGATAAATTAATCGCCTGCACTACTACAGTTAAAAAAATTTGTAAACAAAAGAATATGTATGGATGAATTTTATAAAAAGAACCTTAAAAAAAGTACCATTTACAAAATATTACCTTTTAGAAAAAGAAACTTTTATGTAATTAAAGCCTTTATAAAACTGTACATTTAATAAAAAAGCACCTATAAAAATGTACCTTTTAATAAATCTAGTTCTTATGAAAAAGTGTTTTTATAAAAATGTGTCTTTTAATAAAAACTTAATTTTTATAATTAGTACCCTTAATAAAAATGTTCGTTTAGTGAAAAAAATACCTCATATTAACACATACATTCTACTAAAGAGTACCTTTTATTCATCAGTACCGTTAATAAAAAATACCTTTTATATAAAACAAACAATTTTATAAGAAATATTACCTTTAATAAAAAAGTACTTTGTATAAAAAGAGTCTTTTAAAAATGTACAATGAAAAAATGTCTTTTATAAAAAAATGTTATTAAAAAGATCCTTATATAAAAAAAGCAATTTTTATTAGCAAGAATGTACGTGATTTTAAAAGTACGTTTTATAAAAAAGCTACCGAAAATACATTTTACAAAAGAGTACCGTTTATAAAAATGTACCAATTGTAAAATAAGTGACATTGATACAAAAGTACTTACAAAAAAATTACATGGTACCTTTAAAAAAAAGTAGCTTTTCACAAAATAAGACGACCTTGTACATTTATAAAAACATTTTACAAAAGAAAAGTACATTTCATAAAAAAGTACCGTTTTTAAAAAAAGTACAGTTTCTAAAAAAAGTACCTTACATGAAAATTGCCCTTATAAAAGTGTTTCTCATGCAAAAATTTATCTTTTATAAAAAAAAAATTTGCTTCTATGAAAAAGTGCCGTTTATAAAAAAACTATGTTTAAATGTATGAGATTTTTTTCAATGGCAACTTCGTATAATATGAAATAACACACAGCCACATACACACTGACATAACGGTAATATTTTCCACACAAGAAATTCTCTTATTAATTAAGATTAAATTAATATTTAATTTAAAGAATGCTTTTAGGCCGCTCTTTAATTCTATTTATAATTTGTTTGTTTTTTTTTCTATTTTTCATTCTAGGATAAACTTTTAAGTAAACTAGAAGAAAGTGAACCTGACCCACCCACTTCACAAGAAGATGAATGTGTCATTTGTATTAATGCTCGAGCCACTATGCAAACCTCACCCTGCGGTCATCGTGTAGTCTGCCGACGTTGTTTTGTCAAAACTATCCAAAGTGCTGTAGCACAGAGACTGCTGCCACTGCGTTGTGTCATATGCAGGGCACGTGTAAATCGACTGACATCTAGTTCGGGGACATGGCGAATACAAGAATCGGCCAGTAGTTATTCAATGGGTGCCAAAAGTTGGTCCTCTGTGGGTGTAACAGCGGGAGGTGTTACAGCATCGGCTAGTTCATATTCTATGAATGATGCTCACAGTGGTCACCATGCGTTTTATATGCATAACACATCACGTTATCCGCGCAGTCCTAACGGTCGAGTCTCCCAATCGGACAGTCTATATTCGATGAGCTCGACGGGCTCCTCATCAGCGGCATCAGTTTTCTCAAAAACGTCTTCCATTTCAAGTGATTTGTGTTCACCTGCCTCACCCATATCACCCACACAATGTTCATATAATCAATCATCAATGATATTGAACAATCACCTGGCGCCACCGACGCCCAGCATATCACCTCATTCGCCAACTTCCACTTCGGGCTCGTTGTCACCTAAAGAAGTGGGTCATGCGCACTCTCATCATAGTGGCTGTCCATCAGGGTGTTCGGGTGCAGTGCCACGTAAGCCTTTAAAATCGCTAAGTAATTCATCTTCCAGTGGTTCGTGTAGCAGTAGCACGGGCAGCAATTTTAATGTAACATTTACACCTTCTACAACCAATACATATCCGGGTAGAAGACACGCTAAAGGACGTATAGTAGACTTGCAAAATCGTTTGCCGCCCATCAAAGAGTTTCGTAGTCCTGCCAAAGTGCCGCATCCTTCACCGGTTCATATAAGCAATCCAAGATTTCGGTTAGTATTGTCTCAAATATTCTTTAATACATATTATTTTTTTTTTTTTTCAAATATAAAACTGTGTATACTCGGTAGTTATGCTTCTTATACAAAACCCAGCCATCAGGGGGGTCAGGACATACATGCGGTTGCGAAAGCTACAGCCAGCATTAAGGAACCCAGTTCACCGCCTAAAAGGCCCATGAATATACACATAAGTGCTTCCCACAATGCATTGGCACCACCTCCGCTTAAAGCGGCTGGCACTAAAATTAGTCCTCTTGCCACCAAACACTCGCTAAATAAGTCATCGTATACCGCTTTATCATCATCGGAGAGAAAAGAGAAAAAATCTTTTATCGATTCTAATAAAAATAATATAAATTTGAAATTAACACAAACCAAATTAACAATTTCAACTACGAACAACAAATTATTAACGTCATCAATTAAATCTTCCTCATCAACGTCCTCCTCAGTGTCGGCCACAGCATCGAAATCATCATCATCATCATCATCAACAACGTCCTCATCTTCGTCCTCAGCCCATCGCACAACAGGCAATTCAACTTTAACAACATCATTTACAACAAGTAAAAGTTTTCCATTGTTTTGCAGCAACAATAATCACAGTAAGTGGATTTTTTTTTGTTTTTTGTTAAAAGTTTTTTTTTTAGCATTTTTCCATATAGTTTTTTCCACCGCTTTTGTTGCTTTTCATTTCGAAACACCCTACACCGCACCAATTGTTTAATTGTTTTTGTAAATATTTAAATAAGTGGAAAAGTTGAGAGTATTCAATTTGATGGAAGGTTTTTCCCAAGTAAAATTAAAGATTAGTGCAGCATTGTTGTTTAAGCGACTGCGAAAGTCTTGACCATAGTGTTCGTTTTGTTTGTGGTTATGGCCGGCAGTGTTGTCCCATCTACAGACTGTACTTTTGGTTATGTTTTTGGTAAAAGATTTTATTATACTTTTAACTAAAATCTGGGTTGTGTTCCTCACTATGGTCGTGCTTATAATCTTGAGAGTATTCTTTTGTCTAAAGTCTTGGTTAAAGTCTTAATTAAGTCTTGATTATGGTATCGTCTGGGCTATATTTTTTAACCAACTCCGAAAAAAAAGATGTTAGGGGCTGTGCACATATTACGTAACGCTCCAAGGGAGGGGTTAAAGATTTGTTACGGATTGGAAATTTTGCACTGAAAAATTATTAAAAAGCGTTATGGAGGGGGGGGGGCGGTATAAAATCTCTGAAAACAGCGTTACGTAATATGTGCACAGGCCCTTATCTATTCAAGGGTTTTTTTTTGGCAAATATTTGAACCTTCATAACACCATTTTTTATCGACCAATTTTCAAAAATGTTTTTTTTTTGTTTGAAAGGGGGCTGCTTGCAGTTGGGTCACAAAAATTAAGAGCTATTTATTGACCGATTTTAAAAAATGTTTTTTTGTTTGATCATGTTTCGGTTAGCAGGTTGCTGTGGATAAGAAAAATAGATTCCACCCCACTTGGTTCCTGATGTGGTCCCATTTCTGATTATGTTTGGCCCCATAAATTTGTTTTCTTAAATTTTTATTAAAGGTTTTCCAATACGGACTTTTTTTAAATAAAACGCAAACCATTTGAGATATTTCCAAAATTTTATGATCGACTTGAAATACAATCAAAACATTTATGAATGGAACTCGTCTACGTTCATATGGCCAGTTAGATGATCAGTGAAATAGTGCGTTCACAAATTAAATTCAAAGTTGTCAAGTACCTATTGGAAAACCCTTTATTTGCAAAAATTCCTGTGCTTACATCAAGTTCTTATCGTCAAACCAGTTCGTCCCAACTCTAATATTTAGTATAATCTTAAATTAAATAGATAGGTCTTTCACAAACCACGAATATAATGATTGTTCAAACTCTATATTCACCATCTTTTAAAGTTTTACGCTTTTGCGATTAGTTTTCGATTAGATGTCTTCGCAAACCTGAATTTAAAATATTTTTGTTAATATGTATTTAATTAAAAATCATGTACACAAATTAAGTCACCTTTTGAAGCTATCACTTTTTTTATATCTGAAATAGTGGAAGTACCAACCCCATATTTGTCAGCCAACATCCTTCCACTCATACCTTTACTAAGTTCTTCAACAATTTTTACTTTATCTAAAATAGATAAAGTCTTGTGTGCTCTCTTCACTGATGGCATCTTGCATCAAGACTAAACTAAAAACGTGCAAACATACTCATATTACACTATTCTAACTGTATTTTTCAAAGCATGCTGTGATTTGAATAAAAAAATAAAAACGTGTGTTATTAAATCCGGACTATAGAGTTGCAATCAATCTGGATTATAGAATACGCAATGAGCTGCAAAAGTCTGTCCGGATTACCGAATATTCCGGATTAGTGGAGTCCGAATTATCGAATTTACACTGTATAACTGACTCACTCACTGACTCATCAATATTATTGGGCACTTCCAGTATAGCTAGAGAGCTGAAACTCGGTACACAGGTAGGTCTTGGTAAGAAATTAACCAGAAAAATCTGAAAACGGCCACTTTGCAAAATTTTTTTGGCTTTCTAAAATGGTAAAGAATTCTTGCAAAAATATTGTCAAGCTTATAGGTTGCCTAGAAATGAGATGGAATTGTACCTATCAAAAACTTGGTCCTTATTTTGATCTCAGTACTCACATTTGTGTTTTTGTGCGGATGCATTTTACCACTAGTATTGACTATATTGGACCTACATTTTTAGTCCTAAGTATAGTGTTGGTTGTACTGATCACTACAATCTTGACTATCAATTTTGAATATTGATTGCAGAATTCACTAAAATTTGGCTGGTATATTAGTTATTGTCTTAGCTAAGTTTTGACCATAATCTGTGCTATGATCTTAGCTATTCCCTTCACTACAGTCTCGGCTATAATCATGAGTATAGTTTAAGCTATTACTTTATTTATATAAATTCCTGACTACAATTGTTTTTTTACTCTCGTTTCGTATAATTCCATTCACAGTTCTCCTTTAGCTTTTTTATTTACTCTACTTTATTACTGTTTGAATGCAACTAATCTACGAGTGAATTGTTTACTTCAAAAGTTTCTACGAATGAATAAATTTTTGTTATGCACAACAATGAATGAATAAAACAACAGAAATTGTTAACAATATTTTTGTTTTAGTTTGTGGTATTTCATGTTTAACAACTTTTAAAAATCCCAAACAACAATAATATTGTGTTTTTTAGTTTTCGCAAGCTTTTAAGCCGGAGGAAATGAAAGCAGTTTAATATAAGGAAATGGAAAATTTAAAATGGGGAAAATTAGAAAGTAAAATTTGTAAACGTGGCTGCAAATCTTTGTGATAGAGTAAATAAATTGTGATTAGAATATGATCTCATAATACTTATCAAAATATTTAGAATAATTAAGACATCATAAAGATTTTATTCAACCGATATACAAACTTTGGCCTTATTAACTTTCGTTTTTAAAATTTATAAACAGATTTATTTTTATACCCTTCACTAAAAATGGTAAGGGTATTTATAGTCTTGTCATTACGTGTGTAATTTCCACAATATTTATATGAGGTCCATGTAGTATATATATTCTGAATCGTTATAGATAAGGAAGTTGAATGAGCCATGCCTGTCTGTCCGTCTGTCTGTACGTGAAATCGATTTTCCAAAGACACTAGAAGACCTAGAGACTTGGGTCTTGGACTGAAATGTAAAGATTTTTCTTCACATGATTGGTATTGAAAATCAGCAAAAATAAGATATCGGTTCTGATATTGAATTATATATACAAATAAATCAAGATATATGTATAGATAATCCTTTTAGAAATAAATTTATAAATACATGAGGTGCCCCAGTGGTGAATATGGAATGTTTCGATTATAATAATAACTTTATGTATTTTTTCGTACAAACCCCATTTTTGTTCACTGATGGAAGGAAAATTGTAAAATATTTTAAACAGTCTGTATTTTTTGTACCTAAGTACCAATGTAGCACTGAAGAAAATATGAAAGTGTGTTCAAGTATGCAGTTTAAACTTACTTTTTATATTGTTTGAAATGTTATATTTACAAGAGAAAAATTGTATTATATTCAGTGAATCACATATTTATGCATTGGTGAAGGGTATATAAGATTCGGCACAGCCGAATATAGCACTCTTACTTGTTTTTTTTCTTATTATTATTTCGAAAATAATGTCGCTTGCGCTAATGTGACTTCAATGGATCGATATACAGATCTTTTACATATTATATTATTTTTAGTACAAACCTACACCTACTCCTTGCTGATCATTAAATAATTTATATTTCTCCTATTTTTAGAAGAGAAGTTGGACAATAAGAAAAACGAAACGGTGGAAAGGCGAAAGGAGGAAAAACTTAAGCTCAAAGCGGAAAAAGAAGCCCGAAAGGTTTAAATGTTTTAAGTTTAATGTCCCGCTCTTTGCTATTTTCATTTCATATCTTTTGTTTTTTTTTCTCTCTCTTTTTTTTTATTTCTTTCTTAGGAAGAAAAACGTCTCGCCAAGGAAGAAGAAAGACTGGCCAAACTAATTGCCAAAGAGGGGAAGAAAAAATGTAAAAAAGAGGCTAAAGAGTTGCTTTTAGCCAACGATGGCAATTTTAAGAAATAATTAAAAAATTTAGAATGAATTAGGAAAAAAATCACAAAAATAGAATATAATGGAAATGAAAGAAAAAAAGAAAAACAATTTGAACTAACTTTTGTGTTAAAGTTGGCTGCTCTGGAACAAAAATTTACATTTTGTGCTCACTTTTTAAGAAATTGAAATTTAGCATACAAAGAAAAAGAATTCTTATTAAATAAAAACTTAAATTCCTTTAAAGAGGTGGGCACAAACTGTATGTAACATTTTTGTTGATTAACAGAATACCAGAATGTGATTGATCTCTTCAATTTCTTTATTTAGTTTTTTTTTACAACTTACTTTTTTAAGAAAAAATATATAGAATATTCCCTTAAATGCCAATTATCCACCAAAAAAAACTTTTTATTTAATGAATTTTTTTAAGAATTTTTCTTTTTATATTTTAATTTAATGAAATTCTTTTATTTTATATTTGTTGGTTAATATTTTATGTTAATTTTTTAATAAAAAGTGTTTTTGCATTTATTAAAATTATTGCATTTTTGTTTATGTATTTCAGTAATGCGTATATGTATGTATTTGTGGCAATAAACACTACTTTCTTTCTATAAGTAGAAGTATTCACAGTCTGATGCAAATGGCACCGCGAAACAGCAAATGTTTATTTGAGTTAAAAACAATTAAAAAATGAAGATATTAAAAAAAAAATTGCATTTTCTTTCCCACTTCAAGAACTGAAGCTCCCTAATGTACTTTTTTCTTTGCCATTATTTTTTAAATTATATATACTTTATTTATGCCTTTTTAAACAAGAGTGAAATATATATTTGCAACATTGTTTTCAATTAAAAAATTTCAAGGGGTCCTGTTTAATATTAATTTCTCATAGTTATCGATATCGATAATGGAGCTAAGAAAACAACTAATACATATAAATATTTATGTATGTATGTATATGTATCTCCAAGGCAACCGTGACACCACAATGGATGCTACAGTGTGTCATCGCTAGCCGTTATATCGCTGTTGCTATAAATTTGGCTCCCGAAAATTTCACAAGTTCAAGAAAAATGCTGAACTCAAGCAGCAAAAGCAAGTGTAATTAGTATTTTTGACTTCCTAATGGTCCTTCTAACGATATTGTATGATTGCTTACTCTGAAATTTTACGTAAAATATATTTTTAACTCAAACTAGCCCCATAGTTTAGGTTATGATAAATTTGATAGACTGCTACTGCACACTTAAGTCTAGGCGAGGTCCCTTTGTGATACCTGCAGGTTAAAAAGAGTTAGAAAATAAGAAAGAATTAATAAGGAGAAGTAAATTGTATATAGACAAAGTAGAAGAATGGATGTTGTCACATGCTTCAAAAAAGATGATTAGTCATAAAACTATCCACTGCTCCTGATGAAGTAGTTAATTTTGGCGATATTAACTTCCGCCACCTCAGACAAGCTGACGAATGACGATCCGCCCATAGTTGTCATTCATTGGTCCTCCAGAGAAGGACAGAAACGGAAAAGGTGGAAGGTTGATTCTTCCTCCTCCTCTTCACTTAGACAACTTCTACAGAATTCTTAGGATTTTAGTCCAATTAATTTTGCAAGGTTGCCAAATTGTTGCAGTGACCCATGTAACAAGGTCTTTCAGGTTAATTTTCGGGAAACTTTAAAGGCTCCTAGTACAAATTAGGTCAAATCTAGGCCAGATAAGCCAGAAAGTACAACAAGTAGGCTCCCTAAAACATCTATCCTGGGCAAGTTCCCCAAAAGCCTCATAGTTTAGTAATTAAAAAAATACGAAATGAACCCTTAAACATAATTTTTTTACCTTTCATTCCACTATATCGCCCTTTACATGGAGCATCGTGTTTTGCACATAAGTGTTGTGCGCATCTTATACCAAAAGTTAAAGAGCTAAAAAAGGGAAAGGGACTTTAATTTAAGCTTTCAAAACCCCGATGTATGCAAATACATTTTATATCTATTTATTTAAATTTTTTTCGCATTTTTCAAAACATGGTTTGATTTATTTTTTTGCTATGTGACAAAATATACTAAAGAATTTAAAGTTCGGCCTGTTATCCGTTTATTTAATTATTGTCATTTTTTTCTGAGCTCAATTAGCTTAATTTTTATTTTACTAAAATTCATAATATTTTTCCAGCCAGATACATTATTTTATAAAAACAAAACCAAAAAAAAAGCAACAGCTAAGACTCTTTTTCTATTCGAACAAACATTGCTTTTATAAATACATATCGATGGCTTAGTAGAGAAAGGTCATATCCGCTTTTTTCGAAATCGGTTTTTTGCATGTTCTGGTAGACAAAAATCAAATACACCTCCCTTAAAAAATTCAGCTTCCTATGTTGACGAATAACATATTCACAGTAATTAAATAAAAGCCTTAACTCATTTAAAAAAAAATAAAAAATAAAATTTGAATTTGAATTTGTTGGCTGTTTTAATAAAAATATGCTTCAGAAAAAAAAAAATTATTATTTTTTTCAGAATTTATTGGGTTTTTTTTTTCTTCTCCTGTAAAGTAGCTAAAAGTTGAGATACGACCTTTCTATATTAAGTCATCGATATATAATAATAATTAAAATTATTAACAAATTTCACAGCGCAATCTTACGCAAATGATAATAAGAAATTTATAAATATGTGTATTAAGCGTGTGATATTAAGCGTAGCCAACCGTAAGTCGAGGCTTAGCCTTATTTATTTAAAAAATTGCAATACTGCAATACTTTCCATCCCTGTTAAATAAGCTGCCATTTATACACACCATTTTAAGCTGTTAATTAAAAAGCAAACAAAAAACCGTAGCATAACTCCTGGCTGAAAGATAAATACACAACTTTATTTTAATAGTGGTGAGATAGATTAGGAGCTTAAGTTTTTGTTTTCCTTTTCTTATTCAAGAAACTTTAGTTTTTTTCTTAATTTTCTGTTTATTTTATTTGCCAACAAACAGAGACTTTTTTGCAAAGATGTAAAATAAATAAAATTGTTGCTGCGAACATCAAATTTGTTCAAGAAATCGACACACCAACAACACACCACAAAAAGTTATTTTGTTACAATTTTTTTTGAAGAAAAACTGTTTTAAAGCCGAGTTTTACATCAAAAAGTACACACCAGCACACACGCACACACACACACACTTACAAATACAGTGCCAAAAGTTTCACTTACTCATATATTCCATCATTTTCACAGAACACCAAATACAAAATAAACTTTTTAACAAACTCTTATAAAAGAGAGTTTTGATATAAAAAGGACAACACTTTTCTTATACCATACCCTGGTCATAATTTATATTTATTTTTTATTTTCATAACTCTTCATCTTCATCGCAAATCTCATTTAAATCTATTATCTAAATAAAAATGTTCCATTACTACAAAAAAAGGTTGTTTAAAATTACAAAAACCAAAATAATATAAAATAACAATAAAACTTGAAACTTTAAAAAAATTATTTAAAGAATATAACCTGAAATTACTAGTTTATAAAAAAAAAAATTAGTATTTGCATACTGCTCTTAGTTATATATATTTTTTAAAAAAGAAAATTTAAAAAAGTTTTTCTTTTCATATTGTTTTTTTTTTTTTAAGTAGGAATTCTAAAACAAATAAAGTTTTATGAAAATTAAAATAAATTGTTACTAAATTAAAAAAAAAGAACAACATATTTTTTATTTAGGACTTTTATTAAAAAAAGGAAAAAATTACTAAATGACAACAATTACCACAATAAATATATTCTAAACTAGATTTCATAATTAAATTGTTTTAATATTAAAATAAACTAATCGTCAAGATGAAAATTAAGTCGAAAAATAAAAAACAATTTTCAATTCAAATCTCAAATACCATTTTAATCGAAACGATACCTACAAAGGAAAAGCAATGTTTTTTTTTCTAATAATTAACTGTGAATTAAAAGGGAAAAATACCGAAATAAAAACAAAACTGATAATTAAATTATATATAAAATGAAAACCGAAACAAAAAGAAAACTTAAATAAATTGTTATTTAGTTACGAAGAAAATAAATTGAATTTTGTTTTAATGACGAAAGATTTTGGCAATTCCAATATAGTTATGGTCCTTCGAACCGGTCATTAGTAGGCGGCATGTCTAAAGTTTGTGCTCGAAGTAAATTCATACCAGGTAGACTCATCTCATTTCACCTGAAAAACATTCACTTACGATCTCAAAAAATGTACCGAACAATGTTCAATACTGAGGCACCGTCATGTATTTATAAATTTATTTCTGGAAGGATTGTATACATACATATATCTTTATTTATTTGTATACATATTCTCTAAAATCAGAACCGATATTTTATTTTTGCTGATTTTTAATGCGAATCATCTTAAGAAAAATCCTTACATTTCAGTCCAAGACCCAAGTCTCTAGCTCTTCTAGTGTCTTTGGAAAATCGATTTCACGTACAGACAGACGGACAGACTGTTAGACGGACAGACGGACATGGCTTATTAAACTTCCCTATATATAAGGATTCAGACTATATATACAATATGGAGCTCATATAAATATTGTGGAAATTACACACGTAATGACAAACCTATAAATACCCTTACCATTTTGGTAAAATGTCGTTGTTGAAAAATTTCAAAAAAGCGCTTTGTACTCATAACTGCGAAAGTGGTTCTTACATCGATCTTGAAAATTAATTTATTTGACGCAAAACTGCGTCCCCTGTCACAAATATTAACGTGCTCGGACTTGAGTTAAGATCAGTGTTGCCAAATGTGCTCTTATATCACAATTTTTTTCATTTGAAAATACGATTTTTTTTCTTCTAAATTTACAGTTTTCAAAAATAAGTTATGGCAACACTAGTCAAGATGTTTCATGTCCCGGCTGAATTCCAACTGGCGCCATGTCGTAAGAAAAGCTTGAATGCTCTGAATTAACAATACGAAATGAGCGGAAACTTCATTGTAAAAAAATTTTTTTGCACATAGCTATTTTTACTTTCTATTAAACTTTATTTAATTTTAAAACATAAGTTTACTGATTTTGTTTCACTCTTCTCTCACGAATACAAAAATAAATATTTATGTTTGTATGTAGAAAAAAAAAACGTAAATATAAAACAAAGTTATTAAAGTACAAAGAAAATGGCGTAAATATTATAAAATATTCTTCATGTAATTAACTCCGAACGAAATGTGTTGCAATTTAAAAATTGCCACGCACATTAATGCCACCAAATTTATTCAAGCAAGTCGACAATTTATTGACATATTCATAAGACAATTCTCCTGTGCAACCGTAGCCACCCAGCTTATGAATGGCAGCATAATCATAACAATCCACAGCAGTATCGCCATTACAATCTTGCGAGAATTTGCGCATGTAGTTTTGCATGGTGTTGGCGGCACAGTAGGGATCATTGACACAGTTGGCATAAGCTGTTATAGGAGAAACAGAAAGAGAGAGAGGGAAAGGGAAAAATATATTATAAATTCTTGTCACTCAAGTATACAAACTGTTTTCAAATCTTACCTGTTTGCGAAGCGACATCTTCATTGTTAATCGTTAATTTGCCACCATCGGCCCAATAGGCCCAGGTGATACGGAACAAACCACATACGCCACCACTGCAGTGGGCTGTTTGATTGCAGCCACTTATGGCATCACATATACAACCTAAACAAACATCAGTTAGAGGTTTTTCTGAAAACAAAAAATTTTTATTTATTTATTTTTTTTTTTTTTTTTTAATCAATTAAATCTTAAACAAGCTTCAAGGTTAAACGATTCTTATCTCTACAAAAGTTTTGAGAATTGGAAATTCCTGTTAATTAATAAAAAAATGAAGTTTTTTTTTTTAAGATTATAGCTGCCGGGGAACTTTTTAAGTGTTTGTTTGTTTTAAAAAAAATTAATTCAGACAAAATACGACAGACAGGAAATCAAATAGGATTGATAGAGGTTGCATGGAAAATTTCGAACCTGTTTTGAAACTAGTTACACGGAAAAAAAATAAAAATACGAATCAATTGAGAAAAACAGAATGAACTAAAAAGTTAATCATGAAAATCGTAGTATCAAATCAACAGACCACAAGGATTTATTGAAAATATTTTCAATTGAAAAAATAGTATACTTATCAATTAAACATTTTAATAGAAAAATGTGATCCACTGGAAACAATGTCGCATGTACAGAAAAATACGAAAATACGATTTCAATGTAGTCCCTTAAATTCAAATGTTCAATTATTCAAAACTTGTAAAAGTAGTTCGAAAATTGTGATTTCGATCACATGATTAATTGATTGAATTACGAAATTAATTAAAACTAGTTTTTGATTTTAATTAAATACGAGTATTAATCGAAAATTATTTTATATTATTTCTGTGTTGCAAACAACTAACAACAGTCTAGATAGAAACCAATTTCTGTTTTTGGAATGAATTTGGACATGAGAGATTTTAAAAAGAATAACCAGTACACGACACGGTAGACCATGACAACGTTGCTTATGCAAAAAAAAAAAAAAAACTTTCAAGTTCTTCCAGTTTTGAAACATTATAACAAACGTATTTTTTTCACATTTATACCTTTCATATCTAACAAAAACTGCGTACAACTATCAAGTATTGATCACTGCACAATGGGACCGCTAGCAATAATAATATTAATAATACCAAAAAAATTTTTTCGAAACAGCTTCAGCAATTACAAAGCGATATAAAATAAAGTGTACAAAAATTGCTCATTGCACAGTGGGACTGTTAGCAATAATAATATTAATAAGGAGTAAAAAAAAATTTTTTAATTTATTTGTAACATTCTCTCAATTCCTTTTTCCACAAAAAAAAAAATTATTATTTACACATGCATTTCCTTTGTGCTTAAGCCAATTCATCAGCAGACCTTTAATCAAATATATAAATATTTTCTCATTTCTTAAAAAGTTTTAATCAAATTTTAGTGAAAAAACTTTCGATGATAAAGTGATCATTTTACCTGAACAGATTTGACTTCAATACATGTCATGAATAACAAATTAAATTAAATTTTATTACTAAAAATTCTTAAGAAAAATATAAAATTTTATGAAAGAAAGAAACAAAAAAAAAAACAACAATAAACAAACTAAGCAAATGTTATCAGCAATCAATGACCTAAAATTATAATTAACGTAAAAATTTATTTATTTATTTGCGATTGATTTTTTATTCAATTAGAAATAAAAAATTCAACCTGTTGTTTTTCTTCGTGTTACAAAAAAATCGGCAGGTTTTATTTAACACTTTCTTCCAAATAGCGATTAATAAACGTTTAAAATATGCGAATCAAAAGATATAAATTTAATATGCCCAATAAATAAGATCATTTATTGATATTTATGAGTTGGAATGTCATAAATATGTAATAAATAAATTTGAAACAAAAAAAAAAAATTAAATGACGAATTTTCTAAAAATATCGTGTGAACTCAAATGCAAGTGATGTTAGAAACTTGAAATGGCATGAATATCAAACGTAATAAAACACGTAGTTGATGTGTAATTTTGGAAAAAAAAAACGAGAACTCTAATATCACAGAAACTCCTGAAACAATTTTTGCTTATATTTTGGTCTCAATATTAGGAGACGTAGACAAGGTCCTTTCTGTAAATTTGCCTACACTGGAGACACTCTGGAAGCCTCACGGTTAAGATGCAGTAACTTAATGTGGAACTCATCTTAAAAGTTTGGTTACATAAACAGAAAACGGTAACCAACCCACACTACCCTGATAACGAACTTTAGCTACAAACAACTGACATTATTTGAATCTTGGAATAGGGGCGTAACAAAACCAGCTCAAGATCCAGATCAAGAAAAACAATCAGCAAATTAAATGGCCTGAGTTGGCAGAGATCAAAACTGCACCTGACACCCCTAAAGATCTGCATAGATCACGTGGAGTTATTATCTTATAATAACATTTGAGTGGCAAACACTTCTTGATGTTCTTAAAGGTTAAAAGTTAGAAACAAAATAACTCAGATAATGAAATCGTATAAGATTTCGAATACATCATGACGCACAGTGGGGAATGTTAAATAAAAATGGAAATAAATCCACAGTTTATAAATGGACTGCCTGATTCCAATGAAATTTTAGACAGCTTTTATTTTTGTTTAAAAACTTTTACCCAATTAGAAAATTTATGTAGTTAATGAAAAGAAAATAAAAATTAACAAAATTTGCATCAGAAAATCCCGAAAACTTCTAAAGAAATTTCAAAAATCACAATAATGGGATTTTTTAGTATTTTTGAGTTTTCTGTTTTAACTTTTCGTCAGAGTCGAAAATCTATTTTTTTTTTAATATTAACTGCCTAACCCACGATATCGAACGATGTCGATCGCTTGATTTTTAGACCTAAAAAATCTAGCTTGCGTTCCACTAATAACTGATTTTATTTATTTGTTTAGCTTTTCTTCCAGTAAGCAATTAATAAGTTAAATAAAATCGGTTATTAGTGGAACGCAAGCTAGATTTTTTACGTCTAAAAATCAAGCGATCGATATCGTTCGATATCGTGGGTTAGGCAGTTAATGATGAATTTATTGCTTGCTGCTTGCTGTCCGGTTCGTGAAAACAAGCCATACAATTTATTTTTAGCAACAAAACAATTTGGTCTATTTTAAACGATCTTGATTGATGCTTTCAATAAATAAAGCTATACAAAAAAAAGATTGCTGTGCTACACAAGATCCCAAAAAAAAAACAATTTATGGACGGAATTTTTTGCTAATAATATTTATATCCCATATGTGTTTCAAGAAAAATCTCATAAATAATTTAAATAATCACAAAACTCGATTATTCTTTTCTTCTATTTTCCATAAATTGCAAAATTAATTGAAAATTGTAAAAACTTTGATTAAAAATGGCCTAAATTTTAGTCCGAAAGAAGCAATATTATACTCTAGCAAGTAAAATATCGAAAAATATATACTAAAAATAGATCGCTAAAATGAATTTAAAAATTTTTTAATTTTGTAAATAAATTCGGAATAAATCAAAAAAAAATATATATTAAAAAAGTTTTTAGAAAATTGAGGAAAAATTGGATCCTTATAAACCGTCTATTCATCTGTTCATCTGTCCGTCTGTACTCTCTGTCTGTCTGTCTGTCCGTCTTTCCATCCGTCTGTACGTAAAATCGGTTTCCCAAAGCCACCAGAATAGTTGGAAACTTGGGTCTTGAACTGATGCATCAGGATTTTTCGTAAGACAATTGGAATTGAAAATCAACGAGAATTAAAAAAAAATTACGTATACATACTTACTACATGCATACATATGCATATTGTTTATGTATATGTATATAAAATACTCATATATGACTTGGTGAAGGGTATAGGATTCGGATCAGCCGAATAGAACATTCTTATTTATTTTGAAAGTGGATTTTAAAGTTAAACAAATTTTCAAAATATGAAGGAAAAACACCCATACAATCGTATAACACAAAAATTAAAAAGCATTGTATTTAAGTATGCGATAAAGTTCGAAATTTACCCAAAAAATTTTACCCAAAAATTCTTAAAATAAATTTAAAATTGCGAAAGAAATAAGTTTAAATCGTTAAGGTAAAATTTCGAGATTTGGAAAAATTCTTGAAAAATTTCCAAAATTTTTTATTCCAAAACTGTAATTTTGTTCTCTTTTTTATAGAAGTGGATATGTATTAAAAATGAACAACAAACAAAATAAGCAGGAAAAATCAAACAAATATAGCACAAAAATAAAAAAATGCCCAAAATATGCTATAAAAAGTAAAATAGGCAAAAATATGCATTAAAATATTAACGTCAAAATTCTTAAAATGTTCGAACTTCGAATACGTATAAATATTTTATTTGCATCCACATTTATCGCACAGAAAAAAATATGCAAGTGCATATTTGCGGATTCCCTGCTCATTACAAACATTCATTCAAACTTATTGATGCGTATTTTTACACACATTTCACTTTTTCATTTCATATTAGTTTGTGATTAGTCCCAAACATTTACCGATTCTTCAGTGCAGTCAGTCAGTATGAACACATTAATCGTTTTTCAGCTTTTTACTAAAAAAAAAAACTTTTCATATTCATCGAAGAAACAAATAAACAAACAAATAACAAACAATAATTAATCATTTACGATTATCTTTCAAAGCCATTAACATTTATCTGTCCTCCTCTCGATTGTTAAATTGTCAATTTTCAATATTAATGACAATTTCCAATTAAGCATGCAAAAATTTGTTTTTGCAAGATTAATTACATTTCCTGCCGTCTTACAGAAGAATACAAAAAAAAAAACTTAAAAGACTTTTTAAAAAAGATTTACATAAATCTAGACAAAACTAAGAAACAACGAGCATAAATAAATTTACTCCAAAAAAAAGCAAACTGTCTTGCCTGCAACATCTCACCCAGCAGCATATTGAACGTCCCTGAACTCCAAACTACAGCAACAATGAAATAAAAAAATTTTATTATTGAAATAAAAAATCTAAATGAATGAAAATTAAGAAGAAGATAAAATGTAGTTTCCTCATGTCTCAAGCAAATGACGGTGTGGTAGAGGGGGGAAATAACACTTCATGCTAATCGAACTGACTAGACAAGTTAGTATAAGTATGAAAATATGGAAGACTAACTTGTTTTGCAACATCCCAAGAATTAATGGAAGCTGCATGCAGCCATCAAGTCGACTGGTTTTGTTTATAAATTATTTTACATTTTATAAAAAATCTGGTTTAAAATAAACTAGAAGATGAATTAAGTTTTGAAGAAGAAAATATCTTAAGGTAGACTGGTGCATTATTTGAAATCGAAATTTTGAATGCATATTTACAACATTTGCAATTTAAATTTTATACATACATATACATACATATATATTTTTGACAGGCAAAGAGTTTTCAATGAATATCAATGAATATGATCGCGATATTTGAAAATTAACTTGAATTGAATTTAATGATGTGACTCTGCATTAAAATTCAATAACAAGGGAAAAATATTGAAATGATAAGATCGAAAAGTTACGAAATTTTTGTAAAGTTCAAGTTTACAATAATAAAGAATTCAAGTTTTTTTTTTTTTTTGTTTTCTTGCAATAAAAATACACAGAAGAAAAAGTTTGAATGTTGTTATTGTGAAATGATTTCTTGAATTTTAATTAAAAAAATTTATAAAATATTTCTTACGAATTTGAAAAATTATTTTTGGAAGCCCCAAATACTTTTTATGCTTAAACTTTTTTCTTTGCACGATGCTTTGATTTTCTTAAATTACTGAACTCGAAATACAAAAATCTTTTCCATAA
Source organism: Lypha dubia (assembly GCA_947311025.1). Classification (NCBI taxonomy): domain Eukaryota; kingdom Metazoa; phylum Arthropoda; class Insecta; order Diptera; family Tachinidae; genus Lypha; species Lypha dubia. The sequence goes on along the minus strand of OX371264.1, from coordinate 16,076,472 downwards.
CAACTTAAGCTTATTTGTGTACAGAAAATATATTTTTACCAATCACTAGAGATTTTATAAAAATTATTGCAAATGTGAACTTCATCGGTAGATTTTTCGAAATTCCTTTGTGTCCGCAAACAAATGTGAGAATTCAAACCAATAGAGAGAGAGCAAGAGAGAGTAAGTCATTTATGTTTTCAACCAAAATCATGTTCCCATATATTTCCTTCAATAACGACGCATGTCGTAAACTTATTATATTTTTTTAGTTGACGCAAAACTAAATGTCTTAAAAAATATTCAGAAATCCCTGTTTTATATTCCAAAAAATTAGAAAGACATTGTTTTTTGTTATATATCTATCTATTTTTAAAGACGCACTTTTTAGGAAGTACCTTTGCCAAAAAGTGTTTTCGCCAAAAAGTACATTTGTCCAAAAAGTACTTTTGTCCAAAAAGTTTCTTAATAAAAATATTTATATTTCAATATGCGCTTTTTCCTAAACTGTATTTCAAACACTACCTTCCAAAAAGAACATTTTCCAAAAAGTACCTTTTCAATACAACCATTTCAAAATAAACACATTTTTTAAAATTTGTATGTCTTACAAACAATTAGTTAAAAAGAACGAGTTCCAAAAGAAATTATTTCCTAAAGAGTTACTTTATCAAATATGTATTTATTTATTTATGTATTTGACTACACACTTTTTCAAGTAGTAACTTTTCCAAATGTACATTTACCAAAAAGTATCATTGAAATAGTACCTTTTCAAAAAAATAAAGTTTCTAAAAATCAACTTGTTCAAATAAAACAATTAGAAATTGCAAAAAAAAATACCAATAAGCCTTTTATATAGAAGTACTTGCATTAATAGGTACATTTCCAAAATGTACGCTTTCCATAAAGTACCATTAAAAAACTACCTTTCAAAAAATATGTTTTCCGAAAAAATTCATTTTTCAAAAAGGTATTTATGTTATATTTTCGTAAACACAAATTTTGTTTCAAATAGTACCTTTTCCAAAAAGTAAGATTTTCATTAAGTACCATTAAAAAAGTACCTTTCCAAAACATATGTTTTCCAAAAAACAAATTTAAAAAAAATATATCTATGTATTTTACTACACATTTATATTTTCATAAAGTAAGAACTACAAGAAATACCATTAAAATATTACTTTTTAAAAATAAAAGTTTTAAAAAAGTAAATTTTTAAATATATACATTTTTTAGAAACATTACCAAAAATCTATTTCTTAAAAAATTCCTTGTTCCAATAAGTATATATTCACAAATAGTACTTCTTTTGCAAAAGTACTATATCCAAAAAGTACCTTTTCTAAAATGTACATTTATTCAAAAGTAGCTTTTACAAAATAGAAACTTGTTTACAAACGTTTTTTAAAAAAAAAATATACCATTTAACAAAAACGTACCATCAGCGAAAAGTACCTTATGGAAAGAAAGCAAAATACATACTAGAAATTTTCATAAAAGCTATTTTTTTATAAAAGTCATCTTTTGCAAAATCCGAAATAAATCTCTTTTTGTAAATTAAAAACAGTTTTGATCCTAAAAGTACTAAGTTTTACCCGAATGTTGCTTCTATATGGCACTTCATAATTGTATTCTCAAATTACTTATCAATAAGCTGCTTTAGTCTACTTGAAAATTAATTTAATTTGGATTTTATTCATGCTTTTATTTAATCAAATGTTTGTAACTGTATACCGAGTTATGATCGTGCAAACTGCTTCAACTTTTGAACCTACGAGTATATTTTTAGGTTATGAACAACAGATCGTAAAAAAACAGAGTTCATTTAACACTTTTAAATATTAAAATTTAGCAATTCAATAATTTTAAAGTGACCAAGAAATTGTAACATATAATTTCGTCTTCAAATTTTTCATTAAAACATTTCAGTTTGAAATAAAAGAAGGTAAATTATAGACTACGGCGAATTCACTTAGCTGATGTTGTTATTAACCTGGCTGAGTTACTTTTTTTTCATAATGGAGGTCGAGAGGTCACATTTTGTATATTCATTAATGGCAGCTGATATGGCAAATGTTGTTGTAATGTTGTAAATACTTATTGTAGAATTAACATAACCTGTAAAGTGAATTCGCCTTGTCACACACAAAACAATATGTGAGTGAATTTATTGAGAATGTGCTTGCTTGATGCTATTTTGTTTTTCATTATTTGCTTATTGCGTTAAAAAATAAATAAATAAGTGTTTATTTAAATTGTTTTGTGTTTTTGGAATCACATACATGATCACTAGTTTGAAAATTTTTTTTTCATTATCATTATTAATTATTTCATTGATTATATTTACATGTAGATGTGTATTGATGTGCTTTGTATGAAATGTGTCATGCATACATATTTAAATATTTTTTGTATAAAGGAAGACCTTTAAAATAATTTCAATAATAATGAAATTTTTCGAAAAAAAAACATCTTTAACAAAATCACACAAGAGGACACTTTCTTGCCACTAACAATTAAACAAATAAAATTCAATTATATTAAATTACTTATTAATAATAGAATAAACAAGGCGTGGACACAAGGTACACAGATACTGATTATTATAAAAATAATCGGCTTATCGGTAAAATTTTTCAAATTGTATAATGACCCAGTTTATTTTTTGCAATTCTTATTATACTCAGTGTTCGGTAAATGATTTAAATTGAAATGTAAACCAAACAAAAAGAAAAAATTTGAGCTGACTTTTTAAAAACAAATAATTTACAAAATTTTAAACAGCCCACATCAATTTTAATTTATTAAATAAAAATAATTGAATGAATGATTGAAAAAAAGAAATTCGGAAGTTCTTTAAACTTTTTTACTGCTACGATTAAAAAAAATTAAACAATGGAAACAAAGGCAATTTTGCGAAAAAAAATTACCTTAAATACCCACTTCGACCCCTAAGAGTACAAATTTGCAAAAAGTGCCAAAAATTAATTTGAAATTTTTATATAGAAATACCTACAATTACAATTAAATTTCTGTATAATGGGATTATAAAAAAAGCACCGAAAGTCTGTTTTCGCTCGCTTAGTCCCCTCATAAAACAAAAAGTACCAGACACCTGGACACATACATATATTTTTTGCATATATTCAAATTAAGTTGGATTTTTGCTACTAGATTTATTAGTTCTGATATGTACCGATTATACAGCCCATTTTTTACACCCTTAATATTCGAATTTTCAAAAAAAGCAGAGTTGTAAAAGAGTAAAGTCTTCTAAATTTTCGACATATATCTTCTCTACCCTATCCTTCTCCCTGAGTTCCGGCACAATGCACTGCATACGTAGGGGTCATCCCTGAGTGCTAGTCCTATTAAAAAAAAAAAAAATGACGTGTGGCACTCGGGGACTGCCGCGGTAAAGCTATTGCATAGCATTTTTTTATCAACTTATGCAATTTCAATTTTAATTTCAGCTTTCTAGCTATACTGGAAGTGCCCCATACAAAGAAGGGGCACCCTAGTATCCTATGTCCTTTTCCTGGTTCTAAGCTACCTGCCCACCAATTTTCAGCCAAATCAGTTCAGCCGTTCTTGAGTTATAAATAGTGTAAAGCTCTGTACAGACGGTTGTCAGATCTAACAATATTGTCAGATCTAACAATTTGCTGGCAATGTACTGACAATAAATAATTGCCAGCACAAGCTTTATTGTCAGTTCACACGGTTGTAAGAAAATTGTCAGAAAAGCTTTTAATTTATTGTCAGACAATAAATTTATCTAGCAACGTTGTAAGTCAATAAATTGTCTGTTTACACAGTTGTTAGATATAACAATAATTGCCAGATTCTCTCAGAGAGCATAAACACCATGAAATGTATAGAATGCTTTTAAGAGAAAGAGAATACAGTCGGATTCGGCTAAGCGAAAATTTATGTTTTTCATTTCAGATTCATTTTAAAAACTGAAATATAAGCTTGTAACTATATTTGAAAATAATAAATAGTTAATTATATTTAATTGAAATGAGAAGTCGCTAAAAAGTATTTCGTTGCCAGTAAATTAATAATGTTTTCTTTTAAGTGGTGTTTGTTTTATATAAATTATCTTATTTCTAACCGAAATATGTTTCAATTAAACGGGGTTACTTTTAAGCGGATTTTTTTAAGCCATAGTAAATGCTTTGAAATTGATAGAAAAAACTAAATACAAATTTTTATTTTCAGTTAAGCAATCTTATCCGAATTCGACTGTAATAAAAGCTTTTGCTTGTTTATTTACTGACAATGAAAAAATTGTCAGATTCACAAAACTCAAACGTCTGACAATGAAAAATTGTCTGACAATTACCTGGCAATGAAAGCGAATTGTATTCTCACGATTGTCAGATGTCTGACAATTTTTTGATATATTGTAGTATAACAATTTAATGACAATGGTTTTTCTGGCAATGTTGTCAGACAAAAATTGTTAGTTCAGACGGTTGTAAGAAATTTTGAACACATTTTACTGACAATATTGTTAGATCTGACAACCGTCTGTACAGAGCTTAACTAACACGGCTTTCTTTTATATACATATGTATATACATACATAGATATATGTACATATGTATCTGCTTATTCAACGACACTTGCTAGTTTGGAAACACTTAGCCAAGACACTCTTGTGTTTAGAGAGACACAAAGTCTTAGCAAAGACATATGTAAACCTTAGCAAAGACACAATCCACCTTCGGGAATTCCCAAAAACTTGGACAAAACCCCCTCCAAATTCCGGAACATTTTCCGGGAAAAGTGGCAACACTGGACGGGAATTCCCAAAAACTTGCACAAAAATCCCCTCTAAGTCCCAGAAATTTAAAAAATTTCCAAAGCAGCAACACTGTATAGTCATCATACATAGACTATACAAAAAAGAAATTTTCACTTCAAAAAACAAAAGACTTAAGAAACAAGTGCCACTTTTCCACTATTTCCGGTCTAGGTCCAAAAAAACAAAAAGTTCGGAGACCGGATCACTTGTAGCTTATAGTGGACCTAAATACCTGCATTTTGGTATATAATTTTTTTTTGCCAACTAGTTTTTGGTTGAACAAAGTAATTAAAATAAAAATAAAAATTCTGCTACTTATGCACTATTTACGGTCTAGGTCCAAAAAAACAAAAAGTTCGGAGACCGGACCACTTGTAGGTTATAGTGGATCTAAATACCTACGTTTTTTGTACATAAATTATTTTGCCAACGAGTTTTTGGTTGAACAAAGCAATTAAAAACTTAGTGTTAGTTTCAAAATTTCTTGATTCGGTCGCCTCAAAGCCCGCGATAAAAGCTATGCAATAGATTAAAAAAAATGGCCCTTTTGGTAGTTTTTTCCTTGAGAAATTCCATTAATGTATTTGGATAAAATTTGGTAGACTGATAGCAAGTAATTGAAATATAGGGTACTTTCTAAGGTCTAAACAATGTTTTGAATTGGTACTTTTTGTTTTTTTTTCATTAAATTATGCAGTGTACTTTCTGGAGGAGTTAAATACGGAAGAGCTGAATATTTTTTTTTTTTTTTAATTTAAGAAAAGTTGGTAATTTTTGTACTGTTTTACTTATGATACTTATTTATTTTTGGTGATTTTTAAATTTTGGTACTTTTTTTCCCGTAAGAAATTATCTTAATGGATTTGGATAAAACTTGGTAGACTAACAGCATGTGAACCAGATTAAAATATAGTTACGAATTGGTACTTTTGGTTTTTCCATTACATTACTCGTAGTATGCACTGTACTTTCTGGAATGTTAAATACGGAAGAGCTGGTACTTTTTGTTTTGTTTTACAATTTAAGATCAAGGAAAGTTGGAGCTTTAGATACCTTTTTAATTATGATACTTATTTATTTTAGGTGCTTTTTTTATTTGTTATACTTTTTTTCTTGGTAAGTTCTCTTAGTGACCCAGATTAAAATATACGGTACTTTTTAAGAATAAAATCCCCGAATAAAAACATTTTTTTTTAGAAAAGTTTGGATCTCTGTGAGCCTAAAGTGGTTAAGTGTATTAAAGAAAAACCCCAATATTTTTTATAAAAAAATAGTATCAAGCAAGACACTAAAATAAGAAAAATGCAAGTAACATCTTCTATAAATAAAGAATGAATCGTTTGCGATTTTACACAAAACTTTTTAATTGCCACATATGCGCATTTATCCAGAGTTTTGTAAATGCGTTAATTTTGAATTCATCCCAGGATCTCTTAAATTGATCCCCACTTAAATGCTTCAAAATATGTAACATTCAAAATGTGCACTAAAGCGGGGGACTACTGTAGATAATTAAGCAAACATGGGATTAATACATTAAACTAATAAATTAATTGTACATTGCATTAGCATTGATTTACAAAAAATTGCTCATTAAATATTTGTAGCATTTTACATGAAAATGTTAAACGAAGCTTTCGAAGAGAGCGAGAGAGAGAGATTCGATTGACTATAAGAATTTACAAACGGTGGGAAAATTTAGCTCCCCCTAAAATCAATAATAACTACTTTTTTGTGTAAACTGCCAAAACTAGTCGTTAGAATGTTATTTTGAGTTTCTTTTTTTGCGCAGCGTCTATAGAAAATAGACGTATCAACATTTATTTCTGTAATTTCCCTGGCATTTCTCCATAACTTTTAAAAAACTATCACTAATTTACAAAACTTAGATTAAAACAGAAGATAAGAAAGTTTCACATGAAAGCAATGTCGATATTATAAATAAAAAAAAACGTGACATATTAGACATGAATACACTTGGCCAGTTTTGACGGCAATTAAATTCAACAGAATTTTATTGTTGTTAGCAAATCGTGTCACACAGTTTTATTAAATTAATATGTGACACCGAAAAAATCTTATACGACATTTGATAGCTAACGCGAATTGAATTGGGGCCTATTCCATATTAAGTTAACGATATGCAGTTTTATAATGGAAACTGTTATATGAGCTATATATAGTTTACTTGTTAATATTATATTTGTATGTATACACATCAGCTTTTTTAAAAAAATATAGTTTTCATAAATATACTTCTACCGTAACAGCAATTTTTAAAACTTTAGATTCAGTATGCTTGCCGCGGCATGAATCTAACTGTTATAAAAATTAAATAAAAATAAAGTCCCACATAACAAACAAAGAATTAGCCATTAAAAAGAATTTTTAAAAATATACAAAGTTTGAAATGCGTAAGTAGCACAAGTTTGGAATGTAAAAAATATTTAGTTTTAAAAGTGTTGTGAATGCTTTGTATAAGAGAATTACAATTTATTGTTTTACTGAAATATCGGATTTTTTAAAAAGTATCTGATTACTTTTAATGTAACTAATTCGAAATCAATGCAAATATAACTCCTTCTATTTAACTTTCAACTTTTTTGACTGGATATCTAAAAGTGTTATACTACGAATGGAAAATTTATTACGCACTTCTTTACAAAAGTTCTGATAAATGTTAATTTTTTTTTTAATTTCACAGCTAATGGCGTAATCGACAGAACTAAAGGCAATAAGTATTTTATTACTTTTATATAGTTTTTTGTTTTATTTAATTTACAACAATGATTATATACTGTATAACATTTATTACTCGGCTGTAAAAAACATTGATTTTAAGCTGAAAACACTAAAACAATTTGATATATGACTGTTTTACTGGAAAATAATAAGAAAGAATACATTGTTCAAAACATTCATTTTAACAAGATGGTTTTTATTTGTATAACAGTTAAAAGATAAATAGTGGGCAATAAAAAAAGTTCATCCGTAAATAAGTTTTTCATAAATCTATTACATTTATGAGACAAATCATTGTCAAATATTAATAACCTTAAAAAAATATATTTATAACATATTTTGTCTTGTATAACAGCTGTTTTATACCAGTTGTTATCAACAAAGCAATTCTACTGTTGTGTTTCAGAAAAAAAAATAAAACTACTATGTATGTAAAATGTTAGCTAATGACTGAGTTTTGTGCAAGTTTCATTAATAATTTAAATAACATCACTTAGTTTTTCAACATCACTTAGTTTTTTAAAAGATTATATAATTTTGCAGACAAATTTTGGCCGAAACTTTTAACTGGAAGCTTAGTAAAATTCCACATATTGCTTTTTAATAGATATTTTTTGTATAACAGTTTGAAAATATTTTTATAACAATTGAAATTTAGCTTTTTATAATCTCGACTTTATGCTGCCATAGAGCTACATAGAGATAAGAGATACATTTTGAAGATTAATCAAGTATTGTGTATAACAGTTGTGAAAGCTTGTAGCAATAAGAAAAATTTTAGTTAATTATTTACGTGAAATTTATATAAAACCTAAGTGTTTAATTTTGTAGTATAACAGTTAGGAAAATTAGTAGTTAATTAAAAATATATACATATGTTTTCATTGTTTTGTAAGATTTATATTATTTAAAAATTTCTTGTATATTGTTGTATAACAATTTCAGCCATACTACTACTTATGACAATCTTACATTTTCATTTTAACAAACATAGTATGTACATAAGTATAATTTTTAAAAACTTTCTTGGAAATTTCATTCATTTTCGTAATTATTTACCAATTCTAAAATATTTTTCTATAATTATATTTTACGGTATTATACAATTTACTAGAAAAAGAATCCGCATTTGTGTTGGTGAGAAAGATTTTGACAAAAATAAAAATTGTTAAAAAACTCGCTAGTTGTTGTTGTCATCTACAGTCAACAAATAATTCGCATTGTATTGTTAATAATAATATTGAGAATATTAACAATAATAAACATATGAAATAGAAACAAGTTTTAAGTGTTGTTATAGTAAAACATGCAAACACCAAAAAGGTATAAAGAAAACATGGATTTAAATAAAAACGGAACTGACAAGTGTGTTGGTGATTCAAAAGATAATCAACAACACATTTATGAATATTTAAAAACTTCTTAGAATCGAAAGAACAAGCCGGCAACAACAGCAAAATTTATTCTTTCAGCATTTCTAAAAACAAGTTGCTAAAAAACGAAACACTTTTAAAATTCATCAAATATTTTAAAATTATTTAAATACAAAATTTGAATCAATAGTTTTATTAATAGTATTTATTATTACCGACAAATTGTTGTAGGTTTTTTAAACAATTCTTTATGAAATTTACAGCCCGCCCCACGATGTCGATCGATCGATAATGCTGAAATTGTAGACGAAAAGCAACTGATTTACGACCCATTTTATTTATTTGTTTAGCTTATGTGCCTCTAAACAAATAATAAATAAAATCCGCTATTAGTGGAACGCAAGTTAGTTCTTCTACGTCTAGAAATCCAGCGATCGACATCGTTCGATATCGTGGGCCAGGCGGTTCATTATATATTAATTAACGCTGTTAATATTATCGTTATGCATTTATTACCTGATATGTCAGCCTGGCTGAGATGAATTAAAGCCACAGCAAAAACACTGGCGACCAAAAAGGTGTAGAATAATTTATTTGCCATTTTTTTTTTTTATTTTATTTAAATATATGATAGTAATAGAAACGTAATTATGTTTGGGAGTGTTTATTTAATTGAAATAAGTAACTAAAATTAAAAAAAGTATGTAGAAATCACTATGGGCAGATTGCTTTGAACTAAATATAAGATGTTCACTGTTTGCTAAACTTATTAAAACTAATTTAATTGATTTTTATACAGTAGATTTTTGTATGATGACAACTGCAGCAGCGTGTTTAGTACAAAAGCTTTTATTTTTAAAGGAACTTGAGAAAAGCTTGTTACCTTGTTTCGATTACGAGTAATAAGAAACAAAAGACTCAAGACATAAACTTCAAAGAGAAAGAGAAGGCTAAAATTGTGGCCAGACTATTTGAATCAAGTTTATTTGAATGTTTTTTTAATTGAAACACAACAATTTTTAATTCTTGGTAAAAGAAATTAGATATACTTTATACGAATTATATATTTTGTTTACGGAAAAGTCTTTGGCTTATAACACAAAACTAGAAAGAATTTTTTCGCGTTACTTCTTGGATGACAATTCGATACAGATGTTTTATAAGGCGCCCTGTTGTTTTCAGTCCACTTTCCATCTGTCTGTCACAAGGTTCCGATTACAGTTCCAGAATTGTTCCCAGATTATGCGTCATTATGGCTGCCAAATAATAAAACAAACAAAGCTTAATTTTCAAAGGCTGTGCTTAAGTCAGAGTCAGAGTTAGCCCTTTTTTAAGTTACGTTTTTGTAGCATTTTTAAATAACTCATGCTATTTTTTGGCTATTAGGTAGTTTTATTAATATTAATGAGAAATGCACGAAATGGAAGCATCGAAAAATGTTTCGCTAAAACGTTATACATAAGTACATATTTTTTAATTCAATTTATAATTTTACACGAAAATACTTACTATTAGTTTTAATTTATTCTGCTCTCATTATACATACTGAGAGATTTTGAATGCATACTTTACTATATTGCAACATTATTTTTGGCCTATTTATATACTCCACTTCTATGAAAAATTTTGCAATAAATTTTTTTTTTTTTTTAAATTTTCTTTTAAGACGATGTTCGTTATAACGAAGTTTCACTGTAATTAAACGAATGCGAAATTTCTTTTAAACTAACGTATAATGCAACATTCTTCAAAGCCTCTATATACTTAGATATAGCTCATTTTTTATGAAAACAATGCATTCACACTGTCCAAATCCTATTTGAAGTAAAAACAAATTTATTTTCAATCTTTTAAAAAATCAATATCAAATCATTTATTGTAGTGCTGATGGTAACATACTGTTCTAATAACATTTATACTTTTTAATATATTTTCTTAGATCTTGTTGAAAGCAGCAATATCAACGGATTGAACAAAATCTTCGAATTCTTGAATCTTTTCGGTCAACAAATCAATCGAAACTTTATCATCTTCGATGACGCACATAATTTGCAATTTGTTAATGCCATAACCAACTGGCACCAATTTGGAGGCACCCCACAAAAGACCATCCATTTCAATGGTGCGTACTTGTTGCTCCATTTCCTTCATATCGGTTTCATCGTCCCAAGGTTTAACATCGAGCAAAACAGAGGATTTGGCAATCAAGGCAGGTTTCTTAGACTTCTTAGCAGCATAGGCCGCCACACGTTCCTCACGGATTTTTGCAGCTTCAGCGTCTTCCTCTTCATCATCGGAGCCGAAAAGATCAACATCATCATCATCATCGGCGGCAGCAGGAGCAGCAACAGTGGGCTTGGCACCTGCAACTTGTGGCAAAGGTGAACCCCCCCAAGCAGCTTTTTCGGCAGTCTCGAAGGAAGCAATGTGACGATACCAACGTTCAACATGTGGTACACTACCGTTAGGGGCCTTACCTAAAGCCTCGAACACAGATAAATCGGCCTTTGATGGTTCATAGCTACAAAAACATAAACAATTTGTATAAGAAGCAAAATTCTGCATATGCCGACGTGTGAAATGATTGTTCCACATAACCTCAACTATGACGGCATGTTGAGCTTTAACCATAAGACATACCCATTAATGTAGCTGCTATCGGCTAAGAAATTGTTCAATTCCTTAAGTCCTTGTGGAGTTTTAACATCACCGAAAGCCATTTTTGTTTATTATTATATTTAATTTAAAAAAACTTAAAAAAATATCTGGTCCGTCAGCTAATATGTTTGCTGCTAGCAAAAAATCGACTACAGGAAAGAGACGAGTTTACGTAGTTGCCACATCGAACACATAAACGTTTAAAGTTGCCAGTACTAATATTATCTATAGTAGGCAACGCACGATGAGTTAGGTAGTGGCCTACCTTCTCTACTAACCTCTAATTTATGTTAATTACTGCCTATTTCACTATGCCGAAAGAATTTTTCCATATGTTTTCATTTGTATAATTACATTTGAAGTAAAAACAAATTTTATATTTTAGTTTTCACTACAGTTTCTAGTAGATACTGCGATGACCAATATTGGATAATATATGTGCTGAATTTATTTCTTATTTATATTATAAGCCTACTGGTCTAATAATTATTAGACTATGCATGCAAGGTTTTGAAAGTTTGGCATATAAAAAAGCCTGTTGTCATGTGTGATTACCAAGTTTACCACGTTGAATTGAAAGAGATGGAATACATAATTACACATTATTTGCTGTCCTTTTCGAAATAAGGGGGTAATTTGTTAATAGTTGCTAATTTACGTGCCGAGTCTGGTTACATAGTCTATGGTTTTCACACTTACAAAACAAAAGTTGTTTTGTATGTATTTATTGGTTATGCAAAAACAAAAAGCATAACGTAAACAAAAATATTCATGATGGCGGCCAAAAATGTTAACAACTTTTGACAAGAAAAGCATACTTTTCCATTTTTTTAACAGTCAAAACACAACCCTACAAAAAAGCATATTCCTTCTTGCGCACACCTGATTATTCCACCATGGAAATAACGAGGATGTGTTAATGTCGGTTATAAATAAAACCATAATTTTATAGTTAATTACTATACAGCTTATGTGATACGTAAATAATCACACCAATCATTTGTGATTGCATGAGTGAAAATTTTGTTATATGTCTGACATCGATGATGCACGAATAACATAAAAAAAACTTTTGACAGTTTATTGTTCTCTGTATGTTGGGTATATAAATAATAAGGAAAAATTAAATTAGTCTGTGTTCACACAGTACGAGTCTTAATTTTAAGATTGCTAATTTTTAGGCGAGCGCGACGAGGGGAAAAGAAACGAGTACAAAACATCATGTACTGTCGATACGTTTTGCTTTCTTATTCGTAACACACACATTCATTCACTCTGTGTATACATATAGCTAATAAAACTTGTATCGCGTGAATGGTAAAGATACTTCAAAGGAAAATAAGTTATAAAATTTGCAATAAGACTAGTACTGTGTGAACGTAGACTTACAATCTTATCAAAGGGCTATTAGACACGCATACTTGTCTGCAGACATGTACGATGGCATACTTTGCGTTTTGCTATTACACTATCGAACGCTGACGGCATACTTCAGTACTTATATATGTTGTGTGTATGTTGGTGTGCGACAGATATCAGAAAATCAAAAATTTTTGAAAACCAACAGACATGTCTGACGCACTCGACATACATGCTATTAGACAGTGAGTTTTGGTATGCCATCGTACATGTCTGCAGACAAGTATGCGTGTCTAATAGCCCTTTCAGCAATTACATGTTTAACGTATTTGCAGCTTGATAATACATTTTTATGATCTGGTTGCACTGTTTTGCTTCTTATTGCAAAAAGTTTTCTGTATCACCAGAATTGAACAGAAAAACCGCTTGAATACCAACACTTACAAAAAGAAGAAGCAAAAAATTTTCTGCTGTTTTATATTAGAGGAGAAAAATTGCAAAAATCTTAAAACAATTAATAATATTTAAAGTGCTATCAAAATATAATATGTATATAAAAAATACAATGAATAAGTGAAGTTGAAATAACAAATGTATAAATTATATAAAAAAGTTTAAAGGAAAAAAAATTGTAGGCACGAAATTAAGAAGCACAAAACGATACAAGAAAAATTTGTGTGTAGCAGCGAAAAAAGCCTTTTAACAAATATTTAAAACATAATTATATATATTTTACTTATACCTTTCTTCAAATATGTAAAAAAGTGAAAAAAGTTTAAAAAGCTGAGAAAATTGTGAAAACTGTGGTGTTAATTTATATGTATGTATGCACAAGAAAACAATGCAAGCAATTTAAAAGGTTTTCTGGAGTTATTCTGTTATTAAACCATATTCTTATTACATACATACATATATTTTTCTGTTAGATTTGTAGCATCATCATTATGTTACAAAAAAGGAAAAGTTCGATCTATTCATATATATGTATATTATCTGATGTTTCTCTTCCTTATTTCCCCATAATTATGTTTTCTGATTTTCCCTTTTGTCAGTTTTCATAATTTAATTTTTTTTTGCTATTTTTTTTTTTGCATTTGCGCCACATTCATGTCGTGTTGTTGGTATGAAATTTTGTTAATGCTGTTGGCTTTTAAGGTGTAGGTATGTTTTTTTAACATGGCAACCTATTATACATATATACATACATTTATCTATATATATGTATATATATATATATATATATATATATATATATATATACTAAGGACATAACTAAATACATATGTATATTGCAAGGTAAATATATTTACCTTACAACTTGATATCGACACCGTATAGGCGATATTGGTGCAAAAATATCTATGCAACAGCTTACGAGATGGAAATTTAATATGTATGTGTGTATATACATACATATGAATGTATGTACCAATCGATACACAGAAAAATTGCCTTAGGATCCTTATTTGTAGCTCATTTACATAGATCGAATATTGTAAATATTTACACGCGTTGCTTTAAATTATACCTAAAAAACATTTGATTGCGGCCAATAGTATAAAAATGACCACCCTAATGTGCTATAAATTTGTGTTGTAGATACATACATATGTAATTTGTTCTGAGTGTGGGTGTTTACAATTTTGTGCCTACTCGCGAATTCAACGTGATAAAAATGATAATTGATGTTTATGAATGCTCGGTTTTTGTATTGTCCATACATACGTAGAGATGTACAAATACTACTACATTATGTTTATGTTTGTTGTACAGAATTGCAACTTGCAACTTTCTTTTTTAATCTGTTCGTTTTTCTCCATTTTCGTCAATTGCCCGTTTAATTGTGTGTGTGCGTGTGAGTGTGTGGATGCTATTTTCATTCCTTCTTATTTCCGCTCTCAACCCAGTTATTTACATAAATATATTATTGTGCAATTAATCCTTGCTACATCTTGAATAATAGTAGTTTTCGTAAAATTTCTTTTCTTCAAACGTTTTTTATAGAATCATTTTTTTTTATGTTTAATTAGCAACTTGCTTACCTTGATTTTCCAAGTTCGAGAGAAGCAATATAAATTGTGAAATGCGTGATAGTTTTTTAATTGTGACGTAAAAAAGTTTATAAAGAAAAACGCAAAAAAATTATTGCTCATAATAATTTGTATACGCAAAGATTTTTTTATTTAAAAATTTAACGCACTGTGGTTTGAATTTGTCTGTATGTATAACGTGCAAAAAATGTCTAAAAGTACATACTAGTTTTTAATTTAATAAAGGGGGTATTCGCTGCACAATATTTTTGGTTGGAAGAGTGATAAGAAATTTTAAAATAATTGAAAAAATTATTTTGAAAGCATATTTTAAGGAGTATAGGCAATAAATAGTTGTATTTATTTTTTCATAGAGATCTGATTATAAGCAGTGTGACCAAGTATAGGGATTTGTCCCCAAATTGTGGATATTAGCTGCTGTTGAAAAAAATACCTTTCTAATTGAATGGTGATGCTTAATATACATAAATCTGCACAAAAACACAAATGTGAAAATAAGGCCAATTTGCTATCCAAAATATTTCGGCCGTAAAAAGTACTGAGATCAAAATAAGGACCAAGTTCTTGATAGGTACAATTCCTAGGTTTCCTAGAAATAAGATGGAATTGTACCTATCAAGAACTTGGTCGTTATTTTGATCTCAGTACTTTTTACGGCCGAAATATTTTGGATAGGAACTTGGCCTTATTTTCACATTTGTCTTTTTGTGCGGATCTCACTTCTTTTTTCTTTATTGTTTTTGTATAAATATTTATATGTATTGCTTATCTGGGCCTACCTGTGTACGAAATTTCAACTTTCTAGATATACTGGAAGTGCCCCATACAAAGAAGGGGAACCCTAGTCCCTCCAGGTGAAAAGGGCCCGTTTAAAAATCATTTTTGTAAATTTTCCATCAGGACCTACCTGTGTACCAAATTTCAGCTTTCTAGCTATACTGGAAGTGCCCAATAATATTGATGAGTGAGTCAGAGAGTGAGTCAGTGAGTGAATATGTACTATAATATGGACTTTTCACACCTTAATATCTAGGGAAGCTTTTACGGTAGAACTTTCACATTTAACCTATGAGGTCACCTCAATGAGGAAACCTTATGTTTCAAGTTACAATATATTATGATCAAGAGGAAGGAACAAAGTTATGAGGGGGGTAAAAACAGCTCGAATGGTTTCGCGTAAATATACACACTGTGTGGCCGAACTTGGCCTGGCGCACTGCCGTGCGCCTAGATCATCCTTATTGAGAATAAAAGTTCATGTGAAATGTGGTCCCTTTGCCTATAATTTTAATCGGTAATTTTTTTTCACCATTTTCATTTTCACAAAATGTTCGCCACTTATTCCCTCAATTCGAGAATTTCTTACTAAAAATGTGAAATTTTTTGTATAAAAGGTATTTGCGGATTTTCTTTTTTTTAATAAAAAAATAACTTGCTGGAAGTTTTTCTCCTCTTTCAATTATTGATTGCGATAAAAAAAAAATAAATATTCTTAATGTGAGGTAACAGATACGTTCCTCACAGTATTTAATTGTTTTGTTTCTATTGCTTCTTGAAGTTAATTGAAATATTCAATTGTCCCAACTCACGCGATGCAAGTATAATTGATAAGGTGATTAGTTTTTCTGACGAGGCCGGGCGACAAGAGGAAAAACGAGTATGTACATATGTACTCAACTTGAAATTTGAACAAAAATTCAATTATTTTTTTATATATTATTGTTTACTTTTCAGACAACTAATTGCTTTGCATTTAGTGCAACAAAAGTCTTTTCTAAATTTACTCCCATTGGTGAGTACGGTCCTTAATATCGAAGTTTTGTTGTAGCTTGTACCTACATATGTATATTGCCAACACAACCAAGCTTATACGAATTTCGCAAATTTAGAAAAAGTTTCACCTTATTTGACTGAGATAAGGTTATATCATTTTTGGAAAAAAAGATAAAAAAAAGGAAACATCTCGTTTGAGTGAATCCGTATCAAAAACATACCTAAAAAATGTAAAGTAAACTATTGGTGTTATCTATTTTGGAAGCTTTATTTTTGTGAAAATGCGCTCCTACTTCAGCATGTTATGATGATTGAAGTGTTTCCGCTTCCGTTTTGACATCTATTGCTGTAAATGTTTCTTTTACTGACTTTGTTGCCTTCACTTCTTCTGTTGCTCCAAATAATTTCGCACACATAAATATATGCATATGTATGTACATATACATACATACATACATTCAGTCATTCAGATATCTGAATATGTATTTATAACAAACATGTTTTAATTATGTATGTCTGTCTGTATGTGTTTTTCTTTTCCAGCCATTAAATGATTTTCCTGTTGCTTTAATTTCTTTCCTCTCTCTCATACTCTCTCAGCTTCTCTCTCATTATAACGTAGCATACTTTTGTACAGTACCTTATAATGATATGAACAAATTAATAACTATTTTTAGATGGTTTATTAAATTATGTATTTTAATTTTGCCGTATAGATTTTTCTTAAGTTTTTTATCCCCCTCGTGTATAGTTTTTTTTTGTATTCCAACGTTTATTTTTATTTTCTATTTATTATTTCCAGTCTTTAGTTTCCTTTTTAATTAGATTTGCTGTGGCAATAATTAATAATGCATAGCGAAGCAATAATGTCAATAGACTCAGCCTTCTTCTATTTCTTGGTGTAATAAGTTTAGTTAACTATATGTACAAGAAAAGGAAATTAAATTTTCTATTGATTTTGTAAAATAATAAAAGTACTTTTTATAGTCGCAATTCAATAATGCATTAGGCACTATCTTTAAAATAATACGTGTGCATACTTATATGCATGTGGGTATAAGAAAAAGTTGGAGGGCTATAAAACTGTGAACCTATATGAACCTTGTTGCAATACCGACGAAGGACAAAACAACGTTTCAGTCGTAATACGTCGAAAAAACTATAGTTCTTACGAGACAACCGACGTCGAACCAAATATTTCGCAAGACTTAATGATAGCCACACAGAGAAAGATAAAACGGACTGAAACGAACCTCGTTGCACATAATGAAATGCTTTCTTATGTTGTAAACCTCAGCAATTAAGACAAGTCAAAAATAACGAGTAAAGGCAGAAAACATTTTTGCATTGCTGTCTGATTACCGGTTGTCTTTTAACACAAAAACTTTTTTTTTCCTTGGGTTAACGTCGATCAAGTGTATTAGGTGGAATGCACCCCAATGAAAAACAAAACATTTTCGTCCTTTAAGTCAAAGGCTTTATTTGGCAACACTGCTCAAAATCCACTCAGAGATCGTATGTAACAGCCGATTTATACGATGACTAAAAATTCATGAATTTTTTCATCTTATCTTTAAAAGTATATTCGTAAATCCACTTAATACTATGATTTTTTAAGCATAAATTATTTCTCTTGAAGTGTTGGGTTTTTAGCGTATATTCGCACAATCTTCTTTGAGAGTAAGAAAAGAATAAAACATAATAACAAAAACTGAAACAAAAGTAAAGGAATTACAAACAAATGCATGGAAAACAGAAAATATGATTATTTTTCTACCCCTCTTTCTTCTCTACCCCGGTCGACCGCCAAAAAAATTTTCATGATATTTAGTCATGACTAAAAATCACCGTGTGAATTGAACGAAAACGATGAACCCAATTTTCGAGCACTTTTTACACTAAATCAAGTCGTATGTCATGAATGGCACGTTCAATATTGACTTGTAAAGCTTGGAAGAGAGTCTGGTTTATTCCGAAAGACCAATGACTTCAAATAACCCCACAAGAAATAGTCTAATGGTGTTCAATCACAACTTCTTAAAGGCCATTCAATATCACAATTTCTTGAAATAATCGAATCTCCACACTTTTATCGCAATAATTCGATTGTTGCATTTCTTCGAATTTCGGGATAGTGTTATTTTTTATATCACAAAATAACATTATTTATTCTACAAAAAGTATTTTTATAAAGTTTTTAAAAAATGTCAACCCATATTAAAAAAAATATTGGAATTAAAGAAAATAAATTATTAGTTTTTTTGCTGGTTACGTTTTTTTTTCGACAAATATTTGATAAATGTGAACGTAGCTTATGTGGTCTCAATGCCAAAAGTTGAGTCTTTAGAAAACGAAAAATTAAAATATATGTTTGTAATCATACCAAAGTTCAAAATAAAAGTGACTATGCATTTTTTTAATTAACTTCATATGCAATAATAAATATATAAAAAGACATATGGCACTCGGGGACTGCCTCGGTAAAGCTATTGCACAGCATTTTTTATCAACTTATGCAATTATATTATTACGTTTTGTTTAATAACTCTGTTGTTTTTCTGGCAATACTGTATGTTATTGAAATCAAAATCAATGGCATACTTTAGGGGTTAACATACATTGGGCGATTTAAATACTTATGTAAAAAAACAAAAGACTTAAGAAACAAACTTAGTGTCAGGCTTTTTCCTTTCAAAAACAAAAGACTTAAGAAACAAACTTAGTGTCAGGCTTTTTCCTTTCAAAAACAAAAGACTTAAAAACAAACTTGTGTCAGGTTTTTTCGTTTCAAAAACAAAAGACTTAAGAAACAAACTTAGTGTCAGGTTTTTTCCTTTCAAAACCAAAAGACTTAAGAAACAAACTTGTGTCAGGTTTTTCGTTTCAAAAACAAAAGACTTAAGAAACAAACGTTTCAAAATTTCTTGATTCTGTCGCCTCAAAGCCCGCGATAGAAGCTACGCAATAGCTTAAAAAAAAATCTGACATACTTTTAGGAGCGTAAGAATATTTTACCAGAATATTTGCATGTTAATAAAACAAAAGCATGACGTGAGGTATAAAAAGTTTCTATTAAAAACTTGATTATTGTAATTGCGAAATGTAAATTAAATGGATTCTAAAACTGTAATTCAATTCCTATCGGAATGTATTGTGACATGCATCATTATTAGAAAATGTTTATTTTTGAAATTTATAGTACAAATGTAAAATCATACACCCGATTTACAGGGGTAAACAAAAAGTCTTGATTTGTGTGTTTTTCAAGAATTTTCTTCCATTTCTCTTTGTTACTTTTCATTATTTTTCTTACTTTTGTTATTTATCTTTGTTACTTACATTATTTCAAAACAAAAATGGGAAAAAAGACATGAAACTAAAAGATATCGTCTGAACACACAAAGATTTTGGTAGCAATTTCAAAAGGGAATTCAGTAAAAACGACGTCGCGAAAGTCATCATGTGAATTGGGTGATACATATTTGTTTGTCAACAAAAAATATATATGAACATTAATAATCTCGGCATCAATGATGTGGGGGTAGTTAATATTTATCGCAACCACTTTAAATACTTGAGGGTTTTTACTATTCATATTGTTTGTTCTCCAATTCAATACAAGATATCTTGTCTGCCCTTAAAATCACATCCAGTCATAGTTATTTATGTATGTTGCTTGTTAGCACAAAACACCACCATATTACACCGCAATAATTCTAACGCTTGAAATGCAGCGACAAGTGTGTATGCAGATGAGACATTATGATGATGATGATGATGACGATGACGATGATACATTATATATATGTATGTATATATGTATGTATGTAGTAGAAAATGTTTAGCTTCATTTACTGCCACCTCCAGTGCTCTCTTATAACAAGCCAATACAACATGTCGCAATTTCCACTTATCATCTTCGGGCATTGAAGTAGAAACAACATTTATCACTTAGAGAACATTATATAACATGCTCCCTACACAGTGTACGGTGTCAAGTGCAGTCTGTTCCTGTGGTTCTATCGAAATGTTAAAAGAAAATTTAAAGGCGGAATTTAAAAAAAAGTTTTTTATTTGCATTTCTAACAAATTTTTAAGGTGTATATAAATTTGATTTTCTAATTTATTATGAGGGTCGGACAAAGCAGAAGAATTATTGTATGCACACTCGTATATATTTATTTCTACCTTAAACTTAAATAAATAGTAGAACAAATGTAGATTTGTACAAAAAAAGGAAACAGGAAGTTGAAACTAACGTTAATGATGATGGTTGACAAATAAGTAAAGGCATACACTGGTTAGCAGACAAGTCTGTCTTTTATTTTTTTTTTAAGTGGCAACAATGGTGAATTTTTTGAATTTGAAATTTGCTTATCACAAATTATTTGTGCTAATTTGTAAATGATTTTTTAAGTGAAATAAATACGATTTTTTTTAAATTTTATTTTAAATTCGCAACAAGTTGAATACAGTTTATTTTCCAATGTCAACGTGTTTCACTTCTGTCGCGATTTTGTTTTAAATTTTTGTTTTTGTTTTATATATATAATTATGCATGTAAAACGGCTTTTTTTCTCTTAATTACATACACATGTGTGCATCTATACATACGTATACGTACCAGTGATCTGCAACCAATATGATAGAGACGTCTTATTAACTACCGCTAAATGACAAGTACAATGTAATCAGGCTTTCGCCAATTTTGTTCCCAATCGAGTTTCATTCACGAATCCCAGAAACCAGTAACAAATAGCTATCAGTCACAACATTAAACTTGGATTGATTTGCTTATAAACAATCGGTCACTTGTACTTCTGTTGTTTTTGCGCATGATCTGATTGTCATCGAAACAATAATAGTCGAGTTATATTATGTTCACACGCTCAGCAATTATAGAGGTTCGTGCTTTCATTCTTGGTTCGCGGGCCAACCTTTATTGAACCTACATGCATAGCTGCCAGATTTTTTTGGTAATATCGTCATATTTTTGGGCAAAAATCGTCATTATCGTCAATATAGCTTATTGAAATCGTCATAAAAACGTCAAATGAAAAAATCGCTTTTTTTTACCAACAAAACCTATTGTTATTAAAGGCAAAACATAACAAAACTCTTAAATCAACAAATCTTATTAAAAAACAACATTATTTAAAATACAGAGATCAAATACTTCACTTAGAATTCACAATAAAATCACATGTAAATAGATTGCATATTTTTCAATACTTTGAAATATATTTATACATTGTATGGAAAAAAACAAAAAAAAAAATCAAATCCTTTAGTTATTTTTTTCAATTTAGTAAAATATGCATTTTAAATTTCATTTTTGGAAACACTTTTTCTAAAAATGCATCAAAACTACAATGAAATTTATACAATAAAAATATTATTTTTTAAGAAAATAGACATATACATATTCATACGTATATGTATATATTTTACAAATATATATTGCAATTAAACATATTGATTAATTCAGTTACAGCTGTCAGATCATAGCAGGTACATTTGTTTAGCTTTAAATAATCTTTTGAATATAATATTGCCTCCAAAGACGACTTTTTCAATTTCTTATTTTAGTCTTATTTACGTTTACCTGACTAAATATTCTTTCCATATTTGCTGAATAATGTGGTAAAACTAGGATTTTTGTAATAAATTTAGTCAAAATCGGAAACAAAAGACTAGAATCCCACTTTGCATCTCTGATAGTTTCTTCCAAAAATCCAGTAGTTATATATTTTTATCAGGACAATACTTTCAATTGTCTGAACTCTGTTTCTAGCTCTTGATTTTCTGTTTCTTCAACAAAATAGGAAAATTATTTTATAATTTTTGAGAACCCACTTTTTTTCCTTCATTAATAATATTAAATGGATTAATTTGGCCAAGAACTTTTATTTATTTTCAAAATAAAATCATGATAATATCTGATCACAAAGCTCTATATAAAAATTAACACAATTATTACTAAAATCATATTTTTCTTTTGCATTTATTTGTAATTCTTCCAATACGTCTCTGGCAAATATTCCTAAATAAATGTGTTCAAAATTTAAAAAAATGTTTTTGTTTTTATAATCAGTTAAATAAAAGTTTTCAGTTTTAAGCAAACTAGTTTTTAAAAAGTTTCTCATTACAATTTTCAGCAGTTCAAGGTTGCTCTAATAGTACAAATATATGTTGCAAACTTGAATTATTTAAAATCGTCAAAATTAGGGCATAAGTCGTCACTATGTCGTTTTTAGGACCCAAAATCGTCAAAATGACGATAAATCGTCAAATCTGGCAGCTATGCCTACATGTTTCGCGATACAAAATTTTGAGAGCGAACCAACGTGTTTCATTTTGAACCTTGTTGCGAACCCGTATAATTTACTATCATCTCTAATTTTGATAACAAATTATTGCTAGTTTGTTTGAACTAGTTGTCCAAAATAATTTTAACAAAGAAAAACAATAGATAAGTGCTAAAATTTAATAAAAACATTAAACAAATATAAAGCATATATTTATATTTATGTAAATAATTAAATAAAATGAAAAAGCAATAAATAGTCAACCGTATTTTAAACAGTAGAGGAATGTTGAAGTACGAACCAATCTAGAATATGTCGTGTGAACACATGGGTTCGCCATTGAGGTTCACGGAGCGAACACATTACTCTGCGAGTAATAAAACACATAGTAAATATAAACATAAATATGTATGTGTGTTAAATGTCAAATTACTTGCAAAATATATCTGTTCGTAATAAATACATTCTTATGTTATTGCATGTACTTATATATCGCTCATTTACTAATAGATCGTCATAACTCCAAAAAAAGTCCATTTTAAGATAATCGCTGTTGAAGGTTTTGACTCCTCGTTCTCAACATCTAGAAAAATGTCTGACTTATTCCTATAAAACGTGGAAAGTACAAAAGACATAAAGATGAAATGTACACACGATTTAGAGCATGAAATGGCGAACAATTTTATAGATAATAATCATACAGAACCTCCAAAATTTGAAATTTTGAGTTATGACGTTGTATTAGTAAATAAGCGATATGTGTTTTGTATTAAAACAAGTGGCTCGAGCCTTGCACCGTATTGAAGATTCATACAAGATTGATTCAATTAGCATGGTCGAATCGATCCGTTGCGGTTACAATCATTCCAATAATCATGTTCATTGCCTGTACGAGTGTTTGAAATGATCTATTGCGTTTAGAATCAGTTGGATCACAAAAACTCAAGAGTAAATTTTTTTTTTTTTTTGTGGTAGTTTTATTATTTATTGAATCTTCAATTATATGTATATTGAAACATCAATAAGTTTTTCAAATCTTAAATCTAAAAATACATAAATATATGTTTAGCCAGTGCTAAACAAAATTTTTAATTCCAACTGTTGATTTTTGATGTTTTACATCTCTCGTGTACGGCTGAGAGAAAGAGTATCCCTCCTTCTCAACCGGGTGTGGCCTCTATAATTTAGAATGTTGCGCGCAAGTGGATTTGGGTGCAATACTAATTTTTCAATATATTTTTTTGCGTGTTTTGAAAATACTGTCTTCACCAACGGAACATCAAGATCTTTGTGAATTCGCTGATTTCGGATATACCAGGGGCTGCAGTAATTGTACGTAGAATTTTGTTTTGTCGCCTTTGAATTTTTTCTACACTTGATGCTGAGGCAGAGTAAATGATCGGATATACTCGAAAGTTTTATATCCGTTGCAGATCACTGGTACTTACATACATATATATGTATGTATGTGTATGTGCTCGTGCATATGTATGAATGCACTAAAATTTCTTATTAATTTCTCTCTTTAAACATTTAATTTGTTTTTTTTTTTGCTCTTTGAATTATATTTTTTTATGTTTTGCATTTTTTGCATGGCCACACCACCCACTCCGCTGTATGCTCTACATTTTTAACACCTCATAGCAAATATGAGTGAAGGCTTAAGAAATAACAAAACAAATATTTGTAGCAACAAAATCAAAAGTATTTTATAATAATTAAATATGAATTTCTTCGAAAAATTTATAAGAAATAAATCTTCTTATTGCATTCTCACCCATAACTGTGGTCACAATTCTTAATATCTTGAGTAATTTTAAAAATTTTTTGATACATCAAATTATATAAAAAATAATACATATACTCGTACATTTCGTTTTAACATCTTTACGGATAAATGATGTCGTAGAAAAGTCCAGAAAATTGATGGTGGATAGATTTATACTTATCTTATCAAGCTCGACTTATTGGTAAATGCTTGTTGCCTTATATTTATGTAAAACAAATATCTTTTGTATATAAACCATACCGTCACCCGTATTTGCCCTTTATATTAGAAGCAAAAATGCTTTTATAAATTTAAAACTATTTTTATTTAAATTAGCATTTAAATTCTGTTAATAAAATTGTTATTTCTGAAAATATATGTACGTGTACAATTAAAGAAGGATGTAATTATGTTAATCACATCATTACCTTTCAAAACGAGTGTTTTGAGTTTTTTTATTTCCGTCCTTTTGAAAATATGTAAGTTTATTTCTCTGATATGACTTCTCTAACGGATATAAAAGCTGTATCCGAATCCTTCTGTCTGGTGAAAAATCAAAATAATAATAATCTAAAACGGCGTTTACATTTTTGGTGAATTGTATTTGTGATTTTTTTTTTGTAAACTTGGTAGTATGTACTAGTGATGTTACGAATATTAATTTGTAGTATTCACGAATACGAATATTAATTAAATTAAGTAGCACTTATTATTTCCAATTTAATTGAAAAAAAATCCCTTCCTTTGTGTCAGTAAGAATAAAATGAAAAAAAAAATGCACGCTACTTTAGGCATTTAGAATTTTTATGACATTGTGATGCCGAATTTGAAGACCAATACTGAACATTTATAAATTATTTTACTTACATTATTTCACAATTCATATTTCTTACTCTATTTGCACTTCTATTTAGTATTTAAGTGTTGTTAAGGAGAAAATTATATATTTTGTGTTTGTTTTTAAGAAGGTTTTTATCTTGCAGCAAAAACAATGGGATTTTTAAATTAAAATTATTATATTTTTGTACATTTTATGTACTTTGTTAAATTTTCTGTATTATATTTCTTGGAAAGTATATGCATAATATTCGAGAATATTCATTCGAATTTGGCGAATAATCGAATGCGAATACGAATATTTGTAACATCACTAGTATGTATGAGTGAGAAATGCTTAGATATGAAAGGATCCCTTTCCCTTACATCCTTGTCAATTGCGTATACAATAGAATAGAAAAGTGGATAGATCTGGTCCAAGGACCGGCACTGCGACACCTATTGGATCTTTTGTGCCATGGATCTTTAAATTAAACCAAGCTCTGAATGAGTCTCCTTATGAAAGTCAGCACAGAGCTTGGAGAAGCCCGCCTAATATCATCCGATCACACAAATTCAGAAAGAAAACCACGCCTTCTATTATTACATAAGACTATACATTCACAGAGAATGTGTGCCGTTGTCTCATCCTCTTCCATGCATAAACGACACAAGGGTGAGCGAACTAGGTTCCTTTTCCAAAGATGGTAGTTCAGTTCATAATGACCGTAGAGGAAACCAGTAACTAGCCGTAAGTCGTTCCTGTTGAAATTCAGGATGCCATTGTATGAAAATGGCTGTATCAATGATTTGGCCTGCCTTAAACCGGGAGAAGCCACCCAAACTTTCTTAGCGGTCGTCATGTCGTTCTCTCTGATTAGAGTTGTTACAGTCGACTAATTTACGCCACAAAAGGGCTCTGGGCCTATAAGAGAAGCGGCAGAGGCCCTCTTGGCCAATTCATCCGCTACCTCGTTACCCGAATGACCGCTATGGCCAGGTATCCAGTAAATGGCAACCTTGTTCCATATCGATAGCTTCTGTAGTGAGTCAAAGCAGTGTAAAACAAGCTTAGAACGGAATTCCCATGAAACTAGGGACTTAAGGGCTGCCTGACTATCGGAAAAGATAGCTATATGCGCGCCTTTAATGCCTCTGCTCAAATTAATATGAACACATTTGGTGATTACCTGTATTTCCGCCTGAAATACCGTGGGCCATTTACCCATGGGCACTGAGATTTTCACCTTGGGTCCACAGACTCCAGCGCCTACTCCATCTAAAGTTTTGGATCCATCCGTATACCAACATAAACTTCTGGAGTCCACAGAGGGTCCATTGCCCTCCCACGTGGCCCTAAGCCGAATTGTGACATTGAATCTCCTGTTGAACCTTAGTTCACAGATTAGTCTGTCGCTAGGCATCCCTAACAGCTTCTGCAGGACAATGTATTCAGGATCGATGAATGCCCGTTGTCAACACAGCGAGCAGAGTTACCGATACCCATCCGATAAGCGGCCATTGCCGCAGAGGATCCTTATAAAGGCCTCAATGGCCAAAGTTGGACATGACCTACCTCATTGCACCTGTAGCAAGAAGACACGCCATTCTCTGAGCTTTGCAGAGTTTGTATACAATACTCAAACTTGCGAACTTTACTTATGTATAACTTTTTTATAACAACTACATACATTCATACTCGTATGTATGTAAATTGTATTTAATGATTCAATAAATAGCTCGTTTTTCTCTCAAACGTGCTAAAAGTGTTTATAGCAAATTTTAAAATTAGCAAAAAAAAAAAAAAATGATATAATACTGCAAATAAAAACATTGACATTTAAAGGTAAAATTTATGTAATTTTTTCTTCTCGCACTATCTTTTTTTTTTTTGCAATTTTTGGTTTAATTTCTGTAAAGAAAAAACACAAAACTTTTAAATAAATTTATTTTTATTCATTCTTTTTAATTACAGATAAAACAACAATAACACAAACTATCACAGGTTGAAATTTACACAGTTTGCAAAAAATAAACATTTGAAAAAAAAAACGCAAACATAAACAAACAGAAAATAAAAATAACAACCTTTAAAAAAGAGGGCAACAAGAAGAAAATCAACAAGAGAATTATTAGAAGAGGAGTAGTGTCAATATTCAATAAAAAGCTGTTGAATAACTTAAATGTATTGGCAAAACAACATTCAGAACCACAGCAGATATATAATATATGCTTACATATGTATGTATGTATATAATATTTTGTTGTTTGAAATTTAAACGTGAAATACAAGCAAATACCTTTCGTCCATCTAAAATATAAAGAACATCAACGGGTACTGTTGATACAATTCAACTAACTAAATGTCAAATAGCAGTTATAATTCATACCTGTATTAAAAAAAATTAAGGTATAGCGATAAACAACAGCAACCAATATAAACATACTAAATACCTACATTCATACATACATACATATATAGATATGTAGTGAAAACAAAAAGTATGTATTTAACCAAAATCTGTCAACGTGATACCAGAAAACGTAACAGCAGTAAGAAAATAATCACAAAAGAAAGAAATTCCTTTGACACTCGACGTAAACGAGAGTAAAATTTCAACGACAGCCAAAAAAAATTTTGAATTTAAACCAAAACAAACAACTACAATTTAGTATTCATAAAAAATATCCCAAGTCTATATACAGAAGAAATAAAAGTTGGGAGGGGAAAAAAAAAATAGACCGTATAAAAAAAATTTGAATTTGAAAACAATATTAGACAATATTACAACAACAAATATAAAGCTATTGTTGGAAATTCTTTTCAAATTCGCCTGATCTCTTTAGTGCAGCATCATCTTATTTGATTGTTAAATAATCATTGCCCACTACACGTTGTTTGGTTTGGGGCAGCTCAACGTCGACGTGCTCACTACTGTCGTTGGAACTCTGCTACTAAGTTGCAGAAAATTAATATATCAAAAACCGCTAAAAGAATTACATACATAAATACATATGTATGTATAATTAAATACAAACAACAAATAAAACGCAGGCACTATATTTATTATAAGTTCAATACTTACTGCAAATTTGAATATACATACTACATAACTTACTTACTTACATACATATATTGGAAAATAGAAAACCACAATTTGAATCTTGTTTGACAAGGAAACATCTTATATATTTACGACACGTAAAATACAAAAGTAACAAAACATTTTTTTTTCAAATCTGTTATTTTTATAAATTGAAAAATTACAAATTTTAAAATGAAGCGTCGTAATGCCGATTGCGGCAAACTACGGAGACCTATAAAACGTAACAAAATAACGGAAAGCATGTATGGCAGGTAAGTAATCGAAATACGTGTACCAAAATATAAAAACACTTACAATCGTATGTACATTAGGGAGATAACATTTTAACAATTTTTTAAAATATTTTTATATTATTATTATTACGAATAAACGTAATTATTATTTGAACTTATATTGATTTACATATGAAAAAGTAAAAACTCTTGGTAATTTTGAATTTTCATTAATTCAATAAAACTGAACTTGAGCCTGATAATATTACTTTTCATATGTAAATTTTTTAAAATATCAAAATTGGCATAGCACAGTCCGATAGAGCATAAAAAACTATAAGGGAACGTATGTATATTTTTTTTTTCGCTAAGGTCAAAAAAGTTCACGCACCAACCGCGATGAAGTTTTGAAAATTTTTAATTTTCTTTTTGGTTAAGAAAAATTAGTAATATGTTTTTTTTTAAACAAAAAATAGCTCAAGTATGAAATTTCATTAATATTTAGAGATGGTACGAGATTTTTCAAGTGTATCCGATCATTTACTCTTGATTTTTTGTGTTTCAAACGTTTTTGTTCAAGCAAAGAAGAAAGGATTGTAAACGGAATAGAGCATTTCAAACAATCAGTTTTAAACACTCGTACTGATAATGAACATGATTGTTGGAATGATTGTAGCCGCAACGGATAGAACCGAACATGCTGATGATTCTTTAATACGGTGCAAGGGTCGAGCCACTTGTTTTAACACAAAACACATACATACATACTACATGCAATAAAATGTTACTTAGGACTTTTTGGGGTTTTTTAATGTTTTAAAATTGTTATGAACAGGAGTTTTGATCAAATTCGCAAATATTAATAAAAAGAAAGATGTGATTTCAAATTTTTTATTAGTTACGTGGTTTTGAATTTCAGCTAACGATTTTAAGTTTGCTCCATTTAAGTTAATTATTTTAGAATGATTTGAATTGTCAATATTAAGCAGCTTATTTAAAGACTAAAATGTATTGACTTATTTTCGTTTATTATTTTTTTTTTCGTTTGTCTTTGTTTATTTAAATAATATTCACAGCCAGACATTCTTATTTGTTTAATAAATTGGGTTTTTTTTTTTAATGTTCAAAGATTGGCTTTATATAAATAATTCATAAAATATTTATTCGAAGCAAACAATTTATTGATATTCAAAGATTGATATCATAATGTTATAATCGAAGCAACCACAAAATATGACGAATGCTTAAAAGTATCACCATCATCTATAGCGTTATTATTATGTAGTGTAATTGTTGTAATTTAATTTCGAATTTCTTTTTTGTTTGCCGAAATTGTAAAACATATGTATGTAAATAATAAAACTTTTAAATTCCATTTTCATTGTAGCACAACCGTATTGTATATGAAATTTTTGGTATTATGGGCAATTGTGATAACTGCAGATTTTATGTTTATGTTCCGTTTTGAATTTTTATGGCCCTTCTGGTTACTACTGCGCTCCGTACATGATTCATTTAAATATAAAGGATTGGTATGCATCAATTATCTATAAACACAGATCTATTTACATTGACATAATTTCTTTTATAAAAAAACCAAAAAAAAATTCTTATTTACAGGCATTTTCCGTATTATTTGTTTGTATTGCCATAACATCCGATTTAGTTTGTTTATTCTTTATACCAGTTAATTGGTTATTATTTGCTGCCAGTACATATGTTTGGGTGCAATATGTATGGCATACAGGTATGTAAGGAATATATAACATACATACATATATTTAAAGTTATTTTATAATTTGCTTGTAATTTATTTCTTATAACAGATAAAGGCATTTGTTTGCCTACTATTATATTGTGGATGTTGTTTGTATATTTAGAGGCTGGCATAAGATGGAAAGATAGCAGACATATGCCTCATTTAGATTTATGTAGGCCCTTTGCAGCACATTGGTAAGTAAACGAAAAATTATACTAATATTAAGTGGCCTAAATAAGAGCTGCCAGTGTTAAACATTCGTTTTGATGCTTCTTAAGAACTCACTGTAAAATTGTCTGTTTTGATGCTTCTTAAGAACTCACTGTAAAATTGTCTGCAGTGTTCTGGAAATGCCGAAACCGAACCGGTCCCCCTGAATCCAACTTTTTTTGTTGAAGAGAAGAAAATTATGTAGTTATATAACCAACGGCCGGTGCGACACAATTGACCGTATTCTAGATGTACATAACTATTTTTTTTTTTATTGTTCATAGAGAAATTATCTAAGAAAATCTCTTAAAAACCGTCATACAAAAACCATAATTACAATTCATTAATGATACATTTGCATGAATTCGCAA
This sequence comes from Lypha dubia, assembly GCA_947311025.1. Taxonomy (NCBI): domain Eukaryota; kingdom Metazoa; phylum Arthropoda; class Insecta; order Diptera; family Tachinidae; genus Lypha; species Lypha dubia. The sequence goes on along the minus strand of OX371264.1, from coordinate 16,045,170 downwards.
ATATTAAAAATAAAAAAAGACTGTTAAATGTAAAAACAAAAAACTTCCAACGACCTAAATCTATTTACCTTTTTTCCTTAACATTCCTACAATTCTCCCACATCTGTACATAGAAAAAAGTGTTGCTTTACAAAACCCTTTGCAGAAAAACACATGCATGTTTAGTTTATTGGTTTTAATTACAATAATACGTGTGCATAATTTAGTAGAAACCTTAAACACTCATAGCTTCTAAGATACTGAACTTACAATAACCCACAATATCTCGTTCACTACTGCGAATAAATAGTTTTAATATGTTAAATGTTTTGTCAAAATCGGTTGAACAATGTGGCCGTAAAATCCATCACAAAAAATCGTCTTGGCTATTGGTTATATAGATATGATCCCATTTTGTGTCTCTTGATAATATATATATACAAATAGATATATATATATATATATATATGTGTGTACATAAAAATGCAAACAAAGTTCGATGTTCAGCGAAAATTTTACTAAAACTGGGACATTAACCGAACATATGTTTACGCCGAACGGTTCGGATGGACTAAAAATTTATTAATATTTTTAATAACTTTTTTTTGTGTTTTTTGTCTTTCTTAATTCTAATTATGTACGATTATAACCAAGCATACATATACACCCCTATCGTGCATAAGAAGTGAAATTTTTGTTCCCGTGAAATTTTCATTCCCCTCGAAGAGAAAAATGGTATCTATCGTTAATCTCACGTGAAAAATTTTTCCTGCTATCAGTTATCAGTGAATGTAAAAAAAGAAAAGATTAAATTTAAGAAATTTTTGTTCAAAAATATACACGGACATATACATACATATGTGACAGCGCATAGAGAAGGGGACCTAAGGGTAAAAAATCAATTTTCACTTTTTTTTTTTTTTGATGTGGACAACATCTGTGCATCGAATTAGACCGATCCCATGCCCCAAAAGTGTTCCCTCCCAGAGATATGCGCGTTTTATGAAAGTGATGGTACACCAAAGATACACGTATTTAAATCTCTAAAATGGCTCTCCTGAACAAAACCGGTTTTTACCCTTAGGTACCTTTCCAATTTGCGCGTCACATATGTACATATGAGCCGTTTATTTTGAAAGTGGCAAAAGTCACTTTTTTTTGTTGATTGCAAATTGTTTACAAATAAAAAGATACCGTTCAATTTTAGTTAGTGTTGCCATTAACACGATTTTTTTCGAAAAAAGTGACTTATGCCACTTTCAAAATAAACGGCTCATATATATTAAAGAAAACTTACAAAAGCAAAGTGATATATGTATTCAGTGTTGAAGCTATAGTTTATTTGCAGCGTTTGTTTAATACATTCTAACTTTTATGTGGTAAAATAATTCGGTTACTTTTTGGAAAGCCAACAAAACGAAAGAATTACAGAAAATTAAAGTTTCACAAATCAGAAGGGAATCGACTTGTTGTTTTGCATTTTGTTGACCAATACGTCAGTTTGTGCCTTATTATCAAGTATTTTTCTTAAAATAAACTTTGTAAGCTTTAATATTCGAATTATAAGAAGAACTAAATACATATTCTGTTCTAATCCCCATCCAAAATAAAGTGAATAAATTAGGGAAAAGTGAAAAAACTTGTGGGAAAAAAATTATTCACGATAAGTGGAATTTTTTGAAGTGAACATTTTTTCACGTTATTATTCTTGACTGAATAAAATTTTTTCATGCAAGTTGTTCACGATTGCAAATACGTGAAGAGTGAAAAAATTTCATGTGGAAAATTATTCACGATTATCTCATATTAATTTTTAGAATTCTCATATACTGCATATTTTTTTTTTTGTCAACTCACCGTATAGTGTCTGATCACCATGTCCACCTCAAACGACATGCTTGCTACATAAATGTCTTCCAGCCTGGTAGTTTCAGATATAAATTGATAAATAGCTTGTAATATAATGAAAATATCGCACTAGTTCCTGACCACTCTTAATCGATGGGCGCGTTCAGCAGAAAAACCTGCTATTAAACAGTTTAGATGTAGCAGCTTTAAAATTTAATTTAATTGTCAAATTGAACTGAAATATCGTAATTTGATGAAATGTATCGTACTTTTTCTTTGCTACCTAAAACAGTGAGTGCTCACTCAACATGTTCGCTCATCGCTTAGTAATCAAAGCGTTCAGCAGATTGTTGAACAACAGTTGTGTAGCAAACTGTATCTGCTGAACGCTCCCGATTTCTTGCAAAAGGAAGGTGAAAATTTTAAAATTTTGAGTTGAATCTCTTTAGAGGAACCAGTGCGATATATTTTCATTTACAATGAAAAATCTTCGATCCGAATCCACATGGAAAGTTTATTTACGCACGATGTCGACCGATCGTGCTTAAGAAGCACGTCGATCCGTTAATTACGAGCCCTTTGTGATTGTGAACAAAAAATTTGGGACCATCCATTTTATTTATTTGTTTCGTGGATCAGGTCCGAATTTTCATTCATTATTTCATGTGATTAATTTAAAATAAAATAGAGCACGTAAAAATTTTGAACTGTATGTAATAGTGAAAGGCCAATGCGGCATCAGTATTTTCAACATCCAAAACATTAATAAACTTTCAAAACGTTTCATAAATTAAACTTAACTTAATTTGCCAATGCCGTTAAAAGCGGCCAAGCGGCAATGTTGAATTTAGTTCAACTTTTCGTTCTGCCGCTTATATTTGTCAAACCAAAATGCAAAAAAAATTAATGTAAATATGATCAAATCATTGTTCTCTTTGTTATGTTTCGGTTAAAAAATAATTAATTACTTTATTTATTTCTGCTTCAAAGGAGATAATACTCGTAAGTGTCTTTATTTTAACTTTTTAGTGCAAAATTTGTTGCTGTTATTAGCCGCGTTCACTTGCCTGCAAAAAATAAACTCAAGCGGCAAATAGAGCAGTTGATTGCCGTCCGAAGCCGCGTGTCGCTCCCATTGACCTTTCACTATAAGCATTTGTTTTTTTTTTTTTTTTACTTCATTTCTTTTTTTTTATTTGATGATGTGAAAGTAGTGTGTTACAATATATTTTTGATTCAAAATACACTGTAACTCACACACCCTGAATTTTCCGTTATTCTGAAAATTTCTTTTCTATTTTTTTTTAGTATTGGATATCCAGTGGTAACTTTAGGTTTTGGCTTTAAAAGCTATGTAGGCTATCGCATTCGCCAGCGCAAGCAAAGGGAGGTCTCAAAAGAAAATGAATTTTATATGCAACTATTGCAACAAGCACTGCCACAAGAGGAACCTGCGCCTCCGGAGGATACGCAAACTGTGGTGGCCACAAATACATCAAATGTAAACGCTGTTGCTGGTGTGGCAGGTCATGGTATTGTCAGTAGTGGAAACATAGCAACGGGAGCTTCATTAACAGCGGCTCATTCACAAATATCAAATTCAATAGCCACAGCAAATGGTTCTGTAACATTAGCACAAAATCAGCATCAACAACAAAATCATCAGAATAATCATCATCATCAGCAACAGGACCATCATCAGCATCATCTTCAAAATAATAATCACAATGGTAACAGTTTAATAACAAATGGTACCGCTTCAATGGCTTCATCTAATATCATTACAGGTGTTGCCAATACAAACTCCTTCTCCTCCTCTAATTCTATTTCCTTCTCTACTTCTAATAATAACAATAACAATGCAACATCTACGTCAGCCTCATATTTATCTTCTACGCTAACAACAACATCAACGTCATCATCATCGACGAATGATGATAAAAGCTATGTACAAATTGGTGGCGGTAGTGGTGGTAATTTTCTATGTATTATATGCTTTAAAAATCAAAATAAATTTTATTGCTTTATCAGTTAAGGTATGGTCACCATTGGGCAAACATTTGCTTTAAATATGTTGGTTCATGTTTAACCAAAATTTAGATAAATAAAATACAAAAGTTGTTTTGTGGTCGCACTACGCACATTTATTTTCCCATTTTATTTCTTGAAACAGCTGTCAAACAACGGCAGGTGCTAACAAGGGAAAATATATTTTCCCTGTGGTCACACTTGAACAAATATTTTCCTTAAAACTATCAAAAAACATAAATTTGTTTATTTTCGTTTGTAATGATGTGATTCTGCTGTTGGACAACCAAAAAATAATATTAAAAAAATATTTTTGCAAATTGCACAAAAACTATTACTTTCACCGTTATTCCACATTTCGTCGTCAATTTTGAGCCAACACCGATTTGTATCATTTCATCACAAGTGATGAAGTAATTTTTTTTTTTTGCGAAATGCGATTTTCGCTATTATTCGCGTTTTTTACTTTTTTTTTATTTTCACAATTTTGCGATTCCTGATCAATTTGTGTGCAGTTTTTTGGGTTTGTAATTTTTCATTACCAATATTTTGCAAATTTTCGCCGTCTTTACGGCTTTAACGTTTTTTTTTAATATTATGGTTTTGTTGATATTAAATAATTTTTCGCAAGCTGTCGCTTTTTTCGCGAATTGTGCAATTCTGCCAAACTTTTTGGCTCTCTTGCATTTTAACCATTTTTTTTTTTTAATTTTGGCTTTTTAAAAATTTTGCAATTTATAGAGATTTTTCCTTTTCTCGCGCCAGGAAGAAACACAATTTTTTAAAGTTTTTATCAGCGAGAATCAGTAGAAATTTTAGAGAATCAAATAAATAAAAATTAAATCAAATAAAATATAATAAAAATCGCACTAATTTTACAAATGCCGAAAAATTCGACAAGATCTCATTCACAATAACCAGGATAATTAGCAAACTGCTGCTGCTGCTTGTTTCTTTATTTTGGATTTAAAATTTTCAGTATCTTGTCTTCTCTGAGAAATGTTCAAGATTTTTCAAAGATCTTATTTTCCGCAAATTGGCTCATCTTATTCAGGCATTTATTTACATTATTAAAGCATGTCCAACAAAGCTACAAAAAAAAAAAAATATCAGCCGTAAAAATATTTTATGGAAGCATTTTACCTAAAGATATATATTTTTATTTGACTCTGTTTGTTCTTACAAATATACTTTGTAAGATCTAATAATTGTTTTCCCAAAATATTTGCCTTTTAGTGGTCATATTAGACACATTTTTGCTTGGCAGTAAATAGTTTTGTTTGCCATTAAACAGCTGTTTTGCTGTTTGCCTCTAATAAATATTCTATAGGCAGACTACGATAAAGAAATATTTGTCGTTTTTCGTCAAATGTTTCCCCAATGTGACCGTACCTTTAATTAATTTTGAACAATTTATTTTATATTATATTTTATTATATAGCTGAATACAAATTAATTTAGTGTAGAATCTCACAAGCACACACAAATTTTGACTAATATTCTATGAAAAAAAAAAAAAAACAAATTCTCCATCGAACTCAGGCTAGAATAAGAAAAGTTAATTCCAATTCAAAAAATGTTTTAAAATCATAGCGACTAGTGAGAAAATATGATCCGTTTCCATTTTTGATAGAAGAGAAACTAAAAATATTTACCTGATAACAAATAAATTTCCAGTTTTCTAAAAAAAATTTTGTACTTGGCAACTAGTAAAATATTTTACTAGCACACAAAATGAACATAAATTTTCTGTAATATATTGTTCAGCAACAATTTCTTGTCAATGAAAACTAGCCATCCACACAAAAATGCAAAAACACACATATAAAAAATATTTTTTTCATACAATATGCCGCTATCAAAAATACCAAACAATTAAATATATGCCAATCCAACCAAACATTTCAAATTTTTCCAAATATGCGTTGAAAATTGCAGCTTCAAAGAAAATAGCCAGATCATAAGCAAATAGAATTTGTGGCCAAAATATTCCAGTGTGAGGAATCCTGAAGCGCCGGAGGCAAAGTTTTCATTTTCTAAAAGAAATGAGTGAAAACAGTTATTTGACACAAAAAGAAACTGTATCAATTGTTGTTGGTTCAACTTTTTCTCAATTTTAGCTATTATTTTCTTCTCGTATATCTTCTGAATATATAACATATAATACATACAATAAATTTAAAAAAAAAAAAATCAGTAAGACGAGATGTTAAATTTTGATAATAACTTAAAAATAAGCTCATTCTTTATTTATTGTATATATAAAAAAAAAAATTAGAATGGTTGCTTTTCGACAAACAAGAATCTTATCTTGTTCAATTCTTATTACATTTTCCTTTAAAAAAATCAATTTAGATATTGCAAAATGTACGATATACATACATACATTAATACATAGTTTTGAATATTTTATAGCTTGAGATTTAAAAAAAAAAAGCATTTATTTGAATTTTGTACATTTTTTTTTATTTATTTTCTTTTTATGAAATATTTTTTTTTTTATTTTTCACTTTTACCACATAATAGCAGTGACATCGAACGGTCATATAGTAGGAGGCAGTGGAGCTGGAGGTAAAAATCAACGTCGTAGTATGGACAAGGAAAATAAACACAAAGGGTGTTCATCGTCTAATCACAATAGTTTGGCTGCTGGTGATAATGAAAGCCATACAAAAACCAATAACAAAAACAACAGTTATCATCAATTAAATCAGACAAATGATAGCAATCATCATCAGCAGCAGCAGCAACACCAAAACAATAATAATAAGGACAAATTATCAGAATGGGATAATAGTAATTATCATCAAACGCAACCGAAAGATAAATATGGTAAGTGTAACAGCAAAAAGCAAGGAAAACTTTCCCCGTTTTCCCCGTCCTTGGTGTAATCCACAGCTTATTTCTTTACATGAAATATCTTAGATGCGAAGATATGCGATTAATTAATATTAAATTTTTATTTGGGGTTTCCTTTCTCACATCCACCCAACCAAATCCTATTTCAATTTCCCGGTCATCAGTAATACAGTTCCAAAATTTCAAAACAATCTGTCTTACCGTTTGGTTTCCTACAACAAAATTTATAAATTTGGTTTTTAAAAATATGTAACTGGTAAATTTATTGCTTAAATAATTCGTAGAATTTGACAACTTACTAATATTATAAATTTAAATGGTTAGAAACGGGACAAAATTGGTACTTTGGGTACTTTTGTGTAATTTTTACAGTTTTACATAAACATAAAGTGAGCTTTCCGGGATATAAAATGGAAAGCAGCACGTGCTATTTTACTTTTGGTATTTTTTTCTATTTGCGATGAATACAATACTTATAATTTTTCTATAAAACAAAATATGACATTTATTCGAGCAAATACTCAAGAATTTATGTTTTTTGTTTTTTTTTTTTTTTTTGTGGATCTTTTCAAACATGAATGGTAAAGATCTATTGATGAATTGGTATTTAGCAATCAACGAAAAGCATATAGATTTGCTAACCCATAACAAATAAATAAATTTAAAAAAAAATAAATAAATTTTCTATAAAACTTTCAGAATCTGAATAATTTTTTTGGTTCCATGAAAAATAGCCCCAATGAAAAATGGCCTCAAACTTTTGTATTGAAAACAATAACACTAACTTTGGGGCCATTTTCCTATTTTTTGGGACCATTTTTAATTTTTTATATTAAAGTTTGGGACCATTTTTCATATTTTAGTTTGAGGCCATTTTTTTTTTTTATTAAATGAAAAATGGCCCCAAAATAGGAAATATCACCCCAAATTCGAAAAATAAAAAATGAAAAATGGCCCCAAAATAGGAAAAATGGCCAAAAATTTATTATTTTTGTTTTCAATTGCTGAATTCACAAAACCTCTTGTATCATTGTATCGAGTGTATTATAGTATCATATACAATAGTGTAAAATTTGTTGTTGGTAATTTTCATATAAAAAGGAAATACACAATTACACTTTTATTTCATATGTTTTGCAAAAATAGTATTTCATACAATACTCAGAGAGTATATGTATATACTCTCAGAGAGTATTTGTATGGTGCTTGTTCTTCTTTCGTCCATCAATACAAGATTCAAGCCGATACAATATACACTAGGTGTTCACAAACATATAAACAAAAGTGCATTTCATACAAGATAGACGATACAAATTGTTGTGAATTCAGCAAATGTAAAAAGTTGGGGGGGCCATTTTTCATTTTTCAGTTTGGGGCCCATTTTTTTCTACTCAAAGAATCTGGTCATATTTTTTTTATGAAAATTATATCCAAAATGCATATTTGTTAAACTAACCGAGGAATGTGCGAAAAAGGTATTTTGACATGTGAGAGATATTAAAAATAGGAAGGGTAAAACTAAACATAGCACCAGGTGGCCTCGGCTAGAAATTTGAATGTCCTTTATGTGTCAAAATTCGTTTTTGATGAATTTTACCGCAAATGTTTTGATATTCCAATAAAGTAATTTTAGATATGAAATGGGGGCGAGTAACTTGAAATGTTTTTTTTTTTTTAATATAAAAATTGTTTTTATTCTCATTAAAAATATGTAAAAAATATTTAATAAAATTACATTTTTTGAGATTTTACTAAAAGTATTGCAACAAATAAATTTAACTTATTCTAGATTGAAATTATATATACTTATCAAATTTATTAATTTACATCATTTACATGGTAGGGAAAAAAGGAATGTTAAAAAGTCCTTATAGAAAATTAAAGAAATTTTTACGCTAATACTTCTTTCAAATTCGTGGGGAAGTTGAGGAAGAATTAGTGTTACAAATTTCTTATTAAAACAGAAAACTTGAAATGTGTTCTGTTCAAAATCTATTGATTTTTTATGTTTTCTTTTTTTTCTTTTTTTTTTGTTGTTCAAGCAATTTTTTCATTTTATTTCGTTTTTGCGCTTTTTCGGTTCTATGAAATCCGACATGAATTACTTAACACAGAAGCTGATCATTTTGTTTCTATAAAAATCTATATATTTTCTTTTTTTTTTAAGAATCCCAACCAAAATTTAACAAAAAGTCAAATTCTTCCACATCGTCATCAGCATATAATGTAAATGTCAATGTTAATTTAAATATGGATTCGGAAGAAGTTGTAATAGTGGAACCGGTGGAGAAAACTAAAGGTAACAAACAGTATAATTTCGAAAGTTGTAGAAATAATTTGAATTTCAACAATTACTGCTAATTATAGGACGCCGAAATCGTTCTAAGAAAGATAATGCTTCCAAAGACAATCACCATCATAACCACAATAACAACAGCAGTAACAACAACAATAATAATCATTCTCATACAAAAGACTCTTCGAATAAAGAGAACCACACAACAAATAAGGATACTCATCATAATAATCATCAGAATTCGGATGCATCCTCAGTGTCCTCTTCCTCATCAAGTACATCGTCTTCATCATCGTCGGGAGTATCTGGAAAATCGGCTTCATCTACTATATCTCATTTAGCTTCTAAGGTTGTCTCAAAAATCTGCGAAACGTGCTTAAAACTGGAAGCCGACGTGAAAAAATATCGTTCAGAGATTAGTCACATGAAACAAATCGAAAATGAACTGAGACAAAAATTGGACACCAATATGACAACAAAATCCTGTTTGCAGGCCAAACAGAAGGAATGTGACGACTTGGAGAAACGGCTACACGAATTGACCAATGCGCGCCACAATGACATGGTTCAATTACAGACTGTCGAACGGCGTTTGGCCGAAGAGAGGCGGCAAAAGCAATCTTTAGATGCTCAGCTCAATAATGAAAAGAAGGCACGTAAAGTGGCTGAGGACAAAGCAGCGCGTCCCGAGTGCAGTTTACAGTGTAAACAGAGGAAACTGCAAATGGAGGATGAAATGAAACATTTACGACGTGATTTAAAAACGGCAGACGAAGCCAAACAGATGGCTGAACAACATGGTCGTAAATGGGAACAAGAAGTATGTACTGAAAATTAAAAAAAATGTTTTTAGGTTTTAATTCAGTGTTTCATTTAAATATTTTTTTTTTTAGCTACGCATGTTCGAACAGGAAATACGCAATCGTGACTCCATACAACCGGGCACTGATGTTTTAATGAACGCGTTAGCCGCTATGCAGGACAAAAATTGTACTTTGGAAAAAAATCTCTCGGCAGAGACGAGAGTTAAGCTGGACTTATTCTCAGCTCTGGGGGATGCTAAAAGACAGTTGGAGATATCAGAAAGTAAATATTCACACTTATCGGGAATAATAGGCGAAAATTTTTTTCACATGAAATATTTCCCATCAACAAGAAATGGTGAACAACATTAGAAATTATTACAGTGACACAAAAACAACAAAAATTGGCGAACTTTTATTCCCGATAAGGGTGATTGTAAAGAAATAAAAATTTCAAGTTTTCTCTATAGAAAGATTTTTTTTTATAGAAAAATTACCTGCAAATTCTTCTATAGAAAAAAATTGTTTATTTTATGAATTGTTTTTTTCCCATAAAGGCCTACGCCGTTCCAAGGAAGAAGAAGTTCACGATCTTAAGGCAAAAATTGCGCAACTATTAGCAGTTATGCCAACTGATACTTTGTGCTTACCATCTTGTAGCTCAACTGGTGCCAGCTCAATGCTACGCATGAACGATACACCACCTCTGCAAACTGGACCTGGTCCAGCTTCTCCTATGCTAACCAGCTTAAGTGCAGCTCAAGCCCAACAGCAATTAGCAGGACGTGTAATTGTGTCTGCGTCGACACCAGAATATGTACAACAAACAATGTCTGGAGAATATGTTGTTACTCCGCTTTCTCAGCAACAGCAGCAACAACAACACCACCATCAACAACAGCAGCAACACCAACAACAGCAGCAACACCAACAACAGCAGCAACACCAACAACAGCAGCAACACAAACAACAGCAGCAACACCAACACCAACGTTCCCACGACAATCGGATCTTCGCTTCGGAACGACCCGAATCCAATTCGGCCAAGGATTGTCAACTCAGCGACAGCTGTATCAGACAGCAGCAACACCAACAACAGCAGCAATGTGCCGGTGTTGTGCCTGTTTCAGTCGCAACTTCAGTTTTAGCAACATGTCCTCAAGTTTCTAATGGCGTTGGCAATGCAAATTGTTCTAATTTAGATCCAAACGCAACAATTTATACACCCAAAACCGGTCCCAATAATGTTGGAAACGTTGTGGTTGTTGGTGGTACAGGAGATGCCTGATGCACGTTCAAAAATGTCCACCCACATTTACAAAACGGTAACAGCAGACATCATGTATGAGATTATTTTATTATATATAAAACAAAATAAATTGAAAATGCAAACTAAACTAAATGAGATAAATATGATTACATATAAACATATTAAAAATTTGTAATTTTTAATATGAAATACTCTCTCTTCCCAGGTCATTTCTCAATTGATTAAAGACTTTTAATTTTTTGTAATTGACGCTGAAAATAACAATTTTTATTAGATGGAGAAAAGAGTATAACAATATTGAATTTTAATAGGAAACAAACGAAATACAATTAAAAAGCAAAACTTTACATCAAATTAACACGATTGCAGCATGATAAATAACAAAAAGTATATTTTATTGAAAAACTTGACACACACATCCATATACAAAAAGAAAATAATACAAACACAAATTTAAAAAGAAAATAAATAAATAAAAACTGCATAAAAAATAAACTGCAATTAAAATTTGTGTTTCAAAAATTTCGGATCGAGCTTGATAGATTTTTTTAGATATTCAGAAGACCCAGTTCTGTTTAAATGAAAATAATTAGTAATAGCTTGTCGCATCGACTTCAAAGCAACAAGATTTTTTTTTAAATCTAGCACAATGCACATAAGTATGTACATACTAAGGCTTTTAATTACATATACATACATATTATATTTATAAAATTTAAGCGCCTGTTCGCCGATATCGAAGAAGTTCTTTCTTTCGAGCAATTACATTTGAAACAACAACAAATTCAAAAATTTTGTTTTTGTTTGAAATGTATTTGTTCGAAAGAAAGAACTTCTTCGATATCGGCGAACAGGCAGTAAGTTTATAAAATTAAAATTTTTTTAATTGTGACTTAATAATGAAACATTTTACGTGTTTTTTTTTTAATCTAGTAAAATTGCCGAAGTTGATTCGAGAAGTGCAATAAGGACCAAAGGTATTAGATATGTCTGTACGAATTTCGGCTACGCATAATAACAGATTAAATAAAAATCTTAAATAACTAACTAAATCAAGGAGAATTCACTTTACAGAAAAAAGTATCTCATCTGTTAAGTGAATTCGCCTTGAACTGAATTTTATACTGTTGTGTTAAGGGCACTATACATTCGTCAAAATGCATTACATCAAGCTCGTGTACGTGTGCTTGACGCTAACCCATTCATTTGCTTGAAGACCTGTCCAGCATTCATTTTGCATTTTATTTTGAAGTGTTAACAACGAGACAGTATAGAGAAAAAGTGTTGAATTTCTGTTGCCGACGGAACTTTGAATATGAACTAACAAAAAAAATAACATTTTTATGAACAAAATAAAAAAAAAAAAAAAAAATGTCTTGTATGTTACAATAACAATAATAATTAACTTTTTTTTTTAGTTTTTTATTTAAATTGTATTTTATTATTGAATATTTACGAGGGCGGTTCGGAAACTTCTTAGCCTATCAATGAAAGAGAATAGTTTTTCAAAAATATTTTTATTTTTCAATATAATCTCCTGAAACTTCAATACACTTAGTCCAACGCTTTTCTAGCAATTCGATCCCTTGATTAAAATAGTTTTCCTCAAGGTCTTCAAAATAGTGGTTTACAACTGTAATTGTATCTTCATTTGAGGTAAAACGCTTGCCAGAAAGGAATTTTTTTAGATTTGGGAACAGGTAAAATTCACTGGGAGCTAAATCAGGAGAATAAGGTGGGTGGTCAAGCAACTCGTACTTTAATTCGTTGATTTTAGCCATTGTTAAAACACTCTTGTGCGCTGGTGCGTTGTCTTGATGAAAAATAATTCTTCTGTGTTGTAAGCCAGGACGTTTTTCTCGAATTTGTACATTTAATTGATCCAAAAGGTTGCAATAGTACTCTGAATTTATTGTTTTACCCTTTTGCAGATAGTCAACCAATAAAATTCCTTTGAAGTCCCAAAAAATCGTTGCCATAACCTTACCAGCCGATTGAATTCTTTTTGCCTTCTTTGGGGCACTTCCTCCAGCTTCAGTCCATTGTTCGGATTGTTCTTTTGTCTCTGGAGGATAGTGGTGGATCCCTGTCTCATCAACAGTTATGAAACGACGCTTAAAATCCATTTTATTTCGCTTAAAACGATCCAAACAAGCTTGAGAAATGTTCATTCTTATGCGTTTTTGGTCGACTGTTAATAAATGCGGCACCCATCTTGCAGAAAGCTTTTTCATCTGTAGTTCTTCATGCAAAATTAAATGGACTCGATCATTTGAGATGCCTATGATATTAGCTATTTCACGCACTTTTATTCGTCGATCATTTAATACCATACCGCACTTTGGCTACAATTTCTGTTGTTGTTGCTGTTTTTGGACGTCCACTACGTGGTTCATCTTCAATGCTTGTACGACCACGTTTAAATTCAGCAACCTAATTTTTTACTGTTGCATATGAAGGAGCACTTTCACCTAACACATTCACCATATCATTATGAATTTCTTGTCCCGATAAACCTTTTTTATGTAAATATTAATGACACCACGCATTTCTAATTTTTCCATTGTAAAAAAATCGCGGATGCGTCTTTTGTGAACACCTGTTTCTATATGAAGGAGCTGCCAGATCGAAACGAAATTTAACATGTGTTCATAGCAGAGATGGAAGTTTCCAAAACACTTAACTTTTTTATGTTTATACCGCGCTTTTTGTGCTAGGCCATGGTGGAATAATAAGGTGCGCGTAAGAATACAACAATAAAAAACGACATGCATTTTGTTTGTGTAAAATTCATTCAAAATTGTCAAAACAAAGCTGTAAACAAAACAAAAGTTGTTTTGTATGTATTTATTGGTTATGCAAAAACAAAAAGCATAACGTAAACAAAAATATTCATGATGGCGGCCAAAAATGTAAACAACTTTTGACAAGACCGAATTAACTTACCATATTTTTGCAGATTATTTAACGGTCAAAACACAACCCTACCAAAAACCATATTCCTTCTTGCGCACACCTGATTATTCCACCATGTGCTAGGCTAAGAAATTTCCGAACCGCCCTCTATGTTACAATAACAATATTAATTAACTTTTTTTTTTAGTTTTTTATTTAAATTGTATCAAGGCGAATTTATAAATTGTATAAATTCGCCTTGAATTGTATTTTATTATTGAATATTTAATAATCTACTTCATTTACTTATATTTTCATTTCCTTAAATGCAACGCAATGATACATTGGCATTGAATGTATTGGCTTTTATTCATCCGACACATTTAGCGTTTGCGCTCTTTGAAATTTCGTTTTAATTTAAAAATACATTCAATACATTCATCAAAATCACTCGTCAAGCATGCCAAAAATCTAAATTTTTTGATTTTTCATCCAGCATCGTCGGTGTCACTCATACACACAAATTTTCACTTACACCACCATAATGCTTGATGTGATTTTGACAAATGTATAGTGCCCTTTATGCAATGGAAATTCATAACAGGTAGTATCGAGTTTATATATGTACATATGTGCGCCAGTTACTTTGTAAAATGCTTTGTTGACACATTCTTGGGCACATTTTTTTGACAAACTAAGCGAATTGAATTTGCCCAATCTGTACCAATCTGTGAAAAAATTGACCCACTCATGTAAGTTGGTTTTTAATAATCGTGTGAAAAGGGTGTACTATATGTTTACTACTGAGTACTCGGTACTCAGCTATTCAATGATTTTACACACACTAGCTTGTTGTCTTTTAAACACATTGTTTGCGTTTTCATCACTACCATATTTTAAGGGCTACAAAGTTACATTATTGTACTAATTTACATAATTAAATATTAAGAATAAACTTAATATTTTTGTAATAATAAGCAATGAACTGCACGAAAATGTCTCGAGCAATTCCAGACAGGTAAACCTTATATCTTTGCATATAGGCCAACATTTACACATACTTACATTCGTACACATAATTTTCTTCAAGGTGGACGGAGTACAAACCTATTGGAAAACAAATTGAAGGAACTAGATTTATTGCATTTAAAGTTCCATTAAAGGAGGTAAACTCTACGTTATTGTTTAAAATTATTGTAATTTTAAGATATCTTTTATTTGATAATCTACATTTGCGTACATATGTATGTATGTACATACATATAAGTACGCATATAAACATGCATGCATATACTTAAGTACACACATATACAGGGGGTCACAGAAACCAAATTCGTTCGAACGTGAAAGTGAAAACATTTTTACCTTCTCCAGAAAACGTAAATCGCAAAAATTTTTCGTTTTCAATGCGACTGAAAATAGGTGTGTTACAGAATTTTTACGAAAGTGAAAATTTACACGAAAAATTTTTGCGTTTTACGTTTTCTGGAGAAGGTAAAAACGTTTTTCATTTTCATACGAATTTGGTTTCTATGACACCCCTGATATTAAGTATGGAATTCCACCAGGCGGTTTTTTATGCTAAGTCTTATATATGTATGTATGTATACACCTTAGTTGTTCCATTTGATCGCGTTAGGCTAGGTTAGGTTCTCATGTTGGTGGTGAAGAAAAAATAATAAAGATTCCAGCCTACTTGGGCCCAGATTTAGTCTCCTTGTGATACCTGTATAAAGAAAGAAAGATAAAGTAGTGTAGAAGAAGAATCAAAATTCCGCTACGGTGTAGAGAAAGAATTTGAGAAATAGATTCACAATTGTACCATAACCTGTGGAGGTGTCCGTTTTGTAAAGTTAAACGCCGTTTGGATAGTCAGTGAGAAAATCACCTACCGCTTATAAAATAAATTAACTTTCCTAGTTCAGTTGCTGAATGCTCGGAGATGTGAAGGTTGAAAAAAAAGGGACAGAGGACAGTAGATGTTCGCGTTATTTATCTATGTATATACTGGCATGTACATATGTACATGTGTATTGTACTGCGTCATAAATCTTATTTATGAAGCCAAAATTTAAACTGAGTACGTGAGTAAAAAATGATCCAACAGCGACCAGTCAACTCGTCTAAGAAAAATCTTAGGAAATTCTTACCCACTAATAATTCCAAAGTCAATTTGCCCACATACATAAGTACATACGTACGTATATGTCGGTATGTTCTTCTTGCTTGGTCCCGCTACAGCCTGAACAGAACTCGCGATCTACTCAGGCTTGGTAAATGTCACACAAGACGACTAGTAACAGTGCTAACGGGGCACTGGTGTTTCGGCACTCATGCCAAAAGGATGGGCCTAAGTTACAATGACTGCTGCAGAAGTTGTAACGATGAGGAGGAAGAAGAAACACTTCTTCATCTTCTATGTCAATGCCCCACGTTCAACAGCAGACCCCGACAGTCTGGCGAACATGGGGCTTACCAACCTATCCTCCTTCCTGCAACAATCAGGATGGTTTGATTCGACGACAGGGCAATCACAGGTAATTGAATAACCAAGTTACCGAGCCCTGTCTGCTGTAGGGTATCACAAAGGGACCGAATTAACGGACCCAAGTGCGTCACGTCTCTGATGTGACGGCCCTCGAAACCTAACTTAACCTATGTTCTTCTAGAGACTACAATCACAAATTCAAAAATTATTTTTTTGAATTTAATTTTGTAAAGTAAATAATTTATTCGACCTCATGAAATATGCTGTGTTGAATTTGTATCATCACATCAAAATGGTAAATCACCATTCAATTTTTATCTTATTTGAAGGGAGTGAGTAAAAATAAATGAAAATATCCACTTTTTACACTTACGGCCCGCCCCACGGTGTCAATCGATCGATAATGCTGAAATTGTAGACGAAAAGCAACTGATTTACGACCTTCTGAACACCGATTTTATTTATTTGTTTAGTTTCTGTATGTGCCTCTAAACAAATAATAAGTTTAATAAAATCCGTTATTAGTGGAACGCAATTTAGCTTTTTTACATCTAGAAATCTGGCGATCGATATCGTTCGATATTGTGGGCCGTTAAATTTCTATGGAAGCTTTAAAAAAAACTTTAAAACTTTACCGTACAAACAAAAAAACTATAAAGCCATGCAAAGTTTATTTGAGAGCAAGTAACTATTTTTATTTTAGCGAGTTTTTATTTCATATTAATGTACATATGTACGCATGTATTAACTTAAGACTTTTTATAATATATATATTCAATTTAATCTTTCTATGAAAGAAAGTAACCCACGAAAAAAACAAACATTTTTAGGCAAAAGCAAACTTATGAAAACATTTCACCTTCGTAGTTATTAATTAGCTTTACATATTTCAATTGCTCTTTTTTTTCTAGCACATTTCAAAAAATGTTAGTTCTGTTGACCGTTTGGATGGAAGAATTCTCTTAAAAATGGTTCCAAATTTGGGTCTTATTATTGATTTAACCAACACCCAACGTTACTATGATCCTACAGTAAGTTTGTGTATTTGTTTTCCTATTTTTAAAACTACGACAATCATTTTGTTTTTCAAGACTTTTCAAAAGGAAGGAGTAAACTACACAAAAATAATGATACCAGGCCATGAGATTCCGCCGAGTCATCTAACAGATAAGTAAGTTTATGAAATTTATTATTATCATTTAGAAAAACTATTTTTTTTTTATCAGATTCATAAAAGCTGTTAACGACTTTATGCAAGAAAACAAGAATAATGGTAAGTTTAGAAGTATGTACGTATATTTTAGTATATCAATTTCTTAATTTTTTCTCTTAGATAAATTAATTGGAGTTCATTGCACACACGGTGTAAATCGCACTGGTTTTTTGATTTGTAACTATATGATTTCTCAAATGAATATAGAACCAATTGCGGCCATAGATAGTAAGTACATACATACATGCATATGCATAGATACTAAATCAAAATTATTCACAACTTGAAAAAAAAAAAAAAAAATTCCAAATGTTCAGAAGAGGCAAAATATGTAGTACTAGAATAGAGAAAATATTTCAATTTATTCGATTATTTAATTCTCAAGAATTTAAGTTTTCAAAAATGTAATTTATTTATTCTTTCTATTTCTGCATTTCGTAGCCTTCTAATGCCAACTTATCATAATTTTTTTAAAAATACCTCGAATAAATTGTTATATTCAATAGAATTTAAGTTGAGAATCTTTATGCATATTTATTTTGCATTTCATCAATAAATTTTTATTTCCCTTTTTTTTCGTCGCATTCAAACAGCATTTGCAAAATACCGCGGTCATAAAATAGAAAGAAAAAATTACCTTGAAGCCTTGTACAAATTGACAGAACATAATAGACGAAATTCCATCAAGAAGTGTGATCCTAAAATTAAGGAAGACAATTGGCGACAAAATCGGGATAATGATACAAATTATAAAAGGGATTTATCTAATAGACGATATCACAGATCGCGTTCTCCAATTCAACATTATTCTCGGCAAAGATACACTTCGTTGAGAAAATCGCGCTCTCCGCCTGCCCGTTCTTCTCGTGAAATGTATACTTCGTGGAGAAGATCGCGCTCTCCGCTTGCCCGTTCATCTCGTGAAAGGTATACTTCTTGGAAAAAATCGCGCTCTCCGGCTGCCCGTATTTCTCGTGAAAGGAATACTTCGTTGAGAAAATTGCGCTCTCCGCCTGCCCGTTCTTCTCGTGAAAGGTATACTTCGTTGAGAAAATCATCTTATCCGCGCGCAATTAATTCTCGTGAAAGGAATACTTCGTTGAGAAAATCGCCTCCTCCGCGCCCAAGTAATTCTCGTGAGAGTAGAAGAAATGATAGCACTTATCGCCGGCCGATTGATCGTATAGCCAAAGAACCTCGTACAATACCTAATAAAGAGCAGTTAAGTACATCCAAGCCGCAATTAAGATCAGACTATTACAATGGAAAGCGCAAATAATGAAAAACGATGGTCTAATTACAACATGCGTCGTGATTTATAGTTTTAAATTAAATATATATATATATATATATATATATATATATATATATATATATATATATATATATATATATATACATATATATATATATATATACATATATCTTTTTAACTTTATTCGACTAAGACGAACTTTTATACTTTTCATCTTGACGTAAAAAGATTATATTTAATATGTTAAATTGCCAGTCTATAAAATCTGTGGGTATTATTTGAAGTTTTTTTTTTTTTTTTTTGAACAATTTTACTGATGTTTTCCCTCTGAAATTTCCATTTGATTTCCAGAGTAAACCTCATTATTAGAATATATGGTGTAAAAAAATCTTTTTTACTCTATTAACAACTTCTCAACAAATATATATATGTACACATATATATATATGATGAAAATTGATTTTTTTTATTACTAAAAATAAAGTAAAATGAATATTAATAAAATAAATCATGAATTTCAAGTGTTTGATGTTAATTTTAAATTGATATTTTGTAGTGGAAAAGATTTTTAGGGTGCTCCAATTCTCCGGTGGAAAAAGATCTGAAAAAAAGCTTCTCCTTTTCAAATTACATCAACGAAAGTAAAAACACTAAATCAATAAAAAAAATTCCTTTGAATTTTATGAATGTAGAATCATAGTAGAAAATGTCTTAAATACTCAATACCAAAGCCTGGGGCCGAATAACAGTTTGAGATAGCGATCTATTTTTTTTTTTTTAATTATATCGGAATTTCAATATATAGAGCGAATGGTGTAATTTGGTATTTTTGCATGAAATATTTCACAGATTTTAATTTAAACTATTACTTGTACAAAAAGTTCATATAAATATTTTGTTTTTATATTGTTTACAATTAATTTTACTATTATATACAACAAATAATTACTAGACATAAATTAAAAACAATAATGAAATTCACAGGCAGTACTAAATGTTAAATCGGTTATAAGTTGTATCACTAAAACCATGCAACATAAGACAAAAAAAAAATTAAAAAAAAAAAAAATTAAAAATTTCTTTGATTTAAAAAAAAATTAACAACCGATATATAATATTTAGTACAAACTTCTTAACTCTAATAATGTTATCTATATACATAATATTATTGTAAAAAAATATATATTATGTATGTAAATAATATAAATTTCATAAATAACAAGGCGCATTGAATAAATCATAATTATGCCTTTGTAGGTAATTTCTCAACTATATAGAAGAGGAAAGATTCAAAAATGCAATTGCAGCAGTAGAACAAACAAAAGAGAATTTAAAATTAAACTCACATCGTAAGTCGCATGTTAGTAAAAAAAAATATTGAAATTAACAAAAACCCCAAAAATGAGAGGTTGTGAAAAGACGTATTAAAAAAATACATTGTAAATTCTGACGGAGATTCGGCAAAAAAAAGCCCGAGCATTTGTGATCACCTGATACGATTTCGCCTTGAGTTGTACATATAAGAAATGTGTTTTAAATGGAATACGAAGATTAACATTAATTATAACTAAAAATTGACAAACGTGTCTGTCATGAATTTCACATCCGTGTGAAAGTGAATGTTTTCTGAATATTTTGGTGTCCTGACATTCACTTCCGAACAATTTTTTCGTTTTACTTTTCGACTGCAGTAAGCTGTGTGAAAGCAAATAGAATCTCGTTTATTACACAATAAAACTAATTTAATTTGAAAAAATATTTTTTGAACTTAAGTTTGATATCTTATAAACCTAATTCAGAAATAAAAACCAATATATGATTGATAATAACACATGGAAAAGGAGATTTAAAAAATTCCCAAATTAGCCACCAATCGATATTCTATTTGAAAACGTTCGGAACTCATGACAGACACGAAAATATTACAATAAAAACTTAAAAATATTCACCAGCTGCTTTATAAACAAGAGGACAATGCATTTCTGCCATTAAACTGTAAGCACATTTAGTACCTACTCGTATAGATCTTTTAATCGAATGTTTATTCCATATATGAGCTACAAAGGAATTTTGAAGTTTTTTCATAGTTTCTTTCAATTGATCAGGCTCAAAGAAATCTGTCCACTGACGCCAGGGTATTGCGTAAAAGGCATCTGTGGGATATACTCTAAAACCCATACAACGTTTTATATCCATCATTAATTCAAGGTTTTCAGTATCACAAATGTGCTGCATTACTCTCGTAATAACGCCTGGGCCATTATTGCCCCAGTTACTCCCATCAAAGGTTTGTTGAAAATTTTGTAAACATTTATAGGCAATTTCGCGACCAATTCCTTTTGAATCGAAATTCATAATTCCAGCTGCTAAATGAGTATTCGATTCGGCTCCTGTATAATTGGGCGGCAATTCTTCCATAGAACGCAACATAACAATATCCATATCTAGATATGTTCCGCCCCAACGCCAAAGAGTTAAATAGCGTAAAAAATCTGATGTGTGTGAAAGTACAAAGCTAAAAAGATATAAAAATTATAATTTAAAATAACAAATCAATTTCAAATTCAATTCAGATTTAATAAAATCGTTATTTGTTTTTATCTTGTCTTCTTACCTTGATTTAAATAGTTTTCCATCTTTTAACCAATCATAGATGGGAGTATAGGCTGCATATGCCCATAAATTGACATTCCTTAAATGTACATTTTTATACGACAATATAGCATCAATCAGAGCTTCATTACCCGTATTGCTGGTACTGGTTTTATTTCTGAACTTATAACGTGGACTAGCAAACAATATAAAGACTTTTGAGTTGGGATTATGCAAGGCTGCCGATTCAATAGCACATGCTTGTCTAGCATTTAATTTAACCAGATTCCAATGAAAGTCTTTTTGAGATGTTTCTTCAAAATCATCTGGTGCTATTTGGTTGTCGAGTTGCATTCGGGGACAAGATGTCTCATGAAAAAATATAGTTTTACCTGGGGTGGGCTGGATTTTGGCTAACAAAATATCTTCCAACTTTTCGAAACGCCACTCGTAATTGCTGTCATTATCGCCCTGTACTACATCATGGTAGTCAACGAAACATAAACGTAGGTCACGTTTTTTATATATGGTGACTATAACACCAATTATACACAATATAACAAGAAATAAGTACATTATTCGTAAATGAAAATTACCCCACATGAATTTTCCAAAAAGTTTTTTGAATTTTATAAAACTCATTGAAAATTTTGTGTACTTCTTGGGTTTGTTGTGAAAAAAACGAAAGATGGAGAAGATTGCTTATGTTGTTTTACATTAAATTATATTATTGCTTTTGTCTAGCGTGTTTATAATATGTATATGATTTTTAATTCGATTGATTTGAAATTAAGAGGTCAAAATGTTAATTAATGTACAATCGGCATTAAATATTTGCTGTCCGCCACTAATTAAAGATTATGGAATGAATTACTAAATATACACTATTGTAAACAAAAAATATATTACTATTATGTAGTAAAGACATTGCAGCGATTTTTATATCGAAATTATTGTCAAAAGGTCGAATTAATTGTCAGGCCTAATTTTACAGTTGTAGTGATTACTAAATTCGACTGAATTCGCCACTGCACTGTCGAGTACGTCAGACATGTATGTTGGTTTTCAAAAATTTTTGATTTTCTGAAAGGGCGATTAGACACGCATACTTGTCTGCAGACATGTACGATGGCATACTTTGCGTTTTGCAACGCTAAACGCTGACGGCATACTTCAGTACACATATATGTTGTGTGTATGTTGGTGTGCGACAGACATCAGAAAATCAAAAATTTTTGAAAACCAACATACATACATGTCTGACGTACTCGACATACATGCTATTAGACAGTGAGTTTTGGTATGCCATCGTACATGTCTGCAGGCAAGTATGCGTGTCTAATAGCCCTTTAATGCATGTACATGGTATTATTGTACCCTGAATTTGCGTTGGGGTTATTTAATATTTGTGCAAACCAAAAACTCTGGTAGCACTGACGTTTTGCTTCTTTCACATTCTTTAATTTTCTTTTATTTCTGTTTTGTTTTTATAAAGAAAAAGCGCCGACAAAACAACACGTGCAATAGTCATTGTGCAAATCTAAGTTTTTATAAAAAATTTTTTATACGGACGTTTGCAAAAATTCAAGTAATTTAGTGTTGAAAAAAGAAAATAAAATAAATGATGGCTGTAGAAACTAAAAACAAACGAAAAAGAAGACACGATGAGATCGTTCCGAAAGAAGATGATGGTGCTGAAGACGTACCCAAGAAGCAATCAAAAAAGTCTTTATCTCCCATTAAAAAGCCCAAAAATTACAAAAATGGTGAAGTGGATGATACGCAACAGGATGTGGAGTTCGATAAGGAAGAGAAAGATATAAAGTTTTCTAAAGATTTCAAAATGATGGAGTTTCGCACTAAATTGAGAGGAGACAAGTTTATAACAGGTTTGCTTACATTTAACCACCAAGTTGAAGTTCGAGTTATTCATAATACACATAATTAATTTCTTCCAGAGTTAAGACATTTTCTATACTTATGTAAAAGTCGCCAAAAAACTGTCTCAAAGTATATAGAGAAACGCGGCAAACCATTAGAATTTGCCGAGGCTTTAGAGCGTGTCGACAAGTCTAATGTTCTGCACATTGCCTACATATGTGAAGCTCTGCAGCTGGTCATTATGGAAATACTTGGTAACGAGCCAACTCATATGGAGTCGGCAGTACATGCTTCACGTTACTTTCTGAAATCGCACGGTTCACTTGTTGAATTACTATTAAAATCTGCACAAGTTAATCATCGTAAAGTAGCCCTAAAATTATTAACAGCCATTGTCTGTGTGGAACCTCAATTAGGTCGCCAAGTGTTATCTTCCTATGATATTCTTTCAAATGTGAAAAACATAACACATTTCCTTTCACATTCACAATATGAACTGCATCAACGAACCGAAAATGATTTTGAAACAGTACGTAAATGTTTTATACATTTTGTCCTGTCATATTTAGTGGATGGTAATACTTTACTCATACGAAATATACTCGATCGTGGTTCTCTTATAAGAGTTTTGGCTGCTGGCCTTATTTACGATGATTCTGTTACTGTTTGTGTGGTTTTAAGTACTTTAAAAAAATACATTCTCGAATGTCCGGAGATTTCCAAAACAAAAAAGATTCATGTTTTCGATTTGGAATGCTGTAAATCATTTATGAAACTGTACGATTGGCTGGGACCACGAGTCTTTGCTGCAAAATATTCTGGTAAAAAAGGTAGTGTGAAAAGTTTAAATTTTGAACAAATGGAACATTTAATCAATCCTGAAGAAAAGGAAGCTGTTTCAAAGATGGTACATGAATTTTTGTTGGTTTTATTGACATCGAGAAAATTCGGCATAGCATTTGATACCGTCAAGTTTTTCCGTCAAAAACACAACACTATTCAAGGTAAGTAAATATGATTTGGGCAAAAATAAATTTTATTGTAAAAAATTCTAATTGATTGATAATTTTAAGATGAACTTTTATCAGTTCATAAATTAAACTATGGGGGTGACAATACCATTTTAGCAAAATGTTACAACCAAGATCTCAATGCATATTGCTTTGAAAATAGCTATTTAAATCAATTTATTAGCCGTGTCACAGATTCCATTCGGAATACTGTCAATTCCGTATTTGTCATTCTGTTCGAAATCATTTTTGATGCTTTAGATTCCAATCGTTTTATTCAATCCGAAAAATTTTGCTTAAGCGATTTTTATGTAATCACCTTGGCAACATCCGCATTTTCACTGTATAATATGGCAACAAAAATCACTTAGATATGGCAATGCTTCACAAATCAATTACGTAAATTTTGTTTTCCTGTAAACATTTTTAAAGAGTTTTAAATATTTGTAAAATAAAGGGTTAGAATTTATTTAAAATAATTCTTTTTTAAATCAATAATAAAAACATGGCGCTTTATTGAAACAAAGTATATTTTGATGGTTATGTGTCCTTTGAAATACAGAAAACTCTTATTCCGTTCATGAAATCAAAAATGGTTTCATTCTGAAGCACCAAGGATTTCGTGACATGGCTGTATATTAAAATTTAGGATTTTATTACTGGCCAAAATTCATGCCTAACCACCAGTATTAGAAAAATATATTAATATTATGGTTGGAGAAATAGCCATCGACAAGTTCACAAAAGTCTAAAAAATTTATTATTATTTCGAAATTTTTAAAAATAAATATTACTATCTAGTAAAATAATCTGAGAAAAAAGCGAACTTTGAATTAAATTTTTAATTCAATAATTCCATGGTATTGAACGAATTTTGTATGGGAAAACAGGTCGTTATTTGCTCTAACTTTATGAATAGTTTATGAATTATATCTTAAAAATTTATTATACCATGAGTAATTCAAAAAAAAAAAAAAAAAAAAAAATTAGTGCAAGATTGAATTTTAGTGAAATGTTTAGTGTGTTCGATTTAGCTGATCATTTTGATAAATGTATTAAAGATATGTACCAAAAATATGTATGAAAAACGTAGTTAAACACAAAAACTAACAATAAATGGTTTAATAATGAACTTAGAAAGTTGACTCGTATCAAAGAGACATCGTAGAAAATTCCAGTACTGCATCCCCTAAATACAAAAATATAAGAAATAAGTGCAAAGTCAGACTTCGAAATTAAAATATCGGTATCAAGTGAGCGGAAATGTTTTTTTGTAAGTTTGTTGTAGTATGTTGAAAAAATTCAAACGAGTATATATTTTTTTAAATAACGAAACGAAGAATTTCAATAAAAAAATATGAAGAGAAATAATTATGGATACTTGGGGGAAAAAGTGGAAAGAATCAATGATTGCAGCGATAAATTACTTAGGCTTGTACCCCCACCAGAGAAGTGCATTAGTTGATTCCCTTTCGTTCTCCACTCATATTTAAATTGCTCTTGTTTTTAAACATCCATATGTACTAACGATATTGCTCGCAGTGTTAACTCTTTTAAAAGTGACTGTCGTCAAATTACTTTTGCTTTTTAAGTGTCGTTAGCAAAAGTAAATAAAATAGTTTTACTGACATTTTATTGTTTTGCAATGTATTCAAATAACTAACAAAAGCTTGCTGTCTTATGTGTACAAAACAGTGCCTATATGTTAGTATGTTTTTAAATATTTTTAGATTAAATGTAGAAGGTATTATATATATTTTTTAAATTGACCTAAAGCTCATCAGTAGAATACTTTGATGATAACGGACTATGAGTTTGTGTTGATTATTAGTAATTTCCAAACAGTGATGAGGGAATTTCGTACTAACCAGCACTGTTTCATTGTAGAATAAAAATTGAATTAAAAATTAATTCTCATATTCTATTTCTGTTGAAAACTGGTTAAATAGTTGATATTCTTCTCAATTAGTATCCACTTTACGAAAAATGTAAAGATGCACAATTGGACGGTGATGAGAGGTGTAGCGGCCTTGAAATCGGTACTGATACGTTCTGCTAAAAACTGATTGGATATAAATAATAATATTTTTCAACATAAAAAAACTCTTAGTAATTTTGAATTTTCATTAATGCAATAAAACTGAACTTGAGCCTGATAATATTACTTTTCATATGTAAATCAATATAAGTTCAATTAATTATTACGTTTATTCGTAATAATAATAATATAAAAATATCAATCAAAATGTTTAAAAAAGTACATAAAATGTACAAAAATATATTAATTTATAATAATTTTTATTTATAGAAAGAACGAAAATTTCGTATCATTTAAAAGTTAAAGTCTTTTATGTAAATTCATATCATGTTAACTTAGTAATCAATTCTCAGTAGAGAAATATTGGACGTCAAAAATGAAAGAACTAAAAATTAATATGTGAAAGTCCACCGAGTCTCCTAAACAACACTGAATTACTAATTAAAAGCGCAAGCAATTAAATAATTTAAAAATGTTCAGTAGTGTTCTTCTAATTCGGCATCTCAATGTCATAATTATGTTAAATACCTAAAGTAGTGTGACAGTTTTTTGTCAATTTATTGTTATTGACACAAAGGGAGGGATTTTTTCCAATTAAATTTGAAATATTAAGTTTCTCTAAACCTTAAAAGTAATATTCGTATTCGGCGAATACTTTTTCAAATATTCGTATTCGTATTCGCGATTATTAAAAATTGATATTCGTAACATCACTAGTGAATCATGCTTTGTCATCTTCAATTTTTTTTAGTGTTAAGTGATATCTCAGTATTCATTATAAAAAAGACAAAAATATGTCGATTGAATCGCAATCAAGCAGATCTCTGACCTGCACCCCTAAAACTTCAAGCTAATTTTAAGAGTACTTTAAAAACAGTATATTTTTGGAATCATTTAGAGAATGGAGGTTCTAAAAAATTTCGGTAACTATATCGCTAGAATCACTTAACGGATTTAACTTTATCACTCGATACAGTTTTTTTTTTTGTTGAAAATCCAAAATTTAGGCAGTACTGCCTGCCAGTTAAGTTTTAACGTTTTGCCATTTTTTTGGGAGAGGAATAATTTTAATAGAAAGTACTCTTTTAAAGATAGAGTGTGATTACATTTCGAAATTCATTTAAAACAAAAACAAACACTATAAAAATTTTTTTTTCAAAATCCAAACGAATTGATAACCATATATTTTTTTTTTTTTAAATATGTACATATGTAGTTTAAATTATGTTTGTACGTATGCCCTCAGACTACCTACAACTTCCCATTGAGGATTTTGTGGTGCGAATGGCGGCAAGAAGTTTGCGCAGACTCTTAAAGGCGGGTTTTGTAAGGACAAGATTAACAGATCATACCTCACTCTTGAAGAAGATAATTTTTTGCAAACAGGAGTCCGTATCCTCTGTGTTTACGAGCTACAATGTTTAAATTAATTTTAGCAGGACGCACCCTCACTAATCCATCCGGGTAGGGATTTTTTTTGGATCAAATCTGATATACATAAACATTGTGCGGTCTTTACAGACAGGTCGCAAATGGAAATTAGGCATGAGTGCTTGCGTCTGTTTTAAGGAACAGACATTTGTATTGCCTGAATGAATGTAGTATATTTCAGGCTGAGATCGCAGCGATCCTAATAGCTATGGAACTGGTGGCATAACATGTGTAACTGAAGGCGGGAAGGTAACCTTCTACGTTGACAGTCAAGCATCGCTGAAAACTTTGAAGAGATGCAGTTACGTCAGCAATTGTAGCCGAGCTCGCAATTTGCATATGAACAAATACAGAGTTAGGCTATGTTGGCTTTCATAGCATTGCAATATTGAGGGAAATGAAACCGCAGATGAGAATGCAAGAATAGCGTCAGCATTAAATGAAAAAGTCAGTAATAGATCTGTTAAGGTACCAATCCGTTACTAATATAGCAAACTAATTAATTGGGCGATCCATATAACCAATTATTCCTGTATTAATAGAGAGGTTCGTAGAGTCTTGAGGACCTCATGGCCAGAATTTGACTCGGCTAAATCGGATCGATTACTGGGAATGAATAAAAAAGTTATGAGAGACTTAACAGACACGTTGACGGGTCAGTGCTTTGCTAGAGCAAATACCCTCAGATGGGAAAATGGCACTACGGATTATTGTGGAATGTGCAGCGTTGAATAGGAGCCATATACTAAATATCATTTCATATGTAATTGCCCAGGGCTGCTACGCCAGAGGCAAAAATGGCAGAGCAGACGTTTCGATGAGGGCATTAGTGATATCGCGAAGTTCAAACTTGAGGATATCAGGGGCTTTATCATGTAAATTAAGTGACTATGCCAAAAATGATAAAGGCTTTTTGGTTTCTTCTTAGGCTTATGGAGGAGAAATATATGAAAAGAATCCCAATGATTCCAATTCGGTCTCCTAGTGGATGTGTGTTTGCGCGCACTACCGTTTCTAACTTAAACTAACAACGTATATGCAATTCACTTATTTAAATTTAATATATATTCTCACTTTTAGGACAACTTATGGGCTATATGCGCCTTCCCTGGTCAGATGAGCGCAAAACCGATTTAATAATGAAAATACTTGAATCTTGTCCTGATCTGTTTCGTAATACTGTACGAAATTTTGCCGGCATTATTAATCCTTTACGTACAGCTCCTCGCTATTTTACTCAGGCCGCTGAATTCCTGACAAAAATCATAACTGTTTGTCATCCATGTCATCTTAAAGGTGCTTTAGATAAAATAACTCTAACGGATTTTTCATTTTGGATTAAAGAAATTTGCTTACCCTTGGAATCGTTGGTGCACATAAATGGCAGTAAAGTTTTGATGCACAAAAATTTCCATCACCGATTAGCTACCAACCGTTTGCTGTTGGCAATGTTTCAACAGTACACCAACTATATGCAAATTATCAATCAAAGGGAACAGAATAAAAGCTCCAATTCCTTGAGACGTTTTAAATTTGATATTTTAAATCATTTACTAATGAATTTCCCAACTATGGAAAATATTCTGTTATCGTTAAATATTTCCATAGAATTAAGAACTGAAGAAGGTGTAGACGTCTTAGACCATCTAGATGTTGCATTAGATTTGGTATTGATTTTGTGTCAAGAGAATCGTTCATTTGTTAATAAAACTTCGGCTATATTGGACTATTTGGAATTGCTGAGACCCTTGTATGCTCAGGAAGAAGATGCAAATATAGAAGATGTGGATAAGGTTGGCACAAAACCGACCATCAAATTGGAAATGAAAGTAATAAAAACCATTTTGTTGCTGTTTCCAAAAGCACTGGAACCAGAAAAAGAACGTTTTAGCAGTGTTTTAAAATCATTCATAAAGGCTTTTGTTTTTGGTGAAGCAGAAGTGAGCTGTGAGGCGGGAGCTTTACTAAGAAAGATATTCAAAAATACCGGAATTTTTGAATCGTGTGAATTTGAAATCGATCTATGGCTGGAATCATTAAAATTTTTCGATGGAAATACAGTGAATGTGGTGGCTCAAGTTTTTAATGAAGTTTTAAAGGTGAGTTTGACAGCTTCATGAAAAATGGTCCCCAACGGTAAAATGGCCCCAAACCTAAAAAGAAAAAAAAAAACTGCTCCCAGGAAAAAGGTCCACAAAATTTTTTTTGTTGTTAAAAATGGTCCCAAAATTTAGAAAAATGGCCTAAATTAAAAAATAAAAAAATTAAAATGGACACAAAAAATAGGAAAATTGGTTTCCATACAAACTTTGGGGCGATTTTTCATTTTTTGCTTTGGACCAGTTTTCACAGAGTCCCGTTTGAAAATAAAATAACCCAAAAACTTTTTCTTTTCAGGTGACCAAAGCTGAAGTAGAAATTCCTAAATCGGTGGAAGTTAACACCAATACCGAAAACTTAAAAACACTATTTGAAAATATCGAAAAAGGTTTGTCCGTGCAGGCCTATGTTGAGACCCTAAATATTAGCAAATTAATGCCTTTAATCTATAAGGGCGTAGAAATTGAACCACCTTTTAGTCAATATTTAGAAATTGTTTGCTTTTTAATGTTCCATTACTATCCAACAGCTGAAAGTGCCATGGGTTTGTATAAGCAGCAGTTTAAAATTTTGCTGCCTTATATGAAAACCTGGCTTGACAAAAAGCCTTGCAAAGAACAAAATTTAATTTTAGACACCAAAATCTGCAACAGTATACCTTTCTTCAATGATATACAGAATTTTATTCTCTTCGGAAATTCAGATTTCGAACAAATATTCGAAAGTAAATCACAAGATGATGTTTGTGAGTTGGAATTCAAAGGAAATGTGAAAAAGTTTACTCGCTTAATACAAAATCATTGTTTATTGATGATTTATATACAACATGTTCTCTTTGAGATACAACAGTTGCAAGAGAAACAAATGCTAACACAACAACAGGCACAACGATCGGCAGAATTCGTAAATGCATGTTTGGACATGATTTTAAAGTTTAGTGTGGAAAAATCAATACCATTAATTGATGGCAATGATGACGATTTAAATAATGAATTATTTATGCACAAACTATTAAAATATATATACGGTCCCAGATTAAATGGCTTGAAATCTACTGAATTGATTTCACCGGAAAACTTAAAGGATTCTTATAAAAACTATTTAATTTTTATTAATTTAATAACACAACATTGCAACAAATTGGAAAACTTTGATATCTATGCAGAAAATTTCAAATTGAAATTGGTTAAAGCGGTAGCCATTTCTTTAAACGCTAAAGATCAAGTGAAAAATAATTCGCAACATTTCGAGGAGTTTATTAATTTAATAAAAGTTTTCCAATTGTCCCCGGAACATTGTGTGGAAATCCTAAACTTGTTAGTGGATAAATTAACCTACAAAGATCTATTTATTGCTGCCAATGATAATCAGAAAACAATTTATTATTCATTATTGGTAACAGTTTTGCAGCGTTTAGCTGATTTAAAAAAGTCCATTAAGTGTCCAGAATTTGTTAAAAATTTTGCTAAACTTTATTGCAATTTGTTCAAAAAACTATCGGGAGACTTTAATGTGGAACAATTAGAAGAGGCCTTCCACAATTTTCTGCAAATAAATCATCAATATATCAAAGAATTGGGTAACAAATTCTTTCAAACATTTTTCGATGAACGAAAACTAACAAAATCCTGCATAAAGTTGGCCGAATTAGTATTTGCACGCCATGATGGTTACAATGGAATATTTGAGCAGAACTTGGAGCAGCAAATGGACAGAAAGGAACTAATGTATCCCTTAATAGATTTGTCTTTTAAGAAAAACCTTCATTTGGATCCAGCAATCTTGCAAAAAGTCTATCAAAATTATCGAAATGGTTTCATGCGAACCATCGAAAAACCTTTAAAGGCTGGCATGATTTACAAGGAACATGTAGACACAAGTTTGAAATTAATCGAACTTTGTATGCCTTTAACAGAATG
This sequence comes from Lypha dubia, assembly GCA_947311025.1. NCBI lineage: Eukaryota > Metazoa > Arthropoda > Insecta > Diptera > Tachinidae > Lypha > Lypha dubia. The sequence continues at coordinate 16,013,265 of OX371264.1, read as the reverse complement.
TAAAGATTTCTGCAATAAACAATTTAAGTTTGAACACATCGAAACGTATCAATTGAGAACAATATTTAAGATTTATGAAAAAGCTTTTGTAAACGCCGACATAAAACACAAATCTTCAATATTTGTCAATTTCATAATATTGCAGGTGCAAATGTTGTCATTGGATTTGAAAATGCAAAAGTTAAATCCCGAAAAATTAGAATTATTAAGCTATCAATTGGATAAATGGTTTAAATATGGCTGCGATGTGTTTGAGACAGCAAAAGAAGACGACTCCAATGATGAACAGCAACTTACAGCTCCAGATTTTTCGAAACTTTTAAAATCGCAACAATGGCTGCAATTTTGTAAAACCTGTCTAAAAACTGGCATGCATATTAGTGAATCTGATGTGGACTTTGATATAAATCATAATTTTAATGGTTCACTTTTAAAGCTTTTAGCATTTCTGGCAGATAATTTATATCCGGATAATACTGAAGAATGTAACGACTCTAACGTTAACATAGAATGTGGCCAGTTGTATGAAATGATATTTAGTCATTCCAAATTCTATGATATTGTCTTAACAAAACCGAGTAAATCTACAGTGAAAACTCAAGTCTTACATATGTTGTATGTGATGGCGAAAAAGGCGCCCTTATCTTTGCAAGAATATCAAATACCTGTTATTCTAGGTGCCTATCAAGCCAAACTATATGATTCCGATCGCTATTGTTTGGCTTTATTAAACTTGTTTGAATACTATGACTGCGGACTGGCCAAATATCGTCCTTTTATTTGGGGTGAAAGTGCCATAGCATTTTATGCCCTTATGGCAGCCGATGAGGAAAGAGCCAAGCTAACGCAACAGGAAACCTCAATACAACAGGTCATGTCTTTGGTAGATCGCCAGCTATGCGAATATACACTAGAAAACTTTCCCATTTGGCGTAAATTGGATACTTTGCAGCAACTACCGGAGGTGAAATTCGAAAATCCTTTTGTCAAAGCTTGGCATTTTGGAGCCAATAGTTTGGAAAAGAAACTGGAATTGGGAGTTACCGAAATTCCGGAATATGAAATGCGTTTGTGTCCAAAACGCACAGAAATCTATGAGCAATGTTATGATCCTGCCTTTTTTGTGCCGCTAATGTCAATGTGTTTTTCGCCCGAGTCTTATGCTCATCCAGCTAGGCCTGTACAAAACGGTCTCTTGGCTTTAACATTTGCCGCTCTTTCGTCTCAAGATAAAGAAATGCGCCAGGCAGCCGGCTGTGTACAATTGCGCTATCGCCATCACTTTGAAAACAGTAATTTCCTTGAAAAGCCTCTTTGGATACAGGCGTATGAAAATCTACAATCAGGTCTCAATGATTTGCGAAACTCATGGAACAAACATAAATCTAGTTCGGGTACACCCAGAGTATCATATATTCCTGGTTTATTTGTAGCCAAAACGTTTAATCTTACCGCAGATCCGACTCATTTGATGTACAAACAACTAACGATGTATTTGAGACTGAAATCCAGCTTTAATTTTCAATGCATACCCGAGTTCAATGTTTTATTCTATTCACCTGAAGTTGAACATCAAGAATATCGTCAATTTATTGTTCAGATAATTAAGAATGGCATTAAATCGAGCGCGGATTTGTTTTTGCTCGTATCCACTCATACTTTTAAAGTGCTAATGGGTTTCTATGGCAGTACAATGTCAACTTTGGACTTAAATCTACAAATACTTTCGGTATTTTCGACATGTGTCAAAATACCGGCTTCAGCGAAAATTATGATCGAACATATCGGCATATTGCCCTGGTTAAGTTCCATAATAACGTCCATAGAATTCTATCAGTTCGATGTTATTGAAGGTCTCATCAGCATTATTAATAATCTGTGGTATGCAGTCAAGGCCAGTGAAAAACAGTTCCACAATTTCTCGCACATTTTACAAGAAATTCATAGATTAATTTTACAACTGCTGCCTTTAATGTCTCCTCGCATTTCGCTCAATAATTTTGCCAAATTAATAAATATCTTGAATAAAACTTGTATACACACTTCACAATATTTAGCCATGTCGTCCGAACAGTTGAATAAAATTCTATCATGTGCTGAAAAACATTTTAACTCTTTGGTATTGCCTTTAGAAGCGATATTCGAAAATGGCGGTGCCGGTTGTTCTACGATGCAAGATTATTGTCAGGAACTTTATAACCAGCAAGTGGACGCAAATGCCATAATGGCTCTATCGAGTTTGAGAACTTATATTACATCATGGTGGTCCAGCAATAATGTTCAGGAGATTGAGGCGGATACACATGACAATTTGTGAAAATGGTAATTATTTGAAGAAAAAATTTTATTATTATTTTTTTTTAAAGTTGAATAAAATAATGTACAATAAATGTTAATGTTGCGGGTTAGCAATATCTAAATAGTATATATTTCGTTGGTAGCCATACCAACTCATCAGTAGATGTCTTACCTTTCATGTTTAAAAATTAAAAAAAAAAAAACATCTACTGATGAGTTGGTATGGCTACCAACGAAATATATACATATTTAGATATTGCTAACCCGCAACAAATAAATAAAATTTAAAACATAAATAATTGAGTACAGGCTCAAATAAATGTAAAATTTTAATAAATGTTAATTTTAATTAAACAAAAAAAAAAAAAAAAAGAAACTACGAAATGCATTTGCGCAGTGATTATCATGCAACTTTTAGTGAAATAATAAAGAAATAAAGAAAAAGGGTTTGTTTACGAATACGCAGATTTGCCGTATTTTTGTTAGCCGAGATCATTAGATTCGATTCCGCACGAAGATTTTAAAAGCCGTTAAAAGCAAAAAGAAAATAAAATATTACTTGGCAGAATTGTTCTAACCAGCGATCGAATCCAGGCTCTAAGTCATATTTTGTTATACAGTGTGGACAAATTTGAGGTTAGGATGTAAATTGGCTGTCAAATGATGAAATTTCAAGAATTTAGCTGTCATCCTTTGACATTTGTTTATTAAAAACTTGGGAAATCTTAACCATGGAACACTTTTCCTCGTAATCAGGCTCCTTCTGAGACGACCGCTGTGCGTAATTTAATCGCTAATTGTGGCTCACAGAATCCACAAACAGTCCTCGAAAAACCTAAGTATATATCCAGAGAAAGTAGTGACCGTATGATGCGGTTTGTGGGCAGGAGGCATCATTGGCCAGTATTTTTTGAAAATGAGCAAGGAAATGCAGTCACCGTGAATTCTCTGCGCTACCATAACACGATAACCGATTTTTTTATAATCACAATTGGCTAATGTTGACATCAATGGCCTTAGGTTTCAGCAAGACGGCGCTACAAACTAAACAATCGGCCAAACAATCCAGTTATTGCATGAGAAATTTCCCGGTCGCGTAATTTCTCGATTTGGCCGCCTCTTGCTTGTGATATATTTTTTTTAATTATTACCAGCACTCAGGGGGCCCCTACGTATACAGTGCACTGTGCCGGAACTCAGGCAGAGAGATAGGGTAGAGAAGATAGATGTTGAAAATTTAGAAGACTTAACTCTTTCACAACTCTGCTTTGCGCGTTATGTTAATTTTTAAGACAGTGTTGAGGCGCCTCCGGTGTTAAGTAGACGCATTAACTTTGTTAAGCTGTATTAGCAGGCATTTTATTAATTGTTTTACTTCGCCGATATTTCTTTTAACCGACGCTGGATTCTTTTCTATGGTGCCATTTAAAAGACCGGGCTTACGTCAACAAACCACAAACAACTGACACTCTAAGAGATGAAATTCGGTGCTGCATTGTCGAGATCAGTGAAGCTTTGTTGCAAAATGTGGTTCAAAATTTTGTGAAAATGGCGGACGTCTTCCGACGTGCTAGAGATGGACATTTGCCCGCCATCATATTCCATTATTAATTCCCATATTTCCTCTGTGGTAACAATAAAACTAAATTTGTAAACAAAAAAAAAAATATACCGTGAGTTTTTAAGCCAATTTACTTCCTAACCTCAAATTTGTCCACCCTTTATAGTCAATGCGCCGCCAACCACTTCAGCTAACAACGCCTTCATGACATTTTTGAATCACCTGCATTAACTTCAGTATTTTTCCAAAAAAATTATTGATTGAAAATCGTACATACTCGCCTGTGTTCTACATTCGTAAAATTAAATGAAAGTGAAAATATGAAAAGTGAAAGAAAAAGTAAAATTTAACTTTCAGCTTGTTTCAAGTAAAATTGCTATGTGCTACAAATCATTTTCACCAAAAAAAGAAAAAAAAATAATAATAATTTGAAATCGAGGCAAACAGCCGCGTGAAATAAAATACATTTTCGCAAAAATAATAGAAGTAATTTTTCCCAGCTTTATTTTCTCAAAGTTTTTGGCAATTTTTAATCAAAATTTTGGCGAAGTTTTTGGTTTTTTTTAGATTTTTCGGAATTTATAATCAGTATTGCGTTCTATAATATTCTATATAAGGTTTTCCAATAAGAGTGATATGATATCTTAAAAAAAAACACACATGTGTGCAATCGATACAATTAAGTTCTAAATAAAACGTCATTCAAATGGCCTCCACGACTTCTTCTGGGAACGAATTCGATGAACCCCATTTTCGAGCATTCTTTCCTCTAAATCAAGTCGTATGCCATGAATGGCACGTTCAATATTGTCTTGTAAAGCTTGAAGAGAGTCTGGTTTATTTCGAAAGACCAATGACTTCAAATAACCCCACAAGAAATAGTCTAATGGTGTTAAATCACAACTTCTTGGATGCCATTCAATATCACTTAAAAAATCGTTATCGTTTTCAAGTTGTTCCAAGGCAAAATCAGCAAATTCACGACGTTTACGGTGGTCCATGATGAAATTGTGAACACTACTGAATACAATGAAAAGCAAATGACAGATCATGATGACATATTACAAATGGCCGAAACGTCACTTCAAAATCATATCATCCCTATTGGAAAACCTTGTACATACATACATATGTAAATACTTTGCTCGTACATTATTACATACTAAATATTTGTTTAAAGACCTAAAATCAAGCGTTTCCAGTATGATTAGCAGTTTAGCACATTTTTAAATTGAAATGTTTGCAATATACACGAAAATGCTCTACGTAAAATGTAGCCATCAGCAAGAGTTGTCGACTATTTGACATAGGCACAATAACCCGAGGTTTTAGGTTGTTGGAAAAAATATGTAGATTTTTTAAAAAACCGGGTTTCTGGTTTTATTAAAAAACCGGTTAGAATAACCGGGTTTTTTGATTATATATTTACAATTTGAATAAAACCGTATCGTATTTTATTTTGGGAAATTGAAAAAAAAAAAAACAAAAAATTTATTAAAGTTAAAATTTAAAGGGTGTGCTAAAGCGAGCACTGTAATCAACCTTAACGTTAATAAGAGGCGAAGATTTTGTGCCCGTAAAATATTTCCCATGAACAAAAAAATGGTGAATAAAATTAGAAAATGATGATCACAATTTTAAGAAAAGGAGGGAAGAAATTTCACGTGAATTTTTATTCCCAAAAAGGGTGACTATGCTGGAACTCTATTGTACCCGATGTATATTGTGGGCAGTAATATATTGGACAAGGGATATCTAAAGCTAATCAAATATATTCAAGCTATGCTGAGAAAGTTTAAAACCCTATATAAAATTTGGCACTACTTTATTTAAAATTCTGCTGTTTGATTCGGTGGTTTTGTTTTGAGGAGCAAGTTGTCCCCCGAAATATTGATTGACACTTAAATAATCGAGTTATGAGCCGATTTTTAATTATTTCTTTTAAAGGGTTTGCTTGTAGATTGTTACCAACATTTTTTAGAAAATCAGACGGGCAAGTTGTCCTTTCCTTATATCCTGTGATATTCGATATTCTCCTCTTGTACGAATTTCGGGTTTCCTGCGAATTGCCAGGATCATTTTTTTATTTCAAAGTAGAAAGTTGCCCACTCGAAACATTGATTATTGCGTTTTTTTTTGAAAATCTGTTCGTCATCAAATATATTATTGAAAGGACAACTTGCTCGTCTGATTTTCCAATCGACAAGCAAATCGTTTAAAAAAAATATTTGAAAATCGTCTCATAAATAGATTAAATAAGCGACAATCAAATTTTCGCCGGGGAGGGCGACTACAACTTGCTCCTCCAATTTTCCTCCAATTGCAGAAAATGCCGATTTGAAAAAAAATTTATGTGACCAAACAGTGGGAATTGTCCTGCAACAAACATATCGCGTGAAGGGGAGGGGTAGTCAACGTAATCTGCCCGACTTTTAAAGAAATATGCTATCAAACTAAAGAAAAAAAAAACTAATTTGAAAATTAGCCAATAAATGGATGAGTTATGAGATAATCAATATAAATTGTTGAGGGGAACAACTAGCCCCCTATATTTGTTAGATCAAATTGTAAGCAAAAAATAACCTTTTTTAAAGTCTGTTAAAAAATAGAAAATATCAAATACTGCGGTATAAGAAATCTGTTGTTCGAATAACATGGAAACAACAGGACCTTTTTTTAGAAACTACGGGGCCAACTGCGGCATTCGATATCGAGCGAAATTTCAATGCAATTTGAATGGAAATTTCGAATTTGCCCCCAAATAAAAAAAGAGCAAAAAAAAAAATTAGAATTAACCATTGTTTTGAATAAACCGGAATTCAGGTTTTGACAACTCTACAAATAATTTAGCTTTTCGAACATAAACATACACACATACATACGTACTCCGATACAACGAAACAAAATTGGCAAAATACGCAAATCTTCAAATAAGTGTTAAGAGCACACAAACATCTAAAAATGCATATAAATAAATACAAGGCACACTCATTCATACTCACTGATACATTGGGAATATAAGAAAAAAATAAAGAAGAATTCAATCCCTGCCATAAAAGTCCCTAAACGACATTTACGATTTAAAATGGAATATACAATAGATGATATACAAAAAAAAAAACGTAACAACAATAACTGCGAAAAGTTTATTTTTAGCTTAGCGCTTGTGTGAGTCTGTGTGTGTGTTTGTGTAAGGCACTCAACAATACTGCAACAGCCAAGAGTGGGAGGGAGGTGAACTAAACTCTATTATTTGAAAAAAAAAAAATAGAAAATAATGATATGAAAACTATAACAATGCAATAAAATGCAATTGAACAACGTTTATCCAAGGGAACAACAATAGAAGAATATTATTTTACTGTTATTTTTTCTAGTTTAAAATAAATTCATACACACACACACACACAATAAGCTTGCTCATGTATTTGCGAATCCAAATTATAGAGAAAATGGAACATGGCTTAGTTTGGCAAAAATATTGATAAAATATTTACGTGCAATAAATGGTTTTTAGATGAATCTTTATTTTTTTTGTAACAACGACGACACACTGAGCGTATGTGTAATAAATGTGGCATGTTGAATGTTATTTTGTGTGTATTTTTATTAATCATACGCTTGGTGCGAACTTTTAAGGGGAAGTTTACAGAGAGAGATATTTTAACAAAATATTAGATACAATGTATAAAAAGTATATTTTAGTATGAAAGTTTGTATGTTTGGATGTTTATGCCACTCTATACCACGAAAGCCGCTTAATGGATTTGGATGAAATTAAAATAGTAAGGGAAGAAATTCGTACTTTAGGTGCATTTTATTTTTAATAATATTTTTTACATTAACATGCAGTCTAATTTTTGGAAATGGGCTGGTAGTTTTGGTACTTTTTGGTTTTTGGTACTTTTTGGTTTTGGTACGTTTTGGTTTTCGTACTTTTTGTTTTTTCGATAAATTTGGTATACAGACTGTTTATGCCTACAATAATATTTATCAGTGTTAAAAGCTGTATGTATGTATGTATGTGCAAATTTTTCTAATTAAATTGTTGAAGAGAAATTTGTTTACTCTAAGATGAGCTATACATATTTTTTAAAGCGCATAACGAAAAACTTTAGTAGTAAAAGCAACTTTAGTATTTGAGGTTAGTGCTGGTTGAATTATGTAGCGTGTTGACAACAAAGCAAACTACGACTTAGGACCTGGGTTCGAATGCTTCTCAGGGAAAGTCAATCAACATCATAAATTTCTCTGAGGTTCAAAATTGTGGCATTTTATTAATTGTTGTGGGTGACAGTTTAAGTGATGAAGGCAAAGCAATGGTCATGAAAAACTGTTCCGGCAGCGACTGATATTCTTCCAAGCTAATGAACATCACAGTGGCCCCCTTCGTCGGTTAACAGAATCGTCGGCGAATTAAAACAAATAATAAACGACTGATCACACAGCTGAAAAAATTTATGGGTCGATTATGGATGGCAACCGAACCACAGTTGCGGTGCCAGTTGCTGAGAATTGTATTACGGATGGTAACTGGCAATTGAGAGCTGCCAGTTTCAGTTGCTATTTAGTGTTTTTCTGGCAACCGCAAATTTGCAGTTGCCGGCTGGCAACGCAACTGAAGTTCCTAAAAAATAGACTCCCCTGAGTGTTGCTCCTACAAAAAAAAAAAATTAAAAAAAAAAAAAATAAGAACTACAGCCTTCAAAAAACCAAGACCAAGACTACATTTTCAGTATATTTTTTGACATACCAGGGAGGTTTTTTTAAGGAAAATTGGGGCGAGAACGCCTGCATGAATTCGCCATGTGTTAAATAACCAACTTTTCTCAGCAAAAAATTACATGACAAAAATTTAATTGCTTCATGTGTTGCAAGTCATGACGAACTGGTTCGATTTAGGTGCAACATGCATAATTTTTACATTATCGTGGCATTAGAGATCATATGTTTGTACGCGAATTTGAATATATTGATCTTCAATAAAATTAATAAATATAAGACATGCATGGCTTGAAAAATTAAGTTGTTAAATTTGTCTGAATTTAAGCAGTGCGTGTCCCTCACTTTAAAGCTTTTAATGTTAATGTTTAAATGTTGATTTCTATCACTACAATAGTGACGAATTTATTCGAATTTAGGAAACATGAATTTATTTCTTGTAATTATTACAAAGACGTGTACCTGATAAACTTTGTGTACTTTATTTATTCTTACCTTGGAAATATTAAAAAAAAGCAACGTTTGCTTGTAATAAAAGATACAAATTCATATTTTTATACATTCAAATATTTTTAACGATAAAACAAAATCTGTGAATAAACATCCATAAAAAATATTATTATTAATTTTAAATTTTTAAAGAAAATCTTAAATACCAATAAATTTTCTGTCTAAAATTCTTTTGAATTTTATATCGATAAGTTTTATTTAAGAAACATGCTGAATTTTGTTATCAACCAATTTTCTACCGAAAAATTTTCATTATCAACACATTTTTCTATAAAAAGAATTTTATTCTCAATAGATTTTTGTTATCAATAAATTTTATTTACTTTTCGTGCATTATTTTTTTCCTCAAACTGCGGACGATTTTAATTTCAAGTTGAAAAATATATGGAATCTATTTTTGACGTATTTTCTGTACTAAAATAAATACTTTTATGTTTTCATTTAATACCAAAAATATTCGCTAACAAAGTGGCGGTTTATATAATAAAAAAATATTTTTTTTTTTTGATTCAGTTCATAGAAAAGTAGATGTAAAATTGAAATTTAGCTTAAAAAGTTTAAGGTATTTAAACTTTAACACAATAAAATTGAAATAAAATAATTCGGGCTAGAAAACTCGAATTTAAATACATACCAACAGAATTACAAACTGGCGCTACAATGCGAATGTTCAAAGGTTTAAGTGTAAAAATCGGTACACAAAAATTCGACATGTATTAATTCACCAAAATGCAAATCGAGAGGACATCTTGTCCCTTCGAACTATCAGAAAACCGCATGAACACCCCTTCAAACATAAAACGAAGTTTGAAAATCGGTCGGAAAATGTAGGTGATTTTCGAAAATCAATATATCGAGAGGGCATCTTACCTCTCCGAATTTTTCTAAAAAATATAGCAGCAATGTATGTTTGTACGCTGTAATCAACATTTTCGCGAGGGGGGGGGGGGGGGGGGGGGCAACGCAACTGTGGTTCGGTTGCCATCCATAATCGACCCATTAATTGTAATTTTTTTAAATTAGTACGAACTGTTTATTATTAATATTTGCTACTATTTGTACAGGCTAAAGTTCGTAAATGTTTATAATCAGAGATATATTAAGTAGATATTGTTAACATATTTCGAGCAACAAAGGAAAAACTTAATATTTGTACATCCCTTTTGTAGATTTTGCAACAGCACTGGCTGAATAGAACAATCGTTGTTTTCGGTAGAAGCCACTAATCCTCGTCTGTATTCATGTGCAAATGCTTTCACTACTTGTTAGGTAGCTTCGTTACATCTTCTATTTATACACAATTACAAATCCAAATAGAATACGCGACTTATATCTACTAATGGATGCTAGCTGGGAAATTTTTTGTTTTGTTTTTTTATTTAATATCATAAATAAAAATCTACGGAAGGTATTTTGTTTTTGCATTTAACCGTTCTATTTAATTTTTAATTTTTGTGAATTCTTACATTAAATAATTGTAGTTTTGGTTGTTGTATGACTGTTTTATAAGAGATTGTTTTATGATTTTTCTTTCTATGTTTAGAAGACGGTAGATTGGGTCGACTGTTGGTACACACTAGTAATAATAATTTCTCAATTTTAAATATGTTTAGGTTAATTTTTGTTGTTTTACATCTCTCACGTACGGCTGAGAGAAAGAGTATCCCTCCTTCTTAGCCGGGTGAGGCATCTATAATGTAGAATATTGCGCGCAAGTGGATTTGGGTATAACTAAGTTTTTTTTTTCCATATATTTTTTTGCGTGTTTTGAAAATATATGCTGTCTTCACTAACCGAACATCTAGATCTTTATGAATTCGATGATTTCTTATATAACAGGAGACTGCTGTAATTGTACGTAGAATTTTTTGTTTTGTCGCCTTTGAATTTTTTCTACGTTCGATGCTCCATAACTGGATTCCATAGGACCATATTGGTTTCTGGATCGCAGTGTATAATAGAAGTTTACAGTCTAAAGTTATCGATATAAGCCAAAAAATGCGTTTTGAAAAATATGAGTTAGGGTCTTTCTATATTAAGGTAGCGATATATAGCTAAGGCATTTGCAATTTTCTTCTTTATATTGAGTTATTACAGAATTTCAATTATTTAATTATATTTATTCCACAAGAAAATTATAGATTTTCCAACTGTAGATACTACACTGAACATATAGTTTTACATAAATTCAAGGAACGGGAGGTCTTCTTTGAAATTCAACGTATTATACGTTGTTTCAGTAAAATATTCCTTGAAATTCAAAGTAAAATTTTATGTATTTAAGAACACAACGTTGAAACCATTATTTTATTTTATTCGTTGAATTAAACAATACGTTGAATTTAAGAAACTCGCTCATTTTAAACACAATGAAACAATACTTTGATTCAAAGAACCTGTTTCTTGATTTAAGTATTATATGATGATTTTGTTGTATGACTACGTTGGATCAAGGAAAAAATTCTTAAAAATCAACGTACGGTTTCCACGTATGGTTTCTTAACTTTAACGAACTGGCACGTTGAATTCAACATGCCAATGATTTCCATACGTCAAATTCAAAGAACCTGTTCCTTGGGTGAAAATTAAGGAATAAATTCGTTGAATCAACGAATTTTTTCCATGAATTTAGTTGCTATTTTAGTACGCTATTTTAAGTGTATGAGTTCTATTGTTAAAAAAAATTTAACAAATTTAGTGTCCTTTTATTATTTTACTTTCAGGTTAATCGTGCCACATCACCATCTCTAAGTGTTAAAAATTAATCAGAAGTGTGTATTAAAGTATTATGGTCCGTGATAAAAATATGTCCCTATCTTTCGGTCGGTTCTTACGATTATTCAAGTAACACGGTAACGAAACTTTTTCAATGTAACGGTAATTTAAAGCGTATTTTTAAAGTAACGATAGTTAAGTCGGTAACGGTAATTCCACCCGAAATTTTAAGTTTAGTGTAGTTTTCCGTCACGATATTTAAAATTATTGCCAGCAGCAATAGTCAACCTTAGTATATACGAGTATAAAATAAGTGAGAAGGTCCTGTTTCTTTTTGTGAAAAAATGTGTTTTAGTTTATAATAAAAAAAGTGAAAATAAAAAATGTGTGAATTAAATGTTCTGTGATGCCATACGAAGTAAATAATTTCATCGAATCATAGAAAATCATCATATAAAGCAGAGCAATTGGTAAGTTTGTTTTTTCTTTTTCTTTGTAATTTAATATTTATATTTAAAAGACAGTTGGGATTAATTTTTGATAGAATTACAAGTATCCCCTGCTCAAAGTTGTTATACTAAGGGAATCGGCATGTGAAATCTTTTACTATTTTCATTTAAAGAATGTGCTCGTATCAGTGGTCTGTTCACCACTTTTGTGAAAAAAAAGACATGTGGCACTCGGGGAGTGCCGCGGTAAAGCAATTGCATAGCATTTTTTTATCAACTTATGCAATTATATTATTACGTTTTGTTTAATAACTCCGTTGTTATTCTGGCAATACTGTATGTTAATGAAATCAAAATCAATAGCATACTTTGGGCAATTGGGCGATTTAAATACTTAAAAAAACAAAAGACTTAAGAAACAAACTTAGTGTCAGGTTTTTTCGTTTCAAAAACAAAAGACTTAAGAAACGAAAGTTTCAAAATATCTTGATTCGGTCGCCTCAAAGCCCGCGATAGAAGCTATGCAATATCTTAAAAATAGCACCCCAGTTTTTCGGTTATGACCAAACATCATTTGTTTCAATTATGGGAGGTACAAACATGGATAAATTTTTGCTAGTTACGTTTTTTCACTAAATTATTTTACAAAAAAACAATAAAGTATTTAGGCGATAACTAATCCTTCTGGGGGACAGTCAAGCTGATCCACCGAGTATAAAAAAAAAATTAAAATTATAATATCAAACTGCAAGAAAACCCGTTCAAACCAAAAATTCGTCTTTTCGTAAATCCGTTATCTATGAAATAAACAAGGGGGAATAACTTTTCCCCATTTACCCATTTAAATTATAAAAGTTTAGAATGTACCTCCCGTAAACTGCTTGTTTTTTTTTGCATAAATTCAGAATCTTTAGATTTTACCCCGTTAATTTTCGAAAATCCCATATTTAGTGGATCTAAAAATGTAGAAAGATGCCTAAATGCAAAATTTTTAGACATTCAAATTTTTAAATTTTGAAAAAATTGAAAAGCAAAATTTTTCAATTAGAAAATTTGAAAACCTGTTTCAAAAAATTTACCGTATGTAACGTAATGCAGTGTATTGAGTGTTTTAAACCATCTTGATCAAATTATCTTTCTAATGAAAAGGGCTTGGACCACACCGGTTGTATGGTTTCAAGTTGTATAACGTACATACACACACACACACATACATATAAAAGTAAACACTTTTTTTGTATTTTATATATGGGCATTTCCATAGAAAAGTCTACTTTTTGCCACGTAACGTCACCAAGCCATTAAGCTTGTTTCTCAAAGAAAATTTTGTATATTATCTTCTTTTTTTGTATTTCAGCATACATTAGTAATTACGTCAACATTTAGTAAGAGTAGGGAAAATTCGAGCAGCATGGCTCTAAAATACAAGTTTAGTTGCATGGTGAAGTTACGTGACAAAAAGTAGACTTTTCTGTGGAAATGCCCATATGTAGAAGAAGAAGATAGAAGAGAAGATATATGGATACTTATGCAAATATGTCATGAACTAATTGCGATTTAAGAGATTTTTTCTGCCATTTAGATAATTTCATATGAAAATTAAAAAAAAATTATTTACATCAAGAATACGAACGATTGTTTCGTCCGCTGGCGTCCGTCTCTAAAAGTTACATTGTTAATTGTCCTAAAGCCTTTAGATACATAAGGTGGCATAGCATGCCAACTCTTCATTTGACCACATTGACCAAAATCCCTCAGAGATCTCATGTATGAGTAAAACTGAAAAAAATTTAGCTCCTGAAGTTGATAATATTTATGATCCTATTATATCTTCATGCTCTAGTAATAGCAGCAGTGAAGTTCTGCAACAAAATAGAATTGATGATACAACATAAAATTCTAAATATGAAATTTATATACGTTATCCGAAACATCGATAGTGAGAGTGGTTGGCAGGCTTTATAATATAAATCTCGTTTCTGATCCTAAGCGTTATATTGTTTCTAGAGGTGAGAGCAACAAATCATAATTTTTATTATTTATGCCAAGTGGTGCTATAAATCTAATTGATATGACTAATTTGTAGGGTAACTAATAATTTAGTGTTGTCACTATTCAACCAATGCTCTTATAGGTCAATCATTATTTGGAGAAAATTGGATTCTTGTAGATAACAAAACCACTTAAGCATATTTCGTACTTCTTTTGTTGGCTGGTGTATACCGATCTCATGGTAAAGCCTTGGAGTCTATGGGATGACCACAATGGCAGACCACTATTCAAATCGACAGTGAGTTTACGAAAGTTCCAAAATATATCGCGAGTAATACGATTTGACAAGAGGTCGGATATAAATGAAAGCCAAGATCGCGATAAACATGCTCCAATTAGATATTGGAACCATTGCGAATCAAACCTACGGAAAATGTTTAACCCTGGTGAATGTGTGCCAGTAGATAAGCAGCTAATTACATATCGCGGACGCTGTCCCTTAATCAAACCGTAGTGAGATATGTACCAAAAAAAAAATTCGATCCGTAGTTTTACACAGCATATTACACCACGCCGAAGAAATAAAAGCTAACACCAAAAAGCCTGGAATCATTTACTTTTACAATGAAACGAAGACCGGAGTCGATACACTAGACCAACTAATTAGTACTAAAACTTGTAAGAGGAGAACCAATCGATGGCCTCAAACTCTTATACAAAAGTTTGGATATTTCAATATACAACGCGTACATAATTTTTCTTAATGGTAATCCAGACTGGAATCGAAATAAAAAGTATAAACGACGTATTTATTCGGAAAACTTAGGTACGGATCGAATATGCCAAAAAGGTACTCATACTAAAACGTATAAAAAATAATGGTCAAAGTGACTCAAGCTCACATTTAAAAATAAGCAATTTGAAGAGGGTCCGGTGTTTTTTTTTGTCCAAATCAATCAATCAATCTAATAAATGTTCTGCCTGTAAAAATTTTATTTATAAAACTCATTCTGAAACCTTTATTACATGCCAGGAATGTCAAAAATATAATCAGAATCAATATGTGACGCGCAAAATAGAAAGGGACCTAAGGGTAAAAACCGGTTTTGTTCAGGAGAGCCATTTTAGAGATTTAAATACGTGTATCTTTGGTGTACCATCACTTTCATAAAACGCGCATATCTCTGGGAGGGAACACTTTTGGGGCATGGGTTCGGTCTCATTCGATGCTCAGATGTTGTACACATCAAAAAAAAAAAAAAAGTGAAAATTGATTTTTTACCCTTAGGTCCCTTTCTCTATGCGCTGTCACATACATATATTGTATATGAATTTATATATTGGGCAAAATTGACCCACATGCGTCGCATTTTTGAAATACAGGATAAGGGTTAAATAAACTTTTTAAAAACACTATGCATAATCGTAGTATACACGAGCAGCTACACACATAGATTCATTGTTTTTCGTAATAAATATATTTATATCAAAAACACCCATTTCTTGTATAATTTTCATCTCCATCATCCTCATTTACTATTAAAAACAAAAGACTTTTAATTATTTTCAAACAACTCTGCAAAAGATTTTACACAAGAATTAGTCAAATCATTGCAAGAGACTTACGACAAGCTTACAACAAATATGTTTGTATGTGTGTGTACGTAGCTATAAACACTCATACATTTTACAAAATATACATATATAAGGTTTCCCAATAAGAGTGATATGATTTCTTAAAAAAAGCACAATTATTGTTAAGGAAATTCAAAAGTTTTTTATTTAATGTGAAGTACAATCGATACAATTAAATTCTAAATAAAACGTCATTAAAATGGCCTCCACGACTTCTCTGCAGTAAAGAGTTCGATGAACCCAATTTTCGAGCACTTTTTCCACTAAATCAAGTCTTATGTCATGAATGGCACGTTCAATATTGACTTGTAAAGCTTGAAGAGAGCCCAAGAGAAATAGTCTAATGGTGTTAAATCACAACTTCTTGAAAGAATTGAATCTCCAAACTTCTCTCGCAATAATTCAATTGTTGCATTTGCTGTGTGGCACATAGCCCCGTCTTGTTGGATCCAAATTTTGTCAAGATCAACTTCTTTCCAATTTCGGCCATAAAAAGTTGGTTGATCTATACACCGCTCTCCATTGACAGTAACGGTGTTACCAGCTTCATTTCGAAAGAAGTACGGATCGATGATTCCACCAGACCAAAAACCACACCAAACTGTCAATTTAAGTGAATGTAATGGTTTTTCATGAATAATTTGTGGATTTTCATCGCACCAGAATCGACAGTTTTGTTTATTTACCGCACCACTCAGATGAAAGTGAGCCCCATCAGAGATGATTTTCTTAAAAAAAATCCTTATCGTTTTCAAGTTGTTCCAAGGCAAAATCAGCAAATTGACGACGTTTACAAACACTACTGAATACAATGAAAAACAAATGACTGATCATGACATATTACAAATGGCCGAAACGTCACTTCAAAATTAAATATCATCCCTATTGGAAAACCTTATACATATATATATCGTACAGATCCAGACATATTTATTTAAAATAAACACTTAGGAGGACATAACGTATTTTCTTTTATATGAATTAATTAAACAAATTTGCAATTATTATTGATGGAAGTATATTTTTTTTAAATAAATTAACATTTACTTTTGCTGTATTTCAGAGTATAACTAACTACTCAATTTTAAAGTGAATGTTTGAGAAAAGTGGCAACTGTAGGGTTTTTCATTAAGCGCTTGCTATCTTTAAGTTTAATTACAACAAATTGTGTGTGAGATATTGCGAAAATTTTTATTCGTTTGATGCCACTATTTGTGAAATATAACATCGTTCAAACATCTTCTCTGTGTGCAGCTCATCCGAAATCTCAAATTTTCCATGACATTGGCACAAAAATTAGGCGGTTTGTGACTTATTCGCATGCACCTGAGAGTAAAAAAACCGCACAAGAAAAAGTCTAATGGGGTCAAATCGCACGATCTTCGTTGCCATGCTTTCATCACTTAAATAGTCCGACAACAATTAATACAATGTCTCACCAATTTACATTAGAGAAATTAATGATGTTGATTGACTTACTCTGGCCAGGGTTTGAAACCAGGCCCCAAGTTATTGTTTGCTTGGTAGTCAACGCGCTAACCATTTCAGCCAACACCACCCTCACAGTTGTATTTATGTATGTATGGTTGTCGGTATGTATGTACGTATTTATATTCGTATGTATTCAGATATAATAACATACCAAATATAAAACATCAAAAACTTAAGTACGATCACATAAAAGGAAAATAAATTGTGTGTCTGAACACCAAACACGAAGTTTTGAAGAGAAAATTGAAAAAACTCTGTCAAAGTAAACTTTGCGTGCCTAAAACGGGTCTAACAACATAACAGGAAATAAAAAAAAATAAATAAATAAAACAGAATAGACAGTAAAGTGAGTCTGATGGCAAGAGTGAGAGAAAAAAAAAACAGTGTAGCATAAATAAGTAGAGCATGAGTTTTAAATCAAAAATTGCTAACAGCACAATTTACCATTATGATAATAAAAGTATGGATTATGTGTAATTGCACGACAGTGTGTCTGTGTGTGTTGTGAGTGAGTGTGTTTGTGTATTTGTGTAATTCATTCTACAAAGACTAAAAATAAATACAAGAAAATAATAGTTGTCATTGTTGGAGCAGCAAAAACAGAAAAGCAAAAATAAAAACCAACAACAAGAGAGAGTAAATGGATTCATGTTGATGTTAAAAATTAAAATAAATGTCTCTATTTTAAAAGTAGACATCCTTGTTAGTGTTTTTCAGTATTTTAACATATGCTGGCTGCCTCTATCTTTGTAAGTTTGTTATAAATGTGTGTTGTACTTATTAGCATTTTACTGTATTATACATTATAATTTAGTGAATTGATAGACATTTTATTCTACCAACTTTTATGCTTTTAAAGTGGCATTAATATGTAAATTATTTTAAAGTGTTAGTAGGCATTTTTAAATTTTTGGAAAAATTTTGGTTTAAAGTATGGCATAAGTGCTCGTTGAATAATTAAATAGTATAGTTAACGGACGACATAATCGTTCGTATTCTAGATGCAAATATGTTTTTTTGATATTCTCTTTCATTTTTAATTTGCAATTTTCTATTTCCAGAGGATGCTAACAAATTGTTAAGCGAAATATTGAATAATTTAATAATTCAAATATACATATTAAAATAAAGGACCTCGTGCTTCATTTACAAACTTAAATAAATAGTTTTCTTAAATGTTTGTAAAATACTTTTCCAAACGTCATTGTTATTATTATTATTATTATTATTATTATTATTATTATTATTATTATTATTATTATTATTATTATTATTATTATTATTATTATTATTATTATTATTATTAATATTATTATTATTATTATTATTATTATTATTATTATTATTATTATTATTATTATTATTATTATTATTATATTAAGAATATTTTATGCAGCCCAAATGTTTACTGAGTTCGGTTAAGGCTACGAATAAAGTCAGTCACCCTTCTCGGTGAAAGATTAACAATCTCATATAGAGACAGTAAGATGCCTCCAAGAAATCTTCTTGTACGCTGCGTTACCGCCAGAAAGTCACAGATGATGTGTTCCGGTATGTCTTTTTGCATTTCGCAGAATCTGCATAAATCGGTCTCAGAGTTTCCAATAATGAATTGGTGTTTCCTGAGACCACAATGTCCCGTAAACCATCCTCTCAGTAGTCTGAGGACATTTTTGTCCATTTGTAGTAACTTTTAGGATTTGTTTTTGGATAACGTAATGAATTGGTTTGCTTGCCTTAGGCCTTGAAGGGCTTCCCAGTAGATAGCGAATTCCATCAGAGACCATGAACTATTCCGGTCAGCCCGTTCGTTTCCTACATGACCTTCGTGGCAAGGCACCCAGCATAGTATTATTTTATTTTTAGTGCCAAGTTCATTTTCAGATGTAACACAGTCCATTACAACACCCGACCTTATCTCATAAGAGATTATGGCCTTGAGCGTTGCCTGGCTATCTTACATCACATACATATCGCACTTGTTCCTCAAAAGCATAACAACTCAAAATTCATGAATTTTCAGTAGAGGCCAACAACTTTTTTTTTTTTTTACTACTCTTCTACCACAAAGAGAGATACAACTGTATTTTTTTGGTGAAAGAGAGGAGAAAATGGTGTAAAATTTTTACGTGGGTAGATATGACCAGTGTGGTTTGTTTTTTTTTTGCAAAAAGTGAAAATTTGAAAATTTTGAGTTGTTACGCTTTTGCGGAACAAGTGCGATATATATATTAATTTAATAATTTCAAAATAGAAAACGTTACACGTTAAAAGTTCATATAATTTTTTATGTGCAAAATATAAAATTTGTAAAAAATGAGAAACCTGTTTTAGCAAACAGTTCAATTACAACTAATATTGAATTAACAAACAACAAACTGTTGTAGCTATTGCACACCTCGTATAATTATTGTTGGTTATTTTCCCAAAAAAAAAAAAAAAATATTGCTGAGCAAATGCTTATGTGGAAATTTTCTACAATATTTCTGCGGCAAAAAGGAAAAAGTGCTTAAGTGGAGATAAGCTCATTTTGAGTTAGTATCACCATCAAAAGTATCTTTGGGCAAAGTTTTATTCATATTGAACGATTTTTAACGAATTTCTGGCACAATTAGTTGCTGCTTTTCTTTTTCTAACCAATTTTTTAACATGGAATAACGGCTTAATTTGACATATAAAATATTTAATTTTAAATTGAATAACTTTCTTATGGTGGGCAGAACCATGTGTTAAAAAATCAAAAGAATCGAAAACGGAATGATCAACTTTTAGTACAACGCGATTACATTTTTATCAAACCACTTCAACATTTAAAATTGCTTTTCTAGATAACTATAAAATATGACTTAAGTATTTTTTCTTTATAGCCACATATTTATACGCGTAACATACATACGAGTACATACAGCAGGTTATGAATTTACCATTAACATTATTTTATTGCAAACTATCTTACAAGAATTTTAGTTGCGAAAGCCATCTTATTAAGGTGGTTGATTGATATGCATCATTAAGTTTGATGATGTATTGCTCTCATATAGTTTTGTGAGATTTTCTGTTTAAGTGCAGACATTTATATTTTTTTTTTGCTAAGCCAGCAGGTTTTAATATATTAAAAATATAAGAAAAAGCACAGAGAGAAAAGTCATATTATGTTTTCTAAAACAGTCGAAAAGTATTTCGAAAAATTTTTATACTGCAATGAAATGTTTCATGCAATTCAAATCAAATATTTCGTTTCATTAAGAGTGTCATTATTCTTTCGTTTTTCTTACGAATGATTTCCTTGGACTGTAATTGAGCTGTTTTTACTCCCCCTCATAACTTTGCTCCTTTTGATCATAATACAATGAAACTTGAAACATAAGGTCTCACCAACAGAGGTGACCTCACAGGTTAAATTTTAAAGTTCTACCGTAAAAGCTTCCCGAGATATTAAGGTGTGAAAAGTCCATATTATAGTACATATTCACTGACTCACTCACTGACTCATCAATATTATTGGGCACTTCCAATATAGCTAGAAAACTGAAACTCGGTACACAGGTAGGTCTTGGTGAGAAATTAACCAGAAAAAAATCTGACAACGGGCACTTTCCACTCGGGGGGACTAGGGTGCCCCTTCTTTGTATGGGGCACTTCCAGTAGAGCTAGAAAGCTGAAATTTGGTACTCAGGTAGGTCCTGATGAGAAGTTAACGAAAATGATTTTTAAACGGGCACTTTTCATCTGGGGGGACTACCACAACCCTTCTTTATATGAGGCACTTCCATTATAGCTAGAAAGCTTAAATTTCGTACACAGGTAGGTCCTGATGAGAAATTACCAAAAATAATTTTTGAACGGGCACTTTTCACCTGGGAGGACAAGGGTTCCTCTTCTTTGTATGGAGCACTTCCAGTATAGCTAAAAAGCTGAAATTTGGAACACAGGTAGGTCCTGATGAGAAATTCCAAAAATAATTTTTAAACGGGCTTTTTTTACCTGGGGGGACTAGGGTTCCCCTTCTTTGTATGAGGCACTTTCAGTATAGCTAGAAAGCTTAAATTTCGTACACAGGTAGGTCCTGATGAGAAATTACCAAAATTAATTTTTAAGCGGGCACTTTTCACCTGTGAGGACAAGGGTTCCTCTTCTTTGTATGGAGCACTTCCAGTATAGCTAAAAAGCTGAAATTTGGAACACAGGTAGGTCCTGATGAGAAATTCCAAAAATAATTTTTAAACGGGCTTTTTTCACCTGGGAGGACAAGGGTTCCTCTTCTTTGTATGGAGCACTCCCAGTATAGCTAGAAAGCTGAAATTTCGTACACAGGTAGGTCCTGATGAGAAATTACCAAAAATAATTTTTAAACGGGCACTTTTCACCTGGGAGGACAAGGGTTCCTCTTCTTTGTATGGACCACTTCCAGTATAGCTAAAAAGCTGAAATTTGGAACACAGGTAGGTCCTGATGAGAAATTACCAAAAATAATTTTTAAACGGGCACTTTTCACCTGGGAGGACAAGGGTTCCTCTTCTTTGTATGGAGCACTCCCAGTATAGCTAGAAAGCTGAAATTTCGTACACAGGTAGACCCAGATAAGCAATACATATAAATATTTATACAAAAACAACTTAAAAAAAGAAGTGAGATCCGCACAAAAACACAAATCTGAAAATAAGGCCAAGTGCCTATCCAAAATATTTCGGCCGTAAAAAGTACTGAGATCAAAATAAGGACCAAGTTCTTGATAGGTACAATTCCATCTCATTTCTAGGCAACCTGTAAGCTTGGCAAAATTTTTTTGCCTTTCTAATATGGGAAATAATTCTTGGAAAAAGGTTGCCTAGAAATGAGATGGAATTGTACCTACCAAGAACTTTGTCCTTATTTTGATCCCAGTACTTTTTACGGCCGAAATATTTTGGATAGGAACATGGCCTTATTTTCACATTTGTATTTTTGTGCGGATACAGTATTACAAAGAAAAATTAAACAAAGTAGTTTTTAAAGACCACACAAACCTCTTTCTCATTAGTGTTCACATGTAGACATTTTATATAAAGGGTGTTTTTTATAGAGTTACACAAGCTTAAATCATAAAACAATAAAATATATTTTTAATATTTTATTGGAAAGAAAATTTTATAAAATTAATGTTTAAATATGATTTCTGGCCATGTGGCCGCCACGGCTGGCGCGTAGAAGGCGCAATATGAAACACCAATTTTCAACAACTTTTCGCAGCATTTGTGGCCGTATTTCGCCGATAGCTCTTCGAATGTTAATTTTTAATTGTATGTGGTTTATTGACATAGATAAGTGACTTAACGTAAGCCCAAAAAAAAAAAATTAACAATCACACGATCTTGGTGGCCAATTAATTGGGCCATTACCTGAAATTATTTTTTCATCAAAAGTTTTTTTGAGTAAATCAATTATAGCGCCCGCTGCACGATGATTTTGACGAATAGAACAATTATTTTGATTAAAAATTGCAACAATTTGCACGCGTTGCTCTGGTGTAAGTCGATTCATAATGAAATTTCAAAGCAAACTAAACAAAAAGCAATTATCAGCTGTTAAATGGGTGCTGAAATAAACCATTGAAGCCAACTCAAAGTTGTGACACTCTATAAAAAACACCCTTTATTTAATCAATTTTCATGTGGATTTAATTTTGTGAAAATTTCAATTCTTTTTACAAAAAATCATTAATGCTGAAATTATTCATTGCTGCAACATTAGCAGAACAATGTATTCTAATATAGTTTTCATTCTATAAAATGAATAATCTGCACAACAATAATATTTCAAAACCTTTGGGCGTGTTTTTGTGTATCCCAAAAGGAAACTAATCAAAAAATTTGAAAAGTAACAAAAAAAAAATAAACTTTGATGGGTTCTAAAAAATAATTCAAAATTTTATTTTCTAAACAAATTCACACACCAACAAACACATACATCCATATAGACATACGAACCCTCTCACATCAGTAATATCAAATGACATTTTTTAAATTTGACTAAAACCGCAAAATTTCTATATACGAATGAATCAAAATACATAAGTGACATTTGCCAACGGACATTAAAACTGTTTGCATGTATGTATGTATGTGTTGGTACGTACATTCATTGCGGTTGAATGTGTCAAGGCTTATTTCCGTCACAACCGGATGTGTTTGTCTACAACGCCTTCAGATATGTTGTAGCATTTGTAAATGCGACTGTGTGTTGTGAGTAGTGTATTCTTGTTATTATTAACTATTGTAGATGTATTGTATGTTGTTGTTGTAATATGTGGTTAACAAAAATGAGCGTATTATGTAAATATATACTTATATCAAAAAGCAACAAAAAAAAAGAACTTCTCTTTTGAAGCTTTTGGTTTCATGTTTTGATTTATTTTATAAGACCAAAAAAAAAACAAAAAAAAAAAAAACCAGAAAGCTGACAAACACATTTGTTTGTATTCATGTCATAAAGCTTATTAAAAGTTTTTTTCTCCCTTTTATGTGTGTCTCTTTCTGTCTCTATTTTCCTGTGTGTGTTAACTTGTTTGCATAGTTTGATTTCTTTTTTTCTTTTTCTTTTGTTTTTCTTTTTCATGTTTTATTTTATTTCAATGGGCCTTTACATTCAATGTGCGAATTATAATGTTCTTTTCTTTTATAGTATTCATTCATTTTCTCATTTATTCATCCTACCAGCCAGTCAACCATTCACTCATTCATTCATTCATTTTAACACAGGCAGTTTTCTTTTTAATTTTTTTTATTTTTAAGTTAGTTTTATAATTCATTTCTTTGTAGATTCAATGTAAATGGATCTAGTTTTATTAATGTTTGTGGTCACAAGTATGAAAGTATGTAAGCGTGTATGTGTGTATTTGAACAAGAAGTCCTCGCCTTAGGAAAAATCATAATTTCACACTTCCTAAGAAATATAAATTGAAAGTCATGCATCATATAAAAAAAGTGATAATATTGCAAATAATTACTAAAAATGTATTAATTTTAGTGTAAAACAAAATTAATATATCTCTGCAAGGAAAAAACATGGTAGTGGCAAACATATTTTAGAGTAACATACTAAAGGGTGTTTTATATAGAGTGTCACAACTTTGAGTTGGCATCACTGCTTTATTTGAGCACCCATTTAACAGCTGATAGTTGCTTTTTGTTTAGTTTGCTTTCAAATTTCATTATGAATCTACTTTCACCAGACCCACGCGTGCCAAATCAAAATAATTGTTCTATTCGTCAAACTCATCGTGCATCGGGCGCTACAATTGATTTACTCAAAGAAACTTTTAATGAAAAAATAATTTCACGTAATGCTCCAAATAATTGGCCACCAAGATCGTGTGATTTAACCCCATTAGATTATTTTAAATCAATTGTCTACGTCGATAAACCACAAGCAATTGAACACCTGGAAATCAAAATTCGAAGATTTATCGGCGAAATATGACCGCAAATGCTGCGAAAAGTTGTTGAAAATTGGTGTTCCATATTGCGCCTTCTACGCGCCAGCCGTGGCTTTTTTTCTTTCCAATAAAGCCCATTTCATTGATATTAAAAAAAATATTTCCTTGTTTTATTATGATTTAAATTTGTGTCACTCTATAAAAAACATCCTTTATTATTTAATTGTGTATATGGCTGCAGTAAAATTATTGCAAATTGTCATGATTCCAATTACACAGAGTAAAAGATGTGTTCAAGAGTGTGGCCTAACCTGACGGTGCTCTTGACACCGTGTTAACTTGTGTGCTCACCCAGCTCCCCGAGTTTTCCGGAATGTACAACAGGGGGATTCACCAGAAACACAACTGATCAAGCATCACTCATTTAACCAAAAAATATTTTATCGATTTTGGTAGCAACTACCTCGACAACAACCGGACATAGAATCCTGTCACCGTTAACGGTACAACCAGCATGTCCAGAAAATAGAGTGTATATTTCGCAGCAACTCGAATATGCGAACAAAACTTCTCTAATCGTGTTTTCTTTTCTACAAAAAAAAAAAAAAATGGTACATCTCCATGTAGAAAGTGCGTACTTTGGTGTCCGTTTCTTAAAAAGGGTGCTGTGTTTTATTCTAAAAAAAATCACCCTAATTAATGGTGGAAGGCATTGCAGTTTATGCCCCTTATAAATTGACAGTGTTGATAGTGGTGCCCTGTAATACAGATGGCAAAGCAGAGCGTGTTACTTTTTTATAAATTGTCTTTTGTTCTAGCGAAATACCATGTTTCATTATTATACGGTTGGCAAGAGAATTTGTACATGCGCCTTTCAACAAGGCGCCATTTTGTGTGTAGAAAAGAAAACACAATAGCCCTCTAGTAGGCATTTATTCGAGGGCGGCCGTGGTATCAGTAAAAAGAACCTCTACCAATTAACTTGCTATCGACTTTGGGTCCCTAGAGGAGACCTTAGCAGCCTGTTTACTTGTACTCCTTTTCCCAGAAAGCATAACAGCAAGTCACCAAGATGCATAATCATGCTTCCCGGGGATACAAAGTGACAGAAGTTTGACCAACTTTGAACCGGCTGCCTTAACCTTAAATTCTTGTAATAATAAATTTTTTTGATTACAAGAATTGGCAGGGTTACGCCCATGCTAATCAAATATTAGTTTTCAAATACATTCACACACGATTCTTATCAAACTTTAAACATTCATTGAGTTTCACTGGCAATACGATTTGGTATAACAGCTGGGCGGTGCCACGCCTATACAAAGTAAATATTTATTTTCAAATACATCTTATTTATCGATTTTCAAAAAGTTTTAATTTTGAGTGTCAGCCTCAAAACAATTTAGTAATATAAATAGTGGGCGGTACCACGCCCACACAATGTAAGTATTTATTTTTAAACTACTACACTTCAAAAATTCTGAAGAAACTTGGCAAACACAATAATTTTTTCTTAATATGTTTTCTAACAGATTCAGGTCCTCTTATATTATAATCCTTGAATAATTTTAAAAGTGTAGTTTTAAATTTTACAATGCGAGTATATATTTCATTAAATTAATATTGAGAAATCAAGTACAAAACTTACATATTATTTCCGAATAATATGTTAAATAAAATACGTTAAAATAAAAAAAAAAGTGTAAATGTACGTCCATATAAAGTCAAGAAATAAAGAAGCAAACGTTAAGTTGTCCTCAGCAAAATCAAGATAAAATATGCCATTTCTTCAAAAGCAAAAAGAAAAAACATATTGAAATAAATGACAAAAATTCTTCAAAGGCTAACTGAGAGATTTACATACAAACACATGCATCATTTATTTAGCGCTACAATTAAAAATGTATTTTGAACGTAGTTCTGTTTTTTTTTGGTTTCTTGAAACTTAACAAGGAGTGGAAATTTTTGTTATTGTAATTTTACCGTCATGTTGGCACTCAACATTGTATAAGAACAAACAATTCGTAATTATCATCAAATGGTCATTTGTCAGGCTGTCAAAAATTGTACGAAAAGAAATTTTTGTTGTGTGCTTTTTGGTGGTGAGTGGAAAGGTAGACGTTAAAATTACGAGGGGTTTTTTTAGTAGGGGCCCTTTTAAAAGGTCTGATAGTAGAATAAAGAAATTATTAATTTTTAATAATTTTAAAAAATAAATGGGAATTACAAAGCATAAGAATACACTGATATTTTTATTCGGCTCAAGTTTGCGATATTTTATTCTGAAAATACAAGTCTAATGCATAGTTCCAAAGTAACTTTGACTAAATCCAACCTACACGGTAGAGCACAACAACGATGTTTTCAAAGTATCTCTTGTATTTCATTATTATTTTATTTTGTGTCGTTTCAATTCACTTTCTAACGCAAAAAATTAATGTGAAATATACAGGACCACTGATAAAGTCAGCTTTGTACCATCTGAAAAGAACGTTGTTATGTTTTTCTCTGTTCGACGAAATTTAATAATTATACTTTTTTCTAAATATTTATTTATTTTAAATTTATATTTTCTTAAATCTTCAATTATAAATTGCATCGAAGTAATGTATTCAAGTCATAGTTTAAGTAAAATAACATTTTCTATAGGGACATCGATTAACCGCACAGGAAATAAAAAAAAAAAATTAAAATATCTATTTTTAATTTTCATGAAAGTCTAATGTTTATTAAATGGCAACAATATTCAGTGTTTCTCTTAATTTCCTATACTGTCGATCAATGTCCCTTAAAAAAGCTTTCTTTGCATCAAATATTTGCCATCCTTGTTTTTATTTATAACTGGCGTAAAGAAGTGAAGCTTAGAATTATCGAATTTAAATATTAAAATTTGAAATCAAGATAAAATCTTCAAAATAGTATAGAAAATAATTTCTAAAATAGAAAAAAACACAAAAAACTTAAAAAATCGCCAGAAAGGAAAAAGATCACCGAAACTAAAGAAATTTGAAAAACTTAAAAAATCGCTAAAATTATAAAAAACTCTTAAACTGAAAAATCGATCAGACGAAAAAAAGTTATAGCGAGAAAACAAAACAATACCTCAACGAAACAAAAACCGCTAAAATTATGTACATACAGTGTATCCTCGGTTAACGCAATCCTCGATACACGCAACAACTCAATAACCGCACCGCTATTCTAAGAATGACAAAGAATTTTTGCGTGTTGCCTCTGTTTTTACAATCAACTTAGCTTAAACAATTCTTTGTAAAGAGTTGCTTTACTTGAATAAGCAATAATGCCTGTAATGACAAAATTTTGCTCTACTTGTAATAAAGCAAAAGAGCGAAATTCTTATAAAACTTCAAAGTGGGATTCCTGTAAATGATCCAATACCTCCTGGAATAATAAAATGTCAAAATGCTATCAAAATCTTTGAAGTTTGTCTCCAATGGGCGAATGACAATAGCAGCTCTTTGGAAGACACAATGATCTTGCAAAAGCTTCGAGGAAATACATTTAAAAAAAAAAAATATGTGTTCTAAAAAAAACCATTAAAAAATTGCACACGTTTTCCGTTAAAAACTTGATGAAAAATATCAGTACAAGTTTACATACCTTAGAATGTGTATTTTTTTATTCAATACAATTTTTGTTTGTTTTTTTCTTTATTTTATTTAAATAAATGCATTAATTTTAAGAGTTAACTTTTGTTTATCTAGATAAACCATTTATTTTGTTTTACATAAGGGGCTGTGCACATATTACGTAACGCTCCAACGTAGGGGGGGGGGCGCGTTAAAGATTTCTTACGGATTTGAAATTTTGCACTGAAAAATTATTAAAAAGCGTTACCGGGGGGTATAAAATCTCCGAAAACCACGTTACGTAATACGTGCACGTCCCTTAGCTCTTTAATCAAAATTTTTGACTCGGTTTTAGCAACAACTTAGTTTTCGCAAACGACCAAAATTTCTATTGGTTGCGTTAAGCAACTATTTATTATATTAAAACGCGCTAAAAACTAAAAAAAAACCGCCAAAAACTTAAAAAATTTCCTAATCTAAAAAAACGCTAGAATGTATAGAATTCCAATCAATAAATCAATAATAAAAGAAACAAAAAGCCGCTTAAATTACGAATTTATATTCGTACCGCCACCTTTGTGTATGAGCCCTAGTTACTCTTTACTACATTTATTTTATTTCTTATTACGATTTTCGAATAAACTTTTTTGTTATTTAAAAATTTGATTAAAATTAACTAAGAAAAGGTTAATTTAAAAATTTTGCTGGTAATCAAAACACATTTTAATATCCAAAATGAAATTGACAATGGGCGCGGCGCGTTCATCAAGAGAACCTGCTACTAAACAGTTTACAACTAAGCTTTTGATTTGATTAAATTTTCTGAACAGTCTGTTCACTTTTTTCCCAAAAATATCAAAAAATTTGACTTTTCAATACAAATTATTGAATTTTATTATGCAAACAAAATTTCATAATTTTTATTCGTGAATTTAAATTAATTAAAATTTAAAAATATATTATGAAATTTGATTCAAAAGTCAAACTGAACTGAAATATCGTAATTTGATGAAATGTATCGCACTTTTTCTTTGCTACCAAAAACAGTGGGCGCTCATTCAACATGTTCTCTCATCGCTCAGTAATCAAAGCGTTCAGCAGATTGTTGAACAACAATTGTGAAGCAAAATGTGTCTGCTGAACGCACCCAATGATTTTTTTTTTACTTATTTGATTTGTAGTAAACAATAAAAAAAAAACATGGACAACAGCAAAATAAACTCTACATATCGCCGGTCACAGGTTGACAACTCTTAACATGTTGTTTTTTTGTACTTTTCTGGAGACAAAAAAAAAACGTTATTACTCCGTTACTAAACCGTGTTGGAAGTAAATAAAAAAACCAAAATTAGTAGGAGATATTTATTATTATTATTTTTAAAAATATGAATGAAACGTACTAACATGCAGAAGGACATCAAAAAGCTGATTCGATTTTTTTGCGAGTTAAGAGTTGTCAACCTTTGACCGACGATATGTATGTATTAATAAAAAAAGCTTAATGTGAGCGAGTGGTAGAGTAACCTGATAGAAGGTGTTTGTTTAAAGAATGTGTACGATTACGGAGGTGCACTTGCAGAGTTGTAAGCTGTTTAAGGCCTTTAAGAAGGCATCTGCACTCTTTAATTTATATTTAATTCTCGTTACAGCAATTTTAAATAAAAATATAGTTGTGTCTGTGTTAATATATTTTCATTTTCGTCCTCATTATATAAAAAGGCCTACATTTCAAAATATCTTCAAAGTTAAAATTTTTTAATAAAATATCTCCCCAAAGTTTTAAGGGTGAAAATCCCTAAATTGCCACTTTTGATTGTTGCATGATTTTTGCTGACTTACATCGCTTACACATACATATACTAGTATATAGTTTTTTGATTGAACAGTTTTTATAGTAGCAAACGGAAACGGAAATTCCGCCACGAATTAATGTAAGTAACGCAAACGTTAAAAAAATTTTCCTTTTGTGGCCAAGAGCACGTTAAACAACTGAAACTTTATGTTTTGTTTATGCTGTCGGCTCTTAGCACGCATTATTGTTCTTTAAGAAAATTTAACATTATTTTTATTAAAAAAAAAAAAAAAAACAACAAATAAAATATAACAACACAAATAAAAATAAACTAGGCGTATAACTGTTTATAATTTATTTGTTACTGGCCATATAAAGGGTTGGTGTTTATGTTGGGTAATTCATCAAAAATATTTAAGAAAGAAAAAACAAGCGGCAGCAGTGGAGAAAGCTCTTTATTTCAAATGCCTTGAAAGCATTTTCAATATTAAAATGATCTAAACAGTTTTGGGCATGTTTGTACGAATAAAATAATCAGTAAATGGGGACAAAAAAAAAAAAAAAACACCAAAGATTTAGATTAAATAAAATTAATTTGTGAACAAAACTATCATTTGTCTGATTGCGATTCTAAAAAAAAACTTGCTTACGTATTCATAAACGATTTACGAGTTTAGTTTATACAGCAAACTTGGCTTTTCCATACAAAATTCGTACGTTAATGATGGTTTATGAATACGGAAATTAAATATTTCGAAAATGTTTAAAACATTTCTTGCCTACTTTTGGGAGCTGCAAATAAATAATTTTTTCTGTATATTTGTGGTTTGCATTTTATGTGGCAAAATTTCTTTTATAAAAATATATGAAAGCTTAAGTCTCTTAACCGGAAGCTTTATTTCATTTCCATATAGATTCCGTGACATTTCCAATGTTGTGTTAGAAATACCAACTTTAGCCATAGAAATATAAATCCACCGTATTACCTACCACCAACATTAACATTAATATTATTATGTTGGCAAACATTATGTGCTTACTGCCGGTCATTTATTATATTTCCAACAACAAAACAAAAAAATCCATGTCATTATCATTATTATTACAACAAACTTGTAAAAAAATATACTTTCAACATTTCGACTATTTTGCTGTTTCTTTTAAGCTAAATTTATTTATATTTTTTCCAGCTGGTTAAAGCCTGTTTAATACAGAAATAAATGAATAAAAAAATAAAAAAAAAAAAGATTATGATTATTTATTTGTATAAAAATGTTTCCGAAATTTATCGCTTGACATAAAACTAAACAAATACGAACATTGTAAAGCAAAAAGCTAATATTTTTAAAAGCTTTAACCGAAATAAATGAATCCTATTTATTACTTTACGACTCACTGCTATTGGCAGCACAGATGGGCAGATGGAGTATTATAAATAAATAAAAAAAAATCTATTTGTATTAAATTGTTTTCTTGCATTTCTTTTAATGGAAAAATACAAAAAGCAAATGATTAGCTAAATCGTAAAACCATATGACACTATAATCTACTCGTAAAGTCATTGAAATGTTAATCATTTGATTGTATAAATTTATTTATTTATTGGCTATTGTTTCTTTTATTTAATTTAATTCGTCTCAGCCTTTTCAATTCATTTTTAAAGAGTGCCTCAATAGGATATCAACTAATTAGTTGTGCTCGTACTGCTTTCACATAATCCTTCAGGATATATGAGTTATTTTTGACAGTGCAGTGAAGAGTGTCATTTCCGTCCATCACTTTTATGTTGATGTGAACTCTATTAGAAAATGAGTAAAAACAAGCTTTTCGAACAAAAAAATTTTGGTTTAAAATTATACTCAAATAAAGTTTTTACAAAAAAAAATTTCCTAAAAATATGTAAAAAAATATTCAAACAAAAATAATTTAAGAATAATTATTCGAATAAAAATAATTTGAATAAAAACCAATAAAAATTATATTGAAAAAGAGTTACTTGTAATAAAAGGACTTCTATCAAAATTATACCGACGGAATTTATAAAAAAAAATAATACTAAACAAACTTTTTTCTAATAAAAAAACAATTGAAGAGTTATAGTAAAAATTGGTATAGCAAGGAAAAATTAATTCATTACAATTATATCAAATTTTTACAAATAAATAAAAATTACTTAAAATGTTTTTTAAAATTATTTGAATACAAATTAAATAGAATGTAGAAAACTTCATATATTCTCGGAAATTAATTGTATGAAGAATTGTTCTTTGGTGTGGGTTGGAAAAATAGTTATTTAACTGAATTTTTTTTTAATAAAATCACTCGATAAATTGTATCTGCACAGAAATTGCTGAAAGAAATTTTTATTCGCATAATTATTGAGTTGTAATTACGATTATATATATTCGAAAAATTTGATATTATTCGAATAAAATTTGTGTAAATAGAATGATTCGAAAAATTTCATCGGCTGAACAATTGATTTATTCACAAAAATTTAAATATAAATTATTCGACAAAATTATTCGACTAAAATTTATTTGGAAAACATTGTGTATTTTCATAACACTATAAAAGAGTATTCATAGAAATTAAATATGTATCTTAAAATATTGAAAAAGTTATTCGAATAAAAGTTAATCGAGTAAAGTTATTCGAATATTTTTTTAGTGCAAAAAAAAAATTGAGAAAAGAACG
Organism: Lypha dubia; assembly: GCA_947311025.1. Lineage (NCBI taxonomy): Eukaryota > Metazoa > Arthropoda > Insecta > Diptera > Tachinidae > Lypha > Lypha dubia. Next base: position 15,980,399 of record OX371264.1, on the reverse strand, counting down.
TTGCTAGTGAACTGGTTTTATGTATTGCAGAACTTTACAAAATATCCTTCGGGTAATGTATTGCAGAACATTTAATTGTTGAAGTTTTCGGACTAAACATGTTTAGAAACATGTTTATTTGGAAAATTTGCCACAACATGTGACCAGATTTGCTTATTTAGTCTGCGTTCACACGTGAAAGTTTTCTTTCATGAAAGTTGAAGTTTGTTGGTGAGAGGGGAGAGAAAATGGTAACCGACACCATACTTCTCTCCCCTCTCACCTACAAACTAACCACTTTCATGAAAGAAAACTTTCACGTGTGAACCCAGACTTAGGACCAAAATCTCAATTTCTATTTAACTAATATCCATGGTTTAACCTGTGATGGTTATATGAAATATTGTTGGTTAACTTATTGTGATTAGTTGACTGAAATGTCTGAATTCGAGCCTCGATAATTATTTGTCGCTGTAAAATACAAAATCTCTCTATCTCTATTTTCGTACCTAAACGTCTTTATGATTGTTATGTTATATTTTTCATTGCAAGAAAAAAAAAACTGAATGTTTGTCCTCCAACAATGTTTAAACAACTCTTGTGTTGTTTCATTTTGTTGTTTGTTTTGCTACACATAACAACTCGAGCAGCATACAAGGAATCAGGGCAGTTATCATACAATATATTATGCGTTCCTTTAACTATAATGCAACATTATAGTTTTTCTTTTTTTTCTTTATGTTATGACGACTACTGGCGGCTGTAATACATATATTTTTTTGCTGATTTTGTTTTCATTACTAGCTGTCCTGTTGCTGACATTGAGTTGTTGTGTGACAAAAAAAAAAAAAATAAGAAAAATAAAAAAACAAACGACATAAATATCCACAATAAGGTGTCTGTCTGTCCGTCTGTTAACTGACTAAACGACTATGGAAGTGAGTAACTTATGGCTGAACTAGTCAGCAAATCGTCCAACCAAAGTATTTTCAAGCAAAGCGAATAACATGCAAAACACTGACATTTAAGTGTCACAGCATCACTTAAATAAATATCAAACATGTTGCAGGTTTTTTTTCTACTTTTATTTTTTTCCTTTGTTCTTTGTTTGTTTGTTGATTGTAGTCTTGCTGCTGTCTCCTAGTATTTGTTTTATATTTAAATTTATTTATTAGACATGGCTGATGTATTTTTCAAAATGCCATAAACGTTGGCAGTAGGAAGTAATTTGTATTAAGAGAGATATTATATATTTATTTGTGCATGTTCATATGTGCAAGAGTTTAAAATATTGTGTCATAAAATGTGTTAAAGTACTACATTTATATTTTTAGTAGAGCCTTAAGAGCTTCTGGACTTCAGTTAATTTGATTTCTTTTAAGTTCTTTTCTATTCTTCTTTTTGACATTTCACAGTGGAGGATTTTTTAAAAATATTAAAATAAATCTGATGTCCGATTTCAATGAAACGAATTTTTAAGAATTGCTGGTGCGTTTAACAGCAGTAAGTTTGCAGTTCCGATCTGTAGCGGTAGCGGAAATATCTTTCTAAAATTGAAAAAGGATATTTATTTAAAAAAATTAATTTTTTTAAAAGAATTCTTAAAAAAATTTGTGCTTCTTAAGAAAAAAAAAATGTGTACAAATTATTTTTAAAGGATTAAGTTTTTTTTAGACCCCTTATATTACTATTGATTAAAAAATTAGTTTTTCAGCGTAATATAGATTTGCATTTGATTTTTTTCTGTTGTTGATGAACAGCGTTGATCATCTTCAGGCGGATCAAAAAGAAATTATTCTTTAAAAAATTGTATCTCCAATCAATGACAATAAATAAAATTTATTAAAAAAAATTACCTTTGTTAAAAAGGTACCATTTATTTAAAAAGAATCCATTGAAAATTTTCCAAAGATCATTTTTATAAAAGCATTCATTTTTCTAAAAAAGTTACTCATCAAAAAATAAGTTTAATTTTTTCTAAAAGTACCTTTGCTCAAAAGCTACTTCTTAAAAAAAGTACCTTGGTTGAAAAAAATATTCTTTTTCAAAACAAGTACGTTTTTTTACAGAAGTAAGTTTTTTTTAAGTACTTTTTTTTAAAAATGCCCTTTCTACAAAACTACCTTTCAAGTAACCTTTAAAATAGTATATTTTTTAAACAAGTTACCTTTTGAAAAAGTACTCTTTTTAAACAAGAATCCTTTTTAAACTAGTATTATTTGTAAAAAAGCACTCACATAAAAAGTGCCTTTTTAAAAAAGTACCCTTTTTAAAAAAAGACCTTTTTAAAAAAGTACCCTTTAAAAAAGAACCGTGTTTAAAAAAGTTACCATTTGAAAAAGTACTATTTTTAAACAAGAACCTTTTTAAACTAGTATTTTTTTAAAAAATTACTCCCTTTTTGAAGAAGTACCTTTTTTAAAGAAGTACCCTTTTTAAAAAAGTATTATTTTTAAAGATGTACTCTGTTAAAAAGTTTCTTGAAAAAGGGTACTTTTTAAGAAAGTACATTTTTTTAAAGTAAATTGTTTAAAAAAAGTAACCTTTTGATAAAGTACTCTTTTTAAACAAGAACAAGAAAAGTACTCTCTTAAAAAGTTTCCTATTTAAAAAAGTACCCTTATTAAAAAACTAATCTTTTTAAGAAACAAACATTTTTAAAAAACTTACCTTTTAAAATAAGTCCCCTTTTATAAAAGTAAGTTTTAAAAAAAATTCAATATTTAAAAAAGTAGCCCTCTTTAAAAAAAGTACCATCTTAAAATATTCCTATTTTTTGAAAAGCAGATATTAAAATATATACCTTTTTAAAGGAACAAATTTTAAAATAAGTATATTACGAAATTTTTCGCGACACTACTTTTTTAAAATAAATTGATCTGAAAGGCGGCTTCACGTAGTGTTAAAAATTACATTTTCATTTTACAGAATTTTTTCTTCTAAAAAACTTTATTAATAAAGTGTTTTTCTACTTGATCTCAGAAAATGTTATCACAATTCAATGCAATATTGGCAAACAATATAACCCTTAGTCCTTGTTAATATGTCCTTGTTGAAGTTTTCATACCACCATCTTATCTAATAAAGAAAATTTCCAAAAGAGAAAAATGATAACATGAAAAAAATTCATATGATTGCTGTACTATTCGATTTTAAGCCAAAGCCAACCTTAAGTCCTGTTGTTGCTACAAACTAAGCAAAAGAAAAACCAGACACATTCGTAATACAATTCCTTAATACAAAATTTTAACAATGCAGATATGAGAAAATAAGCTTTATTTTTCAAATGGCATATGTGTATTACCATGGCAAAATATACTGAACTTCAGCTTAAAAAGGCATACCATTAAGCATCCTGAATGTCTTAGCCAACTACCAATATGAAAAATAAAGTATTCATCAGTTTTTCTTATGCAATATTATGTTGCAGCAATGTGTAAGTATAGAAAATCTTAGTCGTAAAACAAAAAATTCTTAATCACCATTCATGTTTGCAAAAGTTGGACAGACAGATATACGGATAGAAAAACTAATATAATGCTGTACTAATCAATGATGATGTTTTCCCATAAACATTATCACATTTTCATTGTCAGGTAAAAATAAACCAGGAAGCAAAAGGAAGTGAAATATAAAAAAAAATTTAACAACAACTTCTACTTCTTTTAACGGATGCATGCATTTTAATAACCTCCTTTGTATAACAAGTTCATGTCCTGTTTACACACATGTACATACATAAATGAATATGTATAGGTTTAAATATTTTTGTTGTTTTTTATTGTTGTTGTTAGTTTGGCTAGCCTGCATTGTTTGCCAGCCATATGCACATACATACTTTGTTAAAATTTCTCTCTATTGTAGTATATATGTTGGCTACTACTAGTGTGTTGAAAGTATTTTATGTTGCACATGTTTTATGATTTTATTTTCCTTTTGCAGTAGTAGTCTGCCGTCTGATGGGTTTGTTGTTATAATCAATCATATTGTTTACTATGCACAATTGGCTTAAAATGCTTGTCTTTAAGATTACAGCCATGAAAATCACTTTATCGTAATAGAAGTTTAAACTTTTGCAAAAGTCTGGTATTTTGTTCAAATTACTAAAAAATTAAATAAAGTTCTTATGAAATCAGGTTGTTAAAGTTCTACGCTGCTTATGTACATGTGTCATTTAAATGTAAAAAATGTTTCTGACAAAAATGTTGCTACAATATTTTTTTGTTTATTAAAGTGGCATTTAATATGAGTAGCATTTATTTGTTGTGAAAATGTTTAATATATAATAAGCAATAAAAACAAAAAAATAAAAAATTCCCCAGCTAGCATCCAGTAGAAATAAGTCGCGTATTCTACTTGTATTTGTAATTGTGTATAAATAGAGTATGTAATAACGTTCAACGAAGCTACCTAACAAGTAGTGAAAAAAGCATTTGCACTTGAATACTGACGAGGCTTAGTAGCTTTTACCGAAAAACATCGTTTGTTTCTATTCTATTTCACTGATTATAAACATTTACGAACTTTAGCCTGTACAAATATTAACAAATATTAATAAGTAGCTTATCCCGGTTTGCTTCGCTACCCCCCTCGTTATAAAATAAAATTAAAAGTATTTATATATCCTATTGTGAAAATTTAATGACGATCGGTCCAGTAGTTAAGACTATATTGCGATTTTTAATTTTTCTAAAAAGGGGCGTGGTCCCACCCACTTTTCTCCTGGTACGTATTCCAAATTATGCCAATACCATATGTACCAAATATCATCGACGTAGGTAAAAAAATGTACAAAATATGGCGATTTAAATTTTTGGGTTATATGGGCGGTGCCACACCCCTTTGTCCAATCAAAACTTCATATAGCCTATTATTCCTTCCAAAGTCACAGTAACATGCTGTGAAAATTTCAGGAAGATCGGTCCAAGGGTTTGGTTTTCCTAAAAAGGGGCATGTTCCCACCCACTTTTCTCCTGGTACGTATTCCAAATTATGTCAATACCATATGTACCAAATATCATCGACGTATTTAAAAAAATGCCCAAAATATGGCGATTTAAATTTTTGGGTTATATGGGCGGTGCCACACCCCTTTGTCCAATACACTTCATATAGCCTATAATTCATCCGAGAGTTCCAGTTAAATACTGTGAAGATCGGTCCAAGGGTTTGGCCTCCTATAAGAAACAAACAAACAAACATACAAACAAATAAACAAACATACATTCGGTTTTATATATATAGATAAACAGTTCGTAGTTATTTAAAAAAATTACAATTAATATACATGTGAAAAATTAATTTGAATAAAATATTTGTTAAAAATTATTAACAACTCTTGTTGTTGTAGTTTTTGGCAAACTATATGAAGCCACATTTTTATTTTGATTTACAGCCGCGCAACTTATTCCGCATATTCCAAACACCACTTTATGTGAAATTATAGGCAATTTTTTTCTTAAAGCCTGATACTCTGTTCACAATCTTGTGCGAAATGCTGGCAAACTGCATATAAAGGTATTTCGTATGAAATATTTGCGAAATAAAGTTGCAAAAGTATTGCTCTGTACTTATAGCGGAAAACATGCAAAATGTATCTGTTCATATGGAAAATGTTTCTGGCAACATTTTCTTGCAGCTGCAAAACATGACCAGTACTTTTTTCACACGAAATTTTAGTCAACAGCTGTTCAATATTTAAATTGTAATAAATAATTTTAAGCTTGTTGAAGAAACTAATTGAAAAGAGTGCATATTTCTATAAAACTAAAAAAGAAACGATTAAGTTTAGCGAAAGTGATAAACGCTTAATACCAGCCGTAAAAAATAATGATGTGATTTTCCCATTTCATTTTGAATCTTTAAACTTTTTTTTAACAAACATTTAATAAAACATACAAGTTTTTTTTTTTGCAATGTAGCATATTTGCCACGAATAAAATTGGCTAATTATGCAAAACGCGATATGATAACATTGGATATGTGTCAATATTTTCATACGATATAATCAATGTTGCTCAACATTTTTCACAAACTCTAACAGAGTAACACACCCAATTTACACAGTGATTTTTAGTCATGACTAAATATCATGACATTTTTTTTGGTAGGCAAGCGCGGTAGAGAAGAAAGAGTGGTAGAAAAATAATCACATTTTCTGTTTTCCATGGATTTTTTTTGTATTTCCTTTTACTTTTGTTTCGGTTTTTGTTGTTATGTTTTATTCTTTTTCTACTTTCAAAGAAGATTGAGCGATTATACGCTAAAAACTCTACACTACAAGAGAAATTAAGCATGCTTAAAAATCATAGTATAAATGCAATAGGATTTACGAAGATACTTTCAAAGATAAGATAAAAAATTCATGAATTTTTAATCACCGTGTAAATTGGGTGTAAGAGGCTTTAGTCAAATTAATAATAAATATTGATGAAATAATGTTGCAGTCAGTTCTTCGAATTTGTGCAAAATGTTGAGTAACATTAATTGTTTCACCTGGAAAATATGACATTTAAAATATGGTGTATAAATTTGTATTGTCTGTTCAGCTGTCAAAATTCCGTATGAAATAAAACCATCTTGCTTTATTTCGCAGTTATTTTAAAATGTAGCCAGAAACATTTCATATGTTTATTAACGAGAAAACAGAGTACTAGTCTTGCAATGTTTTTTCATTTATTTTATGCTACATGTATTTTGACAGCATTCCGCGTGGAATACTGTCCAGAATACTGGGCTTATATAGTAAAAAACATAAAAAAATGTGTATGGCAACATTATAGCAACATGTATTTAGAGAGTTGCATACTATGATCTGCATTTATTTTGTTTGTTTTTATCTTCATTTGCGCTAATATAGTTAAAAAAGTTTGAAAAAAAAATATAGCTGCCCAAAAGCACTTTGGTGCATGAAAGGTTTAAATTAATTTTTTCAGCTGAAGCCCGGCATTATGTACAGCGCAATTCACGCGCAATTTTGTCAAGATACATGTTGCATGAGTAGAACTGTGTTGTACTGAAATGTAAAGCTACATACTTATGTACAGACGAATGTCAGATCTTACAATATTGTAAGATATATCAACCTGATGACAACGTACTTATAATGAAAAATTGTTACTAAAAGGTAAATTGTCAGTTCAGACAATAAATTTATCTGCCAACAAAAATTGTCAGTTTACACGGTTGTCAGATTCTTGTGTGGCAAAAATTGCCAGATGCGTTGTTAAATAATATTTGTTGTTTTTTAATAATCGTATTTATGGACAGAGTTGCCAATTAAACACATCTGCACGATTGTTAGATGTCACATTGTCATTCACACGATTGTCAGATGTCTGATAATATTATTGTCTTACAATGAACTGACAATGCTTTTTCTGGCCACGTTGCGAGACAAAAATTGTATGTTCAGACGGTTGTCAGGCATTTTCTGAACATTTTCTGACACTATTGTAAGATCTGCCAATCGTCTGTATATAGCTTTACTGACATCAATCACGAAAATGTTAATACATTTTTCCAAACCCAGGCTGACTTCCAAAACGCCAATTGCTTTCTGTTTGAACAAAGCAATACACTTCATAACGCCGCAGTACAATAAATATAAAATGTATACCATTTAAAAACGCCGCCGCCAAGTATTTTAAACGCAGTAAGAAAGCAAACAAGGCATCGGTTTTATAGTTGATTCACTGTTTCGGAACTTTGCATATGTATGTGATTTACATACAGTAGTAATATTGTATACGAACTTTGTATACGAACGTTTTAGAAGTCAGCCCCATGTTAACTTTTGTTCCACCCTATTGATGTGCTGAACAGAGTAGAGTACCAGTTAAGTTATATTTTTTTTATAGAAAAATTTTCAAATCTTTGAGAATTTATTCATCATTTCAATTTATTTATTTTCTCGAGTGTTTTCAGGTCTTATCCAACAAAAGTTTTAAAATTGTTTTGTTTTATCATACCTTCTTTCTAAATGCTCTTTAACTCTTATGACTCTAAACTGTGTATGCGTGTGTTTGTGTGTGTGATTGTGTGCTTTGCTGTGGTCTTACTCGTTATGTTGGCCAAAATGGAAATTAAAACTTTAGACAAAATTTTTAAACTCTCAACTACAAACATTTACTGCATCTCCGTTTAACAAGTGAAAGCTTCCGGTTTTTTTTTTTGTTACTGCTTTTGTTTCCACCTGCTGGGTGCTAAGAAAAATATTACGTTTTATTTCTTTTAGTGGTCTACTGGACAAACAATATGTGAAAGCAGCTACTACAGCTTTTTATGTCGGGGCATACGTATTTAATACTGTTAAAACTACCAGTAGCCATTGTTTTGTTTTGATAGAAACCATGAACGTTAAGCCAGGCATGCAGTGCCTGCCGTCTCTGTTTTTTTCCGTGTGGTAGGGGTATAGAGAGGAAATTTTTTTGTGGTTTTAGCATGTGGCTCCTATAAGTTTCTTTCGGAATATCTTTATTTCACACACAAAACAACACTTGCATTAAGATTTTGCCTTAATTGTGTGTGTCTGTGAGTGTATGCGAGAGTTTAGTGTGTCTGTTTACCTTTTACTACTAATAATAGTTACGAGAGAATTTTGTGTGTTTTTGTGTGTGGGAGTGTGTGCGATTCAACGGAAGTTGTCGTTTTTAGCAACAAACTGCAACTGTAAACTGTGGATAATGAGCCAACCGGAAGTTTTTCTTGTTGTTATTCTTTAGGGTTATATTTTTTTTAACTCTATTTAACCACAAACCCTGTTAAACGTTACTGTGTTATTTGCTAAAAAAGTGTGAGTATTAAAGATTTTCGTTGTTGCAAATTGTCAGTCTGTTCGTTATGATCCTGGTCGAGATTTTGTAGTTGCATGTGTGTATACATATATAAATATTTTTTAACATGTGGCATTAAGTTCAAAAATAGTTTCCATTCAACACAATCCCATGTTCGATACAAATTTCTACAAAAACAAAACAAAAACACCGTATGTATTCAATAGCTTTTGTTAGAGAATTCTCAAACTGCCATCGTTAAAGACTCTCTGCATTTACAATCAAGGTTTAATGGAATGTTCACATTGAAAATTATCTAATTTCTTTTAATGTTTGTTGCTGGTGTTTTTCTTCGAAATAATCTTTGTTATAAATGTTCATATTTGTTTCTGGAAAAGTTTCCTTTTAAACTATAACATTTGTTCTTAGTTCTTCTTCCATTTCATTTTGCTAATACATACATATTTTTTTCATATTTTCTTCCAAGATCTAAAATAACCTAAACTTACATTAAAAAGGAGTTTCAGCAATATTTTTGATATTATTTCATAGTTTTGTAATGCTTTTGTTATTTTATACAAGGAAACTGTTAAGCATTTGACTTGAAACATTTCTTGCAGTAAAGGCGTGCCCAAAAAAAAAAAAAGATTATAATTTCAGATGAAATTGCAACATTTTATGAAGAAAAATTTTTGTTTTATTATGAAACATATTTTTGGAATGAATTTTAGAATGTACGATTTTTAAGAAGCTTTTCAAAGAATATAAAGTAAAATTTTATGAATATAAATTATGAAAAGAAGTAGAACAAAGAAATTGAATTTTGTATTTTGGCATAAAAACAACTAGTTTTTGTAATAAGTTTGAACTATTTCAAGAAATTTATTTAAGAAGATTTTAAAACTGCAAGAAAGTGAAAATTTTTAATCAAAATATAACAGAAGTTAAAGGTGTACGATGGCAAATTTTAATTAAAGTACATAATTGGCTCGAATATGTCTAAGAGAAATAATTTATTGAAAAACAGAACTAAAAATACTAAAAATATCGCTCCTTTATTGCAACGTAGTCATATCTCAAAAAACATAATTTTTCAGTTACTGAAGAATACGAGTTTCTCAATACCTTCTTTATTTGTAAAACATTTTCCATAAGTACATCTCCATCTAAGCCGAAGTTATATCCACTTACATGATCAAGCCGTCCATATAAATACTTACATTTTAAAAAGTTTAAACGCATTTTACAACGTTTACATTTTTTTGAGTAGTCATACTACGTTGCAATAAAGGAGCGATATGTATTAGAATTTTGCTTATTAAGAGCACGCAACATTTTCATTAAACAATATTTCTAGTTGTATACAAGTATGTTTGTCAAAACGGATTCTTATGCAGGGTTTAAAATTAGATTGCTTATTTTTCTTTATTATACTAGCGACTAGTGAGAAAATATGATCCGTTTCCATATTTGATAGTAGAGAAACTAAAAATATTTAGCTGATAACAAATAAATTTTCAGTTTTCTAAAAAAAATTTTGGCTAGTTTTCATTGACAAGAAATTGTTGCGGAACAATAGATTACAGAGAATTTATTTTCATTTAGTGTGCTAGTAAAAAATTTTACTAGTTGTCAAGTACAAAATTTTTTTTAGAAAACTGGAAATTTATTTGTTATCAGGTAAATATTTTTCTAGTTTTCACATAAAATTATGGAATATGAGGGGAATTTTTACTAAATATATTAGTTTTTTTAAACAGTGATCTTATGATTTTACTTGATTGGTTGTGCGTCAGGTGATATTAGCTTACAAACCTGCTTACCTAATGCATGATATTTGTTCGCGATGTCCCACTTTGGAGCATTTCGTTTTAAGTGCTTATTTCAGAGCAGTGAGTATGAAGTAAATTCCTGGAACGAAAACAATATCAACTGAATTATATATATTTTGTTTTTTATTGCATCATCCAAACATTGGTACTATCGTCTTATTATGTTCGTTACACTTCGTAAAATTTACAATTTTAATCATTGCCTTACAATAGTGCTTTCTAGTATGCACTAGTGTAAGGGAGCATGTTTAGAGATTATTTGCTTTAGTGTTATTTGTTTTTGTTTCTACATTGATTAAATAAAGTTATCAAAAAATTTTACATTTTCTGCCATGCATTTCTGCATTTGTTAAGCTAATACATATGTGCTTAATACGAAGCACGATCTTAAGGCAGAAAAAGTACGTACTGCTTCCAAAAACTTGACTATTTTTTGCTGGGATGTTGAAGGAAAAGTTTTTACACAGAATATTTTGTAAAGTATAAAACCTAGCACTCTGTTCTAATCTAGGGAAAATGTTGAGCAACATTGATTATATGACTTGGAAAATATTTGAAAAAGTTTTAAACTTTTAATTGTTTTTTAAGTATACGACATGCCGATTTGATTTATTTCGCAACTTTGTTAAAATGTTGCCAACAACATTTCATATGTTTTTTCTCTTTAAAATACTGTACACACTATTCCCTGCAAGAGCAGTACGGGTTAAGTAACGCGTTACATAAAAAGTACTCATAACCAAAGTATAATTTAGAAATTCTAAAACTTTCATTTATTTTGCACAGGCCTTTGGGAAAAAACTAACCTATTCTCTTCTGTACGTTTCACATTATTACTTAGAACAGAAAACACTATAGTGCTCTCGCTCGCACACATCAGTGCTAACGTGTATATAACTGCCTAGCTAACGGTAGCGATACTGGTAGTATAATGTTATAAATAACTTTTTAATTAACCGATACACATATCCGTTATTACTACTTAAGAAGTAACTTGTTAGTTAACCGCTTTATATATCGATTAGTTAACCGTTATTAATATAGGTTAGTGCTACTGAATACTACCAGTTATTATATTCCTAAAAAATTGGTTATTGCTACTGTATTAATAAAAGTTTTTTTAAATGTGTTCAATTTATTTTATTTTAAGAAAAAAGTACATAAAATAAAATTAAAAAAGAAATATAATAAAAACAATTAATTCTGTCACAGTATTTTAAGACACGTTATTACGAATAGCCCACGATTTGAGTTTGAGTTTTTATTAGTATTTTGGAAAACATTCCCCATTTCTTCAATATTTTCCGACATCTCCTCTTAATGTTCCAAAATATTCGCATTTTCAACACTTCCTGCTCTATCAACAATTGCAAATTTATTTATATTTCTGTACATTTCCACTCTTCTTTTAAATTTCTTTTTTCAACGTTTAACCCATTTTTTTATTTTTTTTTATTAATTTTATTTAAGTTTTTAATCTAATTACTTTAATTTTTTCACTTTTATCACACTTTTTTAACTTAATTTTCACGCGCGTCTTAGTTTATGTTTTATGAAAGTTCTTTAGTGTTCATATTAGTGTAGAAAGAGTAAGATATAACACTGTTCTTTAATCGAAAAGGACATTTCTTTCTGACTTAAGGTGCTTATGGTATACAAGTGTGCGTACGTACATATATCTTGAAATTTAAAAATCTTTAAATGTATTGGTGTATCGGTTAGGCAGATTTTGCAGGGTTATTCAGTATTAAAACTAGAACCCTTTTCGAATTTGTGGAATATGTGGGGCAACATCGATTATTTCACTGGGAAAATGTGTCATTTATAGTGCGTTTCCATATACGTGATTTGCGCCAAATCATTTCATTTGAAGATGATTTTCCATACATTTTTCATACGAGCAAATTATCTCAAATGACTTAATTTGCTCCGAATTATTTCGAATTTTGTCTATGCAACACTGCGCGGCTGCTATTATTACAAATGCAACCTTGGGGCATCCATTATTAGTGACTTACAAATCCGAAAAAGTGACATTTAAGTACGAATAAAAATGGCGTTGACCTTGACATTCCCCACAAAAAATGAGACTACTCCATACATGCGTGTATGGACTACTCCACAATGGACTAGAACTACTCCAAAACTAGTCCAAATTACAGTGCAATGTCCTAGGGCTGCATTACATAGGAGTAGTCCAAAAACTAATCTTTTTATCTAAAATGGACCATGTACTCCAATAATTTTTGTAGGGTATTTCCACGCTAAAACACATTACAACACATGCAACATTTCATTCAAAAATTTGGCACACGAATTTTTTATGCATTCATTTTGACAGAATTGCGTATCAAATGCTGATGACTATTTCTTGTATAGAAACTCACACAAACTCAAATACTAAAACTGACCATTATTGATGTGTGTCTAACAGCCTCCTGAGGGGACTTTCTAAGTCCACGGCTCACATGCGGCCGTAAGAAAATATTTTTAAATTGTTAATGCGTCCGAATTGTTAAGCCCTTTTTTTTTGTAATTGAAATACTTTTAAATCGAACTTCTAAAGATTATTTTCTTTAAACTTTCTTATGATTGATTGATTCTATTGATATCAAATTAAAATCTAAAGTTTTTTATTTAAAGACTTAAAAATGTTGTTAAACGAACTTGTTTTTTCTCTATTGCTTCTGATGACAAGACGTAATAAATTAATTAAAATTTTCATAGAAAAACCTTTTAAGTATTTTGAAATTACTTTAAAAGTTTATTAAATAAATAAATTATTGTTTTAGTTTAATGACCAGTATCTTTGCTTTGCTTGTGTCCTTTAATAGCTACTAACTCTTTTTATAAAGTTTGCAGATTGCCCTGGAGTATAGAAAGTAAGTAAAAAGTTTTTCCTTATTTACATTTTGTTGTTAGTTGCTTTTTGTTTCATTTGTTAAACTATTTTTGTTTGGCCATCAACTAACAACCATTAGCAAAAATTGTATTGCTTTTTTGTATCTGGTTAGGAGTACTTTTCTACACAAAAGGTTCTTTTTGTTGATGTTGTTTGAAAAACTATTGCTGCCAATTTATTGTAGGGCAAACAAGCGAAGTAGATTTAATGCCAACAGCAAAATTATGCTGCAGCAATGTAAAAAATTGCAACTATAAAAGCAGCAATAATTAAATTTACAATATAAGTGTTATTAGCGTAAGAAAGAAACATAGACTTTTGATTCAATTCGTATATTTATGTCCAAGAACTCAAACAATTGTATCAATTAATTGTTAAGTTCTATTGCAAATGTTTTAATTTTTCTACTCTTTAATGTATTTTTTTACCTGACGAATAAAATTTCATTAACTCTGCCAACCAGCTGCTCATTGAAGCGAAATGACAGGAGAAAGTGTTTCATAAAAGTGAAATAATTTTCAAAATACCTAAACGTTTGAAAATGCAAAAAAGTAAATAAATGTTTTAAAGAGAAAAGTTTTAAAATTTAGCCAATTTTTCTCTTAACCCAAGAGATTTTGTACTATTTTCAATTTGCCCCTATTGCTTTGAGTCATTGTTAAACATACTAGCATTTCTTTTGGCATTAGTTTTTTTTTGTTGCTAACAAACGAAAATTTTTCACAAAACAAAAAAAAAACTGCTTAAAACAACTATAAACAACTAAACAAAGTTTTTTTTTCCGACAATATTTGTTTGATTTTGTATTCAGCAAACAAAATGGTTTTACGATCATAAACTCATAAAGTTTGTTATTGTGCAACACTTTACCACAAAAGTGCAACAAAGTGCAAGCTAAGGCAAAAAAAAGCAACAGCATTTGGAAACTAAAGAAAAACAAAAAACAAAAATACTAAAAAAGGGTTGCCTCGGTTAGGGTTATGTTCTATATCTTGCAATTATTTCAAAAACAATTAAAATCCAATTTACATTTACAAAGTGAAAATATCCGTAGATCACGTGGAATCTTGTCAAAATTACTGTATAAAATATTTTCCTCAAAAATTCATGAAAAAAATGTTGTTTTCTCGTGGAAAAACTTAGTAAATGTTTCGGCAACATTTTAACAAAAGTTGCAAAATACTGCAAATGGTCATGAAATGTTTTTAAGAACCATTAAAATGTTACAACTTATACAAATCGCTAAATGGGCAGCACATTTTAAAAGACATATTTTTAACGTAAACTAATCAATGTTGCGCAATATTTTTTACAATTTCTAACCGTGTACCTGGTTTAATATTAAAAATGTACTAAATGTTATCGAGCAAAAACATATGAAATGTTTCTGACAACATTTTAAACAACTTGCGAAATAAAACAAATGGACATATTAACTACTTAAGCCTGGGGCCAAATCACCGCATACGATATCGAATTAACTATCGTATCGAATAACATTACGATACGTGTCGAATAAGCAAATTATGGCATACGATGCGTCAAATTACGATACAATTCATTCGATATCGTATGCGATAATACCAAAATGAAAAATTTCGATCAATTCTGTTCGATATCGTATGCGGTGATTTGGCCCCTGGTACTCTGTTCATAATTTCGTGCGAAATGCTGTCAAACTGTATATAAAAGTATTTCGTATGAAACATTTCTGAAATTATGTTGCAAAAGTAGTACTGTGTTCTTACATCGGAAAACACGCGAATTGTATCTGTTAGAATTAAACATGTTTCTAGCAACTTTTTTTTTCAGCTGCGAAACAACATGGCCAGTAGTTTTTTCGCACGAAATTTTAGTCAACAGCTGACAAATGTATAAATTGTAATCAAGGCAAGACTGCCAGGTATGCGCAGTTCGACAACAAGTACAACAATGCAAAAACAACATGTATTTTGTTGGTATAAAGTACTGGGTTTATATCAAAACACAAATAATTTAATACGTTTTCCTACGACTGCTTTCAAAACTATAACAATTATTCATGTATGCTTTTAAACTGTATCAGTTAGTATGAATCTAAAGTTAGTATAATATAAAGCGAATTGAGTCAGCTGCGCTTTCTAGCTCACCTTTTGGATATGCTTTGAATAATACATATGTATGAGTTCTGTGTCAAAATTTTCGTACGAAATAATCAATGTAGCTAAACATTTTTCACAAATTCGAACAGAGTACCAGGCTTTAAGCAGAATACGATAATTAACTACGAAGCCTTGCAAAGGAACATTCTCTGTATACGAAACATATTTTGCCTAGAAACATTTTCTCCCTTCAATATGTTTCGTTCTCTGCTGTTCATAATATGATTATAAAAAAAATCGTTCATTTACATACTTGTAGAAACAATTTGTGCTTAAGAATTTTCATGCCTGAAAATTTTGCAATCATATCTTTTATTTGCCTGCAGGGTAACTCTATACAAACTTTGTATCGATACGTATTTGAAGTCAGCCACAATGTTGCTGCAGTTGTAGTCGTTTTATGTTGAATATGTACATAAAATGTATCGGGCAATATTTAAGGAACGTTTTCTTTACGATTAAAATTATATGAAATGCATTTATCTCGTGCAAAACTTGAAGAGAAATAGACGTTACAAAAATAGAATGTTTTAGTTGTTTTAAATTCTTTTTATTGAAACTTGAACAATAGCAGCAATGTTCTACAACATTTGCTATACACTTAAGACGAGTACTCTGTTCGAATTTATGGAAAATGTTCAACAACATTTATTATTTCTCTTGAAAAATATGGCATATAAAATGTGTCGGCATATCCAGTAATTTTTAGAAGTTGGAACGTTCTAATTGTTTTGAAAATTTGGTTAAAATATTGCCAGACACATGTCTTAAATTATTCCACGTTAAAACACAGTACAACTCATGCAACATTTCTTCACAAACTTTCCACGAAAATTTTTTATTCATGCGCATGAAATTCTGAACACAATACCGGGCTTTTAACCAACTGTCAGGCTTAAAGCAAAAAATGTTCTTCTAGTCTAAAAATGCTTTTTTTACTCTAAAAATGTTTTTCTGCTCTAAAAATGTTTCTCAAAGTGTGAAATCTAGATCACCTTTTACACATGCAAACTTGCAAAAACACAGTTTTACTCTTGTAACATTTTTTCATGCATTTTAAAACAAAATTCCACGTAAAATACTGAACACAATTTAAAGGAACTTTAGGAGTAATTGTCTGTCTTTTAGCAACTGTCTTTTTCCCTTATTTTCCTTGAATGGAACATAAGTTGGCATCTCTTTACCAACTACAATTTTAGCAACTGTATTTCATGTTTTGTTTAACATGCTCACAAAGTATTGTATTGCTCGAGTACAAACAAAAATAAAAAAAAAGTGTTTAGCCAATTGGGTTAACCCTTAAACAAAAAAACGTCCTTTCCGCTTTACTTTATGCACTCGCTGTATGTCTCTAGAGTGTACGAGTAATAAAAGCCAAATCCTTGGCTTGTGGTTACAAAAAAAAACATTTACTCTCAAATATAGTTTTTCTTTGTTGTGTGTGTGTGTGTGTGTGTTGGTTTTTGTAGTCGTCATATTGCACTAATAAAAGATTTAGCTGGAAATGCTTCCCTTGCAATTTTATTAAATTTTTTAACCATATGAAAGATATGATAAAAAAAGACCCTTTACAGTCTCAAATTTATATCTTGTATTGAGAATTTTAAATACTGTAAATATATTCACTTTAAGCTTAAGTTAAGCAATAGAAGCAGCAATGAAATAATTTTTATAGAAATTTTACTTTAATTGCCTAAAAAAATCTTTTTGATCCCCTTAGTGACCTAAATCTCGGCATGACTTGGTATTTATTACGATTAAAATTTTTGGCAATAAATTCATCACGACCTTTCAACAAAAATCCTTAAACTTTATTTAATACCAGCAAAAAAAAAAAAAAAAAAAAAAAACTCACACCCTCTCCTAACCCCTCTAATTCGGTTTCATCCTGCTGGCAGTGTGCACAAACAAAACTTATTTTCATGTTTCAAATAAAACAAACACAACAACACGAATTTCCCTCACGCAATTTGTTAACTACCTTATTTTTTTTTTTGTTTTTGCCAGACATCACTTCCTAAACACCGAAAACACACCAAAATTTGTATACCCTTCGTCCCAATAGTAGGTTAAGATTTAACCAACAGATAAACTGAACTAAACTAAAATGTATGTAAAATAATTTCACATTGAAATAGATTTAAGCAACCATGAAATTAAAGACTTTCTACTCTAGCAATCAAACACCCTCTTACCTTTTAAATACTACACCATCATAAACACACTACACTACACAACGCTAGACAGTCAGCCACATTTAGAAAAAGTTTTAGAAATTTATAAGGAAGCATAAGGAGTATATAAGACCCATAAGGAATGATATAGTAACTAAAACAAAACGAACAAAAAAAAACCTTCCAAAGTCATTGTGTGCATTGCTGCGAAATAAATTTTCACAAAATTCAAGAAGCAAATTAGCAAACAAATCTTTAAATGAAAAAAAAAAATATCTAAACGGAAATAGCATTTAGCATATATGAGGTTTTAAGAAGGGGACGGGTGGAGAGAAGCTAGAGGAAAGAAAATGCTCTGCATCAGGATTTCAGGTAAACAAGGTCCTTTAAAGCCAGCTTCAAAGGAAGAAAGCATATGTTTTTTTCTTCATTTTTTTTTTTTTTTGTTATTGTACCATGCTTCTGTACATCGTTTGGACGTTAAACAAATTGTTAAAATTACTACACCCAAAGGTGTAATTGAAACCAGCGGCAAATGTAAAGAGAGAAAAACTAAAATGGTATACGTTGAATTAATATAATAATATAGTAGCAGTGCAATTTTATTAAAGAAAATGACTGGCAAAGTGTTTAAATTAACGTTTGATTAAAATGAAAGTAAACAAGAAAATTTAGTTAGAGAATTTAATAAGTTTTGTATTTCTATGTAATTATGAGGAAATATATCGTTTACATTAATATAGAAAGGTCCTAACTCAGTTTCTTTCCAAATCGTTTTTTAAGTTATCGAAATAAGCAAAAAAAAAAAAAACACAATTTAGAAAAAGAATATGTATGCACGAAATCAAGAATACAAAGACAAGATATTTTCTTCCAAAACTTGTTTAATATTTTATTATATTTTTAAATTTTATTTTAATTTAAATAAAAAAACATGTTATTAAAGCAAAAAGAAAAAGCTATTCATACCTTCCCTAAAAGTATGCACCGAAATTTTAAAACCTGTCGTATACTTAATATGCAATCAGTAGTGTTGAACAAATAATAATAATCATACGCTCATTTATCCACACGAGTATAAAAGTAGTTGCCTAAAAATATGCAATTTTTTAATACCCTGAAAGAGTTAAATTTTTTAAAGTAAATTGGTTTCGAAAAATTATGCGTCACAACAGCACGTAATCAAAATTTTTTTATTTGTTTCTTTTTATGGAAAGTGCCACGCCCACTTAATATTTATTAGAAAAAAAAAAACAGCGCGAATATTTTTCTTGACTATCGCAAATATACTGGCAAGATTAATTCACTGGCTTTCAAAAAGCTTTCAAACATGCAAACAGACAAAAATTAACTTATATATATACAGTGAAATCTCCCATAAACGGATACTAACCTTCGCGATAGTTTTATCCGATTATTAGAGGTGTCCGCTTGTAAGAACGGGGTGGAAATTCTTTTATTTAAATTTTGCATATAAAAATTATGTCCGGTTACGGAAATGGCCGGCTATGAAAGGTGGCTGTTACGAGAGGTTTCACTGTATACAGCTTAGGCGGAAATATTTCAAAGTTAATTAAAATTTTAATCCTCAGTTGCCTTTTAAGAAACCTTAAATTTTAGAAAAAAAAAATAATAAAAAATTTTTCCACAGTTTTTTAAATTTCATCAGCTTTAAAAATTGAAAGCCACAATATAATAATGTACATATTTAGTAGTTGCCTCTGTTCGTTTTCTTATTGCGTACTGCGGTTCGCCCATTGGCTGTCCCTGAATGTGTGAAATTAAAAAATTTATAGAATTTATTAATTTTTTTTTTTTTATAAAAAATTGCAAATATTTTCTTTATTGAAAATAAAAATAGAAAAAAAGGCAATATCTTTAATTGATTTCAAAACCACTTGACATTTAATATTAACTTTTAGCTGCTTTGACACTTCATTTATGCATTAACCCAACATACAACCGCTGCAGTACCGCACTGTCCCGCAGCACTGCAAAAAGGCAATAAAATATCCGTTTTGCATTTTACAAGTGTTTTTCTCAAGTAAACACACACACACACACACTCGCACAAACACAAACACATAAAAAAGCCACTTACAAAAACGTTAAAATTCAAATGAGTATCAAGATAAATTAAACGAATATGACTGTCGTGGTTGTTGGTTTGCCATTTGGTTGACTGCTTCAGTTATAACCAGCAGCCATTACGTTGTGTTACAAACATTGGCTCGCTCTTTCCTAATCTTATGAATAATTTTCATTTAAATGAAAAAAATGTGCAATGAAATGTAAGAAAAAAAAAATGAAATAAAAGCAAAAATATAATTTAACCTTGCCACTACTAAGTTTAGATAAACTTATTTCAAACTACCAGCATCAGCAGTAGTAGAAAAAAACCAACATCAGATAGACAGACATACAAACACACAGACAGGCAGACAGACAGACAGGCAGACAGACAGATATGCAGAACATAATCTCAGCAAAAGCAAGAAGAGCAGAAACCCCAGCAGTTGTAATCTAAAAGACGATAAATAATCAATATCTGACGAGGTGAACTAAAGTCATCATGTTTGTGTTTGTTTGTCCCTTAAGGTTGTTGCAAACAGCATGATGATGATGAGGATAATGATGATAATATTTTCAACTCCTAATATTTTGTTCACAAGCTCGCTTATTATGGTTGAAGTTGATGTTATTTTATTGTACTCTTAATGTTCACATCAGCAACAGCTAAAACATAAGCAGCCAGCCAATAAAAAACAGCAAGACTCAATGAAAAAGTTGCTTAAAAGGTAACAGGGCCAGTAAATGTTGATGCCATCAGCTAAATGGTTTTCATAAGATGGCCTTTTTAAAATAAGATGAGCTAAGGCAGAGCCTTAAACAAATAAAATTAATAAACGAGATGTATTGATTAGTAACTTGCAATGAAAAGTGTAAATACTTTAAAAAAGAAGGCAAATTAATATAATGGGTGATCCAAGTAGAGATACTTTTTTCAATGGCCTTTTTTTTGACAGATCACGTGAGAATCGTGTCATGCTGTCATGTTATTTTTGTTTAGTATTAATTGGCATTTCATAATGGAAAGACTTACGCCTGAACTACGTTTACAAATCGTTCAACTTTATTACGAAAATTCACGTTATGTGAGGAATGTGTTTCGTGCACTTCGCTCAACTTATGGTCAACATACTCGGCCTACTGAGCGTACTATTATTCGCAACACCATCACCCATTTTGAGACCCAGCATTCATTATTGGATAATATTCGACCGAATAGACCACGTCCAGCACGCTGTGAAGAAAATATAGTGGCCGTAGCGAGTGTACACGAAGACCGTGGAGATTCGATTCGGCGCCGTTTGCAGCAACTCGGACCGTTACCGTGCCATGATAACCGACTATTTGGTGCCTGAAATTGAAGCTCGTGATCTCGGCGACATTTGGTTTCAGCAAGACGGCGCCACTTCCCACACATCGCATCAATCAATGGATTTATTGAGAGAACATTTCGCTGAGCACATAATTTCACGTTGTGGGCCGGTCAATTGGCCACCAAGATCGTGTGATATCACACCGTTAGACTTTTTCCTGTGGGGATATGTAAAGTCTTAATATTATGCGGACAAACCCACTTCGATTCAGGCCTTGGAGGAAAACATCACGCGTGTCATTCGCCAGTTACCAGTCGAAATGCTCGAACGTGTCATCGAAAATTGGACTCAACGGATGGACCATCTGCGACGTAGCAACGGCCAACGTTTGATAGACATAATCTTCAAAAAATAAATGCCAAAGAATTTTCTTTCAAATGATAATAAACATTCTCCATTAAATTTGAATTTTCTGTGTTTTTTTTTGCTTTAAAAAAGTAGGGAACCTCGAAATGGATCACGAGTTATTATGGGAGTCCCTACAACCAAGGCGAATTTATATAAGGTGGTCTCACTCCCATTTGCGTAAAAAAATGCCTTTTTGCGATATAAAAAAAAAAATGTACTGAAAAATGTATTTTGACATCTGAGCGAACTTAAAAATACAAGCGGCGTAAATTGGTGAATATAATACGCCTGTATTCTCGAGACCACATTGTATGAATTCGCCTTGCCCACAGTATTTTATTTCAAGTAAATAAATAACGTTATCTATATGCTACATTCCATTGGTTGCTAAATACCAACACATCAGGAGATCTTTACCAACAAAATTTGTGCTTTAGTAATTCTCATTTCTTACTTGGCAGTTTGTGTATAAAGAAATTAGTTTACAAACTTTTCATGCAGAGTGATAAAGATCTACTAATGAGTTGGTATTTAGCATACAATAAAATGCAGCATATAGATCTGGTAAACCCGAAACAAATAAATAATTGTTTTTGAAAACATATAAATTCTTGCGTACTTACTCAAATAAAATGATAAATTTTTTAATTATTATTCTTATATTTTTTTGCTATCAATCCCACTGTACATTGATCTGTAAACGGTATGCTACATATGGAAGGTATAAATATAAAAAACGATCCCTTTTAGGTGAATTATCTGTTATAATGTCTCTAAACATGTTCATATTCGTAATAATAATAAAATAAAACAGTAATTCAGCTTCGGCGCGAGCCATTGTTTTGTAACAGGGCCACAATCTGAAAATATATCGTAAATCACCCTACACTAAAAAAGAAATGAACAAAAACTAGGGACATTTTACTTAATTTGATTTCCAAATGGCGGACACGACCAAATGCTAATGTCGTTTTTTATAGAAATTCTTTAAAATCTTCCTTGTTGTTTGGAAATAAAAATTTTCTCTTTCACAGGAAACTTTTCATAATTATAAGAAAATATTTACGAAAAACTAGTTCAGTGTTTATCGAAAAATTTATTAAAATTTTTTTCACCATTTGCTGTGGCTAGAAAAAAAGGTTTTCATATAATTGCTTACTCGTGTAGTGGTTCATTTCCTTGCTAAAAAGTTGATGAACTTGCTAAACACTAAACATTATTTTTCATGTTTTCCCTTCTTTTGAACCGTCCGTCCATATGGTACAATGAAGCTTTTGTTGTCATCAGCGCCTTGCAACGTCCGCAATGGTTTTTTATAACAGTTAGATGTATTACCTGGAATGAGGGGCGTTGGAGGCTCTTTAATACAACTCAAAGTCTATTGGAACTTGAAGCGAGGTACTTCGGTTTAGTAGACAGGCACTCCAACTTCTGCCCTACTACACCTTGCGATGATAAGAGAAATTGATTGGGTTTTCTAATGTTCCTAAAAGTTCTTAGTAGTTTTTAAGTAAATTTTTAATTTCATTGGTTGATTTTTGTTGATTTATATCTCTCGAGTATTCCTCCTTCTCTACCTGGTGTGGCCTCTATAATTAAGAATATTGCGCGCAAGTGGATTTGGGTGCAACTCAAGTTTTTTTTTATGTATTTTTTCGCGGGTTTTGAAAATACGGTCTTCAACAACGGAACGTCAAGTTCTTTGTGAATTCGCTTATTTCGGATATACCAGGGGGCTGCTGTTATTGTACGTAGAATTTTGTTTTGTGACCTTTAAAATTTTTCTACATTCGATGCTGAGGAAGTGCCCCATAACTGGATTCCATAGGACGATATTGGTTTCAGGATCGCGTTGTATAGTAGAAGTTTACAGTCTAGGCTCAGTAT
Organism: Lypha dubia; assembly: GCA_947311025.1. NCBI lineage: Eukaryota > Metazoa > Arthropoda > Insecta > Diptera > Tachinidae > Lypha > Lypha dubia. Next base: position 15,956,919 of record OX371264.1, on the reverse strand, counting down.
AGAATTTCTTCCAATAAGCCAATTCATTTGGATCAACTTTGCATCTATGTGCGATTTCCAGGTTAAACGACGATCAAGATGAACGCCTAGATATTTGACTACAGTGTGCTGCGGTATAGTCTAAAAATTTCATCACCGAACAAACGCACATAAATTAAGGCGTTGCTTTGCCTTCAAAAATCTCAAAAATTTAAATGAAATCAATGAACAAAATTTTTAAATATTTGAATTTTTGTTTTTGCTTTCCATATAAAAGTCACTTCGTTGATGCGTTTTACAAAATTAGGGCCTTAATTTTCATTAAATCATTAAAAAAAAATTTCAACTTAATCCTAAATATTATTAATTTCCCAAATATTCTTTAAAATTTTTTTTCAAAGAACGTTCGACAATTTTGTTTAAATTATAAACTCTAATGCTGTTCTTTTCTAATCGATGCTTCGAAAAAAAAACAATATTTTACTCTTTTAAGCTTCTGATTTTTCACATGCTCAACATCTTAGTCACACTATCATGAGTTATTTCGGTAAATTTTCATTTACTACAAACTACAATTTAGTGTTGACTGCTGCCACAACCTGCAGACATACCGGCTTAAAGTGTAAGGCAATGAGCAACTCCCGCTAACAACAACGATGATGACGACAAAAAATAAAAAAACAACAACAACAAAATGAAACAGTCAGCCATATAGAGAGGAAGGCAAAAAAAAAAAAACACAGAGAGCCACAGCTGCAGTTAAAACATTTTGGTGTCATAACTACAAATTGTAGTCAATGATTTATTGCTTTGGGAAATTGTGGTTAAACTAAACTGTAAAAAAGTCAATGAGAAAAAAATCATGTATATAAAAATGGAGTGAAAAAATAACATTAAAGTAAGCGAATTATTTTTAATAATGTTGTTGGTATGCGGGAAACAAATCAATATGTTTCCTGAAGTCTTATGTAAATTTCAAATATACAACATCTATATTAATCTAATATAAGTACATAGTACGTAATACACAGATATGTATCCGCATATCGTTACCTTAATACATAAAAGACCTAACTCATTTATTTTTCAAATCGCTTATTTATCATTATTCGTTTGGTAACTCTTTTTAAATTATCGATATTAGCAAAATAAAAAAAAAAACGCGCTGTTATTTAGGGCCTTTTTCTACTATGGTAGCGATATGTATGTATGATCTAAACTCATCTGGATATATAATCATCATTTATCATATTTGTCTTTTGTCGTTTTGCACTGCACTCTACAGTTGGCTGGTTATGAATATCACTCTGACTTCATCTGCTACTACAGACGCTTTGTTTTTTTTTTTTTTATTTGTTTACCACAATTAAATGATCTGTCAAATTGCAGACATTGTTTTTTTTTTTTTTTTTTTTTTTTTTTGCTTTTTAGCTAACTTTTTGTGAATTATTGTTTTACTAGATTTTTTTCCCAGTTTATTTGTTGTCTTTGTTGGCTGGCAGTAGGCAAACGGTTAAAGGTTTAGGATAAATTTCAAGGTTTATGGCTGCAGACAATTGTTTACAAATTCTAAGAACAAAATAAAAACAGGGTTCAAGGTTAAATATGGAATTGCAACTTGTCAGGAGGGTGTGCTATAAACACAGTTTGTATAGAAAACTATTGATAAATTTATTTAAAAAACCATATGTGTAAGTAAGAGCAGGAAACCGGAAATATTATTCTAAAACTATATTTTATACACATTAAATATGCATAAAAAATTTAAAAATTTTGTTAAAAAAAATGCTCTGAAAATGGCTTACAAATTATTTCATTTGAAATTTACAAAATATTCATTTCTGACATCACGAAGTTTAATGTGTATCTCGTGATGGGGCATGAAAGTCTTTTAAACATGGCCTGTTTCTTTCAACTCACCTGAGTAATAAATATTAAACACCTAGACCCCTAGACCTCAAAGTAATCTAAGGACTTAAATTTTTTTTATGTAATTTTTTTAAGCAAAATCTCTCTCTCTAACCGAGCAATGGCCAGCCAAGGCACCTACTAAGACTCTCAAAACCTTTCTATTCATACCCAGCAGTAGATCAGATTTACCTGAGTCTAGTTCTGTCCATATGGACCTCGAGACTCTACAATCTTCTCTATTCCTCCAGGAATGGTTAGTTCTGTTTATTACCTAATTACTGAGTTCCCCATAGTAGTGACCGATTGGAGGTTTAACCGACCTGTCACTAACTGCCACATCTAATGCTGACCCTATTCTTGCCAGCTCATCAGCAGCGATTTCGTTTCCCTCAATATTGCAATGTCCTGGTACCCAACATAGCCTCACGCTAAATTTGTCCATAAGCCTAAAGGCCTAAAAGACCTACGAAAGTCCGTTCCTAAAAAATAGACGCTAGCACCCGTGCTTATTTCCATTTTCGATCCATCTGTAAAGAACGCGCAGCCCTCGTACAGTTTATCAGATTTGACCCAAAGATCCCTATCCGGAATGACTAGTGAAGGCGTTCTAATAAAATTAGTCTCAACAACCTTAGAGTCCGTAAAACCAGGGAATATGGTCTCCCGTCTGCTAAAACTAATCTTTTTCAAGAGTGATGTATGACCTGTAAATCCTGGCCTTACAAAGCCCGCTTCCATAAGCCTGAGCAAACTCCTTGCCGCCGTTCTCAACAAACATTCTTCAATGGAAAGCAGGTGAAGGATGACGTCCAAGGCAGCCTGAGGGGTGCTCCTCTGGGACCCGGTAATACCCAGCGAAGTACACCTCTGGACCTTAGCAAGCAGCTTCCTATGGATTTCTTTCCCCAACGCCTCCCAACATACGACACATCCATAAGAAATCACCGGCCTGACAATCGATGTATAAATCCAATTTACCACCTTCGGTTGCAGACCCCAGTTCCTCCCAATGGAATTCCTGCATGTATAGTAGGCATTGAGCTCTTTCTTGAGCCTTTCTTGTATGTTTCTCTTCCAAGAAATCATATCGATTTTACTTCAAATCGTATTCGATTTCATTTTTCATTTTGTTCTATGAAAACTTCAACAAAAAAGGGTGTGATGGAAAACAAAATTTTAATTTTTTTAACTACAGTCGGGCCTCGATTATCCGTGATCCGCTTAAAATAAAAATTACCAAGAATTTTCCAGCGGAGGTCACACAAAAATAATTATGCAAATACATAGATTCCTGCAACAGCGTTATATAAAATTTTAAAACTGCTAAAAACTAATAATTTAGCGTCAAATATATATTTATTTTGTAAACAAAAGAAAAAAAGAAAGTTTTTCTTAGAGACATGTGTGGTATTGAAACAAAAATTAATAATGAAATCGATCCGATTTCCATCACACCTAAAAGTATTTGATTCGATTTAAGTCTTCAATTTCATTTCAAATCGAATCGATTTACCACATCTATCACATACCTGTTTGTTCATAATTTTTATTATCTTTGTAAAAATGCATAGTAAAGTTTAAAAAATTCCGAAATATGCAGGAAAAACAACCAAATATAGCATAAAAAATGAAATGGAAATGCCTTAATTATGGTGAAGTCCGAAAATATGCAAAAATTTGCACTAAAAAGTTTCTAAAATAAATTTTAAAGTTGCGAAAACACAAAGTATTTTGAAAATTTTTGGATCACATAAATGTGTTTTCATTTGTTCTTTTTTGTTTATAAAACAGAACATTAAAATTAAATTATGCATGAAAAACATGAAAATATGTGATTAGAAATATTTGCAAAAATAAATACAAATCGATCGCCAAATATCCATAAATTGAATTAAAAATTAATCAACCTTTGAACCATAATATGGTTACGACATCCATAATATAGTTAGGGCAACCATACAATTGTAGGAGCAATTAAAATATAGTTGTGTTTATTATAATATTTAATTTTTTGGTAATAGTACGTTAATAGTTTACGGCATTCATAATATGGTTATGTAAATCATAATATAATTATGGCCACCATTATATGGTTACAACAATTAAATTGCTAAAATGTAGCTCTGGTTATCATAACATATAATATTTATTTAATTTTGTCAACCATAATATTGTTACGGCAACTAAATATTGTTACGGAATAATAGGGTTGCGCCATTAATAAGTTGCCCCATTCATATTATTGACAAAAATTAAAATGTTATGATAACCACAAGCACGTTTTCACATTTTAATTGCCATTAGTTACGGCAACCATAAACTAATTACGGTAACCATAATACGGTTACGGCAACCATATTGTTTGATAAAATTAAAATCAAAGTTATAATACAAACAAGTGTCACTATCTTTAGCACAAATTTAAAAGATTTATAAAAGGATCCTAGTTTGCAAAAGATATGTATGTATGTGTGTATTAGACCTGGCGCAGCTAATATGGGGTTTTTTATTTTTTTGAATTTTGAATGCGGGTAGCAATGAAAATATGCGATTTAATGCCAAAATTGATGTAGTAAATTTTCAGGCTGATCGCATGGTGCCTACCCGTGCCATAATGGGGTCAAAGGTCAAAATTTTGAAAAATCACCAAAATATTTTTTTTTTTTTGCATTTGATAATTTTTTTAATAAGAAATACTATAAATATGTTTTTTTATTTTATTTTTATTTCATATGCTTATTATTTTTATTTTAAATCAACGAAGATTTTGTGTAGGTAGGAAAGTCCTTGCGGTAGCCCTCTACAATGTGTAATAAATATTGTTTATCAGCTTCGTTGTGTGTTAAGGATCTGTTAAAGTCAGTTATTAGTTTAACTTTCCTTTCGGCGGCATCATTTACAACATTAATGCATTTTGCGATCTGTTCCCCTTTACAAAACGCTTCGCTCTTAGGCCAATTTGACGGATCTAAGAGTAAGAAATCCATAGAAATTTCCAAACGAGAGAAAAAAAAATTTTGTTTTGGTAGTCACAAAAGAACTCACATCCTTGGATGTGAACAATTGCATTTCATCAACGCTTACGCACACTTTTTTAGAAGGGAAAACATTTACATCATCACCGATATGATTGTCTTCTTTGGACTCTATTTGCTGAAAAATTGATAGCTATCCCGATCATTAAAGATGGAACAGGTGCTGCAGTTGCTCAATCAGTCTACGAATATTTGCTAAAAATGAATATGCAGAATTCGTTAGAAATGATATGTTTTGACACAACTGCTGCAAATACTGGCTCTCATAGTGGTGCTGGAACTTTATTGGAACGCAAACTGGAACGCAGCTTATTGTGGTTACCATGTCGCCACCATATTGCAGAAATTCTATTAAAAGCTGTATTTGAGATTAATGTAGGAAAATCAAGTGGCCCAGAGGTGGCGATTTTTGAACGATTTGTACGAGTATGGAGCACATTTTATTCAAAGGGACTCAGCACTTGTATGCAGGAAGATCAAGTTTTGAAAGTCATACCTGTCCAAGAACGCGAAGCAAGCAAGAACTTTTGTCTTGAATATTTAGCTAAAGTTCACATTCGTCATGATTATAGAGAACTCCTACAACTTGCATTCATTTTTCTTGGTGGTAGCATTCCCAATTTCACTTTTCGTACACCTGGAGCTACGTCTCATGCAAGATTCATATCCAAGGCTATCTATTGTCTAAAAATATACTTGTTTCATGCACACTTTAAAATTTCTGCGAATCAGTTGAATGGAATTCGTAATATCTGCATTTTCTTAGTAAGTCTCTATATTCCGTACTGGTTCAGAACCGGAAATGCAGTTGAAGCGCCAAATAGAGATATGCAGCTGATAAAGGGGATTATTACCTATTATAATAAAGAAGTATCTACAGTGTTATTGGAAAAAATTCGGAACCATCTGTGGTATTTATCAGAGGAGGCAATTGCACTTGCCTTTTTTGATCCTCATGTAGACTCGGAAACAAAGAAAAAGATGGTTTTGGCATTGCAAATAGAGTCCAAAGAAGACAATCATATCGGTGATGATGTAAATGTTTTCCCTTCTCTTCCCTTCCCACCTCTCGTTTGGAAATTTCTATGGATTTCTTACTCTTAGATCCGTCAAATTGCTCTTAGGCAAAGCGTTTTGTAAAGGGGAACAGATCGCAAAATGCATTAATGTTGTAAATGATGCCGCCGAAAGGAAAGTGAAACTAATAACTGATTTTAACAGATCCTTAACACACAACGAAGCTGATAAACAATATTTATTACACATTGTAGAGGGCTACCACAAGGACTTTCCTACCTACACAAAATCTTCGTTGATTTAAAATAAAAATAATAAGCATATGAAATAAAAATAAAATAAAAAAACATATTTATAGTATTTCTTATTAAAAAAATTATCAAATGCAAAAAAAAAAAAATATTTTGGTGATTTTTCAAATTTTTGACCTTTGACCCCATTATGGCACGGGTAGGCACCATGCGATTAGCCTGAAAATTTACAAAATCAATTTTGGCATCAAACCGCATATTTTCATCGCTACCCGCATTCAAGTTTCCAAAAAAAAATTTAACGCCAGGTCTAGTGTGTATCTAGTGTTTACTATACAGTACAGATTATTATGCACAGAGGAAGAGGTACTTCTGCACTCTAAACTTATGCTAACCATACTGTCAGTTAGTGACAATATAACTGCGGTTGACAAACATACCACAACTAAATAAACAACAAAGTTTTGTTGCTTGATTAAAATTAAAGCTTACAAACAAAAAATATCTGAACTAAAAATAGTAAATAAATAAATATATAAAAAAAATATGAATGGACATGCAAAATCTGGTCTTAAAAAATATATACTCCATCTATTTTTACATAAATGCGAAAAAAATTATTAATAAATTGCATGGAAACAAACATACAAATGGATGCACAGCAAACCATACCCATTTGCAAGAAATGATGAAGACAAGTGTCGGTTGGTATACGAACACCATTTACAACTAAAGTTACGAAAGGTCAACTTGTGATCATTGCAATAAAATAAAAACATATTTTATTGCCACTAAAAACTTAGGACAGTTTGGAAATATTTTGCTTAGAAACGGATACAGAAAATATGTTTTTATTAAAAAAATTATAAATAATTTTTTTTTAAAATATTATCACCTTTTGAAAAACTTATTATTCTTAATAATTCTGGCAAAATAAAATCGACTTCAAACGTTCAAACAAAAAAAAAAAAGGATTTTTGAAAGTCGGTCCTTAAATCGGAGAGTTATGCGATAATAAAGTTTTTCGATGTATAAAAAAAACATCGGACCGAGTTGGAAGCAAATATTTTTAAGCAATCGAACAAAAGTTTTGGTGTTCAGTCCTTAAATAGAGGAAGTTATGCGATAATAATTATGAAGAAAGAACGGACATTTTGCACCCAGGATTAAAAATAAAAATTAAATGCTATCAAACTGCAAGCAAATATGGAATTTAGTAAATCGGTCAATTAAATCAGAGGAATTATACGATAAGCAATGTTTTGAGAGTGGGGAACAACTTGCCCACCGATTTAAAAAAATTGCAGAATTATGTGACTAAAGTGCAAGCAAACCGGTTTATTGCCATTAAAAAAAATAGACAAAATATCTAGGAAAACAATCAATAGAAGCCATCCAACAAAAAATGGATCCGAACTAAAAATTAAAAATTGGTCCCAAAATAGTAAAAATTATTCACATATTCAAAAGTAAAAATTCTTTATTGTCATGTGAATGAAACTATTTTGGGGGAATATCCCCCAAATTAATTTTTCATTAAACGAAACAAACTCAAAATAGAAAAAAAAATGGTTACAAAGTAAAAAATTAAAAATGGCCCCAAACTTTAAAGTAAAAAATTTTCCCTAAATTTAGAAAAAATGGCACCAAATTTGAAAATAAAAAGATGGGAAAAAATGGTCCCAAAATATGGAAAAAATTACACCAAATTTCCAAAAAATAATTTGATTTCTTTTAAACGGAACTATTTTGGGGTCATTTGACATTTACCAGTTTTCAATTTTTATTAAATTAAAAAATGTGCCCCCAAATTTATGAAAATTGGCCTAAAAATAAAAATAATAAAAATGGCCCCAAAATATGAAAAAAAAAAATGATTCCAAAGATCGTGTTGCTGTTTTCCGTCCATTTTTCATTGAGGCAACTTTTCATAGAGCCAGCAAATACGCCCAAAAAACTCCCAAAAAATGCGGTGTAATCGGAAATTTGCAAAAATATGCTGTAAAGAGTAAAATATGCATAAATATGTAATAATAAATTGATGACAAAATTCTTAAAAACTCACAAAACGTATAAATATTTTATTTAAAAAATATAATTTCATATTTGTGGTTTCTTTTTATGGGCGTTCCACTGTCGAATTTACTCCGTATTAAAGTGAATGGACAAGAAAAACGTAGTAGAAAAGGTTGATGGTACAGCCCAATTATATATATGCAGATATATACAAAACAAAAGTTGCCATGGAAACACAATTGGGGTGTTCACACTGTAGTCATATCAATCATATTGTCATAATGTCTTATTATTTTACAATATTTTAAAAAAATTGTTGTTGTACTTCAAGCAAAAAAGTCATATAATAATAAGACTTTTTAAGGTATGTTTTATGGTTTGTCATAAAATAACAGTAGAAACCTTAGTCGAGCAGCTACATAAAAATATTTTTTTTTTTTGATAAATTTTCGTGATTATTTATTGAATATTGAATTATATTTTTTTTTTTTTTTTTTTTTTTTTTTTTAAATTAGGACCAGCACTCAGGGGATGACCCCTACGTATGCAGTGCATTGTGCCGGAACTCAGAGAGAGGGATAGGGTAGAGAAGATAGATGTTGAAAATGTAGAAGGCTTAACTCTTTTACAACTTTTAAAATAATAAATTAAAATATTTTATTGGGGTGATATTAAAATTTAATTAACTTTTAATTTTTTTTTTCATTAATTTATGAATAATTGATCCGTTATTAACGATTAAAAATTTAAGTTACTTTAGGGATAACAGCGTAATTTTTTTGGAGAGTTCTTATTGATAAAAAAGATTGCGACCGCCATGTTGGATTAAGATATAATTTTAGGTGCAGTTGCTTAAATTTTAAGTCTGTTCGACTTTTAAATTCTTACATGATCTGAGTTCAAACCGGTGTAAGCCAGGTTGGTTTCTATCTTTAAATATATAAAATATTTCAGTACGAAAGGACCTAATATTTAATAAATTATTATTTTTTAATATGAATATTAATAATTACTATTTTGGCAGATTAGTGCAATAAATTTAGAATTTATTTATATAATTTTTATTATAAATAGTACTTGTTTTTTATAGAAAATTTATTATTAATTATTAGAAGATTATTATTAATTATTTTTGTATTGGTAAGTGTTGCTTTTTGAACTTTATTAGAACGTAAAGCAAATCTTAAATCTAAAAAAATATTAAATATATGTTTAAATATGTGTTTGTTTAAGTGATCTGCCTGGCAGCATGTGAACGTTTTTCCTCTTACCGCCGTAAAAAAAAAAAATTGTTCCACTCATGTTACCGGCAACAGCTGCTTTTGATTATATTTATTTCAATTAGTTCGTATAGATAAAAAACAATTTGAAAATTTTATTTGATAAAGGACATTTTTGAAGTTTTAGAGGAAATTTTTCTATTTTCTTTATTAACAAGTGGGACTGTATTAAAAACATTTACCTTTAAATCAAAATTCAAACGTATGCGCACTAACCCGACTAAAAAATTGGCTGTTGTTAAATGTTTATCAGCTGGCACAATTATGACATAGCACACTAAATAATGACGGGGTGTTCACACTTGTCATATTTTGGTGTGCAATTATTTTATGACATATGACCTTATGACTACAGTAAGAATACCCCAAATGTGTGTGAGTAAGATTTCAAACTGATCGGACGGATCTTGAATATGTTGAAAATTAGGTTGAAATATTTGGTTGCATTGTCGTTTTACACTCCGTTTACAAGTGACTATTGTGTCGTGACCAATGCTGCCATAATATTTTTTAAATAAACTGCAAATTTAGAAAAAAAAACTGATTTTCCAGTGAAAAAACTGCATATAGAACAAATCCCAGAAAATTTATCGTTTATTTAGTTTATTTGATATCTAAAAAAACTGCTTTACGTTTAAAAAAAAAACAAATTCAAAACTGCTCAATGCTCCGAAAAACTGCAAAGAACAGATAAATCTGCACATTTGGCATCGCTGGTCATGACAAAAATTAATTAAAAATGGAAAATGCTGTTAATTGCTTTTGGGATCTCCGTGGTGAGGAAGAGGGTCTGTTGGGGGCTAAAAGTTTAAGCCCCCAACTCCAGAAATCTTTTAATCTCATATTTTTGCTAATAAGTGAAAGCTCTAGTTTTTTTGAATAAATTTTTATTTCTATACTCTTTTATTTGTAATAGAAAATTTCTTTTGGAATCATTGTAACTTTTGTTCTAAGTTCATGCAATGCCTTCACCAATTTAAATGCAACGCAAGTAGAGGAACTTCTTTACTATACTATTTTTTTTATTGTATAAATTTTCTTTACTACTTGGTTTTTTTCTCTTGCTAGAGTTGTTAATGTTGTTTTTGTTGTTGCTGTAGCATCTTCCTTAGAAAATTGAGCTGTTTTACAATAATTGTAGTAGTTCTGGTTTCGTTGCACTGACTTCGTTTTAACCAGAAAGTAAGAGAACTAAAAGAAACTAAAACTAATAAAAATGCTAAACATTTTAATGTTTTAAATTGGCTCGTTTCCAGTTAAGAGTAGGTTTACAATTGGTTTTTTTATATTTTCTTGGCTATACACACACACACACACACAGACACCACACAATAGTGTGTTTATAATTCTAAGACCAGCCTGGCCATAAGTTTTGTTCCGGTTTTTATAATATTTTGTTTATTTGTTTTGTTGTTTGAAGAAAAAATATTAAAACATTTTTTGCATAACTATTGTTGGGGGTTTTCTGTTGTCGTCGTTGTTGTTGCTGTTGTTGTGTTTTTTTAAGTTTATTTATTGTTGCATGTTTTGTGTTGGAAAGTTTTATTAAAAGGCGTTTGTCTTAAGACTTGTAAAAAGGCGTTGACAAATAGATAATATATAATTTTTTGTTGGCTTTATTTTACATTGTTGACATTTTTTCACTGTTTTTCTATTTATGTACATATTGAGCGATAAGTATATATGTATATGTGTCTGTATTTGTTCTTTGTAATTTGACAAACAATGTTTTCAATTCACTGTTATGTTTGTTCATATGCCTGACTTGTGTGATGTGATAAACAAATTAAAATTGCATTGTTTTTTTTTTTGGTTTTGTGGAGCTTTTGTCATTTTCGTTATGGAAATCTTAGAAATAATAATTCTTTTGTTTGACAATAAGACAAGTTTATAGGAATAGGAGTTTTTTTCTTTCTAAATTTGCCAGCTGGTTAAAGGAATTCGGAAACAAATTACTTTTTGGAGATTTTATCATAATAAGTCAAAGATATTGTCAAAATATGTCATATGCTTTTATGGAAATAATTAGGAAATTTAATGTAAACTTTTTTTCTTGGCAATAATAAACACCTGTGATTGCATTCTAATAAAGGGTGTCCAAAATGGAGGTATAATTTTAATTTTAAGAAAAAAAAAATATTATTTATTTGTTGCGGGTTAGCAAGTACATAGATGTTTATTGATGAGCTGGTATAGCAACCAACGAAATGCATTTAGATTTTGCTAACCCGCCACAAATAAATAAAATTTTTAAAAACATAAATTCTTGAGTATTTGCTCGAGTATATGTTAAATTTTGTAAAAAAAAAAATAATTATTAATAATCCAACAAAAATTTAAAAAAATTTAAGCGCGCAGACTTTGCAACCCTTACGAGGGATAAATTACGTCATCAAGTTGGAAAACATGCGCATGGCTTAATCTTTATTTCTATCATTCTTCATTACAACTAAATTCCGGTGGAAAATTATGTCAATAAAGTGACTACCTCCCCGTACTGGCGCGGCAAGCTCCCAATCTTTTACCAAACTTATCAATCATGTTTTTCAATAAACTTTTGTCAATTGTTGATATATGCTCAATAATGTTGATTTTAAACTTTTGAACTGTTGTGGTATTGATGCTGTACATTTTCTAGTGTCAAATCGCACGATCTTGGTGGCCTATTTACTGCTCCTCTACGAGAAATAATTCGATTTTCGAACTTTTCTTTCAAAAGATTAAGTGTTTCTCTTGCTGTGTTAAATAATGTGGATCGTTTGATGTTTAATTGCTGCAAATGATGACGAATGAAAGTTTTGGATCTTCTTCAACACTTCTTTTCACAGCTGTACTCTCGGTTGAACGATTACTACGTTAATAAATTCTGTTTCTGTTATCATGAACGGATCCAGTTTCTTCAAATTCCTCAAGCATTAGCTTCATGGCACGATTTATTGGAGCATTTTCTCTACCGAATTTTGTTCGAAATTTCCCAATTACATCTTGAAAACTTTTGCCATTTTCATAAAATGTTTTTAATAATACAAACATGTTTTTCTATAAACTATTGTCAAACGATAATGTTGATTTTTAAGCTCTTGAACAACTGTTGTGGGATTATTGCTGTACACTCTCGATATAGAAAAACTCCCACACAAAAAACTAACTGCCTGTTCGCCGATATCGAAGAAGTTCTTTCTTTCGAACAATTACATTTGAAACAAAAACAAAATTTTGAATCAGAATCGACCTAACTTTTGCTAACCTGAATTTGTTCCACAGTGTAATGTCATGTGAGTTGAAAAGGTTTAAAGTCGATGTTTAGGGTGTCCACATCTTTGCAGTTCAATATTTTGACCCCAAAAATAATTTTTGAAAATAACCTGATTCTAAATGTCGAGACGGTTTATAGACATCGTAATTTTGAGGAAACAAATATAAAAAACAGTTAAAAGAATTATTAATCGCTTCTTTCACCGAATGATTGTCAGGTTTATCTGTTAGGAAAAACAGATAAACAACAAACGTAGTTTTAGTCTGCGAAATCTCTGTAATTTCCCATTTTTATATATTTTCCATTAAGAAAATTATATTAATACAAAATATCCTGAAGTAAAAGCATGGCGAAAAAAATGCAAGAAAAAAACCACAACAACAAATAAATTTTATTTAAAACAATAAATTACTTTCGATATGTTGAAATGTTTGTTGAAACATTTCCTATTTCCTGTTAACGTTTCAAGTATTTCAAATTTAACTTTTCAAATAAGCTTCAGCACATTCGTTCTCCCTCTATTCACCAGCTCTCTCCATCTCTTACAGATGTTTACATGAATTAAATAAAAAAAAAACTTACACTCTCCCATTATTAAATTCCATGCAAGAGTGTTCAAACACCCTCTCACCTCTGGCTTAAAATAAAAACCATAACTGACAGTTAGAAATAAAAAACAAAAATAATGCGAGAAAGAAATTACAAAATGAAATTTGCGAAAACGAATTTAACTAAAAACATCATTATAAACCGTAACGAAATAAAATAATAGAAAAAAAATACATTTAACTGTAAAATAAATAAATGTTGCAAAAAAGAAAATATAAGGAAATTTTTTAAAATAACTTTATCATTGTAAAAATATAAAAAGTAATAAGGAAAAGGTGCGAATGTGTGGAATGAATAATAGGATAAAGTGTTGCTGGAGAGGGATTTTTGTTGTTGTTTTTGCAAGTACTTAATTTAATTTATTGTTTTAAATAACTTTTTACTTAGCTAAAATATTTACACGGATAAATGAACTTTCCTTATGGAGGCAAGTGTTTTTTTTTTAATGAATCCTTGTTATAGATAATTTATGTATTTATTTTTCTACATTAATAAGACACAGACACTTAATAAAAATAATTGGAAATTATTTTCTTATGTTTCCTTTTACTTTGTACATACTAAAAAAATTGGCAATTTAATATATTTTTTTAATATTAAAATAAATGAAAAAGCATATTATTGATGTGTCTTATAAAGAGGCCATTTAAATTTAAAAGAACGCAAATAAATTCTAAAAAAAAGGTGCCCCCTCTCCGTAAAAAAGTTTCATCCCATCTCTTATAAATTAAGAGTAATATTGCCTGTAGCAAACTATGACTAAGGACTTGGTTGCGATCCCTTGGCATGGCAAGTCAATCAACATCATAAATTTCTCTAATGTACTTTATTCCCCCGAAGGTGTACGTTTTGTCATCTTGGTGATATCCACACCTTGGTGCTGTACCTATTGGGGAAAAGGGTAATTGTCTTTTATTACCTTTGACCAATTACCAATAAAACTTATATGTTACTACTCAACCTCTGAAACAACAGAGCAACGGATCTCTGAAATCGCGAAAATAAATTTCGGAATAAAACCTCTTTTTTTTATAAATATAATTTTTCATTTAGAAAAATCATTTCTTTTTTTGGTTTTTTAAGAATGAAAATAGATCGAATTCCGTTTCCGAACGGAAAATATCTCTGTGACATGGCTGTATGTTAGTTTGGTAGAAGATGAAAAGACTCCTAAGGTCTCCGTCAAGACCAAAGCCGATAGAAGATTAATCCCTAGGAGTTCTGTTTCGAGGCTTAACCAGTAAGCTAACACTGGTACCATGGGAGCCGTTCTACCGGGGGATAGAGAGTGTTATTCCTATATTGGACTCACCATGCGATGTGATATTGCGAGGTGCATATCTGTCCTCTTGGAGATGGATCATGCTCATTATTTCTTGTTAGACAGATCAGGTACAAGTGTTTTAAAATTTTTTTTATGTATACAAACTTTTAGGGGAAATTTTAATACGAGAATTACTAACGATAATCTGTTATAAACTTCATTAAATGCCAGTGTGAATGTTATATTTTACAATAGCAATTTTGCGGTAACACTTGGTTTTCTTGTGACATACAATTTTTATTGATTCAATATTTGGTTAATTGACAAAGTTATTTTAGTGTTCACACATACAGAAAAAAGCTAACTCAATAAACTTTGTCAGCTGGAAAATAACTTTGTTTTTTATTTTAAACTGCCTTCATTACAAGCTATTCTCTTTTTTATTATTTTTTAAAATTTTTTAAGTTGTTTAATTTATTT
This sequence comes from Lypha dubia, assembly GCA_947311025.1. Taxonomy (NCBI): domain Eukaryota; kingdom Metazoa; phylum Arthropoda; class Insecta; order Diptera; family Tachinidae; genus Lypha; species Lypha dubia. Next base: position 15,941,821 of record OX371264.1, on the reverse strand, counting down.
TTTGGTATAAATTATAAATTAACGGAAATTGTAAACGAAAAACAAATGATTTGTGACCTTCAAACCATTCATTTTATTTATTTGTTTAGCTATTCTTCCAGTAAACAATTAATAAGTGAAATAAAATCGGTTATTAGCGGGACGCCAGCTACATTTTTTTACGTCTAAAAATCAAGCGATCGACATCGTTCAACATCGTGAGCCAGGCACTAAATTTAAAAAAAATTAAATATAATAAATGTAATTTAATTTATTTTGTTGCCATTTGTCACTGTAGATTAATTCCAGATTACTGAACGTACTTGTGAACAGTGTTGCATTTCAAGTTTTACTCAATATTTATAACAACTTCGTATTAATTACAATTTTGTATGAAATGTTGAGCCTAATAATGACATTTATTGCGATAATCGCAATATATGAGTATGTCTGAACAGGGTGTTAGTTTTGAAGTAATTCTCGTATTACAATTTCGCCAAAAGAGTTTGCATATATGAGAACAGAGTTATTGATGTTATTTTTAAAAATGGTGCCTTAATATTTCTTTAAAAAACGTTTTCAAAAATCAAAAAAATATAGAAGAACGAACCGTAGACCTACCAATACGACAATGCTCCAATTCACCATCAGCAGAAGTGTAAAACATTGTAATCATATCGTACACTACACAAAAAAAAAAAAAAAATAAAATAAAATTTTGACAATTTTACTTAATTTGTGTTCAAAATGGTTGCCGTTTTTTACAGAAATTCTGTGAAATTTTTCTGGCTGTTAAGAAATATAAATTTTGTCTTTTAAATAAAATTTTTCATAAATACATTAAGAAAATATTTATTAAAAACTGGCGCCTTTTTAACCAAAAATTTGTAAGAAATTTTCATTGGCTCGGAAAAATGTTTTCATTTATTATATATAATTGTATAATAGTTGTGGTTCATTTCCTTGCTATGTGGTTTTTAATCTTGCTAAACGCAGCTCATTTCAGTAGATGGCGTTTCATGATCGTTCATATATTTGACGTTGTCGTTTTCGATGTCACGAGCCCGCTGGAAGGTCAGGTGGTTAGTGTGTATATCTACTAAACCGAAGTACCTCGGTTCAAATCCAATAGACTTCGAATTTTATTAAAAGTGTTTGAAATTTCTCGGGCGTTCCAGCGCTCTAATGATATTAAAGCTTCGTTGTACCTTAAGCTACGTTCACATTTATCAAATATTTGTTGAAAAAAAAAAAAAAAAATGTAACCAAAAAAGAAACTAATAATTTATTTCTTTTAATTCCAATATATTTCTAATTATGGGTTCGCATTTTTTATAATCTGTATACCAATACTTTTTTATAGAATAATAAATTTTACTTTGTAATAAAAAACCAACTTCACTAAGCAAAATTAATGGTTAATAAATGTGAACGTTGCTTTAAACTAGAACTTCTTGAAATATTAAAACACTGTATTTTATAATTTATTCTTTTATTTTTGTGAGATAAAATATTTTCGGAATCTATTTTATTTCTTTATCACTTTCCCAAAATATATTATCCAACAACTTCTTAGTGGGCATTTCACAACGACATGAGTTGTTGGCGTGTTTTGCAATCCAATTCAAATATTGTGTGACACGTGTGTAAACACCTGGTTTTTTGGGACGGGCGCAACCTTCACCCCACGAAACAATACCAGCTAAATGATAAGTATCCAAATCATTATTGTGAACTTGAAATGGTCCACCACTGTCACCTTGGCAGGAATCTTTGCCACCTTCAGGTATACCAGCGCACATCATATTCTTTGTAATACGATTATCGCCATACTTTTTATCGCACTCTTCATTCGATATAATAGGCACACTGACTTGCTAAAGGAAAATAAAAAAAAAAAAACAACGAATATAATGTTGTTCTGTATGATTTTTCCGATTTTGTTTTTTTTTATAAAATTCACCATTAATTTTTGTGCCAATGGACCACCTTCTGAAATAGAACCCCAACCACTGGCAATACCTGTTTCATTCACGTATGTATTATTGCTCATGGGCATACATACTGGCCGCAGAACATTAGATATTTCCACGGGTTGTATTAATTCGAGCAAACCAATATCATTGTCGATATTAAAGGGATTGTAACGTTCATGTATTATTGCCCTTTTTACTTTTCTATTGATTTCTCTTGAGGAATTTGCTTCACGATCATGTACCAATAGACTAACAGAAATGCGTTTCTCGGAAAACCCTCGTAGACAATGAGCTGCTGTTGCCACATAACGATCAGATATTAAAGAGCCACCACAATAGAATCGATCATTATTTCTTAACAAAGTCATCCAGGGATAACGTAACTCTTGTGTCTCCTCTCCGCCTACTATGCGATTAATAACACTGGCTGTGCCACAAGAGCATGGCTGGCATTGTTTAGCTTCAGTTGGTGTTGTAGAGCTCGTATCTGGTGGTGCCTGTGTCGTACTTGTTGCAATCGGATAGAATTGAAATATTGAGATTAACCATTCTATGAAATTATTCTGTTTAGTTTGACTTTGATGTCTCAAATCGTTTTTAGTCAAAGCTACAACACTACTTAGAATGATAATAAAAATTATGATATGAAATTCTTTAGAAAATCTCATATTGTTTCACAGTGTTTTAATGTTTCACGTTTGACTGGCATTGACCAACTAAATGTGTGACGATCACAAAAGTAAAACTTTATCATTGTCTCTTGGCCGTTTTGAGGAAATAAAACTAGATTGAAAAATAAATGTATTATTAGCAATATCAGCTCACTTGCTTTTTTATTTCTTTTTTCCAATATTCATACATACACATAATTATTTCTTTTTTACTTTGTTTTTTTTCAATTAATATTCTGCCCAAGTTTGCCATAAATGATCGTGTTATTGAAGCCATATCATTTCAATTACAACAAAACTGGCTTTAGTTACGCGTTGGGTGTGATAGCTGTCTATTACTGAAAGTTGTTGTATTGAAGATGGATTGTTGTTGTTGTGTAGGTTTTTGTTAAATACTGGCGTAAAAAGCGAAAAGACAAAAAATCATATGTTAAGAAGAAATAATTTCATAAGATTGCAAGAGAATAAAGAATAGAAAATAATGTTTTTTTTTTTAATTTTCGTTTTTAGCAATTGACTAGAGTTGACTTCTAAATGTAACATAAATCCAGCTGATAACGTGTTTGACCACACCAGCTATTACAGATGAGATCGCGAGTAAGTAATCACTTACTGTTCACTTATTGCTTTTATACAGGGTGCTCTTTGCAGGGGAATAAAACTTTGAAATGGAATAAAACAAAAATTACATGAAATTTTGCTTTATTTGAAAGATAATCTTGTGGCATTATAATTTAAATATGACTTGTGGCATATGATCGCCACGGCTAGCTTGGACGTAGTCCAATCTGGAAATCAAATTTTCGATAACTTAATAATGTGTGGCTGTATATCGGCAAGTACGCGTCAAATCTTGTCCTCCGAATGGTCAATCGTTTCGTCCTTATTGGCGTAGACTAGCAACTTCACACATATGCCCACAGAAAATAGTCTAGCGGTGTTAAATCGCACGATCTTAGAGGCCAACTCATGGGTCCGAAACGTGAAACTATTCGGTTACCAAACGTTTCCTTCACTAAATCAATTGTGGCACGAGCTGTGTGACATGTTTCGAAGTCTGGTTGAAACCGCAACTCTCGCACATCATGGTTGTTTAATTGATAAACCAAAAAGTCATTAATCATGGATCTGTAGCGGTCACCATTGACTTCTGACCGTCATCGTTTTTAAAGAAGTACGAATCAATAATTCCACCAGCTTATGAAGCATTCCAAACACTCAGTTTTTCTGGATGTAACGATGTGCCAACCAGTGAGCTGCAGCAAGTGCTTAATTTTCGGGAATAAATAATTATGCTCATTGATTTTTATGATCTAATCGTTTTTGTTCAAAAGCAAAAAACACTTGTTTACGCAACCATTCGTTTCAAACATTCAGTTTTATTCACATGTTGTTTTGTACTAACATGAATATTCTGACTGTGTCGTTAAGGGTATGAAACTCATTTTGAATGGAAGCCAACGTGTTGTTAGCGAAACAAGTGTTTTATTCAGTTGTTAAAGTAATTTTGTACTCGTATTTGAATAAATAATTTTTTTTATTATATTTTTGTCGCAGTTTGGAACATGCACACAGACATATTTATACTTTTGACTTCCGAAATCAAAATTTCCACCAACAAAATACATGAAGTTGGTGTTTTTTGTATTTCTGCATATGCCTTCTATTCATTGTATCATCAGATCATGCACATTCGCATCAAATGATCGAAATGATTTACACTTGTTGATGAATTTTCTGCTTGTGCATAAAAAGCGAACGAGAATAAAAGTGAATAATACTTGTTTGTGTTGTTCTTAAAATTCAACGTTAGGGAATAAGTAGGCTCGATCATACTTGTTGCAGCTCACTGGTGTCAACATACACTTGAGGCTTATCAACACTCTAAGTACGGCAGTTTTGTTTATTGAAGTACCCGATCAAACAAAAGTGAGTTTCATCGCTAAACAAAATTCAATTATAAAAATAGTATTTTCGTATTTCGAACACAACCATGGTTTTCAAAATAAATTTGCACAATTTGAAAGCGTTGTACAGGTGTCAAGTCTATTCATGTTAAAATTCCAAACCAAATTAAACATAAATCACTTGATAGCTGCTAGGTGGTGTTGGCTGAAGTGGTTACCGCGTTGACTACTAAGCAAACAATGACTTGGGGCCTGGGTTCAAACCCTGGTCAGAGCAAGTCAATCAACATCATTAATTTCTCTAATGTAAATTGGTGAGACATTTTATTAATTGTTGTCGGACTATTTAAGTGATGAAGGCATAGCACTGGTCACTAAATAACTGTTCCGACAGCGATTGATGCTGTTCCAAGCTAATGTACACAACATCGCCATCCTTCGTCGGTTAGCAGAAACATCGGCGAAGAAAAACAATTAATAAAATACCTGCCAATACAGCTTAACGAAGTTAATGTGTCTACTTAACACCGGAGGCGCCTCAACACTGCCTTAAAAAAATTAACATAACGCGCAAAGAAGAGTTGTGAAAGAGTTAAGTCTTATAAATTTTCAACATCTATCATCTCTACCCTATCCCTCTTTCTGAGTTCTGGCACAGTGCACTGCATACGTAGGGGTCATCCCCTGAGTGCTGGTCCTTATAAAAAAAAAAAAAAAAAAAAAAAAAAAAAAATGGCCGCCAGTTAAACAAGTTCTATAAAAAAATTATATAAAACACCCTTTGTACACAAACGAACAAGGAAACTTATACTAAATTTAAGTAAAGAGTGCTTTCTATAGAGTGACATTAGTTTAAATCATAATAAAAGAAGGAAATATATTTTTTAATATCAATGAAACGGCCTTTATTGGAAAATAAATTTTATAAAAATAATGTTTAAATATGATTTCAGCCATGTGGCCGCCACGGCTGGCACCTAGAAGGCGCATTCTGACATACCAATTTTCAACAACTTTTCGCAGCATTTGCGGCCGTATTTCGCCGATACCTCTTTGAATGTTGATTTCCAGGTGTTCAATTGTTTGTGGTTTATCGACGTAGACAAGTGACTAAACACAACCCCAAAGAAAATAATCTAATAGTGTTAAATCACACGATCTTTACGTGAAATTATTTTTTCATCAAAAGTTTCTTTGAGTAAATCAATTATAGCGCCCGCTGCACGATGAGTTTGACGAATAGAACAATTATTTTGATTAAAAATTTGAACAATTTGCACGCGTTGCTCTGGTGTAAGTCGACTCATAATGAAATTTCAAAGCAAATTAAACAAAAATCAGCTATCAGCTGTTAAATGGATGCTCAAATAAAGCAATTATGCCAAATCAAAGTTTTTAAAAACACCCTTTATTTTAACAGTACTTTAAGTACGAGTTATAATTCGGAAGATCTTAAACACATTTTCAACTGACTCTGTTCAATACCGGAAATAAACAAAAATATAATTTTACACTAATTTTTTTAGAAAAAAGTTGTAAGAATAAAGTACAAGCAAAACCGATAGAACGAATAAAGAATTTTGGTATTGCGGTCATCCATTTTTCATGGTAGGAAAAACAATTTTCCCCCATTTTCTTAAAAACACTTATTGAGAACAAAGTGCAAACAAAATACTTCAAATAAAAGAAAAAAAAAAACAGAATTATAAAAATCGGTCTATAAATGGAGAAGCTAATCGCTATTCAATACTTTAGGGCCACAACTTGCCCCCGATTTAAAAAGAAAAATTATGCTACCAAATTGCAAGAAACAAAACCAAATACACTTGAAATCATACCCTCCATCCCTTTTATAAGTCACTTAACCGATGATAGGAAAACCGATTTTTTGGAAATTCTCAGTCGACTTTGGAGATATTTTTTTCTTGCAATTCTTACCACTCTTTGCAGAGAACTTAGTGATGTTTCTTGGAAATCACTCAAAAATTCTAATTACTTTTCATACAAATTTCAATATTTACTAATTTATATCATTCGGCTGTCATGTGAAAACAGCAACTTATTAATATCAGCTCACGTATTCAATACATTGCTGATACGCAATAAAATCGATCCCTGTACTCTTCAATATACGTAACGTACGATAATTTTGCGCATATGGGTCGTTATTTTTTTTCTATTTACATTAAAATTTATTATTCCGTCCATTGAGACGTATGATTAATATTAAGGATTCTATATGAAAAGAATGTTTGTAATCATTTCAAACAAATTACACACACAAACACACACACAAAACTGCAATTTACTGATGATATCAAAAGCAGATATCCTTTTTTAATTCTTTTGCTATTCGTTCACACCTTTTGGTCATTCGTGTTATCTTTTTACCTAAATAAATATTATAAATTTCTTACATGCCAATCTGAGTGTGTTTTCTTTAACGTGTGTTTTCTTTAAATCGTTATTACGATGATAAAGATGATGGATATTGATGATGATGATGATGATGACAAAAGAAAAGCAATAAAATTACGTTTAATATCGAGCTTGTCAAGTTGGAAAAAAAACCAACTATTTTTCCAACTGATTACCTGGTGAAATATTTGATAGATAGTTTAATAATATGGACATCTCTCAGGTAATATGAAATATGAAGATAACAAAAAAAATGTAATATATGTAAGAGAAATCAGACAGACCTCTGCAGAGATAAACGTCTGATTAAGCTAAAAGAAAAAAAAAAAAAACGAAAAAGATTTCGAAAGAAGCAAATCAAGAATAAATTTTGCTTCAAGTTTAGATATTGCTTCCAATCGATTAAACCGTTTGTGTATGCTGTTTTATGAAAGTAGAGTACTTAAGAAATATTTCTGTAAATTTAACAGATAATTTTTTTGTCATTTCAAGGGACACATTTTACGTATACATACGTAATTTTTGTAACTGCATGATTGCTTTTAATATCGATGAAAAATATATCGTATGTAGAAGAAAAAATAAAAAGTTGCAAACAGTTTAAAGAAACCATTTATTAACACTTGATTGAATCTGAAAGAGTGCTGCCACGCCAGTAAATGGTCAAGAAAATTTATGTATATTTTTTTTTAACTTAAAATAAGGCGTTCCTTTTGAGGGCAGAATAATTTAAATTTCAAAGGAATTTAAAATAGTCTTTGCACTAGGATTTTACAAAATATCGTCTAGTTATTGCTAAATTATAATAAGTATCAAATCGGAATAATTTCCATACTCTAAAGGAATTTTTTTCTTAAATTTGGGAAATTTTATTTAATTTATGTTCAAAATGTAGGTTGTATGGAGCCAATGTAATTTTTTACAGAAGTAGAAAATAAACATTTCATCTTTCACAGGATATTTTTCACCATTAAAAGAAAATATTTCATTTTCTTGGTAAGTGGATTTTGATCTTCCTAAAAGCTTCTCATTGCTGTGTTTTCTCCGGCAGATGGTGTTTCCTGAACCACCAATGTGATACAAGGAAGCTTTTGATTTCAGAAGAGCACTAAAACGCCCGAGGGGTTGAGATTTGAATCGAGATATTTTGGATTAGTAGATATACACTCTAACAACGTTCGAGCTCTCGAGTGAGAAAGCGCCATCTACGTATACGAGAAGCGCTTAGCAAACCACGTAGCAAAGCAAATAACCAGTACGAGTATACAATTATATATAAACATTTTTCCTAGCGACGACGAATGGCGGCAAAATAATAAGTTATCTATCGCCCATGTTCTGACACTCACATGAATATGAAATCTAAAACTTATTTCAGCATGTTCTGTCGTTCACGCGTTTTGCTATTTTTTTAGATCAAGAACAGCTTTTTATATCAAATCGCCAGTACTCAAGAAAACAAGTAGCACAGAAAATTGAGAAAACAAAAGAAGCATTTTTAAAGTTGAAATTTTTACTTAAATAGTTTGAAAATTATATTAATTTTTGCAAAATATACAAGAAAACATGTTTAGTTTACTTTGTGTATTGCTTCATTGTTAGTTTAAACTTCAGTTCAAGTAAAATACATAATTTCACTGCAATAATTGCTTGCGAGTTGAAGTCGCAAAACTTCTTGCGATTGTGAACTCCAGAACACATACAATGCGATTTCAAATCGCATCGTGAATGTTAAGCGAAATGCGATTGACAGAACATGCCTGTATATATATAAAAAATTGTTGCAAGTGTGTTGTCACTTTATAACTCATAACGAGTTCGATTAAGTTTTAAGGGTTTGTTCGTATGGTCGTGTAGATGGTTTATCTAAAGTTTGCACGAAATCGGTCGACGCGTTATGACTTGGTAAATCGAAATTTATAAAAGTAAATAGCTTCCGAGCGAAACCGGGGCGCTCAGCTAGTATTTGTATAAAAAGAAATTGATTTTTAATAAATATTTTTTTATAATTATGAAAAATTTCTTGTTAAAGACGAAATTTGTATTCCTTTACAGCAGGGGAAATTTTAATTAATTTCCGTAAAAAACAACTAAAATAAGTAAAATTTTCAAAATTTTAGTTATTTTTTTTTATTTTATGTTTACAATGTTTTACACCTCTGCTGGTGGCGAATTGGAGCATTGTTCCTAAATAATTGTTTGATTTGTGAAAACGCTTAATTATTAAGCCACTATTTTTGCAAATAACGTCGATAACTCGATTCGCATGTATGAAAATTTTCTTAGCGACGTATTAATACGAGAATTACTTCAATACTAATACGCTACTTGTCGCAAGAAACCAAGTATATTTTCCTGGTCCAGCACTCTGGGGTTGACTCTTACTTATGCAGTGCATTGCGCCAGAACTTAGGGAAAGGGATAGAGTCGAGAAGTTCGATGGTGAATATGTAGGGAAAGGCTAAATTCTTTTAAAGGGTGTTTTTTATAGAATGTGACAACTTTGAGTTGGCATCACTGCTTTATTTGAGCACCCATTTAACAGCTGATAGTGACTTTTTGTTTAGTTTGCTTTGAAATTTCATTATGAGTCGACTTGCCCCAGAGCAACGCATACAAATTGTTGAAATTTTTAATGAAAATAATTGTTTTATTCGTCAAACTCATCGTACAGCGGGCGGTACAATTGATTTACTCAAAGAAACGTTTGATGAAAAAATAGTTTCACATAATGGCCCAAATAACTGGCCACCCAGATCGTGTGATTTAACCCCATTAGATTATTTTCTTTGGGGTTATGTTAAGTCACTTGCCTACGTCGATAAAGCACAAACAATTGAACATCTGGAAATCAATATTCGAAGAGTTATCGGCGAAATACGGCAGCAAATGCTCCGAAAAGTTGTTGAAAATTGGTGTTCCAGATTGCGCCTTCTATGCGAAATTAATTTCATAGAATTTTCTTTCCAATACATCTCGCTTCATTGATATTAAAAATATATTTCCTTGTTTTATTATGATTTAAACTTGTGTCACTCTATAAAAAACAACCTTTACAATAGGTTTAGTTAATTTTGCCGCTGGATTTGCTAACTTACGAAGCAGGGTGTTACGGTGTACATTAAACTGAAAACTGCATAAATCGCCGTCAGAGCAGTTTTTAGTGACCAGTGCAATGCCTTCAGCACTTAAAAAGTATAAAAAAACTCGATACAATGGCACACTAATGTAAATTAGAGAAATTAATGATTTTGGTGACTTGCCCTGACCAGAAATCGAACCTAGGTCCAAATTCATGGTTTGCTTTGTAGTACAACCGCTCACTACTTTAACGGTAACACTGGGATTTAATGTGGTCTATAATAGATTATTATTAGTAATTCTCATATTAAAGTTTTACAAAAAGTTTGTATATATAAAAAAAAAATTGCTAAAAACTTACAGCTGATCAAGTGATTAGCATCCCAGCAAAAAATTATTATGTTTCTGGAAGCAGTAACAAAATTTCATGCTTTCGAGATACGCTGTTTTGAAGCGCTTCCGAGGCTGCACAAAAAGAAGGCAGGGAGATCGCTAAACTTATTTTTAAGCACGTTGAAGTTGGTCGGCTATTTACATTTAGTTGACGCGAATAATAAAGTATACAGCGAATGGAAGATAATATTTCCTTTAGATGCTCTCTGTGTCTTATTTTTATAAAAATGTGTATTTTTTTTTTTTTAATTAGGACCAGCACTCAGGGGATGCCCCTACGTATGCAGTGCCCTGTGCCGGAACTCAGGGAGAGGGATAGGGTAGAGAAGATAGATGTTGAAAATTTAGAAGACTTAACTCCTTCACAACTCTGCTTTGCGCGTTATGTTAATTTTTTTTAAGGCAGTGTTGAGGCGCCTCCGGTGTTAAGTAGATGCATTAAATTTGTTAAGCTGTATTAGCAGTCATTTTATCAGTGATGCCAACTCTTGCAAAATCAAAAGCACTGTGAGCCCATGGAAATAGGGTAAAAAAGGGTAAAAATAAAAAAAATTTCGGGTACAAAAGCACAAACCTAATTTTGTTTTGGGTCTGGTGGATCAAAATACAGATCTATTGCTTTTTCATGGCTTTTTGTGTGACTTTGTCGGAGTAAATCGCTTTATCGAACTTTTATTTCACAATTACAACAAATAAAATAAAATTTTAGTTCATCTTTTGCTGTTCTAAGCCACGTTTTAAAAGCTGGATCATTTTCCCAAGCTTTTCTATATAAGTATTTGTTTTTCGATCTAAGGGAAAGCCATTGTTAGATGATGAACTTTAGCACATATCAACTTTAACAGCAATGAAGAACTTACTTTTAATAACTGTGCAGCTTGATAATAACCAAGGCACTTTCTTGCTTAAATTTGCATAAAAAACAAATCAATGCTAAGCAAATAAATCATAAAAATTTCTAAACGAATTAAAAAAAAGATGCTTGAGAAATTCCAGAATTCAAACTCTTTGCGAGTACTAATCAAAATATAGATGCAAATAATACGCAGTTGGTTAAAAATGTATTAGGTGTGTTTAAAGAATAGTAGGAAAATGGTTCAGTGTCAAAAATGTTGATTATTTAAAACGCACCTAAAAGCACTGTGAGAAATTAGTAAAACCACTATAAATACGCTTTTCAAAAACGGGTATTTCACAAAATTTCGGGTATTGATTAAATTAAAAAGCACCAAAAAATACCCGAAAAGCACCATAATGGCAACGCTGCATTTTATTAATTGTTTTACTTCGCCGATGTTTCTTTTCTACTAACCGACGAAGGAGGGCGCTGTTGTGTACATTAGCTTGGAACAGCATCAATCGCTGTCGGAACAGTTTTTTAATGACCAGTGCTATGATTTCATCACTTAAATAGTCCGACAATAATTAATACAATGTCTCACTAATGTACATTAGAGAAATTAATGATGTTGATTGACTTGCTCTGGCCAGGGTTTGAACCCAGGCCCCAAGTCATTGCTTGCTTAGTAGTCAACGCGCTAAGCACTTCAGCCAACACCACCCTACAGATAAATTATGTATGTTAGTAGTTGACGCAGAAGCCATAATTTAGATAATTCAAACATGATTTTAGTGTATTTTGGATGATTAGAAAAAAGCGCTCTTATGTAAAAAACAAGAGCTACAAAAATCATGCATGTTCGAAGCGCTTTTTGAAGCAGGACACAACAACAATCGGATCTTCCCTCCGGAACGACCCGAATCCAATTTGGCATATTACTGTCAACTCAGCGACAGCTGTTTCAGACGGAAGTTTTTTCCACAGGAAAGAAAATCCCGTCAGCAACAGCACCGGAGCTGTTACAATAACAACAACAACAAGCACCTCTCCCTTACAAACCTGCTTCAGCCGAAGCAATAGTTTTTGCTTGGATGGTACACATCAACCCAAACTATTGTTGCTTGGCAACTTCCAAAAATGAACGTTGTTCCCTGCTGCCGTGCATGTTGATATTTGCCCTGTTCCTTGAAGAATTATTTGAGGTAACGATATGTAAAATATTTAATTTAACAAAATAAACTTTGCAATTTCTATTTTACAAAAAAATTCCTTGATTGTATCAAAAATTCTCAAGAATTTATTTCACATATCTTTCTAACTTAATCCAATTATAGATTGTCTTTTTTTTTGTTCACTTTGAATCTATTTCATTTACTTAATTGTCTTGCTACAAAATTCTCTTTCTGTAAAAACTCAAATATCTTAAAAAATTTCTTATGTTTAAAAATTCCATTGTTTTTTTTTTCTTTTTGTGTTTTCTAGTTTAACGTTCATTCCCTTTCTTAGAAATGTATTTAATAGTTTTAATAGAGAAGAAACCATAATGGTCATTTAGTTTTTATGTAATTGCCCAAACCAGTGCCATTATTTTCGTTTAGTTCTCTGGAACGGCAGTAATGGTAGATGGTGTATCATATGTTAGTCTGGCATTTGACACTATCTAAGAGTAATTGTTACACTGTATCTTTACATAACCAACCCCTCACACTAACACTAACTCAAATGCTCAAAAGACAAAAGCAAAATTTTATAATGACTTACAGTTACAGTGTAGAAGGAAACTAAACAGACAACAAGGAAATTTTTCTATATACATACATATATTTTTTGTTGAAAATCATGATGTATTATTATTATCAAAAGCTTATATTTTTGCTTAAACATGAGTTGCGTGCACACTGTACTATTAAAAAATTAAAAAAAGAAAAGAATTCTCTAATGGTCAACTACTACTGTATAAATTTTTGTTTATGAATAGTGTTGAACAAATGTGAGTAATTCTAAAAGTCCAAGTGTGAGCTTTCATTGTCTCAAGTGACCACCACACAAAAATAAATGTCAGTTAAAAAAAAAAAAAGAAAAAAAAAGAAAATAAAAGTTTTCTTTTATTTGCCAAAACAGAACAAGATGATCTAGATATATATATATTCTCTTGTATTGTATTATAACAAATTTGCGGTTATCAAACATGTGTCATCACCATGTAATTTCGTTTTAATTGCTGATGACTGTGAATTAAAGTCAAGCAAAAGTATAATAAAATGTTTTTAAATATATATTTTTTCAAGATAAACGATATCATTTAAAATCGAAAAAAATTAAACACTTTAAAGAAGGAATTTAAGGCATTAACGCAGATATGGGCCGTTTATTTTGAAAGTGGCATAAGTCACTTTTTTTTGTTGATTGCAAATGGTTTAAAAATGAAAAGATACCGTTCAATTGTATTTAGTATTGCCATTAACTCGATTTTTTTGAAAAAGTAACTTATGCCACTTTCAAAATAAACGGCTCATATATGCGCCGATAAAAAGTAATTTGAAGTATTAAAAAGCAATTAATTTTATGAAAAGCTTTTTCTTTGAATAAGCTTTTAGGTAATTTTTTTCCCACGATTTAGGTGCTGTTTCACCATCTAAATTATCTACTCTATCCCTTTTCCCTAAGTTCAGACACAATGCATTGAATATGTATGGGCATTCCCTGAGAGCTCGTCCTAAAAAAAACTCAAATAAAAAACTTAGAAATATGGAAGTTACTCACAACACTGAGTGATTTTTATCCAAATATTCTACTCAAATCGTTTGCCTGTGTTATCAAAACAGCACCTAAAATTAATTCGTATCAGCGTAGGGAGGTAAAATAAACTCTTATCCAAAATCAACTGTGTTCATTGACACATGAACTGAACTGATAGGACCGACCTCATGTCACATACACATACTTTAGAGATGCCTCATAAAAATGCATGTCACTTGAATGGGCTGACTTGTGGGCTCTCTTGACAGATACTCGTACATGTATTCATTCCAATTAAAATCATTTCCACTGGAGCAAAGGGTGCCTTTAGCGATTCAGTAGAAATTTTATTTAAGGTTGCTTAACTTGATTGGTAAGTTTGTTGGTAGGGACTGCTATCTGAGCACCTAATCGTGCTGTAATATTAGTGTATCAGATGGATCAGCGATCGTGTTCGTGCTAGATCCTGACACGCACTTAGGCCATTCAGGGTTCTACGACTCTGCATTCCTCGTTCTTTTTGCGGAATCGGGGTTAGCTTAAAAATTTCACCTGGGCAGCTGTGAAGGTTACACCGCCTAAGATCAGTCGCTAGAGTCTCGTTAATGTAAAATAGCAGACACCAAGTACTTTATAGACACAAATTGTTTTCGCATCACTTTCCAATTACCCACCATTTCCATAAGGACGAAAGTAAATATTCTTAATGGGAAGAAGCATAATAATATTTCTCTCTCCCTTTACTTTTATCCTAATGAAAAATTGAAAATGGGAAACATCAAAAGGGTATTATTTTTCATAATTCTCTGGTCTCTAGAAACTCAAAATCAGAAGGTGGTGTTGGCTGAAGTGATTAGCGCGTTGACTACTGAGCAAACAATGTCTTGGGTTCAAACCCTGGCCAGAGCAAGTCAATCAATATCATTAATTTCTCTAATGTACATTAATGAGACATTCTATTAATTCTTGTCGGACTATTTAAGTGATGAAGGCATAGCAGCGATTGAAGCTGTTCCAAGCTAATGTACACAAGAACGCCCTCCTTCGTCGGTTAGCAGAAGCATCGGCGAAGTAAAACAATTAATAAAATGCCTGCTAATACAGCTTTAAAAAGTTAATGCGTCTACTTAACACCGGAGGCGCCTCAACACTGCCTTAAAAATTAACATAACGCGCAAAGCAGAGTTGTGAAAGAGTTAAGTATTCTAAATTTTCAACGTCTATCTTCTCTACCCTATTCCTCTCCCTGAGTTCCGGCACAGTGCACTGCATACGTAGGGATTATCCCCTGAGTGCTGGTCCTAATTAAAAAAAAAAAAAAAAAATCGGAAATAAATCTGCAGGTTTTAGGCCTTCAGTCGAATCGCAATAAAATTTGATAAGAAGAGTAAGAAGTTACTCTTCAGCTTAAATTTACATTTTGAATCTGATATCTTTAGGGTGAGCCTTATGTGTCTTATAAAAGACAAACAGGATATTTTTAATCTGTAAAAAAAGAGATTTTGCAAAAAGATTTTTTATTAAGAAAGAAAAAAAGTATATTTTTTTAATTTAACTTTTTATATGTAGAGGCCTTTGTCCAGTGTTTGGCCAGTAAAAAAGTCAAATCTTGCCCGTGTTGCATATCTGTTATTTGCACCTGGGTGAAGAATAAGCAAAATACGGCAAAATTTTAAAAATCCCATATTTGGGATTTTTGAAAATCTCTTTGGGAATAGTGGGATTCTAAAAAAAATTATTTTTTACTTTTTTCGCATTAACTACAATATTTGCTACTCAGTAGCAAATTTTAAGCCACACAAATTAAGAAATACAGTTTTTACTGCATTCTTTTTCTGAGACTTTTAAACAAAGTCATCATGAATTTATAAAAAAAAATTAAGCAAAAAAATTAATTAATTATACAATATTTAAGTTGTTATGAAAGCTACTACTGTAACGCATAGAACAAAAAAATATTTCTTTTTTCTAAATTTACTTTATTAAAGAAACCAGATCGTTTCAAATTAAATAATATATTTAGTTATAATTAAAAAATTTAAATTTGGTTTTCCGGCAATGATGTGAAAACAGAACAAACAATTAATTACGCTATCGTTATATTTTCTAAAATATTAAAAAAAAAATATTTTTTGGTTAGGAAAAAAATCCCCGGTTGTACCAAAACAAAAATCCCCTTATTGGGATTTTTGAAATGTATTTGAGAATTAACAGGGTTTCATTATGCCAATTTTTTCGGAAAATAAATTTTTGCGTTAGGAAAAATACTGCCGAATGTAATAAAAAAAATCCCATTATTGGGATTTTTAAAATGTATTTGGGAATTTGCTTGGTTTCAGGATGCCAATCTTTTCGGAGAACAAATTTTTGCGTTAGGAAAAAAACCCCCGAATGTACTAAAAAAAATCCCATTATTGGGAGTTTTTAAAATGAAATTGGGAATTTTCCTAATATCAGTAAATAAATTTTCAGCTGGAATCAGTATTCCTGTTTAAACACTAGAGAGTTATTTCCAATTTTTTCTACCAAAATACCCCATTGTATGTATATCAGTCTCTATGAGCTCCCCAAGAAGCATTTGTTTTCCTTTTAAATTGCAATTTCTCTTCTCAGCTATACCCCAATAAAAATGGGGTAAATTGAGTAAAATTCTGTTAAATTTATGTGAACTATTTTTAAATTCCAAACTTTAACAATTTTCTTTGAGTTTTAGTTGCATCAAAAATATTAAAAATCCCTCAAGCATGCAATAATATTATTTTTTGTTTTATAATATATATGCGAATACAAAAGTGTTAATCTAATAATGTTGTTTCATATGTTAGACAAAAGCTTTTACTAATACCGTTGCCTCGCCTTTGCCGTTTCCATGTAACCGATACAGTCACACATACATGCTACGCCGTATGCACTTTAGCCATTCTCAACTAAACACGAAGAATGTTTATAAAATTCCTTTTATTTATGAATAATTTTGTTTTTGTTGCTATATTGCATGTATATTTTTTACAGGATTAGGAATAAACAACAAAAAAAAAAAAAAGAAAGAACTTAAACCGGCTGCAACAAATAAAAGAAAATATCTTTTGTGTTATTAAAAATTGTTGTTGATTGTAACAACAATAATGATAACTCAAAGAGTAGTTGTTGTTTAAAGGTATGTGAGTTTTAGTACAATAGTTTATGATAGTATGGGTTTAGTGAAAATATGAAATGTTCTAGACAGTGGAGCAAAAGTACAAAATAGTTTAAGCATCATCTTAAGATATTATGTGAATGGATATTCTTTTTGTATTAAAAGCAAATGCCATGGGATATGTCGTGCCATAAAAGTTATCATAGCATGATTAATCACGTCCTGATGCCAAATGATTTTTTGTATGTATTATAGTAAAGGATTGATTTGAGGTAAATATCTTTTAGTTTCTAAAATCTAAGAGAAATACTTATAGCAAACATAAAGTTTAAAATTTTTTTTTTCTTAAATCTAAAGTAAAATTAATTGCCCTGCAACATGTTAAATCATGTTTGACCTTCTGTACTCTGTATTGGATTACACTTAAAAGTAAATCTATAAACAAAAAATTACTCTTAGTCTTAATGCAATCATGGAACATTTCAGAATTCACTATTTCCTTGTTATATCCTTTTCAACTCTCTTTATTGCATGTTTGA
The DNA here is from genome assembly GCA_947311025.1 of Lypha dubia. Classification (NCBI taxonomy): domain Eukaryota; kingdom Metazoa; phylum Arthropoda; class Insecta; order Diptera; family Tachinidae; genus Lypha; species Lypha dubia. The sequence goes on along the minus strand of OX371264.1, from coordinate 15,924,141 downwards.
GTACTGCCATTATTAACAAACAAGATTAAAGATAGGAATTAAAAAAAAAGGAAAAATATGATTAAATAAAACTGTAAAAAGATAGTAAGGATTAAAAATAAAAAACTATTCTATAGGATAGAACAACTTCATAAATCATGTGATGTTCACATGAAATAAAAATTAGAAAAATAAAGGATATATTTCTCGACAATGATGATGTGTAAAATATTGAAAAAAAAAAAATATCTCATAGTTCAAAACATCAACAGCAAGTAGACATGCCTTTATGCACCTTAACATAACTTTCAAACAATTAATATGTCAGTTGTGATAAATTCAGCACACTTTGAATTGCAAAGACTTAGCCGTGTTGTAGTATATCGTTAAATAAAACGCAAAATGCCCTAATTAATATGTTCATTATTTTACAGGTTAGGCCAGAAAACATGCTAGAGGTAATTTTAATTTGCGATATATCTTTTGAACTTTAATAGATCGGCACTTTAAATTCTTACTGGAAATGTATTACTCATATTAAAAAGAAAGTTAAAATTAGACACATAATTTTACTGATCAGGAATAGATAGCATAGAATAGAATAGAAAAGTGGATAGGTCTGGTCCAAGGACCGGCACTGCGACACCTATTGGATCTTTTGTGCCATGGATCGCTAAATTAAACCAAGCTCTGAATGACTCTCCTTATGAAAGTCAGCACAGAGCTTGGACAAGCCCGCCTAATATCATCCGAACACACAAATTCAGAAAGAAAACCACGCCTTCTATTATTAAATAAGACTATACATTCACAGAGAATGTGTGCCGTTGTCTCATCCTCTTCCATGCATAAACGACACAAGGGTGAGCCAACTAGGTTCCTTTTCTAAAGATGGTAGTTCAGTTCATAATGACCGGAAAGGAATCCAGTAACTAGCCGTAAGTCGTTCCTGTTGAAATTCAGGATGCGAATGTATGAAAATAGCTGTATCAATGATTTGGCCTGCCTTAAACCGGGAGAAGCCACCCAAACTTTCTTAGCGGTCGACATGTCGTTCTCTCTGATTAGAGTTGTTACAGCCGACCAATTTACGCCACAAAAGGGCTCTGTGCCTATAAGAGGAGCGGCAGAGGGCTTCTTGGCCAATTCATCCGCTACCTCGTTACCCGGATGACCGCTATGGCCAGGTATCCAGTAAATGGAAACCTTGTTCCGTATCGATAGCTTCTGTAGTAAGTCAAAACACTCTAAAACAAGCTTAGACGGAATTTCCATGTGAAGTAGGGACTTAAGGGTTGCCTGACTATCGGAAAAGATAGCTATATGCGCGCCTTTAATGCCTCTGCTCAAATTAATACGAACACATTTGGTGATTGCCTGTATTTCCGCCTGAAATACCGTGGGCCATTTACCCACGGACTCCAGCGGCTACTCCATCTAAAGTTTTGGATCCATCCGTACACCAACATAAACTTCTGGAATCCGCAGTGGGACCATTGCCCTCCCACGTGGCCCTAAGCGGAATTGTGACAATGAATCTCCTGTTGAACCTTAGTTCACATATTATTCTGTCGCTAGGCATCCCTAACAGCTTTCTGCAGGACAATGTATTCAGGATCGATGACTGCCCGTTGCCAACACAGCGAGCAGAGTTACCGATACCTATCCGATAAGCGGCCATTGCCGCAGAGGATCTTATAAAGATTTGTATAGGTGTTAACCCAATCAAGGCCTCAATGACCAAAGTTCGATATGACCTCATTGCACCTGTAGCAAGAAGACACGCCATTCTCTGAGCCTTGCAGAGTTTGTTCTTCGCCGTCTTCTGCCACCAAACAATTGCGCCGTACGTAATGATTGCTCTGACAATTATTGTATATATCCACATGATCATTTTAGGGCTCAAGCCCCAGGTGCACCCAGCACATCTCTTCACCGCTCGGACCGCCCTAGTGGATTTCTGTGTATCACATTCAACATGACGGTTCCAAGTCAACTTGCTATCAAACATAACCCGCAGGTATCTGACTGCGGTCGAATAGGAATAGATCATTCCTCTTTGATTTTTGTAATTTTTATAAAAAGAAAATCGCTATTTTGCTCACTAAAATTTATTTTTGTTTGTAAAAATAATTCAATATACGATTATGTGTTTGTCAGGACGTTTGGCGTTTCAGGTGACGATATTTATTAATTGGAAGATGCCAAATAGTTTATGATCCAACATCGGCTAATATGGAATAAATGTTATAGCAAAATATACGAGGGCAGTTTGAGAATTCCATAAATTTTTTTATTTACAAAACACAACTTTAATTCCAACCCTCGTACTATTATTGTCGAATTCTATAAAATATGTGTCTATTAATTTACTTGTAAATTTTTAAAAAAATATAAATAAATTTTATAATCCATCAAAAAAAAAAAAATAAATAAATTTAGATCACGAAAAATACTACTCTGCACAATCAAATTCAATGATTTAAAAGTGATTCACTGAGTTTCGTTGTGGACCAAAATAACGCCAAAAGATCTGCTTTAACTGCATAACTTTAAAAAGACATAACCGATTTTCATCGAATATCTTTTATGCACAAGTGCACATGTAAACTTTCCATATTGGAGCTTTTTTTGTCACAGTCAGCCGTATTATTTGGAAGTAAAAGACGCCAAAAAAATTGACCTTCATTAAAACAGACACTTAAAATTTAATTTTGTTTTAAATTATGAACACAGACAGATCAAATAAAAAAAATTTGCTATCTATTTATGCATGCAAACCATTCAACCGATCTGCTCTTAACCCGTTTTATTGCAAAAGTCATTGCGTGAAGATTACAAAAACTCTGCATTAGGTCCTTCGTCAATAATTTATTAAAATTTTACGAAATTTTTCAAGCAATTTAAAAACTTTTAAAATGTTAAAATTTTTTTATCACTTGAAATTTTACATACTATTGTAGATCCACTTAAAAATGTTTTTTTGAACATTTAAATTTTGTAGGGGAAAAAATTTGTAAAAAAAGGGGTAAAATCGGCAACACTACATCTTGGAACTAATAAAGCTGACAGCAAAAATCCAACTTAATCTGTATTTATGCAAAAAGTCAGGGGACAGGTGTGTGGTACTTTTTGTTTTTTTGTACTTTGAGCGGATAAAGCGAGTGAAAACCCAGTTTTGGTACTTTTTGTGTCTCATTCATCCCCGACAGCAAGAAGCACAGAAATTAAATAAATTTAAGTGGAACTTTAGATCTTAAGATAAAAAAGAGAACTAATGAATTGTACTTTGCCATATTTTTTTTTTTAATTTTAACTCAAAAGAGATCAAATTGATCATCATGTTTTTGGTACTTTTTTCTAACCAAAAATTTTTTCCTGTACATTATTTTGTTAAACCCTTCAGTAATAGAGAATTAATAAGGAAATTTATTTAGTTTTGTTCTGAGGCACAAAAAAAAAGTACCGAAAGAGCTTAATTACTCATCACAATTCCCAAACAGGCTAATTTTACTTTTGTCGTTTTTACCGTAGTAACACACGATCTCTATGCGCCGTATTTATTCCATTTAGTTGCAAGTTGTCATCGCTAAGAATTATTTAAGTATTCGTTTGCCATCCATAATCTTTTCATTAATCAAAGGCTGTTCGACAATTCTCTTCTCTATCACCTGACTGCTATTTGGGACATACAATACGTCCGTCGAGCATCAGTCCAAACACACAAACTCATTTTTTAGTATTTCACCTACTATAATTTTTTAGAAGTTGTTAAATTTTTCAAAAGTAATTTAAGCAAAATGCTAAAGGGCTCAGGAAATTATTGTTTTTGAACAATCCTGTTGCAAAAAAAAAAAAAACACTAATGCTTTGTTTTTGCCCGTAACTAATTTTTACAGACAATCAAAACTTTTTTAAATATTCCATCAAATAGTTGTTGTTTGTTGTCTCTGGCGGATCATACTTTTGATTGTTATTAAAATACGGCAAAAAAAAAAAAATATTCATTATAAAATACAACAGCAGCAACACCAATGAAAAGCTTGCACGAATTTTGTAAAACTGGTCTTCCTTCTTTTGTTTTAGGTTTTTATATATTTGATTTTTTTTTTCACAAACTCATTTTTATTATTATCGCCTAAAGGAAGATTTCCATCATGAATTACCCTTTTTTGTTTTGTACAAATTTTATTAGTTAGTTGTTTGTTTTCTTCAGAAGTCAAAATAAATTTCCCTTTTCTGGTCTAAATGCATAAAGTGTGGTAAACCAAATATTTTCATATCAGTATTGTTGCCATTGTACGCGCTTTTAATAAATATTTTTTTTTCTTCAGTATTCTTGTTGTTGTTATTGGCACTGTATTGTTAAACTTTATTGTTAAACAATTGACATTGAAATGTTGTGTAGGGTAATGAAAAAAAGCTTTATTTTGCGTTAGTGGCAAATATAAAATGCCCAAGGAATGAGTCCCTTTTTTTTGTTGTTTTTGCTGTTGCTGTTGTTGTGTTCTTAGGGCTAATTGAAATTGCATTTTAAAACAGTTATTTACCTTTTGTCTGACTTTGACAATAACGTGAAGTTTAAGCATTTTGAAAGTATGAGTCAAAATACACACACTCACAGACAGACACACGGACAGACAGTCAGACAGACGGGTAGCAAAAAAGTCAAATGTATTCGACCAGAAGTGAGAAATTAATTTGTATTTTATATGCAATTTATGTGTATGGCAAAAAAAAAACACACACACACTTACACAAAAGGCAATTCCAAATGGCCTTGGGGATTTTAAGCGAGTTGTCTGGGTTGTTAAAATGAAAATTATTGTGTTAATTTAAATTATTTATGCTCTAAAATAAATATTTGCCAAAGAAAGAGTGATAAAATTTTTCAAATTAAATTTCGTTGCATTTAAACACAATTTTAACTGTTTTTAAATAAAACATGTATAAACACAACCTGATTTATAAAAAATAAGTATTTTGAGCGAAAAGGGACCTTGAAAGAATTTTACTTTGCATGCACATGTATCTAAGGAGTAGTGAAAATTTATGATGTAAGTCACCAAAAGTCTTTAAATAATGGAAAATTAAAAATTTTTTTCGCAAGTTATTATTGAATATAATGATACATGATGATCAGTTTGATTAAAATTTAGATACGGAACATCTGCGTCTATCATTAGTTTGCCTTGCCACTAACTAGATGCTTCTTGTAAAATTATGAGAATCTGTTTGTATGAAAAAAAAAGAAGTGTAAGAAAATAAATCAGTCTGCTATTTTATGTCACAACACGTACTTATTTTAAATAATGCAGAAGAAGTAATACCGGGTGTTCTTTTTTTTTTTTTGGTGTACAGGGGCATACAAATTTTTAATTCAACACAAAAAATTGCCATGAGAAAATTAAAGAAAGGAAAGATTATGTTGCTGCAACATTTCAGTTTTCGTTTAGATCATCATTTTGCAAGTTTGCTTTAACAGACCTTTTTGTTTTGCATAAAATATTATTTGCAGAAAGATTAGCGAAAAATACAGAACTCTTAGTTAAATTTCTTTTTCACCAAAAATATGCTGCAACGCTGGATCACATCATACTTAATAACTTTCCCGAATTGATTGATTTTTAATTTTTTTATGCAAACTTTGGCTTTGTTTCTCTGTTAAAAAAACATCACCCGTTACATTCTCTCATTTCAAGTTAAAATTGACAGCAGAGAATTTATTTACCAAGACAACATATTTTGCATTTCTCAGAGTCTGATGGATTATAAAAGATGTTGTGAGTTTTGGTTTGATATTCATGGGAAACAAATGACACTGGAAAATACTTTTTATTAAAAAGCCTGACGGAGATTTTACAGTGAAGCGTAATAATTTAATAATATGAATTTTTAGATTTCACATGAAAGTCGGAAGAGAAAATTAAAAAAAAAATTGTAATAAAGTTCGGCGTAAATATTTGTGAAAAAGTTGCAAGAAAAAATGATGTAAAAGCGGGAGAGAAAGTTGCAGAGAAATTTGGTGCTAAAGTCGGAGTAAAATCTGGATCAGAAGTAAGAGAAAAAGTTGGAGAAAAAGAAAGAGCTTAAGTCGTGAGATAATGTATAGAAAAATTTGGACTAAAAATTAGTACAACAGTGGGCTTAAAAATTTGATTAAAGATTGAAGTGAAACTTTAATCAAAAGTTGATGTTAATGTCGCAACAAAACGTGGATCGAAAGTGAAAGCAAGAGTTAAATTAGAATGCAGAGTTGAAGTCTTAAAATAAATTAGAGAAAAATTTGGAGTAAAACTTCGAGCAACAGTGGTAGTAAAAGTTTGAGTGAAGATAGAAGTAAAACTTTAATCAAAAGTTAGAGTAATAGTCGGGGAAAAAACTGGATCAAAAATGAAAGAAAGAGTTAAAGTAAAAAGCAGAGGTGAAGTCATAGAATAAGTTAGAGAACTATTTGGAATAAAATTTCGAGCAACAGTGGGAGTAAAAATTTTGAGTAAAGATAGAAGTATGAATTAAAGCAAAAGTTGAACCAAAAGTGTTAGTTTAACAGTCACACCAAAAAGTTAGAAACAAGACAGAGCTAAAGTCATAGAATAAATTAGAAAAAAAATTGGAGTCAAAGTTAGAACAGAAGTGGGAGTAAAAGCTCGAGTAATGATTGAAGTACAAATTGAAGCAAAAGTTGGAGCAAACGTTAGCAAAAGTTGGATTAACTCTGAGTAAAAGCCGTAGCAGAAGTTAGATAAACATTTAAAATTAAAGTAAACTATAGAACAAAAGTTGCAGGAAAACTTAAAGCAGAGAGTTAGAGCAATTTTAGAGTATCAACTTTTATTCAAACTTTCAGTCCAAAAATTTACTCCAACTTTTGCTCTAATTTTCTTTTTCCTTCCAATTTTGGCACCAATCTTGGCTTCAACTTTTATTCTATTAATTTTCAATTCAAATTAGTAGTTTTCATACTTTTAAAACTTTGATTTTCTTAGAAAAATTCACACTGTTCATTTATGCAAAGAAACAAATGGCAACTTGTCTTTCTAAGTAGTTGTAGAAAAACATTTATTCTAGTAGAGTCATGAGTTTAGTTAGTGATTTGACTAATTGCTTTTGTAAATCTTTAAGTAAACTTTGTTCATAAAATTAATTAAAATAATCCAAGTCATGACAAGAAATGGGTTTGTTTGCTCAAGCGTAACAACATGAACAACAGCAGCAGTTCCAGCAGTACCAGGAGCTGCAACAACCAAGACGATGACAGCAAGACAACAGAAATAAATAAACGACAAACTAAATGAAACAAGCATTAAGAGTCTAATAATAATAACAAAAAAAAAAAAAAAAAAACAAGAAAGAAAGAAATAAACTGGCAGAAAACAAGGAAAGCAAGGCTAAAATAAAACAACAAAAAACAAGCTGAGTTTAAAAACGATAAATTTTAGAAAATATAAAAAAAAAAAAAACATTGTTAACGCATGCAAAGAAAAATCTAATTGCCAACAAACTTCTTGGCTAACTTTCTACTGATGAAGAACAACTTCAAATATTTCGTTTTTCTTACCAAGAAATATTACCTCTTCTGTATCCTGTTTAAAATTGAATTTTTGTTGAATTGAAAATTACCATTTGAAACATTGACATTTTAACTAGTTTAACATTTATTTGTTCTTTTATTACTAAGAACTTAAATCACAGGACTATTTTAACCAAAGAAACCATTTCATTGGTTCTCTCTTTCGCTATCATTTTTATACTAAATATTGCTTTCCTGGAATAGAAGTTAACCAAAAATACGTTTGGTTTCGTTTACATTTGCAAGAAGTAAATTTTGTTTGTGGGTTTGGCAAAAAAAAAAAAAAAAAAACTCTAACTTACCATACTTGTTAGGAGCTGGAAAATTTTCAAGAATATTAGTAACAAGGTAACAAAACCGCTGTTATAAACGCATATGCATGAACAGTACTTTCAATATATAAACAGTTGAGTTAGCCAGCATAAGGATAAATGCTAAAGGATGCTATCGTTTCAATATGTTTCCATGGTGAATAAGAAAATGTTTACACTATGCAACAAATTAAATTATTAAAGATTATTTTTATACATTTCTTATGGAGCAGTTGATTTTTATAATTTAGAACTCAACATTTTCGAACATTCTAATGTTGCTTCAAACTTTTAGTAATGTGAATTTTCATTGATCCAAAAATAGAAACTTTTTTTTTAATAATTTTATTATAAATTGAAACATCAATAAATTATTCAAATATTTAATCTAAAAATGTAAAATATATGTTTAGACAATGCGAAACAAAATTTTTAATTTCAACGGTTGATTTTTGTTGTTTTACATCTCTCGTGCACGGCTGAGAGAAAGAGTGTCCCTCCTCCTCAGCCGGGTGTGACCACTATAATGTAGAATATTGCGTGTTTTGAAAATACTGTCTTCACCAACGGAACATATAGATCTTTGTGAATTCGCTGATTTGGGATATACCAGGGGGCTGCACTAATTGTACGTAGAATTTTGTTTTGTCACCTATGAATTTTTCTACGTTCGATGCTGAGGCAGTGCCCCATAACTGAATTCCATAGGACCATATTGGTTTCAGGATCGCGTTGTATAATAGAAGTTTACAGTCTGGGCTTAGTATAGAATTTCTTTCAATAAACCAATTCGTTTGAGCTGCTTTTAATTTCATTTGTGTCGGCTTTGCGTTTATGTACGATTTCCAAGTTAAATGGTGATCAAGGTGAACGCCTAGATATTTGACTGCAGTGTGTTGCGGTATAGTTTCGGTGATGATTTGTATAGGCGGGCATGTTTCACTGCGTAAGTGTACACATTTCTGCTCGTTAAATTTAATACGGCATTGTTTTAGCCATGTTTCCAGTTTTTATATGTAGCCTTGTAAATTCAGGAAACCTTCTACAGAATATTCATGAACGCTTAGAAAAGCTGTGTCATCAGCAAATGTTGATGTATGAATGTTCACAGAAAAAAATAAAAATTGATTTCAATTAAAAAATTTGTGATATCAATTAAAAATTTAATTAAATTTGCACCAGTAAACAAATTAATAATATCAATTAAATTTTTATACATTTATTAACTAAAATTACTTATTACAATTAAAAATTTAATTAACTAAATCAAATATTTAATCAAATTTTTTTATATTTTTAATTAAAGGGTTAATTGAACAAAAAAAAAAAAAGTAAGTATTTTTTTCTGTGTTATTGCTTAACGTTAAGTCAGAGGCATACATTAAGTACAGCAAGGGACCAAAGATGCTGCCTTGGGAAACTCCGGCTTCGATCGACTGCGGAGGTCTTAAAAAATTACCTTCTCGAACCACAAATTTACGTTCCTTTAAATAGTTTTTTAAAAGTCTGACGATGTTGGCGGGAAGATTTTGCATTAATTTGTGTATAAGAGCTTCGTGCCATACTTTATCGAAAGCTTGAGAAACATCTATAAAGAACGCAGAGCAATATTTCTTTTTTTCAAAAGTGCCTCTAACAACATTTACAAGTCTGTGAGTTTGTTCAATTGTGCTGCGAATTGTGCTGGTATCATAGTAATTAGCGGAACCTTTCATTTTGTTAATTATCTTACCGATACCGGGGGCGTTTTTTTTTGGTTTAGACTAGTAATAGCCTTTTCAATCTCCATAATATTAAAAACCTGAACTTAAGCGTTACATGTACATGAAAAGTTTCCATTTTCCATTCCTGGTCACTTTCATCTCTGAACAAAGCTTACAGCTTGCCTAGAAATGAGATGGAATTGTATCTATCAAGAACTTGGTTCTTATTTTGATCGCAGTACTTTTTACGGCCGAAATATTTTGGATAGGAACTTGGCCTTATTTTCACATTTGTGTTTTTATGCGGATCTCACTTGTTTTTTCTAAGTTGTTTTTGTATAAATATTTATATGTATTGCTTATCAGGGCCTGCCTACCTGTGTACGAAATTTAAGCTTTCTATCTATACTGGAAGTGCCCCATACAAAGAAGAAGCACCCTAGTCCCCCGGGTGGAAAGTCCCCGGTTTCAGATTTTTCTGGTTAATTTCGCACCAATTTCGCTTATCAGGGCCTAGCTGTGTACGAAATATCAGCTATACTGGAAGTGCCCTATACAAAGAAGGATCACCATAGTCGCCCCAGATAAAAAGTGCCCGTTTAAAAATAATTTTTGGTTATTTCTCATCAGGACCTGCCTGTGTACCAAATTTCAGCTTTCTAGCTCTACTGGAAGTGCCCCATACAAAGAAGGGGAACACTAGTCTCCCACGGGTGGAAACTGCCCTTTTTCAGATTTTTCTTATTCATTTCTCACCAAGACCTACCTGTTTACCGAGTTTTAGCTCTCTAGCTAAATTGGAAGTGCCCAATAATATTGATGAGTGAGTGAGTCAGTGAGTGAATATGTACTAAAATATTTACTTTTCACACCTAATATCTCGGAAAGCTTTTACGGTAGAACTACAAATATAACCTGTGAGGTCACCTCTGTCGAGAGACGTTATGTTTCAAGTTTCATTATATTATGATCAAGAGGAGCAAAGTTATTAGGGGGTAAAAACAGCTCGAATGGTTCCATGTAAATATACACTCTGTGTGGCCGACCTTGGCCTGGCGCACTACTGTGCGCCTAGATTTCGAATAAAAATTACAAATAGAAAAAATAAATAGCAGCAAAATTAAATTTTGGACACCCTTTATATTGAAAAACAACTTTTTTTCTCAACGTATTTTCACAATAATTAAGTTTTCTTCAAATCTACATTATTTTGTTGTATTCGAATAAATTTTGTTCAAAACGAGGGCCCTAATTTTGTAAATCACATCACCAAGTGACTTTTATATGGAAAGCAAAAACTAAAATTCAAATATTTAAAAATTTTGTTTTTGTTTTTCATACCAGAAAAATTTGAATGAAAACAATGAACAAAATTTTGAAATATTTGACTTCGGTCATGCGTTTTACAAAATTGGGGCCGAAATATTGCATTTTACACCTCGGATTATTTTAAACTTTTTCAATAATTTTTTTTAGATTCATGAATTTTTTTTAATTCAATTAAAACAGAATTGTTAATGATTAATAAATTTCTTAAATTTAACAATTACCAGCAGTCTAAGAATGAGCGCTACTTAGGCCTTGGATTGTACCAGAATTAAGGAGAAAGGGATAGTAGGGTAGAGAGGTTAGATGGTGAATATGTAGAAGAATGCTTAGTTCTGGTATTAAATAGACGCATTAACTGTCTTAACCTGTATGAGCACGCATTTTAGTAATTGTTTTACTTTGCCGAGACTCGGCACAACCAAATATATGACTTGTTAAAAAATATTTGCCAGTGAAAATATGGTGTACCATTTTTTAGGATCTGCAGATAATCTTTTGCAAAGCTTACAGCTTGCCTAGAAATGAGAAATGAGTATGTTATGAAACAAGATAAATTATTGAAAGTTTGATTTCGTTTGTTATATTTTTTGTAAAAATTTCAATTTCAAGAAGTGCTGACAGCGATCGGTTTTTATTGTAACAAGCGATGAGTTTTTGAATAAATCTAGTGACTCATATGGACCGATGAATTATTTTGGATTAAAAAAATTTTAAAAAGATCGTTTTCTTATCTTTGCATCTTAGTACAGATTTTGCAAATAGGTTAATAAATGACCAAGTTATGTTGGTTTAAGTGTGAAAAACTGTATTTATTTCCTTACAAATTTATTTTCGAAACAAAATTTACTTTATTTTTCTTAACTATATTTTTCAGATTTGAAATTGTGGCATGATCGTAAAGTGATAAACTATTTGTTTTCTCCGGTTATCATCCTGCAGCTCATACCAAATATCGTTGAATGTTCCTTCCGATAGACTTTGGGTAAGTTAGAGAAATTTAAGCTTTTCCTAAAGATGTATAAAGAGTTTAAGTAGAATTATAAAATACAACCGGTGTGCTTCGCTTATCATATTCACACAAACTACAAGTAAAATTTATAGGTATAATTTTATTTAATTACTGATATTCTAATCTAAAGCTTTCTGATAATATTTAAACAAATAATAATTGTGGCAAAAATAATTGAATTTAGTAGAAAGATTGGTTATTTAAAAAGCTAAACGTTAGAAAATCCTGTCAAAGAAAAAATTATTTTGCAACACGATCCTTTTTAACGGTTTGCATTTAAATGAACATATTGTACTGCAATACATGTCTAACATTTTCAGTTGTCAATAACAAACTGCTAATCCAACATATGACTAACACATGTGTACCAACATAACAAAAAAAAAATTCGATAATTGAATTTACACAGCCGGCGAATATTCAAAATTCACCTTTTCTTTTGAACAAACCTCGTATGTAGTGTTATCTTTGTATCCAGCAGTATTTGCAAGGAAACGAAGAACAGTAAAATAAAAACAGTAGACAGACCAGTCATAACATATGAGCACTTGTATATTTGCAACACTAACAACTGAAGTACATGGGGCAAGTGTAAAATGAACACCGGAACAAACAAGGTAAAAACTCAGCTCAAGAACACAAGCATACGGGTGGTATACATAAATTGTGTTTATTTTAGCACAACAGGTCTGTAACTAATACCCATACTTAGAGACGAGAGTAAGAGTGTTTGCTGGAACGCTCTTTTGAAATCAAGTCAATGTTAATGTCTAACTTTACATGTGCACACATACATACAGACACACATACAAATACGAATAACTACAAATGCATTTTTTTTACATATTTTTTTTTCATTTTTTTTTTTTTGGGTTAATTGTGTATGTGTATCTGTTTGCGTAAATGTTTTACATGTTGTTCAATTACTTTAGAAAACCTTAAAATGTTTATGTTTAACAAAATATTTTTGACTCGAGTAAAAAAAAAAACACAGAAAAACTATATGTTGAAACATACAATACATTTAGTCAACATACATAAACGTTTAAATGTTAACAAAGTTTTGTGAAGTCATTAAAAGAAACTGAGAAAACTGAGAAAAATGTAACATTGTAACGATTGCAGTGCAAGTGCAAGTGCAAGTTTTATTTGGAGTTTGTTATGAAACTGAATAGTATAATTTTTACTTGGCAAGGATTAAAAAAAATTATACACAGACATAAAAAACTGAAAAATTTTGGAAAATCACTATTACTTCTTAAGCTACGTTCACATTTATCAAATATTTGTCAAAAACAAAAAAAAAAAAAAAATAAAACAAAGAAAGAAACTAATCTAAGCGCACGGTAGTTCGGCCACACAGTGTGTATATTTACACGAAACCATTCGAGCTGTTTTTACCCCCTCATAACTTTGCTCCTCATTATCATAATATAATGAAACTTGAAACATAAGGTCTCCCTACAGAGGTGACCTTAAAGGTTGCATTTTTCTATTAATTAAGTTCTACCGTAACAGCTTTCCGAGATATTAAGGTATGAAAAGTCCATATTTTAGTACATATTCACTCATTGACTCACTCACTGACTCATCAATATTATTGGGCACTTCCAATTTAGCTAGAGAGCTGAAACTTCGTACACAGGTAGGTCTTGGTTTGAAATTAACCAGAAAAATCTGAAAACGGGGACTTTCCACCCGGGGGACTAGGGTGCCTCTTCTTTGTATGGGGCACTTTCAGTATAGATAGAAAGCTTAAATTTCGTACACAGGTAGGCAGGCCCTGATAAGAAATACATATAAGTATTTATACAAAAATAACTCAAGTTCTTATCCAAAATATTTCGGTCGTAAAAAGTACAAAGATCAAAATAAGGACCAAGTTATTGATACGTAGAAATCCATCTCATTTCTAGACAACCTGTAAGCTTGCTTTTATTATAAGTTGGCCTTTTTTATGTTTTTTTTTTTTTTTTGTACAAATATTTACTCGAGCTTAATACTTATTATTTGTCCGTTTTTACTTACCACTTAAAAAATACCCCATTTTTAATCTGTCTCACACTCTATCCATCTAAACTAAAATACACAATAAAACTTGATTTCGCTTACAAAAGTTGAACATTAAACCAAGATTAACAATAATAATCATTTATGAATAAGACGGCACAACTTTAAGCAAAAATATCGCAAACAAACTAACGCGCACCACAAACTTTTTCCCCTTGAAATTTTATAAATTCTGCACGCAATCCAAAATTTATTCTTTGGCCTTAATTTGCTAATTAATATGCATTGAAATTCTTTTTTCTTATATGACTTTCAATAAGAAACAAAAACTATCAATCAATATTTTAAGTTGCAACATCATGGACTCCGTTACAGTAGTTTTGTTTAACGAAAAAGCCATTAACAAAAACTATTAATTTGTTTTTTTTTTTTTTTTTTTGATTATTTTTTACTTTGAATTTATGCATAAATGAAACTTTAAGCTGTTGTGCACTTTATGTTGCAAATACATGTTGTTGTTGTTGTTGTTGTCGTTGGCAGTGCAGTCATCAAAGTGTCTTCATCTGCTGCTCTTGCTGTTGTTGTTGTCTATAACTCATCACAATATTTATTGTCGCCTGAGGTCATTTTCATTGATACGTAAAGACTGACAGCACAGAGAATGAATGAGAGAGTTATTTTTAATGATTGACCATATATTTAATGCAGAGTTTATACTTTGTTTAGATCAAGTCAAGTCAAAGTGTTGTCACTACAATACTCAAGGCAAAATATGCAAAAATATTAAAACGAAAGAGGAGAATAACAGAAATCAATTTTTTTTTTTTTGTTTTTGCGCTTGGAAAATATTTACATCAGAAATGAAAAGAGAGACGGTGCAGGTCGACCTTACAAATACCATACAGTTTTTTTGTTGTTGTAAACTATAGATAGATTTCTTTTATTTCTCATTTTAATTTGTGGGGTTCTTATATCGTTATACCTCGAAAATTGAGAGTATATAAATGGTGTTTTTTATAGAGTGTCACTACTTTGACTTGGCATCACTGCTTTATTTGAGCACCCATTTAACAGCTTATAGTGGCTTTTTGTTAAGTTTGCTTTGAAATTTCATTATGAATCGACTTACACCAGAGCAACGTGTGCAAATTGTTGACATTTTTAATCAAACTCATCGTGCACTTCTTCCATTTTATGGCGTACATAATCGTCCTTCGAAGAACACCAAGATCGTGTGATTTAACCCCTATAGATTATTTTCTTTGTGGTTATGTTAAGTCACTTGTCTACGTCGATAAGCTACAAACAATTGAACACCTTGAAATCAAAATTTGAACAGTTATCGGCGAAATACGGCCGTAAATGCTGCGAAAAGTTGTTGAAAATTGGTGTTCCATATTGCGCTTTCTACGCGACAGCCGTGGCGGCCACATGCCAGAAATCATATTTAAACATTAATTTCATAAAATTTTCTTTCCAATAAATCTCTCTTCATTGATATTAAAAATATATTTCCTTGTTTTATTATGATTTAAACTTGTGTCGCTTTACTTCAAATATGGCCCCTTCTCGTATATGGCACATATACAGACCTTTTTTGGTCTGTTTGTATCCATGATCTTTATTTTATGCTTCAAAAAAATATCAAGTTGCAACCAAATGTTTTTTTTTTGCTCTTTAATAAATTAGTTTTGTATAGTAAATATATGCAGTAGCAAAGTGTAAAATATATGCTGATGAAAAATATGCCAAACTAAAAAGTCATTTAAACTTGATAAAACGTTTGCAGTTGCAGCTGCATTTTCGATTGATTTATGATCACTATGCAAAGCTAAGTTCTAAGAATTTTTAATAGCTTTTTAATATAAATGAGCAGTAGCAAAAATTTTAACAATTAAAATTTAAATTGAGTTTAAATAAAAATTAAACAAATAATTCGTACACTTTTGTCATTCTTTTATATTAATATTTATTAAAATTTTGCGCAATTTTGTTTAAACAAATTTAACCTACATATTTCTTTAAACATTTTTCAATAGTCATAAATCTTTTGACAATTTGTTTTGGGGTTCATTTTTAAGGTTTCCCCGGGTAGGATTTTCCATTAAAGAGATCATATCATAATTTCTGTATGGTTTTGCTGTGATTTAACAAAATGTGTGAGATGGATATAAAAACATATTTCTTTTTAGTTGTTTGTTTTTTTTTCGGCAATAACTAATCCAGCAAACATATTTTTTTAAAATACTTAAAATTTTTTTAAATGGTCCCGTAAGTAAGAAAACGATTTGCCTTTAAACACTTGAAACCCCTGACGAGATGAGTGACGAGTAACAAAATTTATAATGAATAAAAAAATTCACGGATTGTTTCAACGAATTTTTCATTAGTTTTGCCAAAAACACAGAAAAGTTATATTAATTTTGTTGGAGAATAACAACAACAAATAATTTTAATGAAACATTTTAGATTAAACTTTATTGATATTTTCATAAAAAGAATGTGTACACATGCATTGATTCAATAAAATTTTGCATACAATTAGTGAAACTAGTTCAATGAGTGTCATACATTGAAAATATGTATGCATAATATTAGTTCCAAATTAAAATCAAAATAGGTGCTGGTGGTGGTGTTAATGTCGCTGGTACTAAATATGAAAAATTCCCTATGACTTGCATGTTTAAGCAGATGTAGTGTAGCCCCACACTGAGAGTAGATTTTTAAAAATAAGATTAAAGATTTGGTTAAATTTTATATCTGTAATTAGTTCACAAGTTGATTTTTTGTTTTTACTTTTTTTTTTCCTAGTTTAGGATTAAACCACCAACATTGGCCGCTTAACTAGGAAAAAAAATATTTTAAACACAAATCAACTCAAATCCATTAAAGAATTGTAGGTCATGCTGTCAGGTTCAAATACTACCGTAGTGTATTTCTTTTAGCAACTAATACTGAAATAATTTTATATAAATAAATCATATGAAAATATTTTTATTCTAATAGTTTTTCTCAAATAAATTTTAATAGCATTTTTTTAAAATAAAGTTATGATATATTTTTAACGAATAATTTTTATACGAATAATATATTCGTGTATTATTAAAATATATATTAATCTTATATATAAAATTTTCGTGTCACAAATATTTGAAATAATACTCCTCCGAAATAGCTTGACCGATTCTTATGAAATTTTTTTATGCATATTCAGTAAGTCTGTATTTACTAAACTATTAACTAACAGATGGCGCTATGTCCACTTCATAATTATTTTTATTGTGAATGACAGATGGTGCTACCACCGCCTCAAGCAGGAGATTCGACGTCGTTCGTATTTCAAACAGAAGGTTAGGTTAGGTTAGGTTAGGTTTCGAGGGCCGCCACATCTGAGACGTGACGCACTTGGGTCCGTTAATTCGGTCCCTTTGTGATACCCTACAGCAGACAGGGCTCAGTCAGTTGGTTATTCAATTGCCTGTAGTTGCCCTGTCGCCGAGTCAAACCATCCTGATTGTTGCAAGAAGGAGGATATGTTGGTTAGCCCCATGTTCGCCAGACTGTCGAGGTCTAGCAGAGTGTTGGAGCCCAAACAGAACCAAATTATTGTTTGGTATTTTTTTCATCGGCGGTCATTGTCACACGCAATACATTCGCCATTTTTTTATATAACACCCAAAATATGCACTAGAAATATTTTGTATAGCAAAACAACGTTTGCTGGGTCATCTAGTTATCATATAAAAATATTTATTTATATGATAAAATGTAATTATTCGAATAAAATTTAATCGATTAATTTGAATCGGTTATATAAAGGGTTTTTCAACAAGAACTTTGTTTTCTGAAACAAAATAAAAAAAAAAAAATTTAGAAAAAGATGAATAAAATTTTTATTGTATTACGAAGAGAAAAGTTCGGCAATAATGAATGAAAAATGATATCTGGCAAATGGCCACCACGAGCACGTTGACAGATGTCGATTCATTCATCAAAGTTTTTAATCACCTTTTATAGTGAAAATGGGCTTCGTCTGAAAAAATTATTTTTTAAGAAAAAAACCATCAGGTTGTTCCTGAATGAATTGAGCGAATCTACGGCGATGTGAATGGTCGATCGGCTTCAATTCCTGCACCAGATGAACTTTGTAAGGCTACAAAGCCAAATCCTTACGCAAAATTCGCACATTGTTGAGAATGTCGAGGAATTGACAAATTTGGATCTGCTTCAACACTGTGGCTCACGCCTGCGATGTTTTCAGTTGAACGACCCAGTCGAAAACGCGTTGCTGTTGGCACATTTTGTATCGAGCCTGTCTACTCAAATTTAACGACCAAATTCTTAATAGCGGTCTCAAAAGGACGATTATGACGTCCAAAAATATCACGAATTTTACGAAATGTTACTTTGACAGAACCACCATTTTCATAGTGGATTTTAATTATTTGAATGCGATTTTCGAGCGAAATTGAAATCATTGCAACAGTTGCCAATGCATCTACTAGGCATACGTCAAAAAACTAAATGTCAAAATTATCTGTTGATGCTGTTGCCACAATTGAAAAACAAAGTTCTTGTTGAAAAACCCTTTATTACACGAATTATTTTATTCGATATTCTCATATGAAGTAAATTTTATTCGAATAAATTTATTGGAGAAATAAGTTCGAGTCTGATAAGAAGCCACTTTGGAGTTGCTTCTCTGATCATATTTTGTATTGAGTTTAAAATAATAAATAGTTCTATGCAAATCTGTTTCATTTTATTTTGATTTTATCTCGTTGCTTTCCACATAATTGTTTGCTGGGTATTGAATTCCTTTCTCATTACGTTTTTCTATCCAATGGTAAAAAATTTCGTTCTGGTCTTCAAAAAACGATAAGTATAACAACAAATTTAATTTCACGCTTGACGCCCTCATTTACATTTTCTAGATTATTTTCTTCTTCACATCATTTCATATAGAATTTTATTTTTGTTCCAGCTTTTTTTCCAGACATCTTTTTATTTTCTCGTTGACAAAACTTCTAAATGTAGCATGGCCAATAAATTTCGTTTTACTTTTTGTTTCGTGTATTCCATTGGCTACAAAAAGTGCGAGTAAAAAAAGGAAGATAAAAAAAATTAAATAAAAATGAATTATTTTATAAATAAAGAAACGACATCTTTAAATTTTTTGCAATATTTTTCAAATCTATTTGTTAAACATTATAAAAAGATTTTATGCCCCTTTCTACATACGTTAATATGTATGTATGTATGTATGTATGTATGTATGTATGTATGTATGTATGTATGTATGTATGTATGCATAGATTTTTATAGAACCCTTTTTACATAGAAATTCCAAAAAATTAGGACAGCTTTTTTTTGAATAGAAGGAATTCATAAAATGTATATATACGAGTATTTATTAAATATAACTTATCAATATGCCAGTTTAAATTTTGAAGGAAAATACATAAATAAAATGAGTTATTTCTATGCGTAAAAGAAAGTTTTTCTATGGCAATAAATTTCCGAATTGGTGACAAACAAACCCTTTTTCATTTATAAAATTTTTTATAAATATGTTTTATATTCTTTGCATTGAACAACAATATATAAGCTTTCCCGATATAGCACGATTCTTACCACTCAGAGAGTAAGAGAGAGAGAGAGAGAATACAAAGAATACTCGTATACATAATATTACTTAAATTTTTGTTTCGAAAGCTTGCATTGGATCTCTTACTTGTTTTTGTGGCAGCCAAAATTTCATTAAAAAATCCTTAAACCTGAGGCTTCTTCAGATTAATAAAACCAGTTTTGATTAAATCTTTTTAATGAAACGTTCATTCAGTAAAGTAAATAATTTAATTGATCCGATGTAATAAAAATAAAACTGAATTTAAGCCGAAATTATATTCACTTTCAAATATTAGTGAAATTATTTAATGACATTATTTCATTGTTTGAATGAAATCACTTTATTCGAAGGTTATTAACTACTTCAGTTTATTGACAAATCACTGATGCAATTATGGGCGATAAACACTAATGCATTATAAAATAATTCATTATTTTAACAAACTATTTTAATTATTTGAATTAAATAATTTCATTAGTAATGGAAATTATAAAATTTTCCGCCAATTGTTTTAATGAAGTTATTGGGTGCGTTCAGTAAACACAGTTTGCTACACAAGTGTTGCGCTCAACAATCTGCTGAACGCTTTGACTATTGAGCGATGAGCGAACATGTTAAGTGAGCGCTCACTGTTTTTGGTAGCAAAGAAAAAGTGCGATACATTTCATCAAATAACATTTCAGTTCAGTTTGACTTTTGATCAAATTTCATAATATATTTTTAAATTTTAATTAATTTAAATTCACAAATAAACATTATGAATTTTTTTTGCATAATAAAATAATTTTTATTGAAAAGTCAAATTTTTGAAAAAAAAAAGTGAGCAGACCGTTCAGAAAAACTAATCAAATCAAAAGCTGCTTCAACTTAACTGTTTAGTAGCAGGTTTTTCTGCAGAACTCGCTCATTCTTTATTTCAATGAAATTTTTCATTATTATAATGAAATTTAATAAAAATTATTCATTATTTTAATGAAATTATTCATTATTTTAATGAAATTATTCATATTTTTAATAAATTAATTTTTTATGCTGTTAAGGAATTTATTCTTTGATTTAATGAAACTATGCACTCATTATTTTCATGAAGTTATTAATTATTAAGTGATTTTAATGAATTCAGAGGTCACTAAAAACACAATAATTTTAGTTGATTGTTGTTTATTTATTTCCCGATATTTCGATCAACATCGTTGATCAGCATTATATTAATAAATTTAGTTTCATAATTTTTAGAAATTATTGTTTTTGAGTAAAATTGCTTCATAGTTCATACTTCATACATCAGAAACCTTCGAATTCATAAAGATCTAGACGTTCCGTTGGTGAAGACAGTATTTTCAAAACACGTGAAAAAATATATAAAAAAACTCGAGTTGCACCCAAATCCACTCGCGCGCAATATTCTTCATTATAGAGGCCACACCCGGCTGAAAAGAAGGGATACTCTTTTTCTCAGCCGTTCACGAGAGATGTAAAACAACAAAAATTAAACGTTGAAATTAAAAATTTTGTTTCGCATTGTCTAAACATATATTTTACATTTTTAGATTAAATATTTGAAAAACTTATTGATAATTTAATTTATAATTAAAAATTCAATAAATAATAAAATTATCAAAAAAAAAAAAAAAAAAAAAAATACTTCATACATGCTTCAAACAAAGACTTCAAAGGTAAGACTGATTCTAATGAAACTATTTTATTATTTTCATGAAATTATTTATTTATATTAGTTAATTGCAGACAAACAATTTTTAATAAATAAAATTATTAAATTTATTTAATGATTTTTTGCATGGTCATGTTAATTAGGTTCATTAAACTTAAACCGTCAGTGTCATAAGGATAAACGGAATATTTTTATTTTTATTGTTCATGTGTGGTTGAAAGTAAATACTTATGTCCGTTTTTTTTTATAAAAGCAAATATGTATGTGCTTTATTGCAAATAACTTTCATAGCTACCATGAAATTATTCATCAAAACTATGAATATCATTTAAGTGAAACTATGATAGGCAAAAGCTTACTATTTAATGTTAAAAAACCTTTAAAAACGTGAAATTTTGCATTATTATAATGAAATTATTCATAATTTTAATGAAACTATTCATACTTTTAATGATTTAATTTTTTATATTTTTGAGGAATTTCTTCATTATATTAATGAAGTTATTAATTATTTCAATAAACTAATTGTTGTTTCAATTAAATTAGTCATTGTTTTAATGAACTTATTTATGAATTTTACGAATGAGATGTAAAAGTTTAAAATTTAAGATTTTAGAAATTCTTTAATCGCTCAGAAAATCAATTAAAAAAAAAGAAATCCTATATTCACTAACAGTAACTTTAAAAATTCTTTATGTATAATGATGTGTGGTGAAATATAATGAAATAAATTCAAAGGAACTCTTGTACAATAAGTTAAGTAAGTTATTTTAAAATATATCCTTAGAACTGTAAAATAAATTTTACCGAATTCGGAAATACTGTCAGTAGTGTAAAGGGTTAAATGTTAAAATTACTAAAATTTTGTGTACAAATTAATTACCAGTCGACACACCAATGAAGACATTGTGCAGCATCAACTCGTAGAGAATAATCAAGATAACAAAAATATTTATTCGGTTTTTAATCACTTAATGGAAAGACGTAAAGAAAATCTTTTTTGGTTGTTGTTTAACATAAATTTCCATTAATTCCCATATGAATTTTATTGAGTGATTTTTCAACTTAATGGCCATCATTAAACAATTTCTTATTGCCTCTGATATCTTGTATTTATTTCTTTGGTTAGAACAACAATTTTGATATGACGAAATACAGACAAAGGAAATATTTTAAAAGTTTTGAAATGAGTATTTGCTGTTTTAATCATTTATATCTTGTCAACAACCCGCTTCTTTACGACTTTGTTTTTTTTTTTGTAAAATTTCAATAAAACTCTTTAAAGGGGTGGATTTTTCTACCACAACAAAAAGGGGTAACTTATTCGAATTTAACAGAAAAAAATATATACATGATAGTGAGTGTTGGCTGCTTTTTATAAAAGCATAATTTTATACTTGCTGTTGATAAATCTCTGCACATAAAATACATACCAATTTAAGTTAATGAGTCTTGTCTTGGGGGTGTGTTTGTTTGGATGTTGGCTGTGTGTACGGGGAGAGCCAAAATAAGTGCTATTAAAACATTTAGATTAATTGAAAAGAGTTTCTGAATATAATGATGTGTACTTAATTGTTAGATATCAATTTTTTTTTCTTTTGAATTTTTATATGATAATTAAGAGTTTCAAATTAATGTTTGTTGAAAAATTTTAAAACGTTTAATTTTCGAAGAAAAAGGGTAGTTTTTAGAAAAAGGGTTTGATTTATTTTTTTTTGTGCAAATCATAGACACAGCGTAGAACATTAACATGAAATTATTTGAAATATGAATTAGAGAATGACCCATATAGCATAAAGGGATGTCACATATGTGTTTTTTTTACCTCAACCATTCTCACATAAATACATGTTGCAAAGGACTGCATCTTTAAGTTTAAAAAATTACCAAAAAACATTACAATTTAATTTTTGGCGATAGTTATAAAGTTTAGTTCTTGCCTGGTTTTGATTGAGAATTAAATCAAATCTTTCAAATAAAGGATAAATGAACGATTTGTAAATTCTTTCGACGATTTTAACAAAATTTTGCACAAAGCTTAAAAACATCATATTACAAGTTGCTACTAAGTGTTTGTTCGATGCTGATCATAACTTAGCTTAAAAGTAAATGTTTATTATTAAGGATATGTGATGATGTGTTCACTAACTACAATATTTCATACTAAGCTTAAAATTAAAATTTTATAAATATATATTAGGTTTTTTGTTCTCTGAATATTATTGAGGGCGAAATATTAATTTTTCAAATTAAGGATATATAGGAGAAAAGAGTATCCTTGCAGCGAATATAATAAAATTTTCCACAAAGGTAAATAATATTATTTTATAAATAGCTAATGATTTGTTTTTTTCTATTTTGCTATTAAAAAGAGCTAAATTAAAATTTTTTAAATTAAGGATATTAGAAAAAAAAAATCACTTTTTTTTAACCGACCATCTCCAAATTGACCCACAGACCTAAAAAAAAGTTCATTTTAGGAACGGTTATTAAAGAGTCCGTTCATTCTGATCATTATTAAGGGCAAAATCAAATCTTTCAAATAAAGGATATATGAACGATTTTTATATTCTTTCGACTATTTTAAAAAAATTTTGCACGAAGCTTAAAGACATCATGTCACAAATTGCTGCCAAGTCTTGTTGCCTCCTGATCATAACATAGCCTAAGATTCAGTTTTTAATATTAAGGATATGTGAGAGATATGCTCGTTCTATCACTAAGAACAACAATATATCATCAAAATTTTTAAAATACAATTTTAGGTATACATAATAAGTTTTGGCGTACTCTGAATATTATTGAGCGAAATATAAATTTTTCAAATTAAGGATATATGGGATAGAAGAGTATCCTTGCAGCGAATATAAAAAAAAAGTTTTATAAATAGCTAATGATTTGTTTTTTTCTATTTTGCTATTAAAAAGAGCTAAATTAAAATTTTTTAAATTAAGGATATTAGAAAAAAAAAATCACGTTTTTTTAACCGACCAATTGACCTCAAATATAAGTTCTTTTTATGAACAGTTATTAACGATTCCTTGCATTCTGATCATTATTATGGGTAAAATCAAATGTTTAAAATAAAGGATATATGAGAGTTAGGCTGATTTTTTAGCCGATTAAGATGAAGTTTAGCACAAAGCTTTAGAACGTAATTTCAGAAATAGTAAGTATGTATTTGTTTTTTTTTCATATAAAATACATCGAGTAAAATAACGTCCTTTGGAGTTCATAAGTTCCTTTTTTGCAAAACTTTTTTTCTCGTAGCCATGACAATAGACTATTCCATTAAAACACTTTGATAATATTTTATGATATTTTTTGCTAATGTTCTTTCTTTTTTCAAAGTAACCATTAGTTCACTGACCTATAATACCAAGAAACGTAGTATGCGACATTGTTGCCTGCTACTTGAAACTTGAGAGCAAAATATAACACTATACAAAATACATTCAACTCTACTGAAATTCGCACATATTTGGCGAAAGGCCAAAGTTGTCCCAAAAGAAGAGCAAAAAAAAAAATTAAGGCCAAAATAGAATTGTTAAAAAATTTTCTGAAGAATAAAAAAAGGATGCCTGGTTTTATTACAAAATGTTAATGAACCTTGCTTGCGTATTGTAAAATTAGATTTTTTTCCACACACTTTAAGTCGCCTGGTTTATTTGTTCATACGAG
Organism: Lypha dubia; assembly: GCA_947311025.1. Lineage (NCBI taxonomy): Eukaryota > Metazoa > Arthropoda > Insecta > Diptera > Tachinidae > Lypha > Lypha dubia. The sequence goes on along the minus strand of OX371264.1, from coordinate 15,899,245 downwards.
CAAATTGCATTTGGATTTAAATGTATTTCTTGTCCTTTTTTTTCGGCTGCTAAAAAACTTGCAGGCACATAAAACTGGCGTCAAGTTTATTAACTGCTTCTAGCATTTTTGTTATTTATAGTTTAAGGCATTTTTAAAAGTTATACTTTTTAATAAACTAATGTCCGTTGCTGGCCAAGAAATGGTTGCTATTCTAAGCCATTTGATACAAGAATGGCCAAAAGTTTTATTAAGACAAATTAACAGTATTATATGGGATATAAAATTTATTTTTATTTCAAATAAATTACTAAAGCAGCTACCGAAATATGTTAAATATGTGAATGTTCCACATTGGAAACGTCTTTTTAGTGAAATATTTTATGAGAACACAAAAAAGTTAAACTCATCAAATTTTGAATGAAGACATTTTAAGTGTGATTTAAAAATTGGGAAATAAATTATATAAATTGAATCTGTGTCTCTTTTGGAAAATAATTAATTTTTTTGAAATAAAGGATATGAGTATTCAGCCGTTTTCAAGTTACACTGTACAACAAAATTCAAACTTTTTTTAATTAGTTCGAATGAGTGATCTTGGAATTCATTTACTTTAACTTCTGTTGATGTCATTCTGTGAAAAGAACAAAAAAGGTATCAATTCAATTAGCTTGATTTTAGTATGTTTTAAGAGACCGATTTTGAAAATTTTGTACTGCAAATGAAAGGACATACTTTCAGATTGAAGTTCAGACTTAATTTTTTAGAATTTAAAACTTTTATCGCGCAAAAGTTTTATTCTTTCGTTTAATATAAGCAAAGTTCCTGTATTGCTTCTATTTTTTTTTTTATCTAGTGATGCCATACAGGCGGCAATATCTAGGCGAACGGTAGTGCCTTTCTAATATGTGAAAGAATTCTTGGAAAAATATTGCCAAGCATAGAAATGAGATGGAATTGCACCTATCAAGAACTTGGTCCTTATTTTGATCTCAGTACTTTTTACGGCCGAAATATTTTGGATAGGAACTTGGCCTTCTTTTCACATTTGTGGTTTTGTGCGGATGGTTTTTTACTATATTTTTTTTAGTAGATTTTATGCACAAAAAAAAAAAAAAAAAAAGAATGGAAATGGAAACAATTGATTTGAGAAGAAAGTATGTATGAAAAACACACAATTTTTTTGAGTGATTCCTATACAAAAATTCTACTCAACTAAATAAACTTACATTTCAGTTTTATATCTATTCTCAAATTATGTTTAATAGACAAAACAGCTTGCATTGATATTGCTTGAACGTTTTACTGTACAATATAGGATAAATTATTTGGATTTTTAAGAAAAACTATTTATTGTAAGAACTAATATTTTTCTGTTAGAATCTAAATTAAAATTATATTTTGCATAATTTTCAAATAAATGAAATAACAAAATATGGATTGCTTATATAAAGTATTCTATGTTTTATTTTATATTAGATGACCATGGAATCCCTTTAAAATTAACTTATCAAATGCTTCATAATTTTTATTTAAAAACTTTTTAAACAACTTGTTTTTCAATACCAATTTTCCAAAAAAAAGTAGATTGGCCTGCAGCAGACCAGCACATGTAAATGTTTTGAAATATTTTTCAAAGTAATTTTTGCATATGAAAAAACTTGATATCTAAACAAAAGCCAAAAATGAAAACAAATATATAAATACACTACAAAACAAAATAATAAAATATTGCTGAAACAACTTTGAACAACAATAAATAAAACATTTGTACCAATACACACGAAAATTGAGTGAACAACAAAAATATTTATACAACAAAAAAAAAAAAAAGTAATAAAAAAAAAAATATAGAAACACAAGTACCACTATAAAGTCATCAAAAAGTGCTAAAAACACTATATAAATAAAAACATAAATAAAAAACAAAATAACAATAAAAACATTTGAAAACAATCTATTGAAATATTGTATAGCGGCACTTAAATCATTTCAAAGTTAAAAGAACGCCATTTTTGAAACAACAACAAAAAGCAATAACAAACAGCAACAGGAAAATAAAACAACAAGAAAAACAACTGCAAATAACAACAAACGAACACAACAACTTTACATAATGGAACAACAAATTGAGTGCTTTAACAGGCAACTTGAAAAATAAATTTACCATCCAAATTGAAGACTTTTTCACAAAAAGTGTAAAATGAATAACAAAAAAAAAAAAAAAAAAAAAAACGAGAATAACGAGCGCAATAATAACGAATGACAAGAAACAAAAAAATAAAACTAAAAAACACAAGATAAATATTAAAATAAAAACATCATCGATAGCGACATCAACAACTGTTGCCCATAATGAAAAGGACACTGAAACTTTTTAATTTTGTATTTAGTTTGTTTTTTATTCCACTAAGATTTTTGTTTTTTTCAACTTATTTTATAAATAGACAACAAAGTTCGTTCCATTTATTATTTCTATAATGATACAATATTTGTTATGAAAAGTTTGAAGTTTAAAAACAAATCGATTAAAGTTTTTTTGGGGATTTTAATTAGAGCAAAGAAATTAAATTGAAGTGGGAATGGAAAGTATTAGAAATAAATGAAATTTGATTAAGTTTTTGTATAAGAAACTTTTTTCGGTTAAAGGGAAAAACCGCTCATATCTTGAGCAGTTGGAAAATTTTCGGTTAATTGTGATGTCTGGTAGAAGATATAATTGCTAGAAAACTCTACCAGTATGCCAAGGTTACTGTATTGTGATACGACCACGTTCAAATTCCTTATGATACCCTAAAGCATATAAAACGGAAATATTGCTCGACTTTTTTGTCAAATTTAACAACCACTTTCAATAAGCAGGTCAACTTGACTAGAACAGCCAACATTTGCCAGACTATTCCAATCCGGCAAAGGTCCTGTGCCCAAGTTACAAAAAGCCTCAAACAATTTTATTTCCTCATGAACAAATCATGATATTGATGACTTTATTATCACATAATTACTTTTTTTTTTGTACTTATGTACGCACATTTCTTTATAAGCATTAATTGAAGTACTGGAGCGTATAAGTAATATTTAGTTAATATAATATAACTCATACGCTAGCGAATTAATAATAAAATCTCTATACTCCTAAACCAGTGTTCCGCAAAATTCAAAATATGGTTGTATTGCTGTTTAATTCGTATTAGTGAGTATGCGAATTCACCCAGCAAACAATATTAAGCGTTATTTTCCTTAGGAAATTATTTAGGACTTTCACAAAAAATTCAATTGTCTATTTCAAAAAATACATAGGAATAAGTGAATTATTGAAGTAATGTTTTATAATAGGTATGTTACATCGGCTTAAAGAAATATTATTTTAGTGTATTGATATAAAATAATATATATAAATGAAATCTAGGAATACCTTTTATAGTGCTGTGCATGAATGAAAGTTAAGAAAATATAAAATATATTCACTCTTATTTGTAAATGTTTTATAGCAAAAGAGGCATTGCATATTGCCAAAAGCACTCACATGAAAGTATTCAAACTGTAAATAAATTTTTGCTGGACAAATTTTCTAAAAAACGTGAAGACAAAATAAACAGCAAAAATGTAAAAAATTAATAAAAAAATTTAAGCATCCGCCACATGTGTACTCGTCGCTGGATAATCGACGACTGAATGAAATAGCATAAGAATATGTGTGACAAATGCGTGTGAGTTCGTTTTGCACTTTGTTGCAAAGAATTTTGAATTTTGCGGAACATTGTCCTAAGCCCATTAGTCATAAACGATTATTAAAGTTAATGTGTCCTGAATAAGGAGGTTCATTTTTTAATTGCAGTGCCAATGGTGGGTATGTGTAATATTTATATAATTTATTACCACTCATACGCTAACGAATAAATAGAAAATGAAATTTTTTTTTTGTTAAAAATCAATAATTTTACTTGATCCAGATCACACAAAATTGTCATAACTTACCATGTAAAACTAGAAAACTCTTTTCTTTGATATCTCTAAGAGGTTTTATTGAATATACTTATACACCGTGTTTTCATACAGTGTCACAACTTTGAGTTGGTATCAGTGCTTTATTTGAGCACCCATTTAACAGCTGCTTCTTGTTTAGTTTCCTTTGAAATTTCATTATGAATCGATTTACACCAGAGCAATGCATGCAAATTGTTGAAATTTTTAATCAAAATAATTGTTTTATTCGTCAAACTCATCGAAATTGATTTTGAATTTCCATTCAAAATTTTATTTTCCGATGAAGCCCATTACTGGTCAAATGGGTACGTAAGTAAGCAGAATTGTTGCATTTAGAGTGAGGAAAATACACAAGCTTTTGTCGAAACACCTTTAAATCCACATAAAATTACTGTTTGGTACGCGTTATGGTTTTGCGGAGTCTTTGGCACATATTTCTTCAAAAACGATGACTGTCAAAATGTTGTTGTCAATGGTGAATAATAAAATGGAATAAATTTTCGGTTAAAATTCGGTAATACTCCTACTTAGAGTTGTTGTAATGATTTCCACAAAAGCCAAGAAATAAAAACTTGTCTTTAGAACAAATTGCCCTGCATGCTAGAGTCATAAAGTGCTGGTCTTCTTTTTGTGTTTTACTCTGTAATATTTTTTACAAGTAAAAATAAAATATGTTTGAGCTTAAAATAATCTATTAAAAGTTGATTATAGCCTAAAAGTAGTTTTTTATAGAATCATAGTGATAAAGATATAAATAATCATAATATTTTCACGTATAATTATAATATGGTCCTAAATGTTATACATATTTATATCAAACCTTATGTAAACAATAATCCCATATAATCATAATGTTGTTCCCGCCAATATAAACAAAAATTTGAATGTATTTATTATGAAAAACTATTCGTTTCATTTTCAATCATACCATGTTTACAAAAGCGACAATCTAAAATTGTTAAGTAACAAACCTTTATGGAAAATACAATCATAATGGTATTGTTATAATATAATAGTCATTTATCCTTAATTTTTGGTGACTTAATTTGTCTATCATTTAACAGCACTCAACAATAGTTTGATTGCTTCAACCACTTCATAATATATCATAATAATAACGTTTCTTTTTCTCCACTTCAACTTAGGCAACCTTCTCTTTACTAAAGAACATTTGCGTTTTCTGTGTTAAAATTAGCTACTTGCACGTATGCATTTAAAGCGTGTGTGTGCATGAGCATGTTAGTGTGTATAAGCACACAAATGTATGCGTGCATGTTGATAATGCTTTTGAATAGTTATGGGTCTCATTTTATTAGCATATTACCGTACTTTAATACAAGTATTTGTAATGATTTCAAATATGCATAACATGTGCTAAACGTGACTAAAATGCATTTCTTTAATAAAAATCAACATAAAAGAGCCAATAATATTATAGTTTTGTGTATGCATGTGTTTGTGTTCAAATATAAGTGTTTGTTTGTTGCTGGTGTTTTGATGAAAGTATTTTTCTGAAATTTAAGTTTTTGTTTTTGTTTTTTTTATGTAATTTTTATTTGGCAACAAACCAAAGGTAGAGATTTCAAAATTAAATGAATACCTAAACGTATGATGATTATTGAATTAAAAGTCCCAAATAACGTTTACGTACCTGAGTACATAACGTAAATTGTGTCAGCATGATTAAATTAAATGAATAGAAATAAAATATATGGAAATTTGCTGGAATTTTGTCAATTTATTTAAGAGATTTCAAGGAGAAAGAAAATTTATTAGAACTTTAAAGCATATTTTAATTTTTTTCTTTTAATTGCTGAGAAAATTTTTATTCAAGCCATTTTAAAATAAAATCGCTTTTTCATACGTTTATAATAATTTTTCTATTGAAAAATCTTTAAATCATTTATTTCTTCTTTTCGTGTTCTTTTTCATAAAAATTTTTTTTTTTATTTTTTGATTTGTGTTCGCTCTTACAATTATATTTTAATTACACGTTGGCATGCCATTCTTTAGTGCACGCATAGTACTGCTTATGAGCTTTGTTATTTCGAAGAATGTAGACAGCTGCCATTCCTGCAGCCAATACAATAAAGTGGCAAACAATATATTTGCTGATGATGAAGCTAAAGTGTTAGTGCGTTGCTTTTCAGATGATTAAGTATGTTTGGATTGAAATTGATATTTTGGAAGCCATTTATTTGCAAGATCAGGTTATCATATATCGTTTTTTTTTTTTTTTTGGCTCGTACCCCATGTTTCATTGTAAAATGATGAATTTCTCATAAAGGGTAAAAAAAACACAATAAGAAATTTTTAAGGAAAATAATTGACGCCTTTGTGTTCTCTTCTCTCCTCTTCTGAAAAGTATCAGATTTTTTATTCGATATTTGAACATTTTAGGGACGATATAATGTACAGTAAAAGTACTTCCGATTTGAAATATATAAATAAATGTAAAATCGTTTAAAATTATTCGAATAATATTCTTCGAATATAATGTTCTTACAATCATTGCTCATATATTAAGCATAATATTATAATACCATCCACGTACATATTTGGGGAAAAAGATTATTCGATTAAAATTTTCGAATTAATATTATGCGAATAATATTAAACGAATAAAAGAACATTACGTGAGGGATATTCAGTAAAATTTTCAAATATTATTATTCAAGACAATAATTTTCTTCGGATATCAAATTTTTAATTAATAAAATATGCGTATCAAAGTTACTTCCATAATCTTATTCAATTAAAATTAATACGACAAACATTATTCGATTAAAACTTATTGGAATTTCGTAAAATTTAACAGATTAACAAGTGTTCGTAGTTTAGTTCAATTAAAATTAATTTCAAAAAACATTATTCGACTAAAATTTATTCGGATATATTTATATATATTAATCGAATAAAATTTAGTAAACTTAATTAAATTAGAAACTTTATGTATGCGATATTGAAGAAATAAAATAATTTTAAAATTAGAAATTGGTATAGAGTATAATTTTCCGAATAACATAAAACAAGCCAAATTATTCGAATAACGTTTTTCGAATATAAAATTTTAAATCAAAAAAAGTAATCGTATCAAAATTAAATAAAAAGTTTTATTCAATTAAAATTGATTCGTAAAACAGTATACGATTAAAGCTTAATCGAATATATATTAATCGAATAAAATTTAGAAAACCTTATACTTAGATTTATAAGTGTTTGCATGCATATTGATAAAATAAAATTATTTTTAATATTAATAGTAATTATTCGAAATGTTTAATATAGTTTGAATAAAATTAATATTACTATACATTATTTACTACAATCCTATATTTTCATATTAATATATTGCTAAAAAATTATTCGAATAATATTATGTGAATAAAATTTTTTTATATATTTAATTATTTATATAATCACTAATGCGTATAAATTGATTGCATTAAATACGAATTGTTGAAAACTTTTAAATATATATTGAGCATAATTATAGCTTGCACTGGCGCTGATCACTTTCCGATCATATATTTGTATTATCACTAAACCAAGTATATTTGGGAAGATTAATATGAATCGGAAAAAATATCATAATGCTATACACTTTTCTTATCATAATGCTATATTGCCAGCTATAGCTGCAATATAATTTTCCACGGGATTCTTTTTATCGAGGAAAATTGTGTATTACTGCTTGTATCTATTCATTATTTAACTTTTTTTGTTAGTCACTGTTGTTACATGCACCTTAATTTATTATTAAGTACTCACAAAAACACCTTCGTTGTTTTCAAACACGAAATATTTCTCAGTTTCATGTTAAAGTATGGTATGAAAATTTTTACCTATGATTTGCTTTCTAACAAAGAACATTTTTATATCTTAAGCATTCTTTTGCTCAAAGCCACTAAATATTTTGCTTTATTTAAAAAGTTTAAAGGTGCACAGAAAAAAAAATTATCAATTAACCTTTCCTTGTATTAACAAGCCAATGTCTCTTGCATATTTTGTGTTGTGAATTATTTTAAAACCCAAAATATTTAATTAAATACCAGACAAAAAATTTATTCAACCAAATTTTTAACAAAAAGGAAATATGTAAAGTCTGTAATAATTGAAGAGAATAGAAGAAAATTTTGATTGGATGGGTGATCGAACTGATGTTATAATGTTTCGACAGCAACCATGAGATCGCATGAATACATCACTTACAACAGCTTCGAGAAAACATGACGTCGAATATCTTTTAATTTTATTAACTCCGCTGAGTTTTTTGTCATCCTCTCAATTCAACTGATATACTTTGGAAGTTTTTCTTACAAATCTCATTTTCATGGTTAGAAAATTTTCTCTTTTATTTTCTTGTTTATTTCATCTCTTATAGTTTCCCTGTTTATTCCTTAATTCATAATATTTTTATAATTTGGTTTTGTTTTATTAAGGCAATTTTCTAAATATTTATTCCAAATAAACTATTGACTGACTTTTTTATTGTATCATCTGTGTTGTTGTTGTTAATACTGGAGTGTTTAGCAAAAGTTGTTCATGTTGTATAAAAAAAGAAAACTATTTATAAATATTAATATAAATCTTAATGTGTATGTGTTACTATTAAATATGCGTTATAAAATAATTCTGTTGACAAGTTTTATGCCAGCAGCGGCTGAATCTGTGCGTGTGTAAAATGTGTGTGAGATATGTGTGTGTGGAACGGGTGTGCGTGTGTGTGTGTGTGCGTAAAATGTAATAAAATGAAATATGATGTGTTGTCTAAAACACTAATTCACTGAACTAACATGTTCCACACAAACTCATATACGTACACATTCAAACATGCATATGCATGAGTGTGTTAATGCTCACGACTCACGCACGTACACTACTTGTGCACTAAATATATGACTATCACTATCACTAAATATGCATACAAATCATGTTATTTAAAAGGACGTTGACAGAGAGAAAGAGAGAGAGAGAGTAGAAGTAGAAATATGACTTTATGTGTTTGTGTACGATTAACTATTTAAGAATATATATGACTTACTTATAAGAAACCCTACAGTTCTGAGATGGCTTCGCAATCAGCTTTCATTTAAAATACGAGTAAAATATACTATTTTCCATCTACTTTATCTACAATTTGTAAGCGGCATTGCAAAACTTAATTTTTTTAAGGCCAGTCAGCTTGGTTTATTGAAAAACAAACAAACAAAAAAATTGCAGTCCTGTCTGCTGTCCTGCAATAATACGATTGTATATTCTCTTATTTAATCACTTATCTATTCGTAAAATATCTACATCACTCTTAATAAAATCTAAAAAACTTCAATGAGGCAACAATATCGCAGCGATACGGGGCATATCCATTTTGGTTTAAATGCGTATACTCGTATGTCAGTCTAATAGTTTCTAGTTAACTTAACATATTTTCAGCATATATTTAAATATCTACAGAGTTTTGTCCCATATATTTTTTTTTGGTTTATTTTTTGCTACCACAAATGTGTCACAATATATGAAAGTAATAATTTAATATGTGAATATAAAAGACTACAACATTTTGTTCATAGTAGATAGTTTAGTTTAAACAAATCTAATATTTTATTGCTGTCCTACGGTAAAATAATGATATATTTGGTAGAGAGGAACAGTTTTACAAAATTTTTGAAATATGTATATTAAAAAAATTAGAAATATGCGTTTGGATTTTTGCAAAACTTTAAGAAAAGAAGAAGTGTTGCAATATTAAGAAAAATCAAGATATAAATTATTGAGTTTGATATGTACTGTTGTGGATTAAACGTTAGAAATTAATTAAATTAAGGTGATTTTGCCACAAAACGGACGACTGACTATTTTGATTAGAAAACTTTAGAGCTTTTTATACAAGTGTTACTCTCTCAAATCATTCGTCCGTAGTGTGTAAACAACAGCTAAAATCACCTAACAGTGCTTAGTATCAAGTTGAATGTAGTTGATTAGAGTTAAGTCGAGTTGGGTTAAGTTAACGTTACCATAGTCTATTTGGTAGATCAGTTGAGCATAGTCTTAATTGTAGTTAATCTAACTACAGCCCTTTTGATTTTATTTGAATGGACTGTATTCGAGATGGCTAAATTGCACTCCTCGCACTCCTCGCACTCCTTGACTAAAACTCATATTAGAATGGTCGTGAGTGATGATCATAGTCTACTTGAAATCGAGTGGATTATAGTTCAAATAACTAAAGTCTGCCAAATTATAGTTCGATAACAAATAATATGCTAGACTAAAGTCGAGTTGTAACTGTAAATCCACTTGACAGGACTGTCGCACTATGGTACGTATTTAGAGTTATTTTGCTCATTTTAAAGTGAATACCATTGAATTTCGGCGTGAAAAAAATAAAACCTATATTATATTAACGTATAAATGAGAAATTATTATTATTAGGCTTAAGTTAAGCTTTGTTGAATTAATGAAAATCCAAATTACTAAGAGTTATTTATTTTTGAAAAACTTTAGTAAAGAGTGTTTTTTATAGAGTGACACAAGTTTAAATCATAATAAAACAAGGAAATATATTTTTAATATCAATGAAACGGGCTTTATTGGAAAGAAAATTCTATGAAATTAATGTTTGATTATGATTTCTGCCATGTGGCCGCCACGGCTGCCACGTAGAAAGCGCAATCTGGAACACCAATTTTCAATATCTTTTCGCAGCATTTGCGGCCGTATTTCGTCTTTAACTCTTCAAATGTTGATTTCCAGCTGTTCAATTGCTTGTGGTTTATCGACGTAGACAAGTGACTTAACATAACCTCAAAGAAAATAATCTAATGGGGTTAAATCACACGATAACGTGAAGTTATTTTTTCATCAAAAGTTTCTTTGAGTAAATCAATTGTAGCGCCCGCTGTGTGGCATGTGGCTCCGTCCTGTTGGAACCACATATCAGCATGATTATTGCCACGTAATTGAGCTACCAAAAAATTTCTAATCATGTTAATGTTCCGTTCACCATTGACAGTAACATTCTGACCATCATTGTTTTTGAAGACTTATGGGCCAATGATTCCGGCACCCTCTAAAGAGAACCAAACAGTAATTTTCTGTGTTTCGACAAAAGCTTGTGTATTTTCCTCACTCTAAATGCAACAATTCTGCTTATTTACGTAACCTTTCAACCAGTAATGTGCTTCATGGAAATATAAAATTTTGAATGGAAATTAAAAATCGATATCGTTGAGTTTGACGAATAGAACAATTATTTTGATTAAAAATTTCAACAATTTGCTTGCGTTTCTCTAGTGTAAGTTGATTCATAATGTTAAAATTTCAAAGCAAACTAAACAAGAAGCAGCTATCAGCTGTTAAATGGGTGCTCAAATAAAGCAGTGATGCCAACTCAAAGTTTTGACATTCAATCAAACTAGCAAAACGTATCCGTATACCGATTTCAAGGCCGCTACACCTCTCATCAGCGATCGTTTGTCCACTTTTACAATTAATCTAAAGTGGATACTAATTGGGAAAGTATATCAACTATTTAACCAAGTTTTCAACAGAAATAGAATCCGAGAATTATTATATGGAGAATTTCGTACTAACCAAAAATTTTATCGATATGTAAAAAAGGAAAAGGAATTATAATAATTCTCGAGTTCTATTTCTGTCCAAAACTTGGTTAAATAGTTGATATTCTTAATTAACAATTAAATTATAAATTTATAGTCAAACCTAACGCCCTTACTCATAAAATGCCCTTATTCATAAAAATTTTAAATGGATATGAAATTTTACTTTAAAAATTATTTTTATTGAAATTTTGTACTTAAACACAGGTAAAATGTATTTAATTATTCATGCTTTTTTTCGTATAATTTAGTATTTTTAATTATACATATTTTTTAATTAGTTATGAATTGAACAGGCAAACCAAAATTTTGACTACGCAGAAGGTTGAACTGACATCATCAACTTGTTTCCGGACTAATCATGATAGCTGTAATCAAGTAATACTTGAATATCCTCTATCATTAATCAATTACTTGAACGAATATCTTGAGGTTATTTTGTCATATTAATACAAATTCACTATTTTCTTGTTTTTGTTATTCAATAGAGCTTTTTTTATACAATTAATTTACTAAAGTGAGCATACAATTCGTTGTCATTCAATATATTGAAAAATTTCATATTCATTTTAGAAATTTCTATAGTATATTTTTTGAATTAAAAATGAAAAATCCAAACATGTGGTCAATATCGATGTTGTTGGTGTACAACAATATTTTAAATTAAACAACATTATTTGGAAATTTCAAATATATGTACATACGACTGAGTAAGAGTACAACTATATAAAGCACACATTTTGTGTTAGTGATTCGAAATTGAAATCAAGAGGAGAAAAATAAATCAAATTATCGAACTGTTTGCTCCCTTCCTTGAAAAATTTCGTCTATTGCAAAACATGTACAAACCGCAATATGTCACTATCTGGTATATGGTCTTTTTCCCCAAAAATGAATTCCAAATATTAACCAAAAAATATGCAAACATGCAGACTGACCAACGGTCATAATACGAGTACATTTTATATTTAAAAAAAGAAAAAAAAAAAAAACTGTTGTTTATTATATTTCTACTTATGCATGACATGTCACCGACATCTATCATTTGACAAAGAGCACGAGTTGTAACCAACAAAGTTTGGTCAGCATAAACGAATACTGAAATAAAATGTAACACACACACACACACATGTCGCAAAAGAGTATTTCGAATGTTTGAATGTATTAGTGTTAGTTGTAAGGGAACAATATGTTAACGTTCAACATTTTTTTTTGTACTTTACGTACAAGTATTTACATATACAGCTGCTGTAATCATTTACCAGGAGTATATATTTGGGTCTAACTTTCATTGTTTGTATGTGTTGTGGCTGATTTTATCTGTATTAGTGGTTGTAAGCTTTATGCTAAAACCAAGGATTTTAAGGTTTGTTTGTTCGGTTGTTTGTTTGTATGCGTAAAGTATTTCAAAGTATTTAACTTTCAAATCATTTCATGGTTTCGGTGTTGAGTTGCATGTGTGTTTTTATGTTAATCAAAATATTACTAAACACACTTTTACCGACAAGATAATGTGGCTAAATTGATATGCGTGTTTCTCTAACGATTTATGGTTGTTATATATTTTTTTTTGTGTTGAAAACTATTTATTTACTTTAATCAAAAAAAGAAATACCTTAAAGAAGTGGTAGTAGTAATTATTAATTTAGAAAATATTAGAATCAACCTTTTAACCGTGACATCGTTCACACTACATGTTAATGAAAATACAATAAGTTTTAAAAACAAAATGCACCGAAAGTACCAGAATTTCCTAATATTACCTCCAAGAAAGTACAGTACTAATAGTACTAATAGTAGCAAAAGTACCAGGGTTACCTAATTTAACCCACAAAAAGTACACTGTTTATTAACGTAAAAAAAAAATAAAAAAAAAAAAAAATAAAAAGTTCCACAAGTACAAACTTCTCCCGATTTTACATTAAAAAAAGTACTCTTCATTTTAATCTGGGTAACATGCTATACATCTACCAAATTTCATCCAACCCCTTTAAAAAAATTTTTCAAGAGCAGAAGTACAAAAACGAAAAAAATACCAAAAGAAAAAAAGTGTCATGAGCAAAAAGTACTAGTTTTCTTTTATTTCAGCATCCAGAAAGATGTTAATTTCTAAAAAATATATTAAATATTGGTATAAAAATCAAAACTACCTTAGGTACTATTTTGTCCCTTTTTACACATTAAAAAGTTCTCTACATTTTTGGGTTACATGATATATCTCTTACTAAGTTTCATCCAAAGCCATTAAAAAATTTTTTTAGAGAAAAAGGTACCTAAAATATGAAAGTACCTAAGTAGAAAAACAGAAATAGCAAAAAAAAAGTTGCACAGGTCAAACAGTACCAAACGATCCAGTTTTTCCTTATTTTAGTATAAATTTTATAAAAAATATATTAAATATTACAATAAAAATGAAAAGTACCAAAACTATTATTTTGTACTTCTTTTACCTTTTAAAAAATACTATACGAGTATGTTTTAATCCTGGTAATATCGTTAACCGTCTACTAAAGTTTATCCAAATCTATTGAGAGAATTTTTTAAGAGAAAAAGTACCACAACTAAAAAAGTACCAGAAACAAAAAAGTGCCCTAGGTAAAAAAATATACCACTTTGTGCTTATTTAGTACCTTGAAAGTATGCTAATATCTAAAAAACTAAAGGTACCATTTTGTTCAATTATTACCCCCTAAAAAGTACTGTATCAGTGTACTAAATTTCATCCAAAATTTTTGAGTGGTTTTCGTTTTATAGTGGAACATACATGCAAACTTTCACATGTGTAATGTTAGTAGAATTATTAAGGACTCGAGGATTATTTGACAAATTCTAATTATAGAAAAGCCTTATTTGGCGCTGAGGCAAATATAATTTTTTGTTTAAATGAAAATGAAATAAAGATACAAAATTATAAAAAAAAAAAAAAAAAAAAAACTTTATTTAAGAAAAATTGCTCATCATAATTTTGGAAACGTGTGGCCTGTAGTTAATTTCATTTCATACTCACTATAAATTTTTAAATTTCAAAAAAACTCAATGCATCTAGACGAACTATTCTTTATAAATAAAACTATAAAAAAGAGTATTTTATGCAACAAACATTATTTTCAATTACCAAACATTGGATAAACAACGGACAAGTATTAAACTATAAAAAGAAAGAAATAAATAAATAGACAATTTATATTTATAGTGAAACGAAAGGAACAACTGGTAAAACAATATTTATTTAACTATCCTTTTGCCTTGTACAGAGAGCTATACATCTTGCAGGACGAAATAGAAATGAAGCAACAACATATTGAAGTTAATGGTTGGGGAGAAAACAAATGTAAAATTTATAGTAAAAAGATTCATTAATAGACTTTACAGTTTGCAGTAAAGTACAATTGAAAATTAAATCCATTAGAGCATTTTTAAAGCTGCATACAATCTATTTAATAAACTACTAAATAATTAAAAATTAATCATACGCCCCAATAACTGTGAAGTCAGTTGATTTAAATGTAAAAGTATTTTATCTGATCGATAAAATAATAATATTATAATTATGTTCTTACTAAAAGTTGCTGTTGCTCAAAACAACTTTATTCATTTTCTTGCAACACAAACTTGTTTAATTAAAAATCTCAATAAAATTCTAAACAGCACGTAGTTTTGTTCAAAGAATCTTCTTTTCTAATTTTATAAAAATTTTTTTTTGCAATCATTAAATCTAAAAGAAAATTCAATGCGAAAATTCTTTTTATCTTTATTTCTATCTTAAGCAAATGCTACTAAAAGTATCTTAAATAAAACAAACCATATCCAATGCAAAAAAAAAAAAAAAACAAGAGCTAAAAGTACAGCAACACTAAAAGAAATCATTAACATTAGAACCGCACACAGAAAAAGAAAATCAACACAAATAAATGCATTAGTTTTTCTTCACAACTTTATTTTGCTGGCTGCAAACGCATCAAAGAAATGTTGAAAAGAAATCCTTAAAGAAATAATAATAATAAAAGAAAAAAATAAACAAATAAACAGGATTACTTCAACCAAAATCTTGAAGATTTTTAAGCAAAAAGGAAAATCTCACACCAAATAATATTTGAAATTCTTTTTTTTTCATATATTCTTCATTCATGTTCATTTTATTCAATTACACCTTTGGGTGTTGTAATTTCAGTTGGCTGTTGGGGATTATTCTAGATATTTTACTTGCTCCTGTTGTTAAAGAAATCGCGGGAAAAAATTAACTTCAGCTTATAAGCTACAAAACCGTTAACATGACAAACTCGAAGGGAGCAAATAAACAGAAATAAAAAAGATATAAAAACAACATTAAATACAAAACGGAAAAAAAGCAACAGAATGGTGTGCAACTCTAGCAGAGAAATATTTTGAGATAGAAATAGAAAGTATGTTTGTCTCACGGAGCTCTAGAGAAGTTTTACAATTTTACCGTTTTGGCTTTCGGGTTTTGCCGATTTATTTCCAAACTGTTAACAAAGTTTTTCGTTTTGCTATTTTTGTTGTTACGTGTTGCTTGTTTTAGCGACTTTATTGTACATTTTTTGGAATGAAGTTCCTTATGGGGCGTTGCGGAGGGGTACTCTAGCCGGCAAAAAACGTCCGTAACGAAAGATTTTTGTTTGTTTGTCTGTATGTTCCTTATAGGAATCCAAACGGTAAGACCGATCGTCTTGAAATTTCGTATTTATATTACTGCTGACCGGGAAAATAAAATAGGCTATATTTTTTTTTAATATTGGAAGGGGAGGGGCACCGCCCATACAAATAAAATATTAATATTCAAATATCTGATCAACTAAAGCACGGAATGTTTTGATATTCGACGTGAATTGCTTTAAGAACAAGATACAACTTCCAGAAAATTTTTGGGGTGGTAGGACGAAGGGAACGGGCGCACCCCTATAAAAATAAAATATTAATATTCATATATCTGTGCAAATTAACCACACTGCAAAATATTATTTTTGATTTTTATCGATAAAATAAAATCATAATAAAACTCTATACCCGAATAATTATTTTCTTTATAACGCGAACAGAACTTGAAAGTAAAGTCTGAACACAATGTTTGCGGTGCGGTGCGATTTCTCGTTGCGAGAGAGAAAAATAAACATAATACAACGGAAGACGGCGACAGCAATATATTTACATTTTTATTAATTTTTATGTGCATACATTCAAACATATTTCAAAATCATGTTTTTTGTTTACAATAATGTTGTGAACACCGCCAATTATTCAAAAACTATGGCAACATCAGAAAGAGAAAGAGTATCACATATTGAGAGAATAAATTATGAAACAGAACACGTCCGCAACTTTAAGCAAAAACGCCTCTCAGAGAAAAGAGGCCCATAATTGAAGCGTCGGCTTCAACTTCATTCACATTTCCAATTTTTATCTTCTTTTTGTACATTGATGACTGCAAATTATATATGAAATCATGTTTATGCACTTCTGCAATTAATTTTTCGACAATATCACTCATTTTATTTACAAATGTAGGAAATTATAAATATATTGCCCTTTGAAATGTTTTTTTGATTTTCTTTTGTTCTTATTTTTCTTTGGTTTTGTTTACAAATTGTATGAAATATAATAAAAGTATGGTAGCATTGTTGAGAGAATTTTACTCTGAGAGTGAGAGCATAAGAAAAGTCGCTGGCAAAATAAAATAGGTTCTATCTCACGACTGCTTTCAGCCGCGTCTTTTATATGCCAAATTGTATGAAGAAAAACGTCAAGCCCCAGTTCTGTTTCATCATTAAGAAAGTCCGCAATGAAAATAAAATAGATTTTAATTTTATGCCGCTCCGCACTGCGGTTTTTTACTTCAAAATCGTATGAAAAACCGCACCGCAATAAATTATCGCAACATTGTTTTCAGACTCTTAATATTTTTATAATAAAGAACTTCGTTTCTATCTGGTGTCCCACTATACCACACTTTTTTTAGTTAGCGCTTTTTTGTATTTAGAGTTTAGGTTAATTAGCTTTGTATGTGTTGTGAAATTAATCTCTGAAAAAAAAAATAGCAACGAGACTGCATATAAGATATAAAACTAATTCTGGTATGTTAGAAGGAAGGAACAGTCGCCTAAGGTATTCGCCTAAGATAGATGTCGATACAAACTTATTATTTTCGGCTTCTCTGTCGAGACTCCACTAGTAACCATATACTGGTGGAACACGGACGAACGCCGACTGTGGAATTAGAGGAGTGCTATATTTTTATTCGACACACGGCACGATATGCTGTGAAATCCAATAGGATATACCCTTGATAAGGTATATACTGTTGGGTATCATGCTACCTTGTATAGTGGCACGATTCAATGATCTACTTCGGGAGTACACGTATTGGCTGTGATTAGTGCGATGGGACTAGGGTAAATACCTAAATGGTAAATTGGGTATTTAAATGTAAATACCCAGGTATTTACCCAAGCACCTAGGTTTTTACCCAAAATGTGGGTATAAATCAGAATAAAAAAAAAAAAAAATAAATAAATTAAAAAAATTTAATTTTTTATTACGAATTAGATTTTTTAATAACAAATTAAATAATTTTTAAATTTAATCGTAATCGCTGTCGCTGTCCGTATCCGATAATAACTCATATCGACAAGAGTGAGTGATTCCTGTTGAATTTGAAGGGATATCGTCTTGAGTACCTTCTAGTGAAGAATTCATGGCATTTTCAAATTGAGTGGAGTGCTGAAAGTGGTAAACTATTTTTATTTCCTTTATGTTGCCTTCTTTCCGTTGTAAAAATATATCGAATCAAATATATGAAGAATTTCCTCGTGGACTTATCTGTACCATAATAATTTGTGGAAATAGCTTTCATAGAAATAATGTTTAAATTTTTAACTTTCTTTTATAAAAATAACAAAGAAGTGAAAAAGTGAATGTTTGAAAATTTTCTCCTTTGGGTTTGTCAAAAAATGGCTAAATAAAGATTATTTAGAGTTACGTGTTTTCAGCTGCAATTTAAGATTTTCTATTCTAAGTGAACCCAGTATTGGGGGAGCTAAATTTTTTAGCCTACTTAGAGACAGATTGAAAGAAAAATACTTTTCTTAGCAAGGAATTTTTCGACGTATCAAAAGGATAATTTCATTGAGGCCGGATCCGACAAGCCAGATGTTTGAATTATTTATGATTTTTTGATATTTTCGGCTTAATTTCATGATATTTGAACGATTTTTATTGTGAGCTTTATGACATTTTGGGTGTTCTGGTTTATTGATGTTCTATTTTCATGCAGCCAATAAAAAGATTTAGCAAGACATCAGAAACAGAGTAGACATTTTGAATGCTTACGTATGGACTTTATGTTGAGAAAAAATCATTAGAAAAGTAATGAATTAATGTCATTAGTTTTACAATTCTCACAACAGCTTCATGCTGTATCCCAAAAGTTATTTGTTTTTTCATAAAATAAATAAATAAATAAATAAATAAAAATTGCAACATGCCAACAAAAAAATTTCAGAAATCTAAAAACGAGCCACAAACAAATTACGGATTGGCTAATTTTTTTATTTTCGAATTTTAAATCGCTTTCGCATTTGATTTGTAAAAGAGTAATTTCCTTCTTCTT
Organism: Lypha dubia; assembly: GCA_947311025.1. Classification (NCBI taxonomy): domain Eukaryota; kingdom Metazoa; phylum Arthropoda; class Insecta; order Diptera; family Tachinidae; genus Lypha; species Lypha dubia. The sequence continues at coordinate 15,880,036 of OX371264.1, read as the reverse complement.
TCTGTTTGCTAGCTTGGCACACGAAATATTAATGAGACCTCTTTCTGTTCCATCAAAAAAAGCTCTTTAAACAGGAAAAAAACAATGAAAAATATTTTTAAATATTTAAAATTAAATTGTGTGCTATTCTTGTCCCCTCTACTGTACAGATTAGCAAAAAAATATATAAAAAAATAAACCCTGATGATGAAAAAGAATTTGTTTTTGCAATAGCAAAATAAGACTCATAAAAAGTGTAAGCAGCTTCTTTTACAGCTCTTTTTATTTGATCCTGCCACAGTTGTTGCTATTTTGTTAATGTTTAAATACATTAGAAAATGATAGCAACAAAACATTCGAAATGAGAGCTTGCTTTTAGACAAACACACACTAATACACATCTACAAAGTTAAATTAAAACGAAATATTGTGGGTATCATGTAACATTTTGCTAAAAATTTTTTTTGGTTTGGCTTTTTTGACTTTTGGTGAAAAAGATTCTCTTTTACTCATTTTTAAAAGATTAGTTTTCTTAAGGTAAATAAGCTGAATGTTAAGAAATTTAATGGATTTTTGCTAATTTATTTTTCTGTTTTTAATTTTCGCGAAAGTACTTTTTTTGTTGTATGCTTTTCTGTGGCATAATATTAGTGGCTTTCAGGTTACTCAATAGAAGTTGGAATAAAATTCAGGAATTTTGGTACTGTTTTTTTTAATATGTTATTTCTACTTATGGTACTTTTTTCCTTTTACTTACTTTTTGTACTTTTTCTCTTAAACAATTCTCGTAATTGATTCTGGTGAAATTTAGTAGACGGATTGCATGTGACCCAGACTAAAGTAAAGGGTTACAAAAGGGACAAGTTAGTAGTTTTGGTACTTTCTGGTCAAATTTGTTATAACTTTGTATAAATTATGCAATTTTTTGGGGATTAAAATGAGAAAAAAACCCAGAATTTTTGGTACTTTTTACTTATGGTACTTTTTTTGCTTTTGATTCTTCTTCTTACTTTTGGTACTTAAATATAAAATGCCAAAAAAGGGACCAATTTGTATATTTTGTACTTTGTATATATTAACTAATTTGTTATAATTTTTTTTTATGAATTGGCATACTCTTTGGGGGTTAAAATGACAAAAACTGCTACTTTTGGTACTTTTTTAGTTAGGCTACTTTATTTTACTTTTTTTTCGTACTTTTGGTACATTTTCTCTTGATAAATATTTTTAATGGATTTGGATAAAATTAAGTAGACGGATATCATGTGACGCAGACAAAAATAAATGGCTAAAAAACGGGGCAAATTGGCAGGTTTGGTACTTTTTATATTTAAAATAATTTTTTTTTTTAAATTAGCATCCCAGCAAAAATTACTGCATCGCCGTAAGCAGGTTCGTAAGGGAATATCAGGGAATATTAGCTTACAAACCTGCTTACGTATGGCATGATATTTGTTCGCGATGTCCCACTTTGGAGCATTTCTTTTTAAGTGCTTATTTCAGAGCAGTGAGTATGAATTAAATTCATGGAACGAAAACAATATCAACTGAATTATATATATTTTATTTTTTATTCCATCATCCAAACATGCGTACTGTCGTCTTATTACGTTCGTTACACTTCGTAAAATTTACAATTTTAATCATTGCCTTACAATAGTGCTTTCTAGTATGCACTAGTGTAAGGGAGCATGTATAGAGATTATTTGCTTTAGTGTTCTTAGTGTTTGTTTCTACATTGATTAAATAAAGTTATCAAAAAATTTTACATTTTCTGCTATACATTTCTGCATTTGTTAAGATAATACATATGTGCTTAATACGAATCACGTTCTTAAGGCAGAAAAAGTATGTACTGCTTCCAAAAACTTGATTACTTTTTGCTGGGATCCTTTTTGGGATTTAAAATAAAAACATATATACTTTAGTGGTTTTTTACTTATGGTATATTTTTATTTGCGAATTTTCTTGCTTTTGGTACTTTTTCTCTTGAAAAATTATCGTAATGGATTTGGATAAAATTTGGTAGACGGACAACATGTGACCCAGATTGTAATGTAGGGTGATTTTATAAGAGCTGAAATTGAAACTTTTGGTGCAATTTTTTATTATCTTACTATTTTATTTGCATTAATATGCTGTGTACTTTCTGGAGGGTACTTTTGGTGTGTGACTCAGATTATAATATAGAGTGCCTTTTTAAGTGCTAAAAACAGAATAAATTGCTACTTTTAGTTTTTTAACAATTGTTTGCATTAATATACTGTGTACTTTCTGGAGGGTAAAATAAGAGGAAAAGTTGCTACTTTTGGTACTTTTTATTTATTTTTACATTTTATTTTTTTTATTAATTTACAAGGCACTTTGTGTGGGGTAAAATGAAGAAATGTTAGTGTTTTTGGTACCTCTTTGTTTTTTCGATAATTTTGGTATACATACTGTTGATGCAAAGCATACATTAGAGACCAATTTCAATTTTTAAATGGCCCACTGTTGAAATTTTGTAGCACGTTGTTTGTTTAATTTTAACTAGCCTTATTTTAACATTTATATAATGTTGGCATTTTTTTTATATCTATATATTTTATACTTCATAGCAAAAGAATCAAATACTTAATTCTTTTAATGTGAAACATAAGAAAGAAGGAAAAAATCTGCCTTAAAGCTAAATGGGGTGGATTTTGATTAATTTTTTTGTTTGTTTTCATGTTGCTTTTTTTTCTATTTACTTGACGATGGTTTTTTTTTTGTTGTTGTCTATTATCATTTGCTTTCAAAATATATTGGCAAACAAATTCTTTTATTAGTGTATTCATAAAAGTAATACCGAGATATAAAGAACAGAGAAATATAATGATGCTTGTTGTTGTAATGAATGAATTTCTTTGTTCATTTTCTTAAAAGCTGCTGTATGTTAAATGTTTGAAAAAGGCTCGATTGATTGAAAAATTATAATAAAAAAAATTTGCAAAAGAAAGCTGGTGTAAAATATAAAAATAGAAGTAAAATTTAGATCAAATCAGATATTTAAAAAAAATAATTCATTAAATTAACTATTTAATTATTGATTTCGCTGGCATTACAAAATATTCCTTTCAATATTTATTCTAATGAACAGAAAGAGATCGCTCCAATTTTAAAATAGTTTTCGCAGTAGAAGGCAACCTACACAATTTATATTCCATAGAAACAGGTCGCCTTGTCACGCTTTAAAAAAAATATTTTCATACCCGCGATACGCTCAAAAACTCTATGTGCATGATAAACATCACAGGATACACTAAATATCTTTATGTTTTGAAGTTCGATGTTGCATTATCGACTCGTATTTCAGCCATATTTTATGTTTTATTGTTGATCTTTTATTCTGATGAAAGACTTCATTGAGAATAGTTTCGATACAAGATTAATTGCTGAGAACAGTTTCAACTTCGGTAGAATTATTACTCAAGAAAAAAAAATCTTATCTTTAAGAAAGTCATAAGTAATTTTTGTAAAATTAAGACAATTTTCTTAAGCGATTTGAATTTTACACAGAAAAAAAAATATGTTGTTGTGACAAATACTTTTCGCAGTTGAGCGATTTTTATTTGTCGCAAATAAGAAGTAGTTGATTCAAATGATATTGTATTTACCACAAAAAGGATTGGCGAATGCGCAGCATTTATCGCAACAGCAAAATTGCAGTTGACAAAAATCAAGAGCAAAAATATTTGATCCAAATTCGATTTTCATTAAATCAAATGCAATTGCATTTGAAAATGCATGTCAACAGCAATTTAGTAAAATCAAAGGTTTTTTATTTGAGATTACATGGACAAAATTATTTACGCCAAATGCAGATCGTTGTTGTGCAAACAGTAGGCTTGTGTTTTCAAATGCAATCCGCAGTTAATTTTGTTGTGTTTTTTGAGCGCTGCCTCTCATTCATTTGCGTCTATTTTTTTATAGTGAAAACACATGTGCAAAAATGGAAGACAACCCCAATGCCGTGGAAATTTTTCAAGAAAATGTTTTGGAGCTAGAAATATTTGATTTAGTAAAGGCATGGGGTGTAAGTGACGAAACGATATTGAATTTAATAGAATGTGGTGTAAACACATATGAAAAATTAAAAATGATGGAACTAAGTGACATCAATGAAGTTTTCAATAAAAGAAGCCTAATTGGTGAAAAAATTATTTTTCGGTACAATCTCAATAAGTGGCGTATGGAAAATAAGGTAAGTAGTTCAGTGAGTGTGTTTATACGTACTTATGTATGTATATATGTAAAAAATTTAATTCTTAAAACATGTTAAAAAAAGTAATTACATTAAGGCTTTTTTCCGCAAATATGATTAATGGAAACAACAACAATAATAGGTACATGCACAAAAAAAAAATGTAGTTATAACAAATACTTTTTGCAGTTGAGCAATTTGTATTTGTCGCAAAGAAAAAGTTGTTGATTGAAATAATGTTGTATTTACCACAAAAGATTGTGGCGAATGCGCTTGAGCTCAAAGCAGTAAACATATTTTGTGTCTTAATTAGTTTGTTTTAATTAAAAAGAAAACACTTTAATTTAAAATTGATTTTGTTTTAGTACGAACCTTTATTATGCAGTGTGTCCGATCGAACTTTTATAAGTTCAACCAGCACTCAAGAATGGGTTTATTCCCCTGCATCAACCAATTCGGATTTCAATGTGAAGGATATATTGGAAAAAACAATAGATGGAAAGGATATTATTTCAAAGTATTTTGCCGTAAACTCATTAAGCGAACTGGGTCAAACTTCGGTAGTTCGAATAATTGTGGACCACTGTATTTTCCACAACATTAAATTGGACGCAAAATCTATGGAAAATATAGCAATGTCCATAACAAAGCTTTTTCCAACCGAATGCGAGACGACATATTATATACCACGATCTAAAAAGAAGAACGCTTCTGGTAAATTATACGACCGTTACTACAACCAAAGAAATAAAAGAAAAACTATTGAAAATCCAGCTTCAGCAAAATTATATAGGGTGAATAATGGTGTCGATGACAGTCCCTTAGAAGTCAGTGAATTCGAGGCGAAAAAAAAATGGTTGGCACACAACTTCCCCAACGATATACAAAACCATTGGAAAGCTACATCAGTCCTACGAATGAAGGAAAATAAAGAATCAATACCAACTTTCCTGAACGATTGGCCTAGATACAAAGATCCTAGTGGTTACACATTGATTGACATCGATTTTGAGACCTTGTATCCAGGCAAGGGAAATTTAATGTTTGAGCTAATATCAGCTCTTGAAAATGTGATGACTGAGCGAATTCTACCAATTTATGTTAAAGACAAACTCAACATGCAATACCTAGAAAAAATGAAAACTGCAACGGACACAAGTAAGGTACACATTACTTAAAAAAATATGTTATATTTTTTTTTTTTTTAATTTCTTAGATGCTAAGCACTTCTACCTTTTCTACTTGTTACATTCGATAATTCTTCCGCCTCGTGTAAATAAAACTTTAAAGCCGTCCATAACCGATGCTCAAAGTGACATGATTGTCCACTTGTTTGTGGTGAGTGTGTGGGTTTAAAGTGTGAAGTATTTACTGAGCTCTGCAGCCGCTTTTCTTCAGCACCAGAAGTGCCGATTTCGTTTTGAGAAAATAATAGACTTCAATTTTGATTGTCAAATTAATTCTAAAGTTTATTGAATTTTGTCTCAGCTTATATACTAAAATTTATTCTAAATTATTATCTATGTCAGCACTATCCCACGAAATCAATTTTGTTTAAAAATCCCTACACGTTAATGAACTCCGTGAAACTTGCTGACAGTACGCTTATTCATTCAAGGCCAATAAAAGAATGTTTGTTTACTTTATTAAATAGTTCATATTACAACTGCACGACAAACAGCAGTGTACACAAATTTAGCACATAGTGATGTACATACACTACACCCTCACCCTTATTGGTTTTGGGTATTATTAAAAATGAAACAAGAAAAACAAATACTTTGGCTGAACAAGACGTTATGTACTATATCTAAAAAAAATTGTAATTTTATAGAAAGAAATTAACAATTGTTGATGTAATATTAAACTTTATAAACGTAAAAAATGTTTTGATATTTTGCTTATGTATATACATATAATTATACTTATGTATGTGTCTACAAAAATAAATTTTAAGTTCTTATATATATATTGTTGTTTGTCAATTCAAATATTTTTTTAGATTGTTCTTATGTACTAATTTTGTTTTATTATCAATTTCTATAAGTATATTTAAATCTTCTATATCTAATACTTTGTATGGGCCTTTGTATGGAGGTTCATACTTTTTTCTATTTAAAACTTTAACTAAAACTAAATCTCCTATTCTAAGATCTATTCTATTTTGCTTCTTTTCAGATTCTAATTTTCTTTTTCTTTTTACTTCGAGAATTATCTCTCTTGCTCTTTGTAATGAGTTGTGAAGTCTAATCTTTAGTTCATTTAAATAGTTGTCAGTATTATAAATCTTTCTAGTATCACTTAAAGTGTCGTTTGGCAGTCTAGGAAGTCTACCAAAAATTAGTTCAAACGGAGAATAGTCTGTATCGACATTTGGTGTCGTATTAAAAGCAAAAGTATAATATGGTATCCACTCATGCCAACTATTGTCATCTACAAAATTTAGAAAATATTCATTTAGAACGCGATGATTTCGTTCTATTGTACCTAAAGTTTCATGATGGTAAGGTGTTGAGAAATTTTGTTTTATTTTTAATAATGCACAAATCTCTCTCATTAATTCGTTGGTAAATTCAGTTCCTCTATCTGTTTTGAGGATGTTGAATAAACCGTATTTTAATACAATATGTTCTATTAAAGCTTTCGCGACTGTTTTGGCATCTTTAGATTCAATCGGACAAGCAACAACATATTTTGTCAGTTCGCACTGCATTGTAAGTATGTATCTAAATTGTCCGGATGGTCTTAATGGTCCAACTGTGTCCATTACAACAGTATCGAAACCGTGTGATGGTGTATCTGTTATAGTAAAGGGTTCTTTTGTATTTCTTATCTGTTTATGTTTTTGGCATGAATCACATGTTGTTATGTATTTTCTAACCATTTTGTTCATATTTTTCCATATATATCTTTGTTTTAATTTGGAAAGTGTTTTCCTAATTCCAAAATGTCCTCCATGTGGTGAGTCATGAAATTCTTCTATCAATCTATATTGTGTTATATTATCTTTTATATCTCTTGGCATTCTATATATAATTATTTCGATATCGTTTTTCTTTATATTGTTATACTTTTCCTTCAATTCTTCGGCCGTTATATATTTAAATATTTCATCATTATCATATAGTACGTACTTTTTAAATTTCAATTTCCTCAATCTCAAAAAAAGTTTCTCCATAAATGTTCCTGAAAACATAGGATTTTCGCTTTTATTGCATATTATGCGCGTTATTCTATCATTCTTCTCTTTTAGTTTATTTTTTAATTCTTGCTGCAGCTTATTATCATATATAAATTCAATCTTTTGGGTGCCCTTAATATTATTTATTGACGTACATTCCCACATATGGAGGTGATCAGTCTCCTTTCGAGATATGCTGTCGTTCTTTTTATTTTCATCTTCATCATATTTATTTTTCATTTCGGTATTAATTTCATTTTTCACTTTGTTGTTAAACATATTTCTTGTTATTGCCAAGGTTTTCTTTTCTCTTTCATCAATATAGATTGGAATCATGTCTCTTAATATTTGTGAGTTTATTTCTACACGCGATAGAGCGTCTGCGTTTGTATTATTCGCTCCCTTCTTATATTTTATATCAAAGTCATAATCTGATAATTCAAGTCTTATTCTGGTTAATTTTGAAGACGGGTTTTTATGGGTAAACAAAGCAATAAGAGGTCTATGGTCTGTGACTACGGTAAATTTTCTACCATATAGATATGGTCTAAAAAATTGTATTCCCCAATGAATACCTAATAACTCTTTTTCAATTACTGATTTATTTTTCTCATGTTTATTTAATGTTCTACTTGCATATGATATGGGTAAATCGTTTCCGATTTCACCCTGTGAAAGGACTGCTCCCAGAGCTACATTTGAAGCGTCTGTTGTTAAAATGAATGTTTCGTCAAAGTTCGGATATCGTAATATAGGCGGGTTTTTTAATTTGTCTCTTAGTGTCTGTTATTGTTATAATTTCTGTTATGGTTTCTGTTGTTATTGTTATAGTTTCTGTTGATATTGTTATAATTTCTGTTATTCCTATTTATATTAAAATTTCTATCCATCTGTGGATTGAGATAATTTCTGTCTCTGTTATTTCTAAATCCTGAATTATTTCTATTTGTGTTATTGTAATAGTTTCGTTTATTATTATTTATTTGTAAGGCTGTAAATGTATCTGGTAGTTGTAATGATCTTTCCTGTGTACTTGCAATGTCATAGGCTTGTGCCAAAGTCTTGGGTTGTGCAGCTATTACAGCTGTTCTTATGTCTTTATATAAACCTTCTTGAAAAATCTCTAAAGCAAGTTTTTCGTTCATAGTCTTAATCGTTGAGCGAGCTACTGGATTTGAACTGTCCTCTAGTTCTGAAATTTGTACCAATGTCAAGTCCGCTATCAAAGTGTTAATCCGTTCTTTGTAATTAAGTACACTTCCTTTTTGCTTGGTATTCCTTAAATCAAAATGTATGCTGCTTGCCGTTCTTGTGGATTTGAAATGTTTTGTTAGAACTGTTTTCAGTTCTTCGAAAGTTTCAGGTGTATTTTCTATAATCAAAATATCCCTGACTCTGTCTACTACTTTTATTGCTAATACATACTTTATTAGGTTATTTTTTCCTTGCTCATTTAATTCAGAATGAACCATTTCTATCATTGAAAGGAAAATATCAACATGTTTTGGCTTTCCGTCGAAGACTGGAATTATATCCGAAGCCTTTTTACTGTCAAAGTTCGACATGATTTTAGGATTTTCAAATTCTTGCTCTATTTCTAATTTTTCTCCTTTATGTTCTATCAAAAGCTGAATTGCTATTTCTCTCAAATCTCTGAATTGCGTAATTTTTTCATCTCTTAAGGGATTCGCTAAATGCCCTACAAGTTTCCCGAATTTTTCACTCAACTGTTCTATTGACTTTAATTTTTCCTGTATAGTTTCTTTTGTATATTTCTTTGTTATGGATTTTCTAGCATTTATAATTAATTTTTGTAGTTCTTCAAAAATCTGTTCCATTAATTATACTTATTTCTGTAGTATGAGATAAAAAAGTTTTTATTTAATTTTTCTAAATTTTGTTTTGTTATTTATGCATTTTGTACGGAGTTTCTTACAACCTGTTTCTTTATATAATGCTGCAAGAATTTAAATATGGCTACTAGTATGAAAATTATCAATAAAATTATTATCATTTCTTGATCTATTGTTATTTTATTTGTATTTATAGCATTGGCACTTGCATGGCCCTCTACTTTTGCATCTGCGATGCCCATTTTTAAGTTTTGTAATGTATATTTTATTCTATCTTCCTCGGTTAATTGAAAAGTATTTAGGTCTAGATTCATTACCTATATTAAATTTTAACATTTAACAAATTTTCTAATTTGTAATATTGTTTCCTATACAAAATCTTTAAAGTATAACTTTATGTTACAGTCATTTATATTAATTTATTTAGAATGTGTAAAATCTTAGCATAATATAAGGCAAAAAAAAAAATTTATTTTTTTTTTTTTTGAATTGAACTGAATTAAAAAATATTGTTGTTGTTGTTGATGGCTAGTTTCTCCAACCGGTTCTTCTGAGTTCTATCAGTTGCTTTATTAATTTCTGTTTTTGGTCTCCCTGACTAATGCCTATTATGCGCTGTAGGTCTTTGCAGGCTCTTTGATATTTCACCTTTTTTCCTCCTTTCTTCTTTTTGTTTTCCGATTTGTTCCTAAAGTTTTGTAGTTGACGTTTGTAATTTTCTTGCCTAGCCTGATATTGTTCTATCGTGATTGGCTTAGGGCCAGCAGACTTTGGAGTTGGTGTATACGTTGGTGGTTCTTCAACTGGTGTTCCTTCTGGAACGTACTCCTCTTGTAGAACTTTTTGCCAGCGTTCGAAAATTTCGTTGACTTCTTTTTGGGTCATTTAGTAAAATAAATTTATTTAAAAAAAAATAAACAAACAGGATCTCAAAAATTTATTCTGTTTTTGTGTGGATTCTCCAGGACTCATTTACATAGATTGGCAGGATAAAAATTTTTGCAATAAAAATATTGTTTTAGCAGGATTAAAAAAAAAATTTTTTGTTTTCTAAAAAAATATTATTTAACAAGAACGCAAATTTTGTTTGGCAGGATCGCCATGTGGTGAGTGTGTGGGTTTAAAGTGTGAAGTATTTACTGAGCTCTGCAGCCGCTTTTCTTCAGCACCAGAAGTGCCGATTTCGTTTTGAGAAAATAATAGACTTCAATTTTGATTGTCAAATTAATTCTAAAGTTTATTGAATTTTGTCTCAGCTTATATACTAAAATTTATTCTAAATTATTATCTATGTCAGCACTATCCCACGAAATCAATTTTGTTTAAAAATCCCTACACGTTAATGAACTCCGTGAAACTTGCTGACAGTACGCTTATTCATTCAAGGCCAATAAAAGAATGTTTGTTTACTTTATTAAATAGTTCATATTACAACTGCACGACAAACAGCAGTGTACACAAATTTAGCACATAGTGATGTACATACACTACATGTTGAATATAAATGATTTTATTCAAAAAAAGGACGAGCAACGGGAACTTGCCTTCGAAGAGCAGTCGACCATTCAACCTAAAATTTTCGTTATTGGTGAGGATGTTAACAAATTAACAGAGTATTATGTAACAGTAAATGATTTAACTTATAAAGTAGAGACACTTCTGCGGGCTGTGGATTTAGTAATTAAAATATGTTTTACTTTCAATTTGAAGTATTCGGCTAAAAGCAAATATGTGTGGGTTTTTTTACAAGAGTATATTTTCGAAATTCCATCTTTAGAAAAAATTGCCAAAGTGCAAAATATTATAAACAAAATAAAAAATGTCAAATAAATATGTTAAAAACTTAGTAAAAAATCCCACACATATTTGTTCAATTTGTAGTTGTATATTTACTAAATCCCAAGAGTTCCTACAACACTTAAGAAATTTTCATAAGACGCCTGTTACATTTAAGTATTTATGTCAGTACAACAGTTGCAACAAAGGATACCAACATTTTTTTAAATTTAAGTATCATATTACTAGTCATGATTTTAACGAAATTATTGAACATGACAAGGATCATACCTGTAAAAAATCGCGAATAGAGACTAAAAACAATCAACAACTTGATACTTTAGATCAGCAAACAAACCAGCCACAACCAACCATTCATACTAAACAAACAACAGTGCCTTGCATTAGAGAAAGTTGCCCAACAACTCAAAGCACTGCGCAAATTGTTGACGTAACAGAAATAAGAAAAAGAATAATTTATAATAGTATACAACTTGCACTAAAACTTCATGCAAAGCCAAACATTGCTCGCAATAATATTCCTTCTACCCTAAATGATGTTGTTAGCCAAATAATCGAACCTTTGGTGGACGCCTTTGAACAATTTCTACCTTTTATTGAACTTGAAATGCAAAACTTATATAAGGACTTAATTAAGTATGCGAAAAATCCGGTCCAGAGTATCTCTACTGAATACAGGTTTTTGAAAAAAATAGAGGAGCTGGATTTGTTTCAACTACCAAAATTATTTACGTCATAGAAGGTTGCCTTTGTTCTGTAAAATACCAACTCCAAAAATATTTTGAATCACTAAATATATTGCAGCTCACCCTTGAGAATATAAATTCAATAACTTCATCAAATAAATTGAACCACTTCATAAAAGGAGAATTCTGGCAGTCAAAGGCTCAAAATTTTGGTGAAAAGATCGTTTTCCCAATATTCCTCTATTTTGATGATTTTCAAATAAATGACCCTCTTGGCACACGTCAGCACTCCGTGTGTGGAATTTATTTCTCAGTTGCAGTTATTCCACAGCATCAATTATCCTTATTAAGCAATATATTCGTAGCTGGCTTTCTTAATGCTAAGGACATCAGGTTCTTTGGGAACCATGCAACGTTGCATGGGCTTATTGATATACTTGAAGATCTCTTCACCAACGGCATAACAATAAATTGCATGGGTATATATAAAAAAATTTATTTTCACATTGTGCAATAAATTTTTTTAAATTTCTCGTATTTTTCTCGAGTTTATTCAAAGATTTTTAATTAATTTCTTTTATCTAATTTTGATTGCATATTTTTGCTTATTTTTTTAAACTTCTGCATATTTTTGCATATATTTTTGTATGTAAGTTTTTTTATTTCCGACGGCAAAGTCTATAAATGGAACTTTTTACTCACAACTGTATCAACTTTTCATACATTTTAATGATTTTTTGGAGCAAAACGAGTTTTCCAAAATTTTTCGTATTTTTATTTTTGCTGAAAAGTACAGGAAGATAATATTTAAACAGTATTTATAATAAACTAGCTTATCCCGGTGTGCTTCGCTACCCACTCGTTATAAAATAAAATTAAAAGTATTTATATTAAAATTGTGTAAATTTTGTTCAGCTCTACGTGAATTTGGCTATTTGTGGCACATTTATGTTTGTCACTCATTTGGACCAATGGGAAATTAAAGCCAAGGATCCATAGGCTATGTAAGTCCGATTTCTCAATTGTATTTGAGAATTTTTCTATAACATTTGCTTGTCACTCATTTGGACCAATGGGAAATTACAGCCAAGGATCCATACTTATAGGCTATGTAAGTCCGATTTCTCAATTGTATTTGAGAATTTTTCTATAACATTTGTTTGTCACTCATTTGGACCAATGGGAAATTAAAGTCAAGGATCCATACTTATAGGCTATGTAAGTCCGATTTCTCAATTGTATTTGAGAATTTTTCTATAACATTTGTTTGTCACTCATTTGGACCAATGGGAAATAAAAGCCAAGGATCCATACTTATAGGCTATGTAAGTCCGATTTCTCAATTGTATTTGAGAATTTTTCTATAACATTTGTTTGTCACTCATTTGGACCAATGGGAAATTAAAGTCAAGGATCCATACTTATAGGCTATGTAAGTCCGATTTCTCAATTGTATTTGAGAATTTTTCTATAACATATGTTTGTCACTCATTTGGACCAATGGGAAATAAAAGCCAAGGATCCATACTTATAGGCTATGTAAGTCCGATTTCTCAATTGTATTTGAGAATTTTTCTATAACATTTGTTTGTCACTCATTTGGACCAATGGGAAATTAAAGTCAAGGATCCATACTTATAGGCTATGTAAGTCCGATTTCTCAATTGTATTTGAGAATTTTTCTATAACATTTGTTTGTCACTCATTTGGACCAATGGGAAATTAAAGCCAAGGATCCATACTTATAGGCTATGTAAGTCCGATTTCTCAATTGTATTTGAGAATTTTTCTATAACATTTGTTTGTCACTCATTTGGACCAATGGGAAATAAAAGCCAAGGATCCATACTTATAGGCTATGTAAGTCCGATTTCTCAATTGTATTTGAGAATTTTTCTATAACATTTGTTTGTCACTCATTTGGACCAATGGGAAATTAAAGCCAAGGATCCATACTTATAGGCTATGTAAGTCCGATTTCTCAATTGTATTTGAGAATTTTTCTATAACATTTGTTTGTCACTCATTTGGACCAATGGGAAATTAAAGCCAAGGATCCATACTTAGAGGCTATGTAAGTCCGATTTCTCAATTGTATTTGAGAATTTTTCTATAACATTTGTTTGTCACTCATTTGGACCAATGGGAAATTAAAGTCAAGGATGCATACTTATAGGCTATGTAAGTCCGATTTCTCAATTGTATTTGAGAATTTTTCTATAACATTTGTTTGTCACTCATTTGGACCAATAGGAAATTAAAGCCAAGGATCCATACTTATAGGCTATGTAAGTCCGATTTCTCAATTGTATTTGAGAATTTTTCTATAACATTTGTTTGTCACTCATTTGGACCAATAGGAAATTAAAGCCAAGGATCCATACTTATAGGCTATGTAAGTCCGATTTCTCAATTGTATTTGAGAATTTTTCTATAACATATGTTTGTCACTCATTTGGACCAATAGGAAATTAAAGCCAAGGATCCATACTTATAGGCTATGTAAGTCCGATTTCTCAATTGTATTTGAGAATTTTTCTATAACATTTGTTTGTCACTCATTTGGACCAATAGGAAATTAAAGCCAAGGATCCATACTTATAGGCTATGCAAGTCCGATTTCTCAATTGTATTTGAGAATTTTTCTATAACATTTGTTTGTCACTCATTTGGACCAATGGGAAATTAAAGCCAAGGATCCATACTTATAGGCTATGTAAGTCCGATTTCTCAATTGTATTTGAGAATTTTTCTATAACATTTGTTTGTCACTCATTTGGACCAATGGGAAATTAAAGCCAAGGCTCCATACTTATAGACTATGTAAGTCCGATTTCCCAATTGTATTTGAGAATTTTTCTATAACATTTGTTTGTCACTCATTTGGACCAATGGGAAATTAAAGCCAAGGATCCATACTTATAGGCTATGTAAGTCCGATTTCTCAATTGTATTTGAGAATTTTTCTATAACATTTGTTTGTCACTCATTTGGACCAATGGGAAATTAAAGCCAAGGATCCATACTTATAGGCTATGTAAGTCCGATTTCTCAATTGTATTTGAGAATTTTTCTATAACATTTGTTTGTCACTCATTTGGCCCAATGGGAAATTAAAGCCAAGGATCCATACTTATAGGCTATTCAAGTCCGATTTCTCAATTGTATTAGAGAATTTTTCTATAAAATTTTAAAGATTAAAATTGTGTAAATTTTGTTCAGCTCTACGTGAATTTGGCTATTTGTGGCACATTTATGTTTGTCACTCATTTGGACCAATGGGAAATTAAAGCCAAGGATCCATACTTATAGGCTATGTAAGTCCGATTTCTCAATTGTATTTGAGAATTTTTCTATAACATTTGTTTGTCACTCATTTGGACCAATGGGAAATTAAAGCCAAGGATCCATACTTATAGGCTATGTAAGTCCGATTTCTCAATTGTATTTGAGAATTTTTCTATAACATTTGTTTGTCACTCATTTGGACCAATGGGAAATTTAAGCCAAGGATCCATACTTATAGGCTATGTAAGTCCGATTTCTCAATTGTATTTGAGAATTTTTCTATAACATTTGTTTGTCACTCATTTGGACCAATGGGAAATTAAAGCCAAGGATCCATACTTATAGGCTATGTAAGTCCGATTTCTCAATTGTATTTGAGAATTTTTCTATAACATTTGTTTGTCACTCATTTGGACCAATGGGAAAGTAAAGCCAAGGCTCCATACTTATAGACTATGTAAGTCCGATTTCCCAATTGTATTTGAGAATTTTTCTATAACATTTGTTTGTCACTCATTTGGACCAATGGGAAATTAAAGCCAAGGATCCATACTTATAGGCTATGTAAGTCCGATTTCTCAATTGTATTTGAGAATTTTTCTATAACATTTGTTTCTCACTCATTTGGACCAATGGGAAATTAAAGCCAAGGATCCATACTTATAGGCTATGTAAGTCCGATTTCTCAATTGTATTTGAGAATTTTTCTATAACATTTGTTTGTCACTCATTTGGACCAATGGGAAATTAAAGCCAAGGATCCATACTTATAGGCTATGTAAGTCCGATTTCTCAATTGTATTTGAGAATTTTTCTATAACATTTGTTTGTCACTCATTTGGACCAATGGAAAAGTAAAGCCAAGGCTCCATACTTATAGACTATGTAAGTCCGATTTCCCAATTGTATTTGAGAATTTTTCTATAACATTTGTTTGTCACTCATTTGGACCAATGGGAAATTAAAGCCAAGGATCCATACTTATAGGCTATGTAAGTCCGATTTCTCAATTGTATTTGAGAATTTTTCTATAACATTTGTTTGTCACTCATTTGGACCAATGGGAAATTAAAGCCAAGGATCCATACTTATAGGCTATGTAAGTCCGATTTCTCAATTGTATTTGAGAATTTTTCTATAACATTTGTTTGTCACTCATTTGGACCAATGGGAAATTAAAGCCAAGGATCCATACTTATAGGCTATGTAAGTCCGATTTCTCAATTGTATTTGAGAATTTTTCTATAACATTTGTTTGTCACTCATTTGGACCAATGGGAAAGTAAAGCCAAGGCTCCATACTTATAGACTATGTAAGTCCGATTTCCCAATTGTATTTGAGAATTTTTCTATAACATTTGTTTGTCACTCATTTGGACCAATGGGAAATTAAAGCCAAGGATCCATACTTATAGGCTATGTAAGTCCGATTTCTCAATTGTATTTGAGAATTTTTCTATAACATTTGTTTGTCACTCATTTGGACCAATGGGAAATTAAAGCCAAGGATCCATACTTATAGGCTATGTAAGTCCGATTTCTCAATTGTATTTGAGAATTTTTCTATAACATTTGTTTGTCACTCATTTGGACCAATGGGAAATTAAAGCCAAGGCTCCATACTTATAGACTATGTAAGTCCGATTTCCCAATTGTATTTGAGAATTTTTCTATAACATTTGTTTGTCACTCATTTGGACCAATGGGAAATTAAAGCCAAGGATCCATACTTATAGGCTATGTAAGTCCGATTTCTCAATTGTATTTGAGAATTTTTCTATAACATTTGTTTGTCACTCATTTGGACCAATAGGAAATTAAAGCCAAGGATCCATACTTATAGGCTATGTAAGTCCGATTTCTCAATTGTATTTGAGAATTTTTCTATAACATTTGTTTGTCACTCATTTGGACCAATAGGAAATTAAAGCCAAGGATCCATACTTATAGGCTATGTAAGTCCGATTTCTCAATTGTATTTGAGAATTTTTCTATAACATTTGTTTGTCACTCATTTGGACCAATGGGAAATTAAAGCCAAGGATCCATACTTATAGGCTATGTAAGTCCGATTTCTCAATTGTATTTGAGAAATTTTCTATAACATTTGTTTGTCACTCATTTGGACCAATGGGAAATTAAAGCCAAGGATCCATACTTATAGGCTATGTAAGTCCGATTTCTCAATTGTATTTGAGAATTTTTCTATAAAATTTGTTTGTCACTCATTTGGACCAATGGGAAATTAAAGCCAAGGATCCATACTTATAGGCTATGTAAGTCCGATTTCTCAATTGTATTTGAGAATTTTTCTATAACATTTGTTTGTCACTCATTTGGACCAATGGGAAATTAAAGCCAAGGATCCATACTTATATGCTATGTAAGTCCGATTTCTCAATTGTATTTGAGAATTTTTCTATATCATATGTTTGTCACTCATTTGGACCAATGGGAAATTAAAGCCAAGGATCCATACTTATAGGCTATGTAAGTCCGATTTCTCAATTGTATTTGAGAATTTTTCTATAACATTTGTTTGTCACTCATTTGGACCAATGGGAAAGTAAAGCCAAGGCTCCATACTTATAGACTATGTAAGTCCGATTTCCCAATTGTATTTGAGAATTTTTCTATAACATTTGTTTGTCACTCATTTGGACCAATGGGAAATTAAAGCCAAGGATCCATACTTATATGCTATGTAAGTCCGATTTCTCAATTGTATTTGAGAATTTTTCTATAACATTTGTTTGTCACTCATTTGGACCAATGGGAAAGTAAAGCCAAGGCTCCATACTTATAGACTATGTAAGTCCGATTTCCCAATTGTATTTGAGAATTTTTCTATAACATTTGTTTGTCACTCATTTGGACCAATGGGAAATTAAAGCCAAGGATCCATACTTATAGGCTATGTAAGTCCGATTTCTCAATTGTATTTGAGAATTTTTCTATAACATTAGTTTGTCACTCATTTGGACCAATGGGAAATTAAAGCCAAGGATCCATACTTATAGGCTATGTAAGTCCGATTTCTCAATTGTATTTGAGAATTTTTCTATATCATATGTTTGTCACTCATTTGGACCAATGGGAAATTAAAGCCAAGGATCCATACTTATAGGCTATGTAAGTCCGATTTCTCAATTGTATTTGAGAATTTTTCTATAACATTTGTTTGTCACTCATTTGGACCAATGGGAAAGTAAAGCCAAGGCTCCATACTTATAGACTATGTAAGTCCGATTTCCCAATTGTATTTGAGAATTTTTCTATAACATTTGTTTGTCACTCATTTGGACCAATGGGAAATTAAAGCCAAGGATCCATACTTAGGCTATGTAAGTCCGATTTCTCAATTGTATTTGAGAATTTTTCTATAACATTAGTTTGTCACTCATTTGGACCAATGGGAAATTAAAGCCAAGGATCCATACTTATAGGCTATGTAAGTCCGATTTCTCAATTGTATTTGAGAATTTTTCTATATCATATGTTTGTCACTCATTTGGACCAATGGGAAATTAAAGCCAAGGATCCATACTTATAGGCTATGCAAGTCCGATTTCTCAATTGTATTTGAGAATTTTTCTATAACATTTGTTTGTCACTCATTTGGCCCAATGGGAAATTAAAGCCAAGGATCCATACTTATAGGCTATGCAAGTCCGATTTCTCAATTGTATTTGAGAATTTTTCTATAAAATTTGTTTGTCACTCATTTGGACCAATGGGAAATTAAAGCCAAGGATCCATACTTATAGGCTATGCAAGTCCGATTTCTCAATTGTATTTGAGAATTTTTCTATAAAATTTTAAAGATTAAAATTGTGTAAATTTTGTTCAGCTCTACGTGAATTTGGCTATTTGTGGCACATTTATGTTTGTCACTCATTTGGACCAATGGGAAATTAAAGCCAAGGATCCATACTTATAGGCTATGTAAGTCCGCTTTCTCAATTGTATTTGAGAATTTTTCTATAACATTTGTTTGTCACTCATTTGGACCAATGGGAAATTAAAGCCAAGGATCCATACTTAGAGGCTATGTAAGTCCGATTTCTCAATTGTATTTGAGAATTTTTCTATAACATTTGTTTGTCACTCATTTGGACCAATGGGAAATTAAAGTCAAGGATGCATACTTATAGGCTATGTAAGTCCGATTTCTCAATTGTATTTGAGAATTTTTCTATAACATTTGTTTGTCACTCATTTGGACCAATAGGAAATTAAAGCCAAGGATCCATACTTATAGGCTATGTAAGTCCGATTTCTCAATTGTATTTGAGAATTTTTCTATAACATTTGTTTGTCACTCATTTGGACCAATAGGAAATTAAAGCCAAGGATCCATACTTATAGGCTATGTAAGTCCGATTTCTCAATTGTATTTGAGAATTTTTCTATAACATATGTTTGTCACTCATTTGGACCAATAGGAAATTAAAGCCAAGGATCCATACTTATAGGCTATGTAAGTCCGATTTCTCAATTGTATTTGAGAATTTTTCTATAACATTTGTTTGTCACTCATTTGGACCAATAGGAAATTAAAGCCAAGGATCCATACTTATAGGCTATGCAAGTCCGATTTCTCAATTGTATTTGAGAATTTTTCTATAACATTTGTTTGTCACTCATTTGGACCAATGGGAAATTAAAGCCAAGGATCCATACTTATAGGCTATGTAAGTCCGATTCCTCAATTGTATTTGAGAATTTTTCTATAACATTTGTTTGTCACTCATTTAGACCAATGGGAAATTAAAGCCAAGGATCCATACTTATAGGCTATGTAAGTCCGATTCCTCAATTGTATTTGAGAATTTTTCTATAACATTTGTTTGTCACTCATTTGGACCAATGGGAAATTAAAGCCAAGGATCCATACTTCCGATTCCTCAATTGTGTTTGTGAATTTTTCTATAACATTTGTTTGTCACTCATTTGGACCAATGGGAAATTAAAGCCAAGGATCCATACTTATAGGCTATGTAAGTCCGATTTCTCAATTGTATTTGAGAATTTTTCTATAACATTTGTTTGTCACTCATTTGGACCAATGGGAAATTAAAGTCAAGGATCCATACTTATAGACTATGTAAGTCCGATTTCTCAATTGTATTTGAGAATTTTTCTATAACATTTGTTTGTCACTCATTTGGACCAATGGGAAATTAAAGCCAAGGATCCATACTTATAGACTATGTAAGTCCGATTTCTCAATTGTATTTGAGAATTTTTCTATAAAATTTTAAAGATTAAAATTGTGTAAATTTTGTTCAGCTCTACGTGAATTTGGCTATTTGTGGCACATTTATGTTTGTCACTCATTTGGACCAATGGGAAATTAAAGCCAAGGATCCATACTTATAGGCTATGTAAGTCCGATTTCTCAATTGTATTTGAGAATTTTTCTATAACATTTGTTTGTCACTCATTTGGACCAATGGGAAATTAAAGCCAATGCTCCATACTTATAGACTATGTAAGTCCGATTTCCCAATTGTATTTGAGAATTTTTTTATAACATTTGTTTGTCACTCATTTGGACCAATGGGAAATTAAAGCCAAGGATCCATACTTATAGGCTATGTAAGTCCGATTTCTCAATTGTATTTGAGAATTTTTCTATAACATTTGTTTGTCACTCATTTGGACCAATGGGAAATTAAAGCCAAGGATCCATACTTATAGGCTATGTAAGTCCGATTTCTCAATTGTATTTGAGAATTTTTCTATAACATTTGTTTGTCTCTCATTTGGACCAATGGGAAATTAAAGCCAAGGATCCGTACTTATAGGCTATGCAAGTCCGATTTCTCAATTGTATTTGAGAATTTTTCTATAACATTTGTTTGTCACTCATTTGGCCCAATGGGAAATTAAAGCCAAGGATCCATACTTATAGGCTATTCAAGTCCGATTTCTCAATTGTATTAGAGAATTTTTCTATAAAATTTTAAAGATTAAAATTGTGTAAATTTTGTTCAGCTCTACGTGAATTTGGCTATTTGTGGCACATTTATGTTTGTCACTCATTTGGACCAATAGGAAATTAAAGCCAAGGATCCATACTTATAGGCTATGTAAGTCCGATTTCTCAATTGTATTTGAGAATTTTTCTATAACATTTGTTTGTCACTCATTTGGACCAATGGGAAATTAAAGCCAAGGATCCATACTTATAGGCTATGTAAGTCCGATTTCTCAATTGTATTTGAGAATTTTTCTATAACATTTGTTTGTCACTCATTTGGACCAATGGGAAATTAAAGCCAAGGATCCATACTTATAGGCTATGTAAGTCCGATTTCTCAATTGTATTTGAGAATTTTTCTATAACATTTGTTTGTCACTCATTTGGACCAATGGGAAATTAAAGCCAAGGATCCATACTTATAGGCTATGTAAGTCCGATTTCTCAATTGTATTTGAGAATTTTTCTATAACATTTGTTTGTCACTCATTTGGACCAATGGGAAATTAAAGCCAAGGATCCATACTTATAGGCTATGTAAGTCCGATTTCTCAATTGTATTTGAGAATTTTTCTATAACATTTGTTTGTCACTCATTTGGACCAATGGGAAATTAAAGCCAAGGATCCATACTTATAGGCTATGTAAGTCCGATTTCTCAATTGTATTTGAGAATTTTTCTATAACATTTGTTTGTCACTCATTTGGACCAATAGGAAATTAAAGCCAAGGATCCATACTTATAGGCTATGTAAGTCCGATTTCTCAATTGTATTTGAGAATTTTTCTATAACATTTGTTTGTCACTCATTTGGACCAATAGGAAATTAAAGCCAAGGATCCATACTTATAGGCTATGTAAGTCCGATTTCTCAATTGTATTTGAGAATTTTTCTATAACATTTGTTTGTCACTCATTTGGACCAATGGGAAATTAAAGCCAAGGATCCATACTTATAGGCTATGTAAGTCCGATTTCTCAATTGTATTTGAGAATTTTTCTATAACATTTGTTTGTCACTCATTTGGACCAATGGGAAATTAAAGCCAAGGATCCATACTTATAGGCTATGTAAGTCCGATTTCTCAATTGTATTTGAGAATTTTTCTATAACATTTGTTTGTCACTCATTTGGACCAATGGGAAATTAAAGCCAAGGATCCATACTTATAGGCTATGTAAGTCCGATTTCTCAATTGTATTTGAGAATTTTTCTATAACATTTGTTTGTCACTCATTTGGACCAATAGGAAATTAAAGCCAAGGATCCATACTTATAGGCTATGTAAGTCCGATTTCTCAATTGTATTTGAGAATTTTTCTATAACATTTGTTTGTCACTCATTTGGACCAATGGGAAATTAAAGCCAAGGATCCATACTTATAGGCTATGTAAGTCCGATTTCTCAATTGTATTTGAGAATTTTTCTATAACATTTGTTTGTCACTCATTTGGACCAATGGGAAATTAAAGCCAAGGATCCATACTTATAGGCTATGTAAGTCCGATTTCTCAATTGTATTTGAGAATTTTTCTATAACATTTGCTTGTCACTCATTTGGACCAATAGGAAATTAAAGCCAAGGATCCATACTTATAGGCTATGTAAGTCCGATTTCTCAATTGTATTTGAGAATTTTTCTATAACATTTGTTTGTCACTCATTTGGACCAATAGAAAATTAAAGCCAAGGATCCATACTTATAGGCTATGTAAGTCCGATTTCTCAATTGTATTTGAGAATTTTTCTATAACATTTGTTTGTCACTCATTTTGACCAATAGGAAATTAAAGCCAAGGATCCATACTTATAGGCTATGTAAGTCCGATTTCTCAATTGTATTTGAGAATTTTTCTATAACATTTGTTTGTCACTCATTTGGAACAATGGGAAATTAAAGCCAAGGATCCATACTTATAGGCTATGTAAGTCCGATTTCTCAATTGTATTTGAGAATTTTTCTATAACATTTGTTTGTCACTCATTTGGACCAATGGGAAATTAAAGCCAAGGATCCATACTTATAGGCTATGTAAGTCCGATTTCTCAATTGTATTTGAGAATTTTTCTATAACATTTGTTTGTCACTCATTTGGACCAATAGGAAATTAAAGCCAAGGATCCATACTTATAGGCTATGTAAGTCCGATTTCTCAATTGTATTTGAGAATTTTTCTATAACATTTGTTTGTCACTCATTTGGAACAATGGGAAATTAAAGCCAAGGATCCATACTTATAGGCTATGTAAGTCCGATTTCTCAATTGTATTTGAGAATTTTTCTATAACATTTGTTTGTCACTCATTTGGACCAATGGGAAATTAAAGCCAAGGATCCATACTTATAGGCTATGTAAGTCCGATTTCTCAATTGTATTTGAGAATTTTTCTATAACATTTGTTTGTCACTCATTTGGACCAATAGGAAATTAAAGCCAAGGATCCATACTTATAGGCTATGTAAGTCCGATTTCTCAATTGTATTTGAGAATTTTTCTATAACATTTGTTTGTCACTCATTTGGACCAATAGGAAATTAAAGCCAAGGATCCATACTTATAGGCTATGTAAGTCCGATTTCTCAATTGTATTTGAGAATTTTTCTATAACATTTGTTTGTCACTCATTTGGACCAATAGGAAATTAAAGCCAAGGATCCATACTTATAGGCTATGTAAGTCCGATTTCTCAATTGTATTTGAGAATTTTTCTATAACATTTGTTTGTCACTCATTTGGACCAATGGGAAATTAAAGCCAAGGATCCATACTTATAGGCTATGTAAGTCCGATTTCTCAATTGTATTTGAGAATTTTTCTATAACATTTGTTTGTCACTCATTTGGACCAATGGGAAATTAAAGCCAAGGATCCATACTTATAGGCTATGTAAGTCCGATTTCTCAATTGTATTTGAGAATTTTTCTATAACATTTGTTTGTCACTCATTTGGACCAATGGGAAATTAAAGCCAAGGATCCATACTTATAGGCTATGTAAGTCCGATTTCTCAATTGTATTTGAGAATTTTTCTATAACATTTGTTTGTCACTCATTTGGACCAATAGGAAATTAAAGCCAAGGATCCATACTTATAGGCTATGTAAGTCCGATTTCTCAATTGTATTTGAGAATTTTTCTATAACATTTGTTTGTCACTCATTTGGACCAATGGGAAATTAAAGCCAAGGATCCATACTTATAGGCTATGTAAGTCCGATTTCTCAATTGTATTTGAGAATTTTTCTATAACATTTGTTTGTCACTCATTTGGAACAATGGGAAATTAAAGCCAAGGATCCATACTTATAGGCTATGTAAGTCCGATTTCTCAATTGTATTTGAGAATTTTTCTATAACATTTGTTTGTCACTCATTTGGACCAATGGGAAATTAAAGCCAAGGATCCATACTTATAGGCTATGTAAGTCCGATTTCTCAATTGTATTTGAGAATTTTTCTATAACATTTGTTTGTCATTCATTTGGACCAATGGGAAATTAAAGCCAAGGATCCATACTTATAGGCTATGTAAGTCCGATTTCTCAATTGTATTTGAGAATTTTTCTATAACATTTGTTTGTCATTCATTTGGACCAATGGGAAATTAAAGCCAAGGATCCATACTTATATGCTATGTAAGTCCGATTTCTCAATTGTATTTGAGAATTTTTCTATAACATTTGTTTGTCACTCATTTGGACCAATGGGAAATTAAAGCCAAGGATCCATACTTATAGGCTATGTAAGTCCGATTTCTCAATTGTATTTGAGAATTTTTCTATAAAATTTGTTTGTCACTCATTTGGACCAATGGGAAATTAAAGCCAAGGATCCATACTTATAGGCTATGTAAGTCCGATTTCTCAATTGTATTTGAGAATTTTTCTATAACATTTGTTTGTCACTCATTTGGACCAATGGGAAATTAAAGCCAAGGATCCATACTTATAGGCTATGCAAGTCCGATTTCTCAATTGTATTTGAGAATTTTTCTATAAAATTTGTTTGTCACTCATTTGGCCCAATGGGAAATTAAAGCCAAGGATCCATACTTATAGGCTATGTAAGTCCGATTTCTCAATTGTATTTGAGAATTTTTCTATAACATTTGTTTGTCATTCATTTGGACCAATGGGAAATTAAAGCCAAGGATCCATACTTATATGCTATGTAAGTCCGATTTCTCAATTGTATTTGAGAATTTTTCTATAACATTTGTTTGTCACTCATTTGGCCCAATGGGAAATTAAAGCCAAGGATCCATACTTATAGGCTATGTAAGTCCGATTTCTCAATTGTATTTGAGAATTTTTCTATAACATTTGTTTGTCATTCATTTGGACCAATGGGAAATTAAAGCCAAGGATCCATACTTATAGGCTATGTAAGTCCGATTTCTCAATTGTATTTGAGAATTTTTCTATAACATTTGTTTGTCATTCATTTGGACCAATGGGAAATTAAAGCCAAGGATCCATACTTATATGCTATGTAAGTCCGATTTCTCAATTGTATTTGAGAATTTTTCTATAACATTTGTTTGTCACTCATTTGGACCAATGGGAAATTAAAGCCAAGGATCCATACTTATAGGCTATGTAAGTCCGATTTCTCAATTGTATTTGAGAATTTTTCTATAAAATTTGTTTGTCACTCATTTGGACCAATGGGAAATTAAAGCCAAGGATCCATACTTATAGGCTATGTAAGTCCGATTTCTCAATTGTATTTGAGAATTTTTCTATAACATTTGTTTGTCACTCATTTGGACCAATGGGAAATTAAAGCCAAGGATCCATACTTATAGGCTATGCAAGTCCGATTTCTCAATTGTATTTGAGAATTTTTCTATAAAATTTGTTTGTCACTCATTTGGCCCAATGGGAAATTAAAGCCAAGGATCCATACTTATAGGCTATGTAAGTCCGATTTCTCAATTGTATTTGAGAATTTTTCTATAACATTTGTTTGTCACTCATTTGGCCCAATGGGAAATTAAAGCCAAGGATCCATACTTATAGGCTATGTAAGTCCGATTTCTCAATTGTATTTGAGAATTTTTCTATAACATTTGTTTGTCATTCATTTGGACCAATGGGAAATTAAAGCCAAGGATCCATACTTATATGCTATGTAAGTCCGATTTCTCAATTGTATTTGAGAATTTTTCTATAAAATTTGTTTGTCACTCATTTGGCCCAATGGGAAATTAAAGCCAAGGATCCATACTTATAGGCTATGTAAGTCCGATTTCTCAATTGTATTTGAGAATTTTTCTATAACATTTGTTTGTCACTCATTTGGACCAATGGGAAATTAAAGCCAAGGATCCATACTTATAGGCTATGTAGGTCCGATTTCTCAATTGTATTTGAGAATTTTTCTATAACATTTGTTTGTCATTCATTTGGACCAATGGGAAATTAAAGCCAAGGATCCATACTTATAGGCTATGTAAGTCCGATTCCTCAATTGTATTTGAGAATTTTTCTATAACATTTGTTTGTCACTCATTTGGACCAATGGGAAATTAAAGCCAAGGATCCATACTTATAGGCTATGTAAGTCCGATTCCTCAATTGTATTTGAGAATTTTTCTATAACATTTGTTTGTCATTCATTTGGACCAATGGGAAATTAAAGCCAAGGATCCATACTTATAGGCTATGTAAGTCCGATTCCTCAATTGTATTTGAGAATTTTTCTATAACATTTGTTTGTCATTCATTTGGACCAATGGGAAATTAAAGCCAAGGATCCATACTTATAGGCTATGTAAGTCCGATTCCTCAATTGTATTTGAGAATTTTTCTATAACATTTGTTTGTCATTCATTTGGACCAATGGGAAATTAAAGCCAAGGATCCATACTTATAGGCTATGTAAGTCCGATTCCTCAATTGTATTTGAGAATTTTTCTATAACATTTGTTTGTCATTCATTTGGACCAATGGGAAATTAAAGCCAAGGATCCATACTTATAGGCTATGTAGGTCCGATTTCTCAATTGTATTTGAGAATTTTTCTATAACATTTGTTTGTCATTCATTTGGACCAATGGGAAATTAAAGCCAAGGATCCATACTTATAGGCTATGTAAGTCCGATTCCTCAATTGTATTTGAGAATTTTTCTATAACATTTGTTTGTCACTCATTTGGACCAATGGGAAATTAAAGCCAAGGATCCATACTTATAGGCTATGTAAGTCCGATTCCTCAATTGTATTTGAGAATTTTTCTATAACATTTGTTTGTCATTCATTTGGACCAATGGGAAATTAAAGCCAAGGATCCATACTTATAGGCTATGTAAGTCCGATTCCTCAATTGTATTTGAGAATTTTTCTATAACATTTGTTTGTCACTCATTTGGACCAATGGGAAATTAAAGCCAAGGATCCATACTTATAGGCTATGTAAGTCCGATTCCTCAATTGTATTTGAGAATTTTTCTATAACATTTGTTTGTCACTCATTTGGACCAATGGGAAATTAAAGCCAAGGATCCATACTTATAGGCTATGTAAGTCCGATTTCCCAATTGTATTTGAGAATTTTTCTATAACATTTGTTTGTCACTCATTTGGCCCAATGGGAAATTAAAGCCAAGGATCCATACTTATAGGCTATGCAAGTCCGATTTCTCAATTGTATTTGAGAATTTTTCTATAAAATTTGTTTGTCACTCATTTGGCCCAATGGGAAATTAAAGCCAAGGATCCATACTTATAGGCTATGTAAGTCCGATTTCTCAATTGTATTTGAGAATTTTTCTATAACATTTGTTTGTCACTCATTTGGCCCAATGGGAAATTAAAGCCAAGGATCCATACTTATAGGCTATGCAAGTCCGATTTCTCAATTGTATTTGAGAATTTTTCTATAAAATTTGTTTGTCACTCATTTGGACCAATGGGAAATTAAAGCCAAGGATCCATACTTATAGGCTATGCAAGTCCGATTTCTCAATTGTATTTGAGAATTTTTCTATAAAATTTTAAAGATTAAAATTGTGTAAATTTTGTTCAGCTCTACGTGAATTTGGCTATTTGTGGCACATTTATGTTTGTCACTCATTTGGACCAATGGGAAATTAAAGCCAAGGATCCATACTTATAGGCTATGTAAGTCCGATTTCTCAATTGTATTTGAGAATTTTTCTATAACATTTGTTTGTCACTCATTTGGACCAATGGGAAATTGAAGCCAAGGATCCATACTTATAGGCTATGTAAGTCCGATTCCTCAATTGTATTTGAGAATTTTTCTATAACATTTGTTTGTCATTCATTTGGACCAATGGGAAATTAAAGCCAAGGATCCATACTTATATGCTATGTAAGTCCGATTTCTCAATTGTATTTGAGAATTTTTCTATAACATTTGTTTGTCACTCATTTGGACCAATGGGAAAGTAAAGCCAAGGCTCCATACTTATAGACTATGTAAGTCCGATTTCCCAATTGTATTTGAGAATTTTTCTATAACATTTGTTTGTCACTCATTTGGACCAATGGGAAATTAAAGCCAAGGATCCATACTTATAGACTATGTAAGTCCGATTCCTCAATTGTATTTGAGAATTTTTCTATAACATTTGTTTGTCACTCATTTGGACCAATGGGAAATTAAAGCCAAGGATCCATACTTATAGGCTATGTAAGTCCGATTCCTCAATTGTATTTGAGAATTTTTCTATAACATTTGTTTGTCACTCATTTGGACCAATGGGAAATTAAAGCCAAGGATCCATACTTATAGGCTATGTAAGTCCGATTCCTCAATTGTATTTGAGAATTTTTCTATAACATTTGTTTGTCACTCATTTGGACCAATGGGAAATTAAAGCCAAGGATCCATACTTATAGGCTATGTAAGTCCGATTTCTCAATTGTATTTGAGAATTTTTCTATAACATTTGTTTGTCACTCATTTGGACCAATGGGAAATTAAAGTCAAGGATCCATACTTATAGACTATGGAAGTCCGATTTCTCAATTGTATTTGAGAATTTTTCTATAACATTTGTTTGTCACTCATTTGGACCAATGGGAAATTAAAGCCAAGGATCCATACTTATAGGCTATGTAAGTCCGATTTCTCAATTGTATTTGAGAATTTTTCTATAAAATTTGTTTGTCACTCATTTGGCCCAATGGGAAATTAAAGCCAAGGATCCATACTTATAGGCTATGCAAGTCCGATTTCTCAATTGTATTTGAGAATTTTTCTATAAAATTTGTTTGTCACTCATTTGGACCAATGGGAAATTAAAGCCAAGGATCCATACTTATAGGCTATGCAAGTCCGATTTCTCAATTGTATTTGAGAATTTTTCTATAAAATTTTAAAGATTAAAATTGTGTAAATTTTGTTCAGCTCTACGTGAATTTGGCTATTTGTGGCACATTTATGTTTGTCACTCATTTGGACCAATGGGAAATTAAAGCCAAGGATCCATACTTATAGGCTATGTAAGTCCGATTTCTCAATTGTATTTGAGAATTTTTCTATAACATTTGTTTGTCACTCATTTGGACCAATGGGAAATTAAAGCCAAGGATCCATACTTATAGGCTATGTAAGTCCGATTTCTCAATTGTATTTGAGAATTTTTCTATAACATTTGTTTGTCACTCATTTGGCCCAATGGGAAATTAAAGCCAAGGATCCATACTTATAGGCTATGCAAGTCCGATTTCTCAATTGTATTTGAGAATTTTTCTATAAAATTTGTTTGTCACTCATTTGGACCAATGGGAAATTAAAGCCAAGGATCCATACTTATAGGCTATGCAAGTCCGATTTCTCAATTGTATTTGAGAATTTTTCTATAAAATTTTAAAGATTAAAATTGTGTAAATTTTGTTCAGCTCTACGTGAATTTGGCTATTTGTGGCACATTTATGTTTGTCACTCATTTGGACCAATGGGAAATTAAAGCCAAGGATCCATACTTATATGCTATGTAAGTCCGATTTCTCAATTGTATTTGAGAATTTTTCTATAACATTTGTTTGTCACTCATTTGGACCAATGGGAAAGTAAAGCCAAGGATCCATACTTATAGGCTATGTAAGTCCGATTTCTCAATTGTATTTGAGAATTTTTCTATAACATTTGTTTGTCACTCATTTGGACCAATGGGAAATTAAAGCCAAGGATCCATACTTATATGCTATGTTAGTCCGATTTCTCAATTGTATTTGAGAATTTTTCTATATCATATGTTTGTCACTCATTTGGACCAATGGGAAATTAAAGCCAAGGATCCATACTTATAGGCTATGTAAGTCCGATTTCTCAATTGTATTTGAGAATTTTTCTATAACATTTGTTTGTCACTCATTTGGAACAATGGGAAATTAAAGCCAAGGATCCATACTTATAGGCTATGTAAGTCCGATTTCTCAATTGTATTTGAGAATTTTTCTATAACATTTGTTTGTCACTCATTTGGACCAATGGGAAATTAAAGCCAAGGATCCATACTTATAGGCTATGTAAGTCCGATTTCTCAATTGTATTTGAGAATTTTTCTATAACATTTGTTTGTCACTCATTTGGACCAATAGGAAATTAAAGCCAAGGATCCATACTTATAGGCTATGTAAGTCCGATTTCTCAATTGTATTTGAGAATTTTTCTATAACATTTGTTTGTCACTCATTTGGACCAATAGGAAATTAAAGCCAAGGATCCATACTTATAGGCTATGTAAGTCCGATTTCTCAATTGTATTTGAGAATTTTTCTATAACATTTGTTTGTCACTCATTTGGACCAATGGGAAATTAAAGCCAAGGATCCATACTTATAGGCTATGTAAGTCCGATTTCTCAATTGTATTTGAGAATTTTTCTATAACATTTGTTTGTCACTCATTTGGCCCAATGGGAAATTAAAGCCAAGGATCCATACTTATAGGCTATGCAAGTCCGATTTCTCAATTGTATTTGAGAATTTTTCTATAAAATTTGTTTGTCACTCATTTGGACCAATGGGAAATTAAAGCCAAGGATCCATACTTATAGGCTATGCAAGTCCGATTTCTCAATTGTATTTGAGAATTTTTCTATAACATTTGTTTGTCACTCATTTGGACCAATAGGAAATTAAAGCCAAGGATCCATACTTATAGGCTATGCAAGTCCGATTTCTCAATTGTATTTGAGAATTTTTCTATAAAATTTTAAAGATTAAAATTGTGTAAATTTTGTTCAGCTCTACGTGAATTTGGCTATTTGTGGCACATTTATGTTTGTCACTCATTTGGACCAATGGGAAATTAAAGCCAAGGATCCATACTTATAGGCTATGTAAGTCCGATTTCTCAATTGTATTTGAGAATTTTTCTATAACATTTGTTTGTCACTCATTTGGACCAATGGGAAATTAAAGCCAAGGATCCATACTTATAGGCTATGTAAGTCCGATTTCTCAATTGTATTTGAGAATTTTTCTATAACATTTGTTTGTCACTCATTTGGCCCAATGGGAAATTAAAGCCAAGGATCCATACTTATAGGCTATGCAAGTCCGATTTCTCAATTGTATTTGAGAATTTTTCTATAAAATTTGTTTGTCACTCATTTGGACCAATGGGAAATTAAAGCCAAGGATCCATACTTATAGGCTATGCAAGTCCGATTTCTCAATTGTATTTGAGAATTTTTCTATAAAATTTTAAAGATTAAAATTGTGTAAATTTTGTTCAGCTCTACGTGAATTTGGCTATTTGTGGCACATTTATGTTTGTCACTCATTTGGACCAATGGGAAATTAAAGCCAAGGATCCATACTTATATGCTATGTAAGTCCGATTTCTCAATTGTATTTGAGAATTTTTCTATAACATTTGTTTGTCACTCATTTGGACCAATGGGAAAGTAAAGCCAAGGATCCATACTTATAGGCTATGTAAGTCCGATTTCTCAATTGTATTTGAGAATTTTTCTATAACATTTGTTTGTCATTCATTTGGACCAATGGGAAATTAAAGCCAAGGATCCATACTTATAGGCTATGTAAGTCCGATTTCCCAATTGTATTTGAGAATTTTTCTATAACATTTGTTTGTCACTCATTTGGACCAATGGGAAATTAAAGCCAAGGATCCATACTTATATGCTATGTAAGTCCGATTTCTCAATTGTATTTGAGAATTTTTCTATAACATTTGTTTGTCATTCATTTGGACCAATGGGAAATTAAAGCCAAGGATCCATACTTATAGGCTATGTAAGTCCGATTTCTCAATTGTATTTGAGAATTTTTCTATAACATTTGTTTGTCATTCATTTGGACCAATGGGAAATTAAAGCCAAGGATCCATACTTATAGGCTATGTAAGTCCGATTTCCCAATTGTATTTGAGAATTTTTCTATAACATTTGTTTGTCACTCATTTGGACCAATGGGAAATTAAAGCCAAGGATCCATACTTATAGGCTATGTAAGTCCGATTTCTCAATTGTATTTGAGAATTTTTCTATAACATTTGTTTGTCACTCATTTGGACCAATGGGAAAGTAAAGCCAAGGCTCCATACTTATAGACTATGTAAGTCCGATTTCCCAATTGTATTTGAGAATTTTTCTATAACATTTGTTTGTCACTCATTTGGACCAATGGGAAATTAAAGCCAAGGATCCATACTTATAGGCTATGTAAGTCCGATTTCTCAATTGTATTTGAGAATTTTTCTATAACATTTGTTTGTCACTCATTTGGACCAATGGGAAATTAAAGCCAAGGATCCATACTTATAGGCTATGTAAGTCCGATTTCTCAATTGTATTTGAGAATTTTTCTATAACATTTGTTTGTCACTCATTTGGCCCAATGGGAAATTAAAGCCAAGGATCCATACATATAGGCTATGCAAGTCCGATTTCTCAATTGTATTTGAGAATTTTTCTATAAAATTTGTTTGTCACTCATTTGGACCAATGGGAAATTAAAGCCAAGGATCCATACTTATAGGCTATGCAAGTCCGATTTCTCAATTGTATTTGAGAATTTTTCTATAAAATTTTAAAGATTAAAATTGTGTAAATTTTGTTCAGCTCTACGTGAATTTGGCTATTTGTGGCACATTTATGTTTGTCACTCATTTGGACCAATGGGAAATTAAAGCCAAGGATCCATACTTATAGGCTATGTAAGTCCGATTTCTCAATTGTATTTGAGAATTTTTCTATAACATTTGTTTGTCACTCATTTGGACCAATGGGAAATTGAAGCCAAGGATCCATACTTATAGGCTATGTAAGTCCGATTCCTCAATTGTATTTGAGAATTTTTCTATAACATTTGTTTGTCACTCATTTGGACCAATGGGAAATTAAAGCCAAGGATCCATACTTATAGGCTATGTAAGTCCGATTCCTCAATTGTATTTGAGAATTTTTCTATAACATTTGTTTGTCACTCATTTAGACCAATGGGAAATTAAAGCCAAGGATCCATACTTATAGGCTATGTAAGTCCGATTCCTCAATTGTATTTGAGAATTTTTCTATAACATTTGTTTGTCACTCATTTGGACCAATGGGAAATTGAAGCCAAGGATCCATACTTATAGGCTATGTAAGTCCGATTCCTCAATTGTATTTGAGAATTTTTCTATAACATTTGTTTGTCACTCATTTGGACCAATGGGAAATTAAAGCCAAGGATCCATACTTATAGGCTATGTAAGTCCGATTCCTCAATTGTATTTGAGAGTTTTTCTATAACATTTGTTTGTCACTCATTTGGACCAATGGGAAATTAAAGCCAAGGATCCATACTTATAGGCTATGTAAGTCCGATTCCTCAATTGTATTTGAGAATTTTTCTATAACATTTGTTTGTCACTCATTTGGACCAATGGGAAATTAAAGCCAAGGATCCATACTTATAGGCTATGTAAGTCCGATTCCTCAATTGTATTTGAGAATTTTTCTATAACATTTGTTTGTCACTCATTTGGACCAATGGGAAATTAAAGCCAAGGATCCATACTTATAGGCTATGTAAGTCCGATTTCTCAATTGTATTTGAGAATTTTTCTATAACATTTGTTTGTCACTCATTTGGACCAATGGGAAATTAAAGTCAAGGATCCATACTTATAGACTATGGAAGTCCGATTTCTCAATTGTATTTGAGAATTTTTCTATAACATTTGTTTGTCACTCATTTGGACCAATGGGAAATTAAAGCCAAGGATCCATACTTATAGGCTATGTAAGTCCGATTTCTCAATTGTATTTGAGAATTTTTCTATAACATTTGTTTGTCACTCATTTGGCCCAATGGGAAATTAAAGCCAAGGATCCATACTTATAGGCTATGCAAGTCCGATTTCTCAATTGTATTTGAGAATTTTTCTATAAAATTTGTTTGTCACTCATTTGGACCAATGGGAAATTAAAGCCAAGGATCCATACTTATAGGCTATGCAAGTCCGATTTCTCAATTGTATTTGAGAATTTTTCTATAAAATTTTAAAGATTAAAATTGTGTAAATTTTGTTCAGCTCTACGTGAATTTGGCTATTTGTGGCACATTTATGTTTGTCACTCATTTGGACCAATGGGAAATTAAAGCCAAGGATCCATACTTATAGGCTATGTAAGTCCGATTTCTCAATTGTATTTGAGAATTTTTCTATAACATTTGTTTGTCACTCATTTGGACCAATGGGAAATTAAAGCCAAGGATCCATACTTATAGGCTATGTAAGTCCGATTTCTCAATTGTATTTGAGAATTTTTCTATAACATTTGTTTGTCACTCATTTGGCCCAATGGGAAATTAAAGCCAAGGATCCATACTTATAGGCTATGCAAGTCCGATTTCTCAATTGTATTTGAGAATTTTTCTATAAAATTTGTTTGTCACTCATTTGGACCAATGGGAAATTAAAGCCAAGGATCCATACTTATAGGCTATGCAAGTCCGATTTCTCAATTGTATTTGAGAATTTTTCTATAAAATTTTAAAGATTAAAATTGTGTAAATTTTGTTCAGCTCTACGTGAATTTGGCTATTTGTGGCACATTTATGTTTGTCACTCATTTGGACCAATGGGAAATTAAAGCCAAGGATCCATACTTATAGGCTATGTAAGTCCGATTTCTCAATTGTATTTGAGAATTTTTCTATAACATTTGTTTGTCACTCATTTGGACCAATGGGAAATTAAAGCCAAGGATCCATACTTATAGGCTATGTAAGTCCGATTCCTCAATTGTATTTGAGAATTTTTCTATAACATTTGTTTGTCACTCATTTAGACCAATGGGAAATTAAAGCCAAGGATCCATACTTATAGACTATGTAAGTCCGATTTCTCAATTGTATTTGAGAATTTTTCTATAACATTTGTTTGTCACTCATTTGGACCAATGGGAAATTAAAGCCAAGGATCCATACTTATAGGCTATGTAAGTCCGATTTCTCAATTTTATTTGAGAATTTTTCTATAACATTTGTTTGTCACTCATTTGGACCAATGGGAAATTAAAGCCAAGGATCCGTACTTATAGGCTATGTAAGTCCGATTTCTCAATTGTATTTGAGAATTTTTCTATAACATGTGTTTGTCACTCATTTGGACCAATGGGAAATTAAAGCCAAGGATCCATACTTATAGGCTATGTAAGTCCGATTTCTCAATTGTATTTGAGAATTTTTCTATAACATGTGTTTGTCACTCATTTGGACCAATGGGAAATTAAAGCCAAGGATCCATACTTATAGGCTATGTAAGTCCGATTTCTCAATTGTATTTGAGAATTTTTCTATAACATGTGTTTGTCACTCATTTGGACCAATGGGAAATTAAAGCCAAGGATCCATACTTATAGGCTATGTAAGTCCGATTTCTCAATTGTATTTGAGAATTTTTCTATAACATTTGTTTGTCACTCATTTGGACCAATGGGAAATTAAAGCCAAGGATCCATACTTATAGGCTATGTAAGTCCGATTTCTCAATTGTATTTGAGAATTTTTCTATAACATGTGTTTGTCACTCATTTGGACCAATGGGAAATTAAAGCCAAGGAT
The DNA here is from genome assembly GCA_947311025.1 of Lypha dubia. NCBI lineage: Eukaryota > Metazoa > Arthropoda > Insecta > Diptera > Tachinidae > Lypha > Lypha dubia. Next base: position 15,843,979 of record OX371264.1, on the reverse strand, counting down.
CCATACTTATAGGCTATGTAAGTCCGATTTCTCAATTGTATTTGAGAATTTTTCTATAACATGTGTTTGTCACTCATTTGGACCAATGGGAAATTAAAGCCAAGGATCCATACTTATAGGCTATGTAAGTCCGATTTCTCAATTGTATTTGAGAATTTTTCTATAACATGTGTTTGTCACTCATTTGGACCAATGGGAAATTAAAGCCAAGGATCCATACTTATAGGCTATGTAAGTCCGATTTCTCAATTGTATTTGAGAATTTTTCTATAACATTTGTTTGTCACTCATTTGGACCAATGGGAAATTAAAGCCAAGGATCCATACTTATAGGCTATGTAAGTCCGATTTCTCAATTGTATTTGAGAATTTTTCTATAACATGTGTTTGTCACTCATTTGGACCAATGGGAAATTAAAGCCAAGGATCCATACTTATAGGCTATGTAAGTCCGATTTCTCAATTGTATTTGAGAATTTTTCTATAACATGTGTTTGTCACTCATTTGGACCAATGGGAAATTAAAGCCAAGGATCCATACTTATAGGCTATGTAAGTCCGATTTCTCAATTGTATTTGAGAATTTTTCTATAACATGTGTTTGTCACTCATTTGGACCAATGGGAAATTAAAGCCAAGGATCCATACTTATAGGCTATGTAAGTCCGATTTCTCAATTGTATTTGAGAATTTTTCTATAACATTTGTTTGTCACTCATTTGGACCAATGGGAAATTAAAGCCAAGGATCCATACTTATAGGCTATGTAAGTCCGATTTCTCAATTGTATTTGAGAATTTTTCTATAACATGTGTTTGTCACTCATTTGGACCAATGGGAAATTAAAGCCAAGGATCCATACTTATAGGCTATGTAAGTCCGATTTCTCAATTGTATTTGAGAATTTTTCTATAACATTTGTTTGTCACTCATTTGGACCAATGGGAAATTAAAGCCAAGGATCCATACTTATAGGCTATGTAAGTCCGATTTCTCAATTGTATTTGAGAATTTTTCTATAACATTTGTTTGTCACTCATTTGGACTAATGGGAAATTAAAGCCAAGGATCCATACTTATAGGCTATGTAAGTCCGATTTCTCAATTGTATTTGAGAATTTTTCTATAACATTTGTTTGTCACTCATTTGGACCAATGGGAAATTAAAGCCAAGGATCCATACTTATAGGCTATGTAAGTCCGATTTCTCAATTGTATTTGAGAATTTTTCTATAACATTTGTTTGTCACTCATTTGGACCAATGGGAAGTTAAAGCCAAGGATCCATACTTATAGGCTATGTAAGTCCGATTTCTCAATTGTATTTGAGAATTTTTCTATAACATTTGTTTGTCACTCATTTGGACCAATGGGAAATTAAAGCCAAGGATCGATACTTATAGGCTATGTAAGTCCGATTTCTCAATTTTATTTGAGAATTTTTCTATAACATTTGTTTGTCACTCATTTGGACCAATGGGAAATTAAAGCCAAGGATCGATACTTATAGAGTATGTAAGTCCGATTTCTCAATTGTATTTGAGAATTTTTCTATAAAATTTGTTTGTCACTCATTTCGACCAATGGGAAATTAAAGTCAAGGATCCATACTTATAGGCTACGTAAGTCCGATTTCTCAATTGTATTTGAGAATTTTTCTATAACATTTGTTTGTCACTCATTTGGACCAATGGGAAATTAAAGCCAAGGATCCATACTTATAGACTATGTAAGTCCGTTTTCTCAATTGTATTTGAGAATTTTTCTATAACATTTGTTTGTCACTCATTTGGACCAATGGGAAATTAAAGCCAAGGATCCATACTTATAGGCTATGCAAGTCCGATTTCTCAATTGTATTTGAGAATTTTTCTATAACATTTGTTTGTCACTCATTTGGACCAATAGGAAATTAAAGCCAAGGATCCATACTTATAGGCTATGCAAGTCCGATAAAGTATTCTTTTCGAATAAATGTAGCAAATCGATTGAATTAAATGTGGAAAAAGCACACAATGTTGCGATGTCAATGTTTTTTTAATAATTGTAAACATTCGCCTGCTGTCTCTGTTTATTTATTAGTGAAAGGCAGGACTGCCAATCTTGCGGCAACACAATAATAAGAATCCGAAAAAACCCGTGTGCTTCTCTACCCCCATCGTTATAAAATAAAACTGAAAGTATTTATATAGTCATGTATTTATTATTTCGTAAGAATATCCTATTGTGAAAATTAAATGACGATCGGTCCAGTAGTTAAGACTAAATTACGATTTTTAATTTTCCTAAAAAGGGGCGTACTCCCACCCACTTTCCTCCTGGTACGTATTCATAATTATACCATATGTACCAAGTATCATCGACGTAGAACAAAAAATGCCCAAAATATGGCGATTTAAATTTTTGGGTTATATGGGCGGTGGTACGCCCCTTTGTCCAATTAAAACTTTATATAGTCAAGCATTTATTATTTCGTAAGAATATCCTATTGTGAAAATTTAATGACGATCGGTCCAGTAGTTCAGACTAAATTACGATTTTAATTTTCCTAAAAAGGGGCGTGCGTAAAAGTAGGCGAGGCAAATTTGTCGTTCGATGAAAACTTAAAATGGATTAATACGAACATTTGAAAGAAGAATTAGTCAAATTTTCTGATTTTAGGTAAACCGAAAAAAGTTGGACCATGGCGATCATTAGAAAGAAAAAATCGTCCAAATCGGTCCAGCCATTCACGCGTGATGCCGTGACCAAGGAAAAAAGGGATTCATTTATATATATATATATATATTGATGGACTCGTACAAAATTTGAAGGCTATATAGCTAATATAGAGCCCTAGATATTTAATATTAATTTTGTATATGAGCTAAATATTCACTTTGTACGGGAGCTGCCACGCCCACTGGTATGATCCCGCCCAATTTTCCCATGACTATTCATAATATAATCAACGTGCACAAAATTTCTAAGACTATGGCTATTATAGTACTGTAGATATATGACATTAAATATTTACTTTGTATGGGAGCTGCCACGCCCATTAGCCCGATACCTCCCATTTTTTTCACAACTCTTCAGATTAGTTTAATATGTACATGTGCAAAGTTTCAGAAGTCTTGCTGTCATAGTACTCCAGATATTATATGTTAAAACTTTGTATGAGATCTACCACGCCCACTTGTCCAATCACGCCCATTTTCACTTCAGCTGCTAATATTATTAATTTATGCACTCCTACAAAGTTTGAAGGCTCTAACTATTATATAACTCTAGATATTTGATATTAAATATTTATTTTATATGATAGCTGCCACGCCCACTTGTCCGATCCCGCCCATTTTTGTCCTGATTATCACATGAGTAACATATGTACTATTGCAATGTTTCAAAACTCTTGCTATCATAATATTCAAGATATATGATGTTATTTAATTTATGTGGGAGGGGCCACGCCCACTAAATTTCTTATGTGCACCCTCCACACAGACCCCAATCACCCCTGAAAATTTCATTGAAATCGGGCAAGCCGTCTAGGAGGAGTATGCGCACAGGAAGTTTTGCACTTAATTTTATATATATAGATTGCTCATAATGAGAAAATAATATGAAAACTATGGGAGATGTATTTAAAAAATTTCAGTCCATAAATTTATTTAGGGGGCGTGGTATCACAAATATTTCATATTCGCATGGGTCTGTTAATTTGGTCCCTTTGTGATACTCTATAGCAGACAAGGCAAAGGTAATTGTTTATTCAATTACAAAGTAGCTGTCCTGCCACCGATTCAAACCATCCCGATCGTGTCAGGATGGAGGATAGGTTGGATTAGTCCTACATTTGCCAGACTGTGTAGGTCTGACTGACAGCGTTCTAGAGCCCAGACTAGTATGCTATTAAGCGATTTATTGCCGGACATTGATATAGAAGATGAAGAACTGGGGGGTTACTCTGTATTTAGATGCGAATAGAAAACTGTTCGAATTTGCATGTTATTTACATTACAGTTCGAAAGACTTTTCTTTTGATTCGAATTACAGAGTAGCAGCCCTGATGGCTTCTTTGAAGCCGAGGGTGAAAGTGTGATGTTTCCTATTTGAGAACAAGAGATCGAAATAGCCTTTGATCCTAGATTGACCAATGTTGGTTCTCCTTCAGTGGCATGTAGTGTTTAGGCTGATCGCGGAAACGTAAGGTATCTGATTGGGCAGGATATATACCGGATTTTTTTTTATACTAATTTTAAGGATATTTTGTCATACAAGATGAAATTATATTCTACAATAAAAAATTAATTACGAAATGGTTTACTCGCTCGTGAATGTTTAATAAAACACGATAACACGAGAAGCTTCTTAGTACACACTTTTCTGAGAATATATCAACTTGCAGCCTCTTTGTGTGTGAAAGCTTGCGGTAGAGCCCATCTAAGAGCCCATCCCCATGGATTTAATATTCAATATTATTATCATATTGACCTAATTTGTTTTCTAATATCAATAGTATATTTGTGGCACCTAATTCATCAACAAAAGAAAATGCTTACTTGTTACTTTTTTTTTTTGTTTAATTTTATCCATTTTCTTATATTTTGGAAGTCCTTTTGAAATCTATCATTTGTTTGGCGTTTTTTCTTTTCCTTGGCAATTTCTTATTTTCTTTTTATTTTATTTCTTTATATTGCTGACATTCTTTGCTTCATTAATCATAGAAGTCTTTTGGAAAATGTGTCACTTTCTAAGCTTTTAATAAATAAATGCCCTCTTGGCTTCCTTTATTTTTTTTTGTTTGTCTTCAATATTTGAAAAACGGTATAAACATATCAACATATGTATGTATGTATGTATGTATTTATGTATGTAAATAAAATGTATATGTATGTACGAAAATAGAACAGCAAATAATGTATTTGTTTTGAAATATGAAAATAAGGCCAAACAATATTAACGTTAGAAATATTTTTGCAAGAAAAAAGTTTTAAAAAATTCATCATAATTTTTTCTCTTTTTGGAGAGTTGATGTGGAAAAGTCTTAAGCTTTAAGAGGAACGAGACTTCAATTACTAAAATTAACTTCGGGCAAAGGAAGGATTAATTAATTGTAAGGTACTTACACACACATACATATGTATTCTAATGTTAGGGAAAAACTCCTTTTTGATGGCTTGCTTTATTTTATTTTCCATACATAATTTTTATCAGTGATAAAAAATTCAAGGCAAACCATTTATTTGTTCTCGTTTTATATCACTTTTTTGTTGTTATTATTTTACCAAATAAAAGTACACAATTATTTTTTTTTGGTGAAAATAAATGTTAATTCTTTTTGTAAAATTGACATGCTGAACAGGAATCTGATGAGATAACTTGACAAATTTTATGATGAATTGGATGTGATTTGAAAAAATCTTCCAATTTATATATTAAGAGCTTAATAGCTTTTTTTAAAACAATTACAAATTTAAAAAGTTTGAAAATAAATTAAATTAAATCAATAAATCAATTAATCATTAACTAGCTGATGAAAGGACGTCCTTGAGAAATGCTCTTTAGCATAAGAAAGGAATTTTAAAAATATCAATGAAAATTTGTATAAATACACATAGAGGAGCACATAAGATCATTAGTTAATAAAAGAGTACAGGGTTTGAAGTTACTGCTCAAAAGGAATGCATTGAAAAAATTTAATTCGAAAAACTTTGCGCATTTTAAGAAGTAAACTTTCAAAAGAACATCAGATAGATAAATATTTACATAATAAAAATGAAGTAAGATATGAAAGCTTCCGTAGTAAAAATCGCGATTTGTTTATCATGCACTGCTTCCGCTATTTAGGAAGCATCATTATAAATCGGGATGGTGTTGCCTGAAGTGGTTACCGCGTTGACTACTAACCAAATTATGGCTGAGGACCTGTATTCGATCTCTGGTAAGGCCATGAAATTGTCTAATGCAACGGTTCTCAAATGGGGGTCAGTAGCAACCATCGAAGGGGTCCGCATGAAGAGCCAAAAAAAAAACAGTGTTTTCAAAAATAATACAAGTTTTTATTTTCGATATATTATTTTTTACTTTATATACCTACATACTCGTACATGTGTATGTATTTATGTTTTAAAATCTTCAAACACAAACAACAAAATATTAGTGCAATCGCTTACTCTTCACTTTTTAATACAAAGTACCCGCGAGTACCTGCACTGTCTGTTATTGCCAAATAACAGCTGATATGGTTTTTATTGCCATTTAATTTAGTTTGAAAGAAAAGAAACTATTGTGAAGACTATTTAAATTTTAGCTTTACATATTTAAATAAAAACAGTGAAGTCTACACACAGTACGTTATATGCCACAAAACTATTTCGAACGATGCGATAAAACCGTCTAAAATGGAGAGGCATCTTTAAGCAAATCATCTGGCTTTGAAAATATTTTTTTTTTTACTCTTTTGCGTTTTTAATTCAACCTAAACTACAAACTGCGCTTCGAGGGGTCCGCGAAAAAAAACTTTTACAAGGGGTCCGTGAACAGGAATTTGGTGAGAAACCCTGGTCTAATGTACGCTAGTGATGTTATGAATATCAATTTTTTTTTTGCGAATACGAATACGATTATTATTTATAAGGTTTAGAGCCAGATAATATTTTAAATTTAATTGAAAAACACCCTCACTTTGGGTCAGTAACAATAACTTGCAGAAAAAAACTGTCACACTACTTAAGTTATATATATCATTATTTTTATTACATTGAGATGCCGAATTTGAAGACCACTACTGTTATACTGAACATTTTTAAATTATTTTACTTACATAAGTACTTTAAGATTTCGTTTTTCTTACTCTGCTTGCTGTTTGGGAGGACGTATTTTCGCAGAATGAGCGCAGCCACATGTCTCGGTGGACTTTCACATATTAAATTTCAGTTCTTCCATTTTTGAAGTCCAACATTCCTCTACTGAGAAAATGATCACTAACTTAACATGATATGAATTAACATACATATAAGACTTTAACTTTTAAATGATAGTTACGAAATATAATTTACGTTTGTTTTTTAAGACGATTATTATCTTGCGTCAAAGACTAAGGACTTTCTTTCTTAAAAATAAAAATTATTATAAATAATATATTTTTGTATATTTTATGTACTTTTTTAAACTTTATTTATATATTTTTCTTCGGAAAGTATGTGCAAATTATTCGAGAAATATTCGTTCGAATTTAGCGAATACAAATATATTTAAAGAGGCGAATAGTCGAATACGAATATGAGTATCCGTAACATCAGTTACTATCTAACAGTTACTAACTAACATCAGTTACATCATACTAGTATTAATTGTTGTTGTAATATTTAATTGTGAAGCCATAACACTGGCCACTGGAAAACTGTTGCGATAGCTATGGTTACTGTTCCAAGCTAATAAACACAACATCGCCCTCCTTCGTCATTTGGCAGATCCGTTGCCGTAGTAAAACAATTAATAAAAATAGTGTAAGAAACGGGGTACAAAATCGATCGTATTCTAGATGTCAATAAGTTTTTTTAGTTGTTCATAGAAAAATCATTATAAAAACTCTCTTATAAAACAATCATAAAACGACCAAAACTATAATTAATTAATCATACATTTGAGAACGATTAAATGCAAAAACACAATATCTTTCATAGAGCGAAATCAATTTCTTCAACTCTCTCAACTTTGATCTAACAATTCTCCGAAATATTTTAGTAGTGATGTCTTGTTGTTGATACTCTCTTCGCAATCCAAATGTATCAAACATGTGTATGGTTTTTTGTTCGTTTTTTTTTTAAACTTATGCTGTTTTCTTTTCTACACACAAAATGGCACCTTATTGGAAATGTCTTGCCAACCTTGTAAAAATGCAGTTTATTATTTCACTAGATCTGAACACAACTTATGAAAAAGTGGAACGTCCTGTTTTCAACAGCTGACAGCTGAGTTTTACAGGGCACTATCAACACTGTCGATTTTTACGGGGCAAAAAGTGCAATGCCTTCCACCCTTAGTGAGGGCGATTTTTTTTAGAATCAAACACAGTGCCCTTTTAGAGAGCAAAACTTTTTAAGAAACGAACACCAAAGTAGATTTTCTGCATCGAGATGTACCATTTTTTTGCAGAAAAGAAAACACCATTGCATAAGTGAGTAGCAACTTCACACGTTTCTAGCACCCATAATACTGAAGCGATAATAACCCATAGTGTTTTGTTTACTTCAGTGAAAATATATTTTAAATTTGGTATAAGTTTTGCCAAAATCGGTTGCGTATTGTGTGTATCAAGGCCATCACAAAAAACCTTATTTTGCTGCTCAAAGTTTAAATGTCTACTTAACGCCAGAGTCGCTGTAAAAAGGCTTCAAAAATTAACTAAAACGCGTAATAGCAGAATATTTAAAGAATCAATCCTTCTATATTTTTACCATCATATCCCTTACCCGAAGTTTTTGCACAATGCCTTGCATAAGTAGGGTACATCCCCTAAATGCTAATTCTAAAAACAAAACCAAAATCTTATAATAAAGCTTTTGGTTTAAAACTAAAACTTTTTATTAAGAAAACAAAGAATGTTGAAAATAAATTTAATTGAAACTCATCAAAATTAACTGCAGTTGTAAAATATAAAACTTTTTTTTTGTTTTGTTTTGCTTTAAATAACTACAATTGAGTTAATTACCGAAAATGCAACTGGCACACATTAAATTGAAAATGGCAAGTTGTTAATAACCGACAAAAACACCCACTTTAAACAAAAGCACTCGCAACAAACAAAGCAGCAACAATTTAATACTAACAAACAATATTTAATGTGTAGTGATATTTAAGAAGCAGTACAGTAAAAATAGCAACGACAATGAAGCAACAACAATATGAAGAAGGTTTAATTTCAACACGGCATCATCATTCACACTCAAACACTCAAACATTTGCAAATAAAATGATGGAGCATTATTAATTAACAAGATGGAGGAAACCCAAGAGAAATCTACATAAAGAAACAAAAGAAAAGAAGAAAGTAAAATGCTGCTAGTTATTTTGTCCATCCTGTCAGTGTTTCTTCAAAACATCTATTACCAAGCCAAGTAAAATATGTCAGTTATTTCGAAGAGAAATTGGCTAAATGAAAATTACTTTAATTTAAACTTAAAATTCATGGTAATCAAAAACACACGCTAAACAACAAAAGGGTTGCACAATGAACAGTTCGTTTTGTTAACTTTACAACAATGTCATGCTTCAAGCTAAATGCGTGTAAGTGTAATAAAACGTTTGTTTGTTTGATTGTCTTGATTGAGCGCACATATAAATTTTGTGTATAAATGGAAGTGTAAAATGCCAAGATTAGGTATTTTTCCAAAAAAAAAAGAAGAAAAAAATACAAGCCCCCACCTTTTTCAAGTTTTTCCCTTTTAAACAATCAAACAATGATGTGTGTTTGTTTGATATTTGTGCGTTACAACACAGTCATGTGCATGTCAAACCTGGTTGAAGTACAAATGGAAATGTTTTAACGAGTCAATGTGCAGCGAAAACTTTGGCACTAATGAAAATCAACTATTATTTGATTTTTATATGAATTTTAAATTAAACGAACAGCACAAGGGTAAAAGCTTAAGAAAAACTAACTACACCCGGTGTGCTTTGCTATCTGTCTACTCCTAAAATAAAATTAAGATTTATAAATATGAATTTTCGATTCTTATAAAGGGTGTTTTTTATAGAGTGACACAAGCTTAAATCATAATAAAACAGGGAAATATATTTTTAATATACACGAAACGGGCATTATTGGAAAGAAAATTTTATGAAAATAATGTGGACGCCACAGCTCGCGCGTAGTAGGCGTAATCTGGATTTCAACACCTTTTCGCAGTATTTGCGGCCGTATTTCGCAGAAAACTTTTTAAGTGTTGATATCCAGGTGTTCAATTGTTTGTGGTGTATCGACGTAGACAAGTAACTTCACTTAAACCAAAAAAAAAAAAAGAAAAAAAAAAAAAATTTGAAGGGGTTAAATCACACGATCTTGGTGGCCAATTAATTGGGCAATTACGTGAAATTATTTTTTCATAAAAAGTTTCTTTGAGTAAATCGATTGTAGCGCGATAAGTTTGACGAATAAAACAATTATTTTGATTACAAATTTCAACAATTTCTTCGCGTTGCTCTGGTGTAAGTCGATTCATAATGACATTTTGAAAGCAAACTAAACAAAAAGCAACTATCAGCTGTAAAATGGGTGCTCAAATAAAGCAGTGATGCCAACTCAAAATTGTGACACTCTATAAAAAACACCCTATATAAAACTTTTGATACTTCATTGCTTTTGACAATTAAGGATTTTTTAACTGGAGCTTTATAATATTCTAAAAAAAAGCTTTGAATAAAAATCCGATTTAAGCACAATAAAAGCTAACAAAAAATTATTTTGAATGTCGGTCCAATTTTGGACGTGCTATGCGATGATCAATATTTCTTTGTTAGAGGAGTACACCCTTCCAACGAGTATCTTTCAGTTATTCCATGAGTTATCTAATTTTTACTATTAAGAATAAATTTTTTTTAAAATTACTAATCATTATTCAGTTCAATTTGTGTGAAAAAATGTCACATTCAAAACGTCACGTATCGAACCAGATTGTGGCTTGCCAATATTTTTCCAAGAATTCTTTCCCATATTAGAAAGGCAAATAAATATTGACAAGCTTTTAGGTTGTCTAGAATGGAGTTGGTATTATTTGTACGTATCAAAAACTTGGTCCTTATTTTGATCTCGGTACTTTTTACGGCCGAAATTTTTTTTGGATAGAAACTTGGCCTTATTTTCACATTTATGTTTTTGTGCGGCTTAATATTTACTTATCCCCGTCAATAATAAAAAACTATCCTATTTGACTTTCCCGGTCATCAGTAATACAGTTGTAAAATATCAAAACGTTCAATCTTACAGTTTGGCTTTCTTTAAGAAAACATGGATGAATTAGAAAAAAGGCGTTACTGGATTTGGTTTTAAATGGCCTTAAATGCTTATTCTGTTTGACAAATATCAAACGCAGCTTGCTTTCAAAATATAATAAGTTAAAGAAAAAGATTAGTTGACTCTTTAAAAGAAATTGCTTTAAAACTTTTTAACCTAAATTTTTAAAGAAATTTTATCATTCTTCTGTAAAATAAAATAGAAAACGAGTTACTCCTTTTTTTATATTTAGCCATCGATATATATGGATCAAAATAGGCTAGATATTTTGGAAAATTTTGTTAACAAATAAAAAAATAAAAAATACATCAAAGAAATTTTTAATTAGTCACGCTTAAGTTTGTTTTCTAAAATCAATAAAAATCCGCCAAGAACTCATTATTAATTACTGTTACATAGCCGAGGACTAATCTACTACTACTACTTAGAAAAGGATGAAACATAATTTTAGGAGCACTTGCTATTTCATTTCTAAAACTCTTCCTCTCTCTTTCTTTCTCTTAGAGAGTATACAATTCGAAGACTTGCCAGAGTAGGAACATATGAATTTAAGCAAAGTCTTTGTTTTTATAGATCAAATAGAAGTAAGAGTATGTGCAATATTTGGCTATGCCGAATCTTATATACACATCACCAGGTTACAAAGGGTGTTTTATTAAGAGCTTGCTATCTTTAAATTAAAAAAAAAAAAAAACAAACTGTGTGTTCGATAACATCGTTACGAGTGGGTTTATTTGGCTGATTTCAATTCTTTTTAAGAAATTGTCACTAGATGTCTAAAACAAAAAAATAACATTAAATTTTTTAATCTTAATTTTAATAAATAAAAAAATGGCCACTAACTTTTGTTGTTTTTAAAACAACAACAAAATCTTTGGAGCCATTTTTCATATATTTTTAAAATTGGGACCATTTTTGGTTTGGGGCCATTTTGAATTTTTTTGTTTAGAGCCGTTTTTTTTATTTTTGGTGTTAGGACCATTTTTCATTTTTGGTTTGGGGGTAATTTTTCATTGGGGGCATTTTTATGGAGCCGATATATTAATTATTCAGACTTAAGTTCTTATAATTGAATTTTTAATTAAATTTGTTTTTATATTAGAAAGGAAACGTACATTGCATTATTACAACAGACAATGAAATTTTTTTATATATATTTTTGCTGAAAAACTACAGTTTATTTAGCTCCCACCCAGTTTACAAAAAGTTTATATGCATGTATGGCTGACAGTATGTCTGCATGGGCGTATGATTATTATTTTCTCTTTAAATTCAAACAGAAATATTTATCATACAACAGTAAGACATTTTTAGAGCATACTTTTAGGGTAAACTTAAAATTCTTCATTTTTAGCGAAAGTAGTCTAAATTTTGAACTCACGCAACGAAAAATTGATTTCTATTTTATTATTTGGAGTGCTGAGTTTAAATATGTACATTGTTGATTTTTTCAAATTATTTAGCGTTTTGTCAAAAAGAATGCAGTTGCTCGCTCGACATTTTGATTAAAATAAGTGGGGAATGCTTTGGTTTATTTCTAAATTAAGTAAAAAAGCTAATATTCAAATATGTTATTGTTTTTTCTTAAGGCCATGCAAAATTTTATTTTTAAACCTCCTTTTAAGTACAGTGCAGTACAGAGTTACAGTAGACTCTCGTAAATTGTTGAAACAATTTGTTTTGAAAGAAATTTGAATTATCGATCTTTTTTTCTGGTTTCGAGACTTAGTGAGACTTATTTTAATGCTGTAGAATGTGCGGACGAGCATAAAATTGCACAAGGGAATTATTTATTCTACTTCCTCGAAATTCGATTTAAAGTTAATTTTGAATTTAGTTTGAAATTTAATTGAATTTATTTTAAAAATTTTTATCTTTGCCTGCAAAAACTTTTCCTTAAACTGTTTGTTACTGCTTTTTTTTGCTTATTTAATTGTTTTACCCAGCATTAATTTTAGTGCTCACTGTATCTACTGTGGCATCAAGAGAATAAACAAAATAATTATTTGTGTGTTTTGTATAGTTGTTATAGAACTTAAAGCAGCTTTAAGAACTTAAAATAATTTCCAATTTTCTTCTTGAAAGGACAAAGCAAAAAAAAAAAAAATAAAACAAGCAGGACAGAGGAATCTTTTCTAGCTTAAAAAGGATGTAACAGCAGTTAGAACATCAAAACGTTCGTTACTACATCCTAAGATGTTTTAATGGCGTTTGTTGATATTGTTGTTGTTGTTGTTGTTGATGTTGTTGTTTTGGTGTTATTGTTGTAATTGCTAGCAGAAAAAAAGGCGACAACAAGCACTTTGTTTTTATGATGGCGTGAATATTTTATTATAAGTTTTCATCTCTTGAATAACAAAAACTTTGCAGTTAAAAGTTGAACGAAGACTGCGTTGGCTGACTGTTGTGTGCGTAAGGGTTTGTATGTGTGCGCGTGTGTGTGCGTGTGCACTGTTTGTATATGCAAAAGCATAGAAAACTCTTTTAAAAGCATTAAAGTACGGCTACTTTGTGTTGCTGTAGTTGATTTTAATAATTTCGAACTTTGAACTAATAATATTTTGTTTTAATAAAAAGCAACATAAAAGTTATAAAGGTATTAACGAGTTGTTGGCAAATATAATGACAAAGTTTATAATTGGTTCAAAGTATTAAAAATTGAAATGGAAATAATTGAAAAAAAAATATACGATAATGGAAAAAATATACTTGCTTGATTTTTGGAAAAATTTCACTGGGGCAAATGATTTTAGGTTTTAAATTTTCAACTGTACGATCTTGTATAGAAATAAAGTTAAAGAACTTTGTTAAGTTTTTTTTTAAAAATAAGTGAACCATAAATTAAATAGTAAATATTTTTTGCTCACCAGGTCTTTGGCATGCAATGCCACCTTGTGGGAGATAGAGAGAATATAGATGAGAAAGAATAGTTGCTTGCTTAGGCTGGTTTAATGATGGTTAACGGTGGAACCACCTATTGTGGTTTTGACCTTCGTCAAATCAGACAAACTGACAAAGGACAAAAAGTGGTATTTATTGATCTTCCAGAGAAGGCAACAAGCAAACGAGATGGCATATTGATGCCTCCCGCTCCTTTTTTAAGAAGCTGCTACAGATTAAGCAAAGAATAATTTTAATTTAATCTGGATAGATGACATTTGCAGTTTGCCAACGATCACGACTCTAAAGTCGTAAATTGAGACAGTTTGATCATTTAAAAATTTTTCTTTTATATAATTTTGGAATCAAAAAAATTTTTTTTTATAAAACTTATCGTCTCCCATTAAATACAAACACTTTGTTTTTGTACATATTTCATATGAAAAATTATGCATTTGAAATGATGCAGACATTTCATTCATTATTGGTAGGTTTTTTTTAAAAATAAACCCTCTTAATTTTTAAACCAACTTAACCTTTTAATTGCCTCAACGATCTAGACAAAGAAAATCTATTATAATATAATTCGCTTAATTTTCAATAAAAAAATTTTACCAAAATTTTTATAATATTCAATTTATATTTAAACATATAAAAAAACTAGATTTAATTACCTTTCCAATGATATATAGTATGTAGATATATAATTGTGTTTGGCCTTTGTAATTCTCATTTATTTCTTGAGGGTTTTGTGTATAAGCAAATAAGTTTGAAAGCTTTCCAAGAACGATGGCAAAGAGTAACTAATGAGTTGGTATTTTGTTTCCAACACTCAGGAGATGAGCCCTACGTATGCAGTGCACTGTGCCGGAACTCATGGAGAGGGATAGGGTAGAGAAGATAGATGTTGCAAATTTAGAATACTTAACTCTTTCACAACTCTGCTTTGCGCGTTATGTTAATTTTTAAGGCAGTGTTGAGGTGCCTCCGGTGTTAAATAGACGCATTAACTTTGTTAAGCTGTATTGGCAGGCAAAATATTAATTTTTTTACTTTGCCGATGTTTCTGCTAACCGACGAAGGAGGGCGCTGTTGTGTACATTAGCTTGGAACCGCATCAATCGCTGTCGGAACAGTTTTTTAGTGACCAGTGCTATGCCTTCATCACTTAAATAGTCCGACAACAATTATTTCAATGTCTCACTCATGTACATTAGAGAAATTAATGATGTTGCTTGACTTGCTCTAGCCAGGGTTTGAAACCAGGCCCCAAGTCATTGTTTGCTTAGTAGTCAACGCGCTAACCACTTCAGCCAACACCACCTTCAGCAAACCACATATTGATTAGCTAATTGCTGTCTGTTTATTTTTATATAAAACTTGTATATAAAAAACATAATTTTAGACTTAATCTTGTTTAGTACACTTAAAAAAAAATTAATTAAAATTTTGGAAATTTTACTTAATTTTAATCAAATTGATTGTCGTATGGCGCCAATGCCGTTTTTTTTTTACATAAAACTAAGTAAAATTTTAGTTGATGTTAGAAAATACAAATTTCGGCTCTAAAAGGAAATTTTTAATAAAATTTAGAAAAATATTTACTAAAAACAAGTTCAGTGTTTATCCCAAATTAAAAAAAAATTTCGTCATGTGCTCCACAAATGTCATCTTTCTGCGCAATTTTCATTTCCTTGTTTTACCTTCTTCTGAACCGGCCATCTGCTACAACGATGATTTTATTTTGATCTCTTCAGATCGGTGGACCGTCCGGAAAGATTATTTACAAGATGTAGTTGTATTATCTGAAAGGAGGGGTGGTGCAAACATTTTTATAAAACTTATGTTTTTGTGAGACTCGAAATAAGGAACTTCGGTTTCTCAAGTAGATGCTCTAACCACCTCACTACCACACTTTGCTATCTCTCAATAGCCAGTACACATTAACAAAACAATTAAGAAAAACAATTTTTTGTCAGATTAGGGGATTTACCCCCAAATCGGGGATTTTTTTTTAAATGGGGATGAAAAATTTGGTTTAGGGATTGGGGAATTCATTGAGGATAATTTATATGCTTTTTTGGGGATTTTTATTTTATTTATATAATTTGGTTTATTTTTTTGGACTATTATTTTAATATCAATTGTTCTTTTTTGAGTACATAAGTGTTTTTACTGTGGTAACTAAAACTTTGTTATTAAAGGTAAAGATGACTTGTTTTTTTATACCTAAAAACTTTATTGAAACATTTGCCGTCAAATCTCAACAATTTCAAAACATATAAGCAATTTTCTCCAAACATGTGTTGCAAACCATTAAGACAACCCAAATTTAGTTAAATCATAAAAATACTACAACCAGCGTCAAATGAAAATGTTCCAAGAGATATATATGAGTCACAGTGGAAAAAAATGCACTTTATAAGGTGGAATGATTTATTTGATATACAAATAACAAACAACTTAAATATGTTTTGGACAGAAGTTTATTCATATCAAGATGCCGCTGGATCACGGCCGTTTAAAGACCTGGCAGAGTTGGTATTGAATTTACTTTGCGTATCAACGAGCAACGCTTGCGTTGAAGGAGTTATTCGTCAATGAACACGGTATAAACAAAAATTAGAAACAAAATGCAGTACGAGTTGCTCGAATCTCTGTTGAGAATTAATATATATTTTAAAAATAATGGAATTTGTTGTGAAACTTTTGATCCATCTCCAGAAATGGTCAAATTGTTTAATTCTAAAAGCATGTACCAAAAAATTTCTTCAGACAGCGGTAAAGAAGATTTGTACTCCAAACTTTTTGATTTTATCAGTCAACTTAACTAATTTGTTAGAACACATATACAAATATATATATATACTTAGAAATGAACTAATGTGCAAATAAAGTATTCATAAGTTAATACTTAAGTGAATTAAATTGAAGTAGTATTATTTTTAGTGGGGATTTTCGGGGATAGTAAAAATTGCTTTTTGGGGAATTTCGGGGATGAAAATTTACAAATTGGGGATGCGACTCAAAAGAAATCTGGGAACCCTGTAAGTCATGAACTAAAAATAATTTAAAGAATTACTTTTTTTTTTAATTTTCAAAAAATATGAGAAAAAAATATGAACTTAGATTGCGGATAGCCGTTTTCCGCTTTTAAGTATTTTAATTTTTATGAACTATTCAGACGGATGTCATTTCCTAAATCATATTTACAAATAATTTCAGTTGTATGATAGAATCTACTTTAATTTAGTAAAAACATTCTTACTTTTGGAAAATGCGAACGTACATAAAATAAAAAAAAAAATTAAATTACTAAAATTATAATTGAATATAGAAATATTTTAAAATATTTGGAAGGAATTTTTTTTTTACTAAAATTTACTTCTTTTTTAGTGTATTCTGTATTTTTTGCTACATTTTATACTGGTCGAATTGATTGCATAGAAATATCCGATTTGTTTTCGCCCCACTCTACCAAAAAAATAATTCACAAATCATTCAAAATTTACTTCGTTCAACTAATAAAAATGAAAAAGCTTTTGAAATAATTTTAATATATTTTTCCCGTTTTTTTTTGTTCTGTGAAAAGCAAATCTTTTTTCATGTATACTGTTTATGATAATGATACAAGTTGGACAGAATTATTATTAGTTTCTTTACTTTTTAATAGAAAGTATTTAGTAACCCAGTTTTTTGTTAAGATTTGGAAAATAAATGAGGTAAATATTTTATCTTCTATTCTATTAATTTATGTGCAATCTTTAGTTCTTTTATTTGTGTTAACCAAAAAAAAAAAAAAAAAAAAATACAAGAAAATGAGAAATGAAAACTTGTCGAAAAAATCCAAATTTTTCTCATCTGTTCTTCTAAGAAAACTTGAAATCCCTACAATTTAACATTTTTATCTTATTTACTGCAGAGAAAAAAAAAAGAAAAAAAAAAGTGTGTTAAACGATAACAACTAAGCCAGCTATAAGTTGTACATGTAATTTATCGTATAAATACAACATTTCCATTTCTACTTGTATTCTTTGTTTTATTTATTACATATAAAATCTCATTTGACTTGGTTGCTACATTCATCTTCATCAATTTAACTTGACTAAGATTACAGCAATTAAATTGTTAATTAACATTCATCCGAAAATGTGGCATTGCCACAAAATACAGAAAAACAAGAAAAAAAAAAAAACAGAACTACATAGACAGAAAGATAAAAAGCCAACGTACAAGTAATACTCATACAGCAAATTTAAGGACGTGAAGCCAAATAGAACTGATACTGTAAATTAAAGTAAGTTAACAATTTACATAAAAACAAGTACTAAAGATTACAGTGTAAAGCTGACAGTACAGCTCAAGAAGAATGTAATGAAGTATTTTTTTGTTTGCTTACTCTAAATTTATTATAATACATATATTTTTTTTAATTAGTTTAATAAAACCTAGAAATGTATAAAATTATGTTTATAATAAAAAAATTATGGCAGAAAAAATAGCAAGTATGGGAGTTGTAGATAAAAGGTACTGGCGTCTCGTGACAGCAGGGAACCAAAAATCTATAATTATGGATGGTATAGGTTTGAGGGAATCAAAAGCTCTTGATATTCTTGCCATGAAATTGCAATGTAAAGTTTAGTAATAAGCACTGCTGCAACTATTATTAGTAATGAATTTTTAGAGCGGCAAAGCAATGACGCCTCCTTTAGAAATCCTTTGTATCAACTTCCTGTTCGCCTTTGTATACTTTTCGTTTTTGTAAACTTTTCTGTTTATTGTTGTAACAAAAATCTAATTAAGCCTGCTTTCAGTCACACTTTACCAACTGTCCTGTCTACACTAATCCATGAAGGATATTGTTTGTTCTGATCTCCGTTTTTGCATTTCTTTCCACTGAGAAGAGGCGGAATTCCATAAACTGCTAAAAAAATTGCCCCCGTTACTCACGGAATGGACGCAATACATGATTGTTCCGGGAAATATGTTATTCTTATTTTCATGAAAATCGGGGTTGTCATGGGCGAGCTGTAACATCCTATTGGTATATGTACGGCGGCACAAATTGTCTTGTGGTAGAAGCTCTTGTGTCAACTGAATCTTAAATGGAAACAAATGCAAATCCTTGTGAAAAATTGTAAAATTGTATTGAAGACCAAGCTCCTTAGCACAGCGTCGAATTGAGGTTGATGGATTGTTTTGAACACTTTCTTGAGCAGCAGTAATGTTTTCAGCCGATCTTGCAGTACGTTGTGTTCCATGCTTGGGCCATCTTTCTTCGAAATCATTCACTACACGATAAATAGTGCGTTTTATTGGTACGTTATTTCTTCCAAAAATTTCACGTAACTTTCTCATCGTCACAGTAATCGATGATTGATTTTGATAAAATGTTTTAACGATTAAAACACGATGGTTTATCGAATATTTTTCCATAATAAATTTGCCTCGTGTCTACTTCACGACTGCCAAATTTGAACTGTCAAGACTAATGTTTACCAAAATGGCGGCAAAACAAAGTAGTTTACATATCCGGCGGATACCCTGTATAACTCAATCATACTATGATACTTTTATGAAATTTTCTATTCTAAGAAAAATGTTAAGCGTTGATTACTTTCTTCGCATATCTTAAAAATGATTATGTTTGGGGCTTTTAATTAAAAAGAAAAAAATTAACTAAAAATTATATTGTGGCAAAAAATAAAAATATGGTTGTCTCAACCATGTTTTCCTTTTGCATGCAGGCTAATCCATATCTTATTAAAAATTAACATCAATAACTTAAAATAAGCTATTTCGATTTGATACTTGACGACTATTTTATAGATGAAAAATTCTTAATTAAAAATGCCCAAAACTGTACATTAAATTTCCTCAAACTCTGGCCACTTCCGAATTTAGGAAAACAAGAAAGGAATCTTTGCAGTCATGTATTTAAATTGCGAAAAATATAAAAGACGAATGTAATACCAAGATGTGTATTATTACACCATTGTAGTTGTTGTTCTAATAAGACAACAACTTCATTTTTAACCTACTGAAATACAGCGTCAAGAGCAGACTTACAATCAACCAGCTAAAGTAACAATTTAGACACCAAAAAAAAAATATAACAAAAACAGAGAGTAAAAAAGTTAAAGCAGTCAGTCAGTCAGTCACAAGCAAATACACACATACATCCATCGACTCTTATTGCTTCCAGCTGACTGAGTGGCAGTAAATCACAATGTCGTTGAGCTTAAATTGATTGTCACCAAAATCAAGATAAAGCCCTTTTAACGAGACTAAGACTTTAGAATGTTTCTTTTTTTTTTTTTTTGTTTTCTCTTTTCATTTATTCCACTTTTTTTTGCTAACAAAAAATGTCTCTAAAGAGGCAACATAACGTTGCAGAAAAAAAAATAATACATAATAAAACACGAAAAGAAAAAGACACGTAAGAATGGTAAAATGCTAATAAAATTTATGCCTTGTTTTATCACAACAATTCATCGTTTTTGGTTGTCAGTTTTCTATTTATTTCTTTTATTTTTAGACAGATTTTGAAGTAACAAACAAATGAAACGGAACATTCATTGAAAAACTCACTTTTTCTGTTCGTCTCTTTTTGAGTTGTAAGTTTCGAGGCGCAGCTTCTAAGAAAAACATGCGGCAGGCAAGCAGTGAATGTGTTGTTCTTTGTCGTTTAATTTAAGAGATTTTAATGAGTTGATTAGCATGGAAATTGAGTGACAGTGATTAAAGCAGATTAGATGATAAATTCGAATTCATTTTTTTTTTTATTTACAATTTTAATAAAACGAGGTGGATTTCTTGCTGTTTTGTTTATTTGATGAATTGTTATAAATAATACAGGTACGGAATTCAATCTGAGATTAAAATTGAGAAAACAATAAAAGAATAAAGTTACTGATTCAGGACCGGCACTCAGGGAGTGACTCCTACTTATGCCTTGCATTGGGGCCAAAACTACTTGGGAGAATAGGATCGATAGGATCTTCTCTACTCTATAGATGGTGCAAATGTAGAAAAATGTTTCATTCTTTTTACAAGTCTGCTATTGAGAGTTCAGCTAATTTTTAAAACAGTTTTGCAGCACCTCTGGTGTTAAGTAGACGCATTAATATTCTTTAGTTGTATGATTAGATATTTTATTTCGCGGTAGATTCTGCTAACTGACGAAGTAGGGCGAGCAGTGCATTGCCGCAGTAATGTACATTAGAAATATGATCTTGATGGATTTGCTCTGACCAAGGATCGAACCCGGGCCCTAACTTATAGTTTGCTTTGTGAACAAAGTGCTGGCCTAGTTAGTCCATTTTCACAATTTTATTGTCGTTACTTATTCTTTTGAACAATATTTTTATACCCTTCACCAAAAATAATAAAGGTTTGTCATTCCGTGTGTAAATTTCCACAATATTTAAATGAGAGCCATCCTTATGAATGGAAAGATGAATGAAACATGTCCGTCTGTCCATCTGTCCGTCTGTCTCTACTTGAAATTGATTTTCCGAAGTAACCAGAAGATTTAGAGACTTTGGTCTTGGACTGATGTGTAAGGATTTGTCTTAAAACGATTCGTATTGAAAATCAGCATAAAAAAAAATTCGAATTAAAATTTGATATGTATTTAAATTTATAAAAACATACATTGCAGTGCTTCAGTATTGAATATGGAATCTTAGATTAAAATTCAACACACTACCTATCGTGCTACTGATACTTGCTTACTTAATAATTTTTTTATGGGTATCAAACAAACGTCTTTTCCATGAAAACAGCAACCGTAATTATTTTAAATTAAAAATTGCGGCCATTTAAAAATCTAGAATCGGAAAGGTTAAGAGTCATTTTAAAGTTTTGTTTATATATTATTTTTAAGGTTTTTTTTTGGAAACATTAAAGAGGAAAGTTGCCCCTCGGTTAGTTGATTTTCGCATAATTCCTAAATTTATGAGCCGATTTTTTAAGTTCTTTTTATGTTTGAAGAAGGGAGTTTCTTGATCCCAAAAATGTTTTTTAATACGAAGGGGGTAAGATGAACTAAGAACATATTGATTATCACAAAAAATTCTCCATGCTTAAAATATTTTTAAAAATATATATATTTTTTTTTTTGAAGGAATTTTCTGGCTTGATCCCATACATTTTTTGAAAAGCAGTAGGAGAGTTGTCTATCCTCCCGATTTATTGATTGTCTATTTTTGGGCCAATTTTCAAATATTTTTTCGTTCAATTTTGTTTCTATAACGTTTTTTTTTCCATTGGGCCGCGCCGATTACCTACTGGCGGCTTCCTCTTGGGCGTAGTTCTCAACCCTGATGTTGCCCTTATACGTCAAAAATATCATTATCTATAGACCGATTTAGAAATTGTGTAGAAATCAATTGCTTCGTTATGGCCTGGTTATAAATTTCAATGTGACATGAGATGATGGGAAAATCATTTCAAATACAAAATTATTACTTTATTTCCATCATTAAAATTCTTTAATCTCTTAAATTTATTGTAAAATATCAAAGCAAAAATAAAAAATGGTAACTTAATGTCCGAAGGAAGTGCAATAAAACTCTGAAGCACACTCTACCGTATCTGCTTATTTTCAAAGTCAGTGACATGAAATTCCAAAAAAAAAAAAAAAACTTACCATATAAATAGTTGTGACAATGTGTTTTGTTATAGCTGTTTTTTGTTATAAAACTTTCATTTGATGCCAAATCAAATTTCACAACAAATCCTTGATTCATTTAGTCTGTTTTGTTAATCAATTAAAAAAATGTTTGGTTTTATTTTTTCTAACTTTAGTTGAAAATTAATATTTCCAACTTGTCTCTGTTGCTTTATTGCATTTGCTTTCGAACATCGAAGTTCATCATTTGCGATTTGCTATTAGTATTTCCGCATAAATATAAAAAGACAATCAGAATTAATTATATCAATTACCATTTTGCCGCTAGTTAACTATGGAGTGAGCCCTACGTTATGGCTTATGCAACTTGTAAAGTGCAAGTGAAAACTGTACTGGATACTCTAAAAAAATCGTGGTATAATGAAATATTTGGAAATTTTCTATTGTATCAAAAGAGAACTCCTAAAGTGTTTTATGAAAATTCCAGATAAAATAGTTTAGTGGCAGTGAAACTGCAGAATTTATAAAAACTCGGCCACATCAAACATTTCGATCGGAATGGTGCCAATTCCGCACTTATATTCCGAAAGTATTTGATTTATAATCTTGATATCGTTACCTTAATATATAAAGGCCCTAAATTATTATTTTTGTTAATCGTGTTTAAATCATACTTGGATTGGTTACCCTCTTAAGCTACGTTCACATTTAGTTTTGCTTACGGATAATGTCATTTAACGTGGTTTTTATATTACAAAATACAATTAATTATTTTACAAAAAAGTATTTTTATACAAGTTTTAAAAAATGCGAACTCATAATTAAAACAATATTGGAATTATAGAAAAATTATTAGTTTCTTTCTTGATCACGTTTTTTTCGACAAATATTTGATAAATGTGAACGTAGCTTTAGTTACTGATAAAGGGTTTTTTTTATAGAGTGTCACAACTTTGGGCACCCACTTAACAGCTGATAGTTGCTTTTTGTTTAGCTTGCTTTGAAATTTCATTCTGAATCGACTTACACCAGGCAAAGCGTGCAGATTGTTGAAATTTTTAATCAAAATAATTGTTATATTCGTCAAACGCATCGTGCAGCGGACGCTACAATTGATTTACTCAAACAAACTTTTGATGAAAAAATTATCTCACGTAATGGCCCAATTAATTGGCCACCAAGATCGTGTGATTATGTTTTTTTTGGTTTATGTTAAGTCACTTGTCTATGTCGATAAACCACACACAATTTGAAATCAACATTCGTAATGTAATCGGCGAAATACGGCCGCAAGTGCTGCGAAAAGTTGTTGAAAATTGGTGTTCAAAATTGCGCCTTAACAAAGCTATAGGAGTAGCTATAAACTAGCCACAAATAGCCTTACTAATTATGTATAATCCAAAATATTTTATTAAGAAAATAGCAACTTTCGTCTGTCGTTCTTGCCAACTGTTTTTTTTGCTACTCGTATCTTGCCACTTTTTCCATGTTATTTATTAAATTGATGACCAAATTTGATTTCCTCAATTTTCGTGAAGATTTCTTGTTCAGTTTTTTTTTTGTTGTTGTTTTCTCTTCAATAGTGTAGAAAACTGAACTTAAGATTTGATGGAAGTTAATTCAATTTAACTGCAACTAAATAACTGCAATGAAAAATAAGAAAGAATGAACAAAAAAAAAAAAAAAACATACATATTTTTTTTAAATGGGAAAATGAAGATTTTAACAGAACTGTGTAAGTGTTTGGCAATTTTCTCGTTTTCATTCTTTAAAGAAAATTACAGAAACATGAAAGAAAAAAGATTAATAAAAGAAAGAATGTAAAGGACTGTTTACTGAAAATAAGTGGAAGTATACTACCACGGACTACCACTATTGGCACAGTCATGCAACTGCAACTACATCTAAATGCAAAATTCATCTGCATTGCAATGCCATCATTCTCATCATCATCCTCAGTATTGTCTTTGTCGTCATCATCGTCGTTGTCTTATAATGCCAAGTCACACAAAAGCACACGGTTTAAACAATTTTATTATACAATTACGTGCAACAAAATGTTTTAGATCGTTGTTTTTATTTTCTATAGCCTTTCTTGTTGTTGTTGTTGTTGTCATTTAAATGATTATACTATACTATATAGTTGTTGTAGTTTCGTACGCACATTTTGCTATGCAAGATGTTGTTGGCATGTGAAGATAGTTAAAGTTTTAAATTTAAGATACGACTGTTATTAGTATTTCTGCTGCTGTTGTTGTTGGTTTTGCAGTTGCCGTGTATGTAAAGTAGAAGAAAACCAGCAGCCAATATGGGAAGGACAGCTAAGCAACATGAATCATTTTTAAAAACTCTTTAAGAAAAAAAAAAAATATGTAAAGAAACCGCATACCTGGCATTTTCCACTGACCTCAAACTTTCCTGTGTGTTTGTGAAACTATTTCGAGTTAACTTTCCAAGACAGACTATTATCATCTATTTCACTATTCATGGTGAACTTCCCCCATTCACTTCGTGATTTGACATTCACTGCTTAAAACCTTATTACCAAAGTTTTTTTTCTCCATTTTTTATTTTAACATGATTTTTTTTAATCATGTATAGAATAAATGATACCTACACCAAGTTTATTGTAATGCCGATCGATGTTCTCTTTGTTGTTTTTATTGAAAGTTGTTAAGTACATGGTTATGGTGGTGCCACTAACAGTGACAGTTAAAGATAAAATTATTTAAAGTAAATTGAAATTATGTATGAATATAGAAATCTTCCAATGCACGCGCATGCGGTCCTCGTGAGTAGAAGAAGGTTAAGAAATAAATTTTGGATTTAAATATTGCAAAGATTTTGTAACAAATAGTTTTTGTGTTGTTTATATAAAATTTTCAAATTTTGTGTTTTTACTTTTGTAATTCTCAATTCAGATCTGACAGTTTGTGTAAGTATAAACAAATTAGTTTAATGACTTTTTAGGCAAGATAAAGATCTACTGATAACTTGGTGCTGCCAACCAAAGAACTGCTGCATTAGGCTGCATTAAGTTCTAAATAAAACATCATTCAAATGGCCTCCACCACTTCTTCTGCAGGAACGACTTCGATGATCCCAATTTTTGAGAACGTTTTCCACTAAATCAAGTCGTATGTCATGGAGGCACGTTCAATATTGATTTGTAAAGCTTGAAGAGAGTCTGGTTTATTCCGAAAGACCAATGACTTCAAATAACCCCACAAGAAATAGTCTAATGGTGTTCAATCACAACTTCCTGGAGGCCATTCAATATCACAATTTCTTGAAATAATCGAATCTCCAAACTTTTCTCGCAATAATTAAATTGTTGCATTTGCTGTGTGGCACGTAGCCCCGTCTTGTTGTAACCAATTGTTGTCAAGGTCAACTTCTTCCAATTTCGGCCGTAAAAAGTTGGTTATCTTCGATCTATACCGCTTTCAATTGACAGTAACGGTGTTACCAGCTTCATTTCGAAAGAATTACGGACCGATGATTCCACCAGACCAAAAACCACACCAAATCTGTCAATTTAGGTGAATGTAATGGTTTTTCATGAATAATTTGTGGATTTTCTTCGCACCAGAATCGACAGTTTTGTTTATTTACCGCACCACTCAGATGAAAAACAGCCTCATCGGAGAAGATGATTTTTTTAAAAATATCGTTATCGTTTTCAAGTTGTTCCAAGGCAAAATTAGCAAATTTACGACGTTTACGGTGGCCCATACTGAATACAATGAAAAACAAATGACAGATCATGACGTAACACGTAACTTCTTGAAAATTCTCGAGTAAAACGTTACATTTTCTAAAAAAAATAATACGAGCATTGAAAACACTTATGTACCCCACTGTTCTTCAATAAGTAAAAGACATATTCATAATCTACTAACCGTGTATAGTATGTTGGTATGTAGTAACAATTCTTTGTATTATTATTATCACTTAAACTATTACTACTCGCACTCAAGTAATACAAGAGGTTCGTAACAGTAGTCGAACTAATAGTATAAACTATTGCAATTTCTATTAAAAAATGTACGATTTCTAGCCACTTGTTTGCTGTAAGTTGCAGTATTAGTATCTTCTTGTTAGTTTGGCAGATTGTTTTATTTCATGTTGAAATGACATTTTCTTGTTGTTTCTTGTTGTCTTGTTTCTAGATTGTTAACAATATAGTGTTTGAGAGTGTATGGGTATTATCAAGTGTATGCGTATGTGATTACGTGGTTATTTGATTGCAACTTAGTTAAAACTAATAGTAAGTGACTAGCAGTTTAATGTCTCATGTTATTTTAATGGCAGGCAGAGAAAATCATTAGAAAATTTTTTTTTTGCATAAAACTGAGAACTGTTGTTCTGAAAGTAATAAAATACAAAAAGTATCGTTTAAGCGAAAGAATTTGTAACCCAAAATTTTTTTGTTCACAATATGCATTGATCGGTTCTACGATACTTAAAGTAGAAGCCGATATTAAATAATACTTTGTGTTAAAATTATATATACATAGAGCCTGATTTGCATCGTATCCATTGACATCATCATTCATGTTCAAGAGCTACTGATTCAACTGATATTGTTGCAAGGAAAAAATCCTTTATATCTCAAAAAAAAAAAAAATTAATGAACTAAAATTTTGGAAATTGAGTTCAAACTGGTTGTCGTATGGCGCCATTATTATCCCAAAATTAGTAAAAATTTCGTCATTTCCTTGTTTTACCTGCTTCCTGAACTGGCCATCTGCTACAACGAAGAGCGCTGGAACGTCCGGAATGCTTATTTATCAACATGTATTTTTTTTAAATCTGAAATGAGGGGTGGTGCAAACATTTTTATAAAACTTACGCCTTTTGGGAATCGAATTAAGAAACTTCGGTTTCGTAGATAGGCGCTCTAACCACCTCAATACTACACCTTGCTACTTCTAAACAGCTACTATAACTAAATATGTGCGCGTGAGTAAAATTACGCTCACGATCACGCACGATCACGAAACATAAATATTTTTCACGCACGCTCACGCACGGCATGGTTTAAAACTTTAACGATCACGCACGCTCACGAACGCAATATGTTTAAGCACGTACTTTCACGCACGACGGGAATAATTTTGCACGCACGCTCACGGTGAAATACAAATTTTGCAATAAAAGATTTAGCATATGCTAAAAAATTTTATTTTGTAATTAATTTCTTTATTTACTTCAAGATCATCAATAAATAAAAAAATTGAGGAAAAGGTCGAAAAATTACAATATAAAGGATAAACTTAATATAAAAAATCACGCACGATCACGCACGGTATTATATTTTTGAATCAGGATCATGCGAATCAGGCTTGCTTGAAAATTACAAAAAAAAGAAGTATTTTTCTAATTTTTAAATCTCTTGTATTGTCCATATAGAAAAGCTTGCATCATTATAATTATCAAAGCTCTTCGACCATTTTATTGCTGGTATTTTATCAAAATATTTTGTAATACAGAAAATTCAAACTAAATTTAGTAAATTGAACATTAAACCCCATATGTACACAGTCCTTGTGATGAAGCTTTTTAGCTTCACCCAAAACTCTTGGTATAGCACGCCAGATATGATGAAAACTTTTGCCCGTTAACTTTAATTTATGATTCTTAAATGTTTATTTTAATGACTTTGCATGGAGCACCGCGAAGAAGTGCGTGTAATTAATTCAAAACAGAATTCTTTTAATAAATTCAATAAATTTTTCTAGATCAAAACTTTTAAATAATAAATAAAATTTTGTATATATTTCTTTATACATAAAACTTTCCCGAGAGCCTTTAAGTAATCTTTTCTATAGTTTTAATAAAATAATATTCATAGAAATATTCAACAATTTTAGTGCTCACTAAGTTTATTAATTTGTTTGAGTTACAAAAAACTAATAATAATAGAGAAAAAAAAACACCCGTATTAATAAACTAACCTAAAAGTATACTTGCGTTTCTTTTTCTTGTTGCAACAACAACATTTAATTACACTAGCTAATTAGCCATGGTTGAAAATAAACTTGCATAAAGAGTTAAGAAAAAAAAAAAAAAAGATATGAACAAATTCTCGCTAAATAAACAACCAGTGTAACAAAATAAGTAGAGCTCTAGAGAAAGTTGCCAGTGAAAGGAAACCTGGAGAGAGCAAAAAGAAAAAAGGAAAAGAACACAATTCCTTAAAATCAACAACATAACAATAATAATTATCTTTTAAAACTTGTGCGCTACAAAGACGCCATGCAAAAAGTTAAACTATTTAATATTAAAGAAATTTTTTCCCAAAAAAAAAAAACACGAAAACTTTCTTTCAATTTTAGTTAAATCTAGTGATTTTTCTGTTAAAGGCACTCACTCAGTCACTAAATCACACAGTCAGTTAGTTTTTATTAAAGATTTTGTTATTACCGCTGTAGTAGTTGCTGTTGTTGTTTTTTTTTGTTGTTGTTGTTGGTGTTGCTGCTGTATTTTACTATTGACCACACAAGTTTATTTGTTATTTGGTAATTGCAATCGTGAGGCAGACATGTGTTATTTGGTTGGTTTTTCCTAGACATTTATAAAAGAAGAAGAAGAAGAGTCAACATCAAAATCAAATAGAAAATTTACTTTCATCTGTTCTAACAACGAAATCCGTCTGTCGATGTCTCTTTATTTGTTTATTTGTCTGTGCCCGCTTACTTCTCTCTGCATGGGTTAGTTTTTACCAACTCGATAACTTTTACAACTCCAGTGTAGTTTTTTTTTATTTGGCTGTATTAATGTGTGTATGTACTTAGAAATATACAAAAACACATAGACACATACATACTAGTTTACCCCACCACTTGATAACTTATAGACTCAAGTGAGTGTATGGGAAAGCATAATGGTTGTTGTCAAACAAATACATATGTATACATATGTATGAATATGTGTACTCGTATTTATTTTTATTTGCCCACATGTGAACAGGTCATATAGTGAAGAGTAAATAAGAAGTTTAGAAATTATCAAGAGATTTGCTGAAATAAAAATCCAATTTATTATAATTTCAATCTAAATTTAGAACGATCATCAACAATTTTGAAAATGTGTATTCGGATTATAAGTTTCCTATAAGTAATTTTATTCTATCTAAAATTAGGGATTGAATTATGAAATGAAAACAACTTTAGTAGAAATTTTCTATAAAAACAGGACAACTTGCATTACAAATTCAGAGTGAGCGATAATTCTTTCACATTCGGACTACAAATTTTACCATAATAAACTCTGCTTTACATTCGAATTTAAAAATTTTAACACAAAATTTTTAAAGTTTCTATAAAAATTTTATAAAAACTTCATAGCAAGTATTTTGAAAATTTCAAATGACTTACTCTTATTTATCGATGTGTGCGAAAGATTTTTTATTCACATCACTATCATTTTGCTCTTCACTGTAACATTGCTAATACAATAGAAAATAAATGTGTATAGTTTTCAAACTCTTTATGTAAAAGACAATCAGACGATTTAACTTAAAACTTCAAAAAATGTATTTGAAAATTTCGGAAACCATATTTCCGTTACAGACACAAACAACCAACACCTTTCTGCCTCCTTTATTGAAGGGAAAAATTCCATAATATTATTTCGGTTTTTTTTTTTGCCGTA
This sequence comes from Lypha dubia, assembly GCA_947311025.1. Taxonomy (NCBI): domain Eukaryota; kingdom Metazoa; phylum Arthropoda; class Insecta; order Diptera; family Tachinidae; genus Lypha; species Lypha dubia. The sequence goes on along the minus strand of OX371264.1, from coordinate 15,813,806 downwards.
AGTATTTTGTGGAATTTTTTTTTTTTTTTTAACATTTAAAACTTTACTAAATCGACCAGTAGCATTTTATCATTTCTACCGCCCATTTTTCGATTTTCGAACATGTTTAATCATGTTTTGCGGTAACACAACATGTTTTCCTGTACAACTTTTTTTTTGTTTGTTTTTTTTTTCTCCTATTGAAAACCTTTTCCCCATTATTGTGTTCTTTATTCGATATTTTGCACCATGTTAAAGTGATGATTTAGTTTGTTTTCCAAATTGCTGTTGTTAGCTTTGTTGCATGTTGTTGTTTGTTGGAGTTGGTACTGGTGCTGGTGCTCCTGCCGGTGCTGGTATTGATGCTCTAACTATTACTGTTGTTGAGTGCTGGAATTGTTGTTCACAATAAATATACAACAAAGACAAATGACAATTACAAACTTTTATTGGAATTTTAACAAGCATTGAACAGAATCAGTAATACACGATATATAAAACACAATCATTTTTTTTTTGCGTTTCAAAAACTCATACGAGCATATATGTATGCGTGTGTGTGTTTATTAAGAGCCAGTGAATGAATGTTTGTTTGTAAATATACGCCAGTGTTTGCTATAGACTGTTCCATACCGCCATAAAGTGCTAAACGAACAAAACAAACATGCATGAGGTGTGAGTTATTTGATCCCTGTAGAGAAAGTGATTGAAATTTTTTTTCACCAATTTTTTTTAGAATCACCTACCCTATAGGACAGGAAACTTTGGATTTGTAACTTTTTAAAATATAATACATACATATTGTATGTATTTAAAACTAAGAAAAAAGTACATTGTACATACGTATGTATATACTTACATACATATATACATACATATGTATGTGTAAGTCTCTTTTCAATTAAAAATCTATAAATAGTTTAACAATAAAAAAATCCCTGATGTAAAATTTGGCACTGAAGTTTATTTTTTTGCAGAATTTAGTTTATCGTTTTACTTGTCGTTACTGCATATCCAATTCTGAATATATAATATATTTTTGTAAAATATTTTAAAATATTTTTAAATTTTATTTATTTGTTGCGGGTTAGCAATATCTAAATATACATATGTATATTGCGTTGGTTGCCATATCAACTCATCATTAGATATTTACCCTTTATGTTTAAAAAGTTTCAAAGCTCATCTATTTATACATAAACTCACAAACGGATTTGTGAATTACAAATGAAAAATTATTTGTTGTGTTTGTTTGAAAAGTTGCTTTGAAAAGGCTATTTTTATGCTTTGTAATTCACAAATAAAGGGTAAACATCTACTGATGAGTTGGAATGGCAACCAAAGAAATATACATACATTTAGATATTGCTAACCCGCAACAAATAAATAAAATTTAAAACATAAATCCTTGAGTACATGCTCAAATAAATGTAAAATTTAATTTTTTAAAAAATGTATGTTATTTAAGAAAAATTATCATGCAGAAAATTCTTAACAACGATTTTCTTTATTTTTTTCATATTTTACTGGTAGTTTTTTCGAAATTTTTTTTTAAGGTCTTATTTTACATATTTTTCTTAAGATATTTTTGGAGCATTAAATTTGTATATCCTTTAGCGTTTACTCTTCATATTTAAACATATAAATCGATCCTCTTGAATTTTACCAAGTCAATTTGTGCTCATAGATCATATGCCTATTCCAGGGAGATAGGAATGATGACAGGATACGAACTCTCTTAAATGTAAATTTTAAAATTTATCTTTAAAAAAAATTGTATATCGGAAGTTAAGTTAAAAAATGCATATAAAAAATTATAAAATATGTTAAACAACACAGAGAAGTAAATGTCCAAATATAATAGATCATGAGCCAGCGACTTTCTGACCTTCATAATTTGGATACGCTTCACCAAAAATGTTAAGTGAATTCATAGGTTTGTCATTCTGTATGTAATTTTCACATGATATTCATATGAGGTTCATAAATTAAATATTATGGATCCACAAAGATAGAAAGGTTGAAAGAGCCATGCCCGTTAGTCAGTCTGTCCGTCTGTCTGTACGTAAAGTCAATTTTCAGAAGACAACAGAAGAGTTAAACAATTGGGTCATGTTCAACGATTTGTCTTAAGACAAATCAGCAAAAATATAATCTCGGTTTCGATATTTTATTACACGTTTATGTATATATAAGAATTCCAGAAATAAATTTATTAATGTACTCGTATGACAGGGGCCCAGTAATGAACCTTGAATCGTTTGGATTTGAATTCAACACACTTTAGCAGCTCTTCTCAGACTTGTTATTGTGTTGAGTATATTTACGTATATTTACTTTATCAGATCATCTTTTTTTTGTTCAAACACACTTTTTGTTCAGGGATGGAAGTGGCCAGGAATGGAAAATATATTTTTTTTCGACATGAAATAAAAAAATGGGGAAAAATATCGGCCACCTAAACACCGCCGCTCAAACTTTGTGCGTAATTTTTTTATGCGTTCCCACAAGATATATGTATGAATAGTTGCCTGCCAAAGGCGCCTTTATCCAAACTTAATATTCGGGAAATATTCTTAACTCTCTTGGGGACATTTTAAAAAATTATGAAAGTCAAATGGTCGCGGGCTCTTCATCTCTAAATATGAAAGCTCATTTAGTAAATGGGACTTATTGCAAGTCACCAATGCTTTATAGATTTGAATTTGATGTTATATAAAGGGATATTTACCGGGGAAGGACATGCACTTTAGAGTCCAAAAATAATTTTACATAAAAATATTAATATACATATAAGAAATTAAAACAGATCATTAAAAAAATGTTTGCACTAATTTAATTAAATAGTTTATATACAAGTTTGGTTAGAAATTTCGAAAAATTTATGTAAAAATATTGTTAAGGATATTCAAGATAATGATAATCACACTGTTTTTTGGCGGGCATTTTTTGAAGAACAAATTATTAAAACAAAACATTATTTAAGTGTATGCATGGGAGCTATAAAACTTTTTTGGAATATATTCTATTTTACAATATTTAAATATACAAGGATCTTGTGTATTTAAAAAGTAGTTTATTTGTTATGGGTAAGATAATCTATGTGCTGCATTTCATTCATTACTTAATACCAATTCATTAGCACATCTTTACCATCATGCTTAAAGTTTTAAACTCATTTGCTTATACTCAAACTCTCAAACAATAACCGAGACTTACTAAGGCAAAATACAATTGTTTTAAAAAAAAACCCATGCAACAAAAATTTTTATTGAATATAATACGAGTACTTTTTTAACAGAAATTCTTTAGTTTTAATCTTTTGAAAACAAAAAGATTAACCTGCCTGTTTGTAGAAGACATTTAAAAAGTTTCAATCGTCTATTTATGTTAAAAAAACAAATATTTGTATTTTGATTCGATTGAAATAGTGAAAAATAGAATATATTCCAATATATTAATTAACTTCCAATAAAGTTTAATGGCTTCCATGCAGACACTAAAATAATGCTTTTGTTATTCATTCGATTTATTTTTTTTTTCAGCAGTTGCGATTTAATCGATTTTGTTCACTGAATACCGATTATCGATTGCCATATGTAGCATTAGAATAAACTATTTGCAAAAATGTACCAAGTGCTTTTCTGAGTATTTTCAAAATGCAATGATTTAAGACAATTTTCATAGGATTGTGAACAGGGAGGAGTACATACAGGTTCTTGTTGTGTTGTAAATGAACCATTCTTATCTTCATATTCATAATCTATTACTTTACTTATCGATTTTCTCAATTGTTTTCATTTCTTCGTAGTTTTCCTTATTTTATGTCCTTATTTTCTGTAACTGACAGTTGCACAGTGGGGTCAAACATGCAATTAAAATCTGCATACAGTAAATATTCAGAATTCGTAATTATTTTACTATCATCGTTTTAGATGTTGAATATCAGTATACATATTTATGTTTATGTCAGTATACATATTTATGTTTATATCAGTTAAGATATTTCTTTTTATATCATAACATAACATATATATGTATGTTTATGTAATTATAGATATTTATGTTTATGTTAGTATACAGTTAGTTAACATATTTATGTTTATGTCGGTATAAATGTTAATGTTTATGTCAGCATAAATATTTACGTTTACAACAGTATGTATATATATGTCAGAATAAATATTTATGTTTATGTCAGTATGCATGTTTATGTTTATGTCATTATACATATTTATGCTTATGTCAGTTAACATATTTATGTTTTTGTCGGTATATATATTAATTATTGGCCAAATAATTCCTACAAACATATATATTAATGTTTATGTCAGTTAACATATTTTATGTTATGTCAATATATAACACAAACATCAAGTCAGTATAGATATTTATCTTTACGGCAGTTTAAATGTAAATGTTATATTTATCTTATCATTTATTTTGCGATCAAATCCACAATACCAGTTCATTGCAGTGAAAATACATATTAGGGAAAATAAAAACAATTTTTTTTTTCAAATAACAATTTTTTAGCATTTTTTTCACAAACATTCTTAAAGTAGGAACAGCAACTAAATTGAGAACAAATGTGACATTTATACGCAGCAATAAGGAACATACGTGTGCTTTGCTAAAATGCAACATTAAATACGAAAATGTATTACAGTGTCAACTGAAATAAATGTAGATAATGAAACAAACACAAAAAAAAAAAAAAAAAAAAAAAAACGGAGAGAAAGAAATAAAGAAATATCGTTTTTTTGAAAGTTAAACAATCTACACTTTAAGACAGTAAAATCTTGCAAGGTAAGCAACCCAATAAAATAGCTGCAAAACTTAATTAAGAGAAAGTGTAGCTCAAATACTTTTTTCGTTTTGACTATAAAACAAATTATTAAAAATACCATCTGCAGACTGGAGGAGAGTTGAACACACGGATATTAATATTGATAATCAATATTTTTGGCTAAAATTTTTTCGTTCGATGCAAAATAATGTTATTAATGGGAATGATTTTAAAGACAAATAAAAGTTGCTTCTTCTGAAAAACCCACTGTTACCAAATAAATTCCCAAAAATCCCAAAAATTATTTATTTCAGTGTAGTCGTTGTATTTTTAATTTATTTTGCTTAGCACAGATGCTAAAGCATTAAATTACAAATGGTTTTCAATTTATCTCTCTCTCTCTCTTTGTCTCTCTTATTTCAGATCCAGTTTACGTAACCGTATACTTTACGAATCATCTGATCCATTTCCGTTCTTAAAGTTTTTGTTGTTGTTTTCTTATACTTATTATCAGCGTTGTCAACTTTGAAATTTCAAAAAGCACCAAAATGGAGAAAAAAACGCGCCATTTAACAAAAAACGCACCAAGTTCAGATTTTTTTTTATTGAAAATTTTTATTGAATTAATTTTGCGTCTTTACAACATTTAACTTTAGTCCAAAATTCTAATGTTGATATAATATTGTGCCAATGCGTGAAGTGAATCATTCTCAACCCTTTTTCAATACTAGATAATATTTCGACATCGTATTCAAATTGTACTGCTAATGGCATGATATCATATTTGTAATGGGATAAAACATTTTGTACAATGCTGGTTGTTGATGTCGTTTATAGCTAAATGGGCTTAAAGCTGCAATGTGTGTCCGTGTTCCAGCATGCCGAACAAGGTTGGATATTTAAGCGTGATATCGCATTTTCAATAAAAACATCTTGTTTTTGTGTTATTATTTGGTCAAGGCCGAATCCATTGCTTAAACTCACATTGTGATTCCCAAATCCTTTTGTATTTCGCTTATGATCTCCTTTTTTAGACTCCATTCTTGACACTTACTTTAAATATTTCTTTTAGTAAATATAAATTTTATTAATTTTAGTGTTACAACACTAGGTCTGTTTCTTTACTCAACATTGGGATCCCGCAAGTCTCAAGAATAATTTGTTTTTTCTAAGCTCTTTAACATACTTGACAGAAACTTTTACGACAAAAAACAATTATGTACTCTGAAAATCTAAAAGGGACAACAAATTTCTTATAATGAAATGTTACAAATTATATATAACAACAAGACGGTTTTTGTGAATGTGTTTTGGAACCTTTTAAACATCATTAATGGTTGCTCTTATTGTGGTCTGTAAAATTGAATGTAAAAATTGTACACAATTGAATGAAATGTTATTGAAACAGTTGTATTTTTTGTACAAAATTCTTTTTTCTCATACTGAAACAAAAAATTGTGTTGAATTTGTTTTGGAGCCACCCAAAATTAAAAAAACGCACCAAAATTAAAAAAAAAAGCGCACCACGCACCAACTCAGATATTTTTCGCACAAAACATTTAGAAAAGCACCAAAAAAGGTGCGACACGCACCAAGTTGACAACGCTGCTTATTATTGCATTGTAGTAGTAGACTTGTCCGCAACTTATACGTATCCACACCATTTACGTAAGAGTAATTACATTTACGTATTATGTGCATAGGCTACCCTCTATCTGATGGTGCTCTAATTGGCTCTCCAATAGATCGGATTTCAGTCCATGACCTGAAGCTTCGTAGCCATGACATCTGACTTCAGCCGATACCGCGCATTTCCACGATTTTGCCTTGAGGTATTAAGTGTAGCCGTTCATAATTTTCTCCTCATTAAGGCAAAGTGTTTTAGCAACACTTCCTTGATTTCGAATTAAATGCCGAATTTTATTTCTTGTTTTTGAAAAAAAGATGGGGAAGATCGACTTTTCTGTAATTTTGGAATTTAAATGCGTATAATTCCTGACTGACCACTAAATGTAATGAAGTGGTCGTATAAGTGGTTTTAAGTTGTATTCTCTTACGAGAAAAAAGTTGTGCATCTTTAGTGAAGACGAATACATCTTTTATTTTCACAATTTATTGTTATTTTTAAATTATTTATTTTATTTATAAAAATATAAATGAAGTTCACTATTTTCTGAAAAGAGATCTTTTTTAGTATTTTTATTTTCTCACTGTTATTTAAAATGTAAATGGCAAGTTTGAAGGAATGATTGCGGCCTTCTTGACTTTAGCTAAATATATGTATTTGTATTAAAAATCAAACATAAATAAACATTCGATTTAATTATTTCATCAGCTAAAATTTTAAGAATATATTTTTGGTAAATTTATATCCAAATTATTTGCTGATGTAGAAAATCTGGACTTTATTTCCTTTCCTCCGATACATAATATGTATTAGTTACCTTTAATGTGGTCTTAAATAATACATTTTGAATTTTGAATGTAACATTTGTATGAGTGCCTACTAAGCGCTTCTCAAAATTCCTTATAAGCTAAAATACATAATGGAAATTTATGTTTCAAACTTAGTGCGTCTTAGTGCGTTTTCAATCTCAATTTAATCTAAATATATGTGAATGTGTGTATTTATTTAAAAATTTCCTACAGTGGACATTTGAAACACTTATTTAAGAAATACATAAATTTTTAAATATAAATCAAATATTGAGTGTTAATAAAATTGTTTTCAAAACTTTTTAAGAATAGTAAACAGATCTACTGATGAATTGTGTTATATTGGTTTATTGGCGTTTATTGGCATATAACCAATAATAACAAAACACTTAAATTATTTAAAACTTTATTTAAGTGCCAGAAAGTTTAAAATTATCACGAATTAAAATGAGTTAAAAATAAAACCAATTTGACCACAATCTTATTCCAAATTTTGTATTAATACCCTTCAGTATGTCTGATCTGTTTTAAAGACTTTTCACTGTTTTTTTTTTTTGGCAATTTATGTGGAGATCTGTGTTTAGTGCGACTTTAAAAAAGTCTTGTATATTTTTTTTTTTGTTTAATCAAGCAAAAATAAAAAACTCAAGCAAAAGGATACGAATTACTGAAAAAAAAATTACAACTACTGCATATTGCTGCTGCAATCATTTCTTGATAGAAAATAGCACACAAAATATACGATATACAAATGTACGAATTTCAAATTAAAGAAAGTCAAGCAATTTTCACAAAACAAAAAAATTGCGTTTCTTTTGTAGATTTAATCACATGCGCAGTTAAGTCAATTATACACACAAACCTGCAATAATTGCAACAGAAAAAATAAAAAAATAAAAAAAATTGGTTGAAACGCCGTATTACCATTTGCATGACTCTTGCCAGCTTTCATACAGCTTATGCTGCAATCTAGATTTTCTTGTGGCAACGGCATGTGTGCTGTGAGCAAAAAAAAAATAAAAACTCTGTGGAGAGGCACACGTTGATGAACCAAAATTAAGAAGAAACCAAAAAAAAATCCAGTTTAACATTGCAAAAATCTTCATGTCGTTTAAATTTTCTTCTTATTGTCTCTACATCGCAATGACAATCACCCTGCGTCGTAAAAAAAAAACTGCTACAGAGTTTAAAACATGTATACAATTATTTTTTCTATTTTGTTTTTTTTTGCGCTGCATACGTTTGGAATTAATTAATTGTACTTAACAAGATAAAACGTTTTAATGCACATGCGAAGATATAAATAAATTGCAAAATATAAGAACATTTTGTGGTTAAAAAAAAAAAAAAAACACAATAAAGAATTTAATCAATATATTTTATGTGAAATATTCCTCCAATTTTATTAAAAAAAAATTATATTCATTTATTGTGCGTTAAGCTTTCTGAGGATTGGTAAGGACCTCATAATCCTTACCAATCCTCAGAGAATGTCAACCACAAATTTCAGAGGTTTAAAAATCTGAAGTATCAAAATGTCCAAAAGATCCATTTATGTAGTGTAACATTTCATTAAAAAACAAACAAAAGAAATAATAAAACGGACATTTGAATAATAAAAGAAGGAAATAGTGAATTTCCAAACCATTAATATGAAAAAATAATAAATCTGTTGATAAAATTTTTATGTGACTCAGCAAAACTAATTGATAATAAGGGATGTTCAACTATTTGATTGCAGCTTCCGTGATTGGACTCTGATAATGTGACTGCGGTTGGTCTCGAAACATCATGCTGTCAGTTTAACCTTCTGCACAGTGAACATTTTCTTTGTGTGTTCAGTTATTAATTCGACAAACAGATATTTCGAATAATTAATTGTAATGCAGCAATTAGTATTCGCATATAATTTTACAATTTTCCTCAAATTTTATTGTGCATATTTTAAGCTTACAAGTTTTTCTAGGTAAATAATAAAATGAAAAAGAGAAAATTCTTAAAATATTGTAGTTGTTTCAAACATTTAACTTTCTAAGAACTTCGAAAGTCATAAAAATGACCTCTAAGATTGAAAGTTTGTTTCAAATAGTTTTTGTAATAAAAGCATTTCCTTAAACTAAAAAATGTTGCATACTTTTAGACTGTCTTAAAACCAAAATAAGAGCAACAAAAATATTTAATGTGTAGCTTTAAGTGTAAATATTTTTATATATATTTTCGTAGATTAGTGTTAAAATCCTAAAAACACACATATACACACACACACATACATATATATATATAAAAAGTAAACTTTTACTTTTTAAGACCTTAAATTTTCCTCAGCAACATTTTAGCACACTTTATTTTTGTATAATTTTTCAGACAGACTTTTTCTTAACATAAACATGCATAAATAAAATACTTAAATTTAGGAAAGAATTTTTAATATATTTTTTTGAAGTCCTTTTAAAGTAAGTGGTAATAATATTGATATCAAATCCTTAAACTCATACGTTTTTCAAATGGCAGGAATTGCTTACATGTATATTCTTCTTCAAATGTGAGTTTGTTGTTAATGTTTGTTTTTTTTTTTTTTTGGAGCGGTTTGAGGGGAGGATAAAGAATTTACTTCCATTTGTATGTTATTTTTATTTTGGCAGACAACAATTTTTACACATCAACGCCTACAACTTAAATGAAAACAAGACATCTTTCTATATGAAATTTTGAAGTGAGACTGGATTAAAGCACATTTGAAACGTTGGGCTACGAGCGAAAAAATTATTTTTAGTTACAAAAAGTTTGTTAAGACTGAAAATACCAAAAATGTTTGCCTACATTTAGGCTTCATATGGGCCTTTAATGACATATTTTCTTCCGTATTTTTCTAATTGTTTCCGAGATATTTCATTACCATAAATTTTTTTAATATATTGAAAGAAACTTAAAACTATTTAATTTAATATAAAATGATTGCAATTAATTGTTTCTTGAAATTCTGCATACTTTAAGGCTTTAATATTATCATAGAGCATATCTAATTCTTTTATCCTTTATCCTTTTTTTTCATTTGGTTGCTATAAAAATAAATTTCTTAAATTACAAAATTTTGTGGTGAATTAAAACACATTCTTTAAGTTATTTACACACACACACACACACATACATAAAAATTTTTGTATGCTTTTTATATCCCAAAAATAGTTTTCATATGAGTTTATTATGACTTTTTATTTGCTGTTGCTTATAAATAACTGTCTGTCGTTCTGTCTTCATGTAAACCAAAAATAATAATTATGTGTTTTTAGTTTATTTCTGATGTTTATGCTTATTTCATGCAGATGTTGAAAATTATTTTGCCAAATTATTAACATACAAATGACAATTTTAGTTTTATAGTTTTTTATTATTTTAAAAAGATACTGAATAAATTAAGCATTAGAACAAATTATTATATGCACATACGTATGTATATAAATTTTATAGGAACTGTTATGATCCCTTAGTACCAAGATATACTAAGTGCAACAGTAAAAATTTTCGAAAATATACAGTCACACAGATATGTCTACACATCCCTTCAAAATCTGCATTTTTAGAAAAAATTTAAAGATTTTATAAACAATATTTATGGTTGATCATTTCTTCTTAAATAAAAAATTTACTCAATGCAGAAGGTCTTTAAAAAAAAAATGTAAAATTTAAGAAATTAAATATTTAGTACTCAGAAAATACGGCATACACTTACAAAGGAGGATGCAGGAAAATATTTGTTGCTCGTAAAATAAATGCATTATTATTTTTTTTGTTAACCACTCACGAAAAGGGCGAGCAGGTGGTTTCGGAAGAAATTTTTGAATATTCTGTGATTTTCGCTGTATTTTCCCTAGCTTTGGTTCAGTGTTTTTCTATCAGTTCTGTGTGTTTTTATTTATTTATGAGCAAATAACAAATATAGATTAGAATTTGAAAAAATGTGTTAATAAAAAATCAGTCAACCATGTGAAAATAAGTAATTTAATAAAAAAATGTATCTCTCATTTCAGATTCAAGTTGAAAGGTTCAACGTACAGGTCAGTTACAAAATTTTATTTATTTTATTTATTGTTTGCTAGTGTCATATATTTTTACGAAAATATGGTTAAACAAATAAAATATAGTTATTATGATATTTAGAACCATAATATGTAGCATAATATGATTAGCTTAAAACACATTATGTGTGCAGTTAACTAAAAGTAAATTTGTTTGACATCACAATATTGTTACATTCTATTTTAAAAAAATTTAATTTAATAGTATAATTGGAATGTAACCAAATAATAATTCTATCATGTTTTGCTTGCTTGTTGATAACAGTTTACCTCAAAAGAGTATGCTGTGATTCTTAATTTTATTGTTTCCTTTGACTTGCTTCAAAAGCTGTGAAAATTCCAACAGTCTCTCTGGTCCCATAAAACAAACTTTCATCAAAATTACATTACCTGATACAATACCCTTTAGTTGTGATTTTGTTTAAATTGAAGTACATATTTATCATTGTAGTCGGTAAAACAAAATACTAACGGCCTGGCCCACGATATCGAACGATGTCGATCGCTGGATTTCTAGACGTAAAAAAACTAACTTGCGTTTCACTAATAACGGATTTTATTTAACTTATTATTTGTTTAGAGGAACATGAGCTAAACAAATAAATAAAATGGGTGTTTAGAAGATCGTAAATCAGTTGCTTTTCGTGTACAATTTCAGCATTATCGATCGATCGACATCGTGGGGCGGGCCGTAACTGTCAAGATGTCAAGTGTCTATAAATTAAGTTTCACAATAAAGACCATATGTTACGGTGCTCGCTTTAGCGCACATTTTAATTTATAACTTTCGTTTGGTTTTATTATTAGTTGTTTTAAATGGTATAGCGGACATTTTAGAAATTTTAAAATCTTGTGACAGATTGGAAGGGGAGTATAGCAAAAACAGTATGTTTCGTTTTTACTTTTAGCGTGAAGAGACCTAATAATCCAACAGAGAATATAGCGAACGGTTTATATTCGTTACAAATCTCTCTATATATTTTTCTTGTAATCTTTTTACAATTTGTTAGCCATGGTTTAATAATATCTGAGAATAGCTGAAATTAATATTATAAATACAACGAGAATTACATCGAACATTTCGAATTTCATTAACGAACCTGAATTTACATATAAATAATTTTTTAGACTTTACTTTAAATTTACTAGTTTTTATTTCTCAGCTTAAAAATAACTAATTTTCATATAGAAATTTTTTTTAGCAGCACTTCTCTTTTAAAATAACTTTTGTTTAACAAGGATGTTTACTTAAAGGCTCTTCTGCTTAAATAAATTCTATTGTATACTTTTGGGGTCATGATGTGAACATTCTCTTATTCTTAGTAATTAAGCACAAAAAATAATTTGTTTTAAGTAAAATTTTGTAAACAAAGAAAACTTAAAGCTTATTGAAGTTCATAAATAAAAACTATTTAAAGCATATTTTAAGGCCAAGTAAAAAGAGATGTAGGTCAAAATGCTACTGATAAAAGAAACAGAAAACTAAATATTATAAACTTTCGTTGTATGGACTTTTGATAAAACAACTTAAGTAGAATTTTTAAATTGTTTAGAAGAGTAAAATTAAAAGTAAAACTTTTTGTGTTTGTAGAGAAAACTCAATAAGATTTTGTGTGGTTATTTTTTTGGAAAATTAGTTTTATGTCTTCTGCTTGCAGATGTAATCGATTACTTATCAGTTATAAGTAAATTTACAAACACAACAAGGGAAGCGATTAGATTGTCTAAAGAAAACACCCAGGATCTTTGAGTGAAATCGAACCGGAAACCTTTTTACTTACATGTTAACATTGCTACCTATTAGTCACGGCGGACCCCCAGATATGGGTTTCTAAAATCTGCATCTGTATAAATATAGAAATTTTAAAAGAGTGATTAACGCGACTTATGTTCTATTGTTTGGACAAGTTTAAAGTTACAAAGTATGGAAATAGTTAGAGTCAAAATACAATACCTTTGAAACGTTATTAACTAATGCAAAGTATAGTATACTTTTAGGGTTTTTACAGTAAAACTGATTTATTCATTATTCAAATAATTAACAAATTAATTTAAAATCGACCACATCCTTTTCTTGGGTTCTTGTTCTATTTTATCTTGAACATTTTATTTACCAACTGTTCAACAAAAATTTACAAACCATGACCACAACATCAGTTACTTAAAAGTTTTTGTGTTGACCTAAATTTTTTCACAAGAAACTTTTAAAATACTTTGATTTTTTTTGTTGTTGTTAAACTGATGATAAAATAAATTTGTCATTTTTGTAATGACAATTTGTACAATTTAATTGATATTAATTTTCGTAAAAAGTTTTTTCTTTCTAATGTTACATTTCTTTTTGTACATACATACATATATTTTTTTTTATATTTAATATACACTTTTTCAAATGCCTTTCTTTTGTCCTTAAATAAATAATGTTTTCTACATTCTTCTACATTTTATATTAAACAATTTATCTATGATTTCAATATGATTTTCTATTCTATGATTTTTTAATATTGTTGAACTCGTCAGAGTATTAGAGTGAATTTATGTTAGAACATCTGTGCATTTCAATTGTAATTTGTATTGCATTAAAAAAAATTGTTGCAAAATATCATAAAATTTAAAGTACACTGGAACAAATTTTTGAACTTTAAAAATTGTGTGGCTGTTTTATTTTTTAACATTTTTAATTTGTAATTTCAGTCGGAACATGCTTCAGACACTTACCAATATATTTATTAAGTTTCAAAATATAAAATTTTATCAAAGCAATTTTATAACATTTTATTTAAAAAATTCTGAAGAATTTTTGTTCACAATAAATTTAAAATCTAAAATTTGTGTTGCACTTCGTTGAATACTAATAACAACTCATCGGTAGATCTTTTAGCATGCCCGATTTTTAAAACTATTCAAGCACTGTAAGCTATTAATCTGGTATAGATACTTGTTTGGAGACTTGCTACCATCTAAAAGACCTACAATTTTGGTTTGCTGTTTTTTTTTTATTTTTCCTTGACGTTAATAAATACAAATTTCATCTTTCATAGGATATTTTTTATAATTATAATAAAATATTTACTATAAACTAGTTCAAGGTTTATTTAAAAATTAGTAAAAATTATTAAAAAATTTCGTATGTGTGTGAAGTTAAATTTTAAAATATAAAACCGTAGAGAAGAACGATAGAATTTAACAGAGCCCTGTAGGTAGGCTAACATTTCTCAGTAGACATATAAAAATCATAATGGTTATTGCGTTTCATGAATTACATGGCACTATATAAAACCTTATAATTGGATTTTCTATCCGTTTAGTTTTACACTGGTGTACACTATTTGTAAAATTTTTTAGAAATATGGATTCTCTACAAAATGACCACATTTTATTTTTGAAGGATCAACATGAGTAGAAAATAATCATTGGAACAATTTAACAATTCTTGAACAATTCAATTCTTGAGTGCATCTACACGAGGAACTAGTAAGATAAGACGATGGAGATGTAGTGATCTTCAAAAAATGGCATTTGGTTGCAACTTTTACATGCTGAGGGTCGTGTTGGTTGAAGTGGTTGGCGCGTTGACTACTAAGCAGACAGTGACTTGGTGCCCGGGTTTAAACCCTGACCAGATCAAGTAATAGTTGTTGTCGGACGGATTGGCAATATTTTTTAAAGAATTCTTTCCCATATTAGAAAGGCAAACAAATTTTGCCAAGCTTACAGGTTGCCTAGGAATGAGATGGAATTGCACCTATCATGAACTTGGTCCATATTTTGATCTCAGTACTTTTTACGGCCGAAATATTTTGGATATGAACTTGGCCTTATTTTCACATTTGTGTTTTTGTGCGGATCTCACTTCTTTTTTCTAAGTTGTTTTTGTATAAATATTTATGTGTATTGCTTATCTGGACCTACATGTGTACAAAATTTCAGCTTTCTAGCTATACTGGAAGTGCCCCATGCAAAGAGGGGGAACACTAGTGCTCCCCGGGTAAAAGTGCCCGTTAAAAAATATTTTTTGTTAATTTCTCATCAGGACCTACCTGTGTACGAAATTTAAGCTTTCTAAATATTTTTAAATATTTTAATGAAAACTTTTCGAAAATTAAGATTTCAAAAACAATTTTTCTCAATGTATTTAAAAACTATCAACATTTGTTTTATATAACTATGATATCTGCTTATGTCCTTTTCATTCATAAACTTTAACTATCTTTCTTTTACCAACGAACGCATGCATCTATAAGTTCTTATAATGCATCATTTATATATATGTGTTTGTGCTTAAACTCAATGAGTATTTTTGTCTGTATGTCTGTATGTCTGTATAAGTATTTCCGGATATCCGTTTGTTATTACTCGACTGTTGTTGATGATGTTCTTGATTTTCTTGTTGTATTTCTCTGTTATTGTTCAATTTTTGGTAGATGCAGTTGTGTTGCAACAACAAATTTTAACGAACATTTTGTTATTGTATCTCTTACCACTTGATGATGTATTGCTTTCAGGATGCACATGTGAACACTCACATACACACATACACATATGTACATATAGTTGAAATATGTATAAAATGAAGTGATATACGACGACAAAAAAGAATATAAAAGAAAATTGTATACAACAATTTTGGAAATACATACATATATAAAAATGCAAATAAAAATAGAAAATAAATAAATAAACTATCATCATTTATAACAAATACTGTTGGTTTTAGAAAAGTACTAAAGACGTTGTGATGTGAGGAGCATAATAACTTATAATAGAGAAGACATTTAAAAAAAAAAAATTATAAAAATTCAAAAAATATGAGATTTGAATAAATCTTTACACAATGTAAAGTATTGTTTTAATAGAAGAATACTAAAACTTTAAAATATGTGTGTATAAATATTAAAACCAACTGCATACTTTAAGGCTATTAAACCTTTAACAAATTTATATATATTTATTCTTTTGGAAATTTAATTAAATGCAATTTATTTTTAAATTCATTTGTTTCATGCACAAAAGCATTTTGAAAAATTAAAAACAAATCCCAATTGGTTCTTTTTTGTTATGTGGTTTTTATTATTTAAAACTGTAGCATATTTATAGGCTTAGTGTAGGAGTTTTTTTTTCTTGATATTTGGCATTTTTCTTTCTTATAACGTTTTCAACATTCTCTTGTTTTGACTCTCCTTACCCTTATGGTTTTTATTTATTTTTAAATTGTTTTAAAATGTTTGTTTTTTAAATATTATTTTATATTCTAATAGAGTTTGTTATTTAATCTCTGGGTTTAAAGCCTGCATAAGACTTGGTATTATTTGTTAATTAAATATTTAATTTAAAAGAGTTTACTTTTTAAATCAATTCTTATGAGCTTTAAAATTTATGAAATAATAAATGTATTGAAAAATTGTGTTAGTAAACTAGTAATTTTTGTGCAAGACTAAATATATACTTTTAGGGGTTTTTAATATGTATTTAAATAATAAATATGTTTCATTTGTTATGAGAGAGAAGGCTGGTGAAATAAAATATGAGCTTTTAAACTGATGGAACTGTACATATGTGCATGTATTGTATATGCTTGAACTTGAATATATATATAAAATTACGTTAATAAGAAAAAAGTGACACATGTGGCAGTATTAACTACACACCTTTATGATTTAAAAGAAAAAAGAACCCGTTTATACATTTCCTAAAGAATTGAAAAAGTAATTTTTTTTCAGGATTTACTTTAAGTTCTAAAAATATTTATCATAAGGCTCGATTAGTGTTACGTAGATCTTGCGGATACGTAAACGTTGCAAATTGCGCTAAGCTTTGTTAGTCACTTAAAATACCTAATAGTTTATATACAGTGCAGCCTCATGTATTTTATTAAATTGCAATAAAAATATTTTGAAAATTCTAATTTTACAAATAAAAAGTTTCTTCTATCAATCGCTCGCTAAAAGTGTTAAGGAACCAGCTTTTAACATGCTTTTTTCTTTGTGGTATGAAACAGGCAAATTTCTGAGGCAGTCGGTTACGTAGTAGTAAAGTATATTTTTAACTTATCTTTTCCCTTTTGAAATGACTTTTAAGTGCCATATAAAGCAGCATGTTATCGAACTCAATTCCGATTAAAAGTGGTTTCAATTGCGAAAGTTGTTTCTTTAAAAAAGAAAACGGAAATTTTTTTTGTTATAAAACCGCTTTAAAAATTCAAAATGGAATTGACAATGAATTTGTCTGTCTACTTAATTCATTTATAGTAAACACAAAAAAATGCATAGTTTAAGGAGCTTCAGCAAAAGAAATTTGTATGCTAAGAAAAAAAGCTTAATATCAGCTTTGCTTATAAAGAGGATTTAAACAAACAAACAAATCACTCATTCCGATGGTTTGAATTCTGCACTTATATTCCGATAATTTTTTAATTTAGAGTCTTCAGATCCCATTTATTTTATATTTCAACTATACAGTGATAAAGCTTTTTATACCCATAGGCGTTTGTTTAAAATTGTTTTTACTAGCAAAGCTCACATAGAGCAGGTGTTATCTTATATTACTTCAATAAGAACGTATTTCAATAAGAACGTAAAGAAAAATGCACTAAAGTACCAACTTATCTTCATATTAGGGGCTGTGCACATATTACGTAACGCTGTTTTCAAAGATTGTGTTACCCCACCCCCCCTTCGTAACGCTTTTTAGTAATTTTTCACTGCAAAATTTCCAATCCGTAACAAATCTTTAACCTCCCCCTGGAGCGTTACGTAATATGTGCACAGCCCCTTACCATCATAGAAAGTACATTATATGTTAACACAATATAAAAAAATATATAAAAATAAAAAGTACCAAAAGTACAAGCTTTTCCTTATTTTATCCCTGAGAAAAGACACTCTAAGCCAACGCAAACGTGCCGTTTTTAGCCCATAAAAAGTACGCTATATATATTAATCTGGGTCACATGCTATCTGTCTACCAAATTTCTCTCAAATCTGTTAATTTAATTTCTCAAAAGAAAAAGTAACAAAGTACCACATGTAAACATTTTTTTCAGTCCTCATAAAATTTTTTAATATAAGAAAATTTTATAAAATATTTGTACAAAAATAAAATGTACCAAAACTACCAATTTGTCCCTATTTTACACCATAAAAAGTACCTTATGGGACACATTCTATCCATCTACCAAATTTAATCCAAATGTATTTAAAGAATTTCTCAATTCGAAAGGTCCAAAAGTAATAAGCTCCTAAAGTAAAAAAGTACCATGTGTAAAAAAGTACCATGGGTAAAAAAGGACCATAAATACCAGTTGTTTCTAATTTCAGTTCACAGAAATTATGTGAATATATAAAAAATATTAGAAAAAAAATTAAAAGTATTAAAAGTACCATTTTGTCTCTTTTTTAGCCCCTTAAATAGATCTCTATATTTTAATATGGGTAAAAATTTCATTGAAATTCATTGAATACGAATATATTAATAGTGTAACAAATATATAAACTTTTACATTTATAATATAAATAGGATATGTTTAAAAATGTCATGCGTGACAATATTATGTTTGGATTAAAATTTGAATATATATACATACATTAGGGCGGATCGATTTTTTTTGACAAAAAATAATTAAATTAATAGTTTTAATTTAATTATTTTATTAAACTACTTTTTTTATTTAATTTTTTTTTTAATTTAAGACGATTTTTAGAATAAAAAGCCATTAATGACATTTACCTAAAAAAATATAATTATAATCCTGATTCGCAATACTGACTTGTTGGGAAAAATTTTTCAGAAGAATTTTTGTAAGGTACTACTTACGACATATTTTTGAATTTTCGGAGGCTCGAAATTTTAGACTCATGGTTTCTTCTTCAAAGTTGCTCAGAATTTCTTATAAAGGGGCCGCCAGATAACATTTTTTTTAAATGCTATAAAAAAAAACTACTGAATATTTTCTCAAATTTCTCGTTTTATTTGAAAGTACAATCCTTCCGGGTAATAATGAAAAATAATTTCATTCAAATGGCTGCCTAGGCTGGCCATGCAGTAGCCTATACGATCGGTCCAATTTTTAAGCACATTATCGATTGTGTGCAGCTGTATTTCACCAATGGCTTCACGAATATTGGATCTTTATGTAAACAAGCATACAAATCGACCCGCCCTAATGTACTTACATAATTATATTATAAAATGAGGCTGTAATAATATTTTGATATCACTGCAACCATACAGTTCAAAGAGAATATGCTGCTATTTGCGCCTCAAACCCTAATGTTTTCTTCTGTGTACGTATTTAAAGATTTTTTTTGTGATTTGCAACAATAATATTGTGTACGTGACAATTGTCGCAATATGTCAATTAAATGGTTTTTTTTAATGTCTATAACAAAAATTGATGCTTTTTTTATAATGAAAAACATTTCTAAAAATCATATTGCAAAAATCATTAAAAAATTATTTTCCAAAAAAAAAAAAAAACCAAATTATCTTTAATTCATTAGCCCATATCTCAAAGTTACTTAAAGCAAATAGAAAAAAAAAAAAATGAAAATAGTCATTAAATATACAAAATATATTTTTCAAACAATACTTAAACATTTATGATATCAAATGCTTAAAACAATCCACACATAATGATGATTAAATGAACTTGACTCTGAAAATATACACGCGCATAGCTTTTGTGGCATGTTAAAGGCATTTATTAAAGCGGTATTATTTTTTGCTTTTGCCAAATGACAAAATAACAACAACAACAACTTATTATTAGTAAAACAATAGCTTAAGCATATAAATAAACATTAAATAAAACATGTGGTTTAAATATTTCGATTTGTGCGCGCAAAAATTTCTCATTGTTGCGGAAAGTCAAACATTATATGCTTCTAGATCACAGACAACATAGTTGTGTGCATTAATTTTTTTTTTTTTTTTGAAACGCGTCTGGTTTCTGTTCATAATGAGTTCATTATGATTTTATGAAAATATAATTTATGTTTATCGTTTGCATGCAAATAGGAAAAATTATAGAAAAATATAAGCCGATTGTGTGCAAGTGTATTAAATGGTAAATAGGCAATTTGAATAAAAATTAAATCAAGTGGAAATAAAATAATCATTATTATCGTATAGTTTACAGACAGATAGTTTGAATCATAATAAAATGATTAAAGCAGCCTTAAAGTAGGCATTAATATTTTTTGGCAATTGACTTGGTTATAAATATTTTTTGACTTACATTTGCAAAACTGGATTAAAGGAATTTGGCTTACGAGTACTTGCCAAAGATTTAGAAAACAAATACTTAAACAAATTTCTTAGCACTGATAAATTGTATGAAAGCAAATAATTTGCGAGTGCCTAAAATTAGGCTGATTTTTTAAAGCTTCCGATTCATTTGAAAACTTGATTCTTTTAACTTCTTTCATTTATTTTTACTTCTGTTGCACAAAGGTAATGTATCTCTGTAGAATATTTAAAAGCTGTCTATATACTACATACCTAACACTGACCATTGTATTCTATACTCCCCATAAATATGCCATAAAATTTGACGAAGGCTAAATTGTGTGGCCAAAACAAACTGACACAATTGTAATTTTTCTTTTTCATTGACTTTGCCAGAGTGATTTTAGTAGAAAAATTATTTCTAGTTGTTTTATTTGTAGACAACAATACCAGCTTGATAAATGGCTCCCTAAGGTATGTTATGATTATTTTGTTTAACAGTTGTTTGTTTCATTTCTATCTTCTATCGGTGTATGGGGGAATGTAGACATTTTTTTTTTGTATTAAAGTATGAAATATTTTTGTTTGAAAATTAAAGATTAAAAATTAAAGAAAGAAGACGTGTAAGGTGTTTGCACGGTCAAATTTAACAAAAAATGCTTTACGGATATAACCATGTGGGCCACTGTTATATGGTTTGATCTATTTATCTTTTCGGAGACCAAAAAATATCTCAGTACTTTTAGTTTCTAACCACATTTCATATTTTCCAGGGTGACTCCTGTAGCTGCATACACTTCTTCACTTATTTTCATCTTAAAATATACCATTTCTTTCCTTCAAGCCAAAGTCTATTACAAACAACATGACAAACAACTTAAATTTATATTTAAAACAATTTATAAGAAAAAAATGCAGCAGTAATAAACCTCCCTCAAGAGTTTTAAATTACTCCTTTTGTTATAGTCTCTCCGCCGGGATCATGGGTGTAAATGTTTTTATTTGCTTGACGTGTCTGTCAATATTTTCATATTTCCGCATTAAAATGTGTATAAATTTTTTCATATTTAATCACTCAACCATTGACAATAACATCATTCTCCTCTACATTGTCGTCATCATCATCATCATCATCATCAGTCGCCGAAATGTATAACCAGCCGTGACAAAAAACAAACGACTATATAATAATAATAGCAACAAAAACATGCACAATCATGCATATTCATGTTGGTTTATTTATCTGTGTTTAATGTGAGTATTTCAGTGAGCGAAATTCAATAAGACTAACAGTGCGTAAAACAGTAGATAGATTTAAAGTCGTAAGAAATATAAGAAATGTCTATTTAATATTAAGGTAGAATAAAAAAGCTTTTGATATTAAATTAAATACTTAGTTACACTATGCGACATGAAAAAAAGACTTGGGACGTGACACTATTTTTCTTTGTCGAGTGCAGCAAGACTGATTTTTTAAAATACGCGAAGAACCTCTAAAATAAGGAGTTAATGGTGGAACTTGGTATCTCTGTGTTATCAGCCAGCAACTCAGTGAAATAAAAACTGATTTCTAAAGGGATTTAGGAAGAAGAGACAGAGGGCTTTCAGTTAGTATATACGAGAATGTTTTATAGTTTTTCAACAAAGTCGATTTTTAAAACTTTGCAAACAATTCGAATTCTTCGAAGGGACTAAATGATCCGTACTTGAGTCAATATTTTTATACTTATTTCAATAAAATCCGTTCTTAACGTATTTTTGATACCGTTTGGGATTACCTTTGTTCTGTGTATGCACATATTTTTTTGTTTAAAAAGTTTTTTTATTTCGTTTAACGATTTTTTGCCAGCTTATTTCGCACTTAGTTAATTTTTCTTAGTCCCCGTCCAGATTTGCAATTTTATTGGCTGCAATTCTTTAAAATTCTGCTTTGAAATTGCATAAGTGTCCACATTATAAAAATCTAATTTTGCAATTTTTGTATTTACACCACCACAGCAAAATTTATTTTAAATATTTTTTTTTTTTTTTTTTTTTTTTTATTTTATTTATTTATTTATTTATTTATTTTCGTTTTATTTTGTTTTTCATATAATTAAAGAAATACAATAAAACGTCAAATACACATAGAACCCAGTGCGAATTGCAAGGCAAAAGAGAATTGCCGAGCACATAAAACTCTGTACCCCTCCCCAAGCTTCTTACCACACTCACCTAAAAAACCAAGAATTGCAGCTAATGAAATTGCAAATCTGGACAGGGACTTATTGTTTTGGCGAGCTTTTGTTTCGATTTACCGTTTATTTTTAGTATTTGTGATTTATATTCCTTTTTGGCGTTTTACTAACTTTTGCATTTTTTTTTCGTTTTGGCGTTTTACTATCTTGCCTTTTTTTTTTTTGTTTTGGCCTTTTACTAACTTCTGCGTTTTTTTTTCGTTTTGGCGTTTTACTAACTTTTGCGTTTTTTTTTTTTTTATTTCGGCGTTTTACTATCTTTTGCCTTTTTTTTTGTTTTGGCGTTTTACTAACTTCTGCGTTTTTTTTTCGTTTTGGCGTTTAACTAACCTTTTGGTTTGTTTTTTTAAGTTGATCATTAAATCATCAATGATCAACGAAAAAAACCCAAATTTAGTAAAACGCCGAAACTTAAAAGTTTCCTTTAAATTATTATTTTTTTTTTATGTTGTCACACAAAATTATAAAATTTTAAGTGTTTTTTAGGTTCATATTATATCTAAACACATTTACTCACTTCAAAATTGCATCGTCTAAATAAAATTAATTGTTAGAATACTCTTTTATATTAATATGGAAGTTATTGACAGAGAGACAGATAAATGTACACAGAGAAAACAGTGCCTAATAAATACCTAATAAAATAGAACAAAATTAATAAGATATCTCTATGGTTTTTTTTTCAAGAAGGAAGTCTTATTATTTTAATAAGGAAAACCTTATTGAAAAAATCAATAAGGAATCTTATGGTTTTTATTAGGTATTCTTATTGTTTTTTTTAATAAGAATATCTTCTTGATTTTATTAGGTATTCTTATTGATTTTTTCAAAAAGGTTTTTCTTATTAAAATAATAAGACTTCCTTTTTGAAAAAAAATCGTAGAGATATCTTATTAATTTTGTTCTATTTTATTAGGTATTTATTAGGCACTATTTTCTCTGTTATGATGTTAGGAAATGCAAATTTGATGTCATCAGAACGTCATGGTACGTCCCGAATGCTTATTTACAACATGTATTTGTATTATGTGGATGGAGGGTTGATGGAAACAATTTTTTAAAACTTACGTATTCAGGGAGTTGAACCAAGGAACTTCGGTTTAGTAGATTGGCACTCTAACCACCTCACTACCTCACCTTCCTATAGTATACATGTTAGCAGCCAGTTTAAGAAGATGATTTATTGTAGCACAAAAAAATTGTTCCTTTGTTGATTTATATGTATGAAATAAAAAGCAAGCTAATGAAATCAAGAAGATATTCTTATTAAAAACTTTAAGAAGATGATTTACACATCATACGGGAACCTAATGAAATTAATAAGAAAACCTTATTGAAAAAAACAATAAGACGACCTAATGAAATCAATAAGAAATCCCTTTTATATACAATTCATATGAAAACCTAACAGAATGGTGCCAAAAATAACGGAAATTGGGTAAAAATAATTGTAAATAACAAGTTTTCTTCATAATTTTATGTGGTTTCCTTATTGAAAAAATTAATAAGATTTACCACATAAAAACAATAAGGAATCTCTTCGAAAAAATCTTCGCTTCTTTCTGCTGGGATACCCCTTAGCCTAAAAGCGTTTCATAGAGAAAATCTTATTGATTCTATTAGGCAGTTTTGGCTCTGTGTAGGAACAGTGTAACGAAAACAATAAGATTGCTTTTCACCTTAAAATCATGAATACAAATAAACTTTCGGAAACAGTACATGGGAAAAAATAGTCCTAAACTTACTGAAATCAATTCCAATCGGTGTTAGAAATGCAGTTAGAACTGACTTTCTTGAAATAAGTATAAAAACATTAACTCAAGTGCAGATCCCTAAATAATTTACGCAATCGGGACTAAATATTCTCATTTTTATACTGGAGTTCAAGTGATTTAAATTTTTTTACTTAGACGGCATTTACATTATGCATTTGCGTTGCATGCAGCTTTTTTTCAGTGAGAGAAAGAGAAGAAATATAAAATGTATACATATTTTTTTTTGTAACACTCTCACTAAAAAAAGAAACATAACATGCATGCAACAAAGTTGCATAATGTAAGTGCCATCTTTATCATTTCAACTTGATTTTTACCCATTGCTGGTATTGAACGGATTCAGTTTGAAAAATAATAAATCCTTTTTGGATTTGGATTAAAATTTTTCATCACAATTTGTACTCAAAGTAATCCTAAAATATTTGAATTTTGTACAAGTTTTGTGTATGTATGTGTGTAGAACTTGTTTGCAGTTACCATGAATTTCGTAGTGATATAATTCTCGTATGAAAATTTCTCATATGTTAGAAAAAAATTGAGTCACATTAAGCAGAACCGTGTAAAGAGTGCTGATAAACGAAAACATACATCTGAGCACACATGACCGTTGATGGTTGGCGGAATTTGCGAAATTTTGACCTTTCGTTATTATTTTTTAAAATAACATTATGAGCTTTACCTTTTTTTGTAATCACTTTTAATTAGAAAGGAAATTATTGGGAAATACATAATTACTTTGTAATATATAATATAATTCTTACATTTAATGCATAAACTTTATTTAAAATTTTAAATTTTTTAAAAAGACTTTGTCTTGTTTATTCATGCCTCTTGCAGTCTCTGCTACATTCCACTGTTATTCCCTGTTATTTTTTTTTAATTTCTTACTTTAATTTAAATTTTTATTTTGAATATAGTTTTATGCAAATGAATTTTAACTGATTGTGCGTTCTGTTTGTCCTTGTTAAATGTAATTTTTTTTTCTGTTGGTTTTTTTTTTGGAACCCTAAGGATATGCAGAGCTTTTTTTTGAACATATTATTTTGTTTTTTGTACAATAATGTATGCCAAGGTATACATACATGAATGCTGTAATAAAAAAAATTTACTTACACATGCATATTTATAAGATACATACACATACTTATTTTTGCCCAAAAAAACGTAATGTTTTCCTTAAGTTATGCTTTAGTTTTTGTTTAATTTATTTAAAGCAATTCTAAATGTTATTCTTAACAGTGTTTTTCTGCATCTTGTAGATTTTTTATAACTTCACTCAATACTTTCAGAGTTGCGTTTTCATAACTAAATCTACCTAAAATTTAACGTTCGATATAAAACTGTGTTATAAATTATTTAAGTTTCCCTAAAATTTTAAAACGTTTAAAAGTATCAGGTCGGACTAAGTACCCAAATAAAAATTATTGAGTAGTATTGAGTAAATAAAAGTAGCAGAAATTGCCAGCACTATTCTAGATCTGTCCAGCTGTCTTCTTCTTAGAAAAAATACTGATTTTGGTATTAGACAGATATGTTAGGAATTGTCCCAATTCGACTGACATTGAAAACTAACAACAATGACACATAAATCCTTAAAAATAATTGAAGTGTATATAAGATTCGGCATGACCGGCTACACAACTTTTATTTGTTAGTTTTAATTTTCTCTGTGTGTGTGTGTGTGTATTTTACAATAATGAATTTAATATTTCCCAAATTTCTTTTGCTTTTAAATGTGTTTGTTTTTTTTTTATTTTTTTTTTTGCATGTCCCTCAGGCTTAAAAATTAATAAGTAATATTATTTTGCATATATTTCATGCTTATTTACACTTTTATGTTTTCAAATTGATAATATTTTGTTTTAAAATATGGATATAAATTTTTCATAATTTTATTAAAAAAATTTATTTTAATTTTATTACTTTCGGTAGGTTGTTCTGCCGTCTATTTGTTTGTCACCGGGCTTTATCTCGTGTGTTTGGTTAACCAGTTTACAATTCTTATCTTATGAAACTGAATTTTGAAATTGGACTACTAGTATTATCTCATTTTCATATGATGTTGAGAAAAAAATTTATTTGAATTTTGTGGAATAGAAAAACTTCGATAGAAATATTTGTTCTGAGCTGGAAAACTTATAAACTTTTA
The DNA here is from genome assembly GCA_947311025.1 of Lypha dubia. Classification (NCBI taxonomy): domain Eukaryota; kingdom Metazoa; phylum Arthropoda; class Insecta; order Diptera; family Tachinidae; genus Lypha; species Lypha dubia. Next base: position 15,787,140 of record OX371264.1, on the reverse strand, counting down.
TCTATAGAAACAAAGTTCGTAGTGCTTAATAATTTATAAAATTTAGCTTGTAAGCGTTCAGTTTGATATCCTCACACCAAAATTAAAAATAATGCAGGAATCAAACTTCTTTAAAAAAATAAACAAACTTTAAAATTTTTATCGGAAAAAAAACTGCAATAATTCCATGTTTTTGACTTCTTGGAACTTTCTTAAGAATTTTTAAATACAATTTTACTGCGAAATTAAAAAATATCGATATCCCTCATTTCGAAATAGTACAAAAATAAACTTAATACATATAGAAAAAGCACCAAAAGTTTACGTATAATTAATAATATTAAGTATACGTGTGGATGAATATTTCAACTTTAAAATGAATTAAAGCTTTTTCACTATGAATTTTATCATAATACGAATATAATCAAATTAATTTATTTGCTTACAAGAGAAATAAATACTTACCTTAAGATCGGTTTATTTTAATGTAAACAATTTTTAAATTCTCGCTATAAAAAAAGTTGGAAGTTACTGATTTCACCGCAATTTTCGAAAATCGCGTTTTAATTAGATCCCGACTTTTTGAGGACATTGAAATCTATTCTGACTACGTGTAAATGAATGTACCCAGCGGGAAAACTCAGAAGCCCTTCTAAATTCAGGCCTTATTAAACGTCTTCTTAGGAATGAATCAATTTTAATCAATTTACTTTTTTCTAACACATTTCAAATTAGAAAGGGAGATTTAAATTTTTTGTGTAATACATAGCCAAAGTAAAAGAAAGCCATTAATTATAAGACGTTTCAGAATCACTCTCGAAATAAACGAATGCGGAATGGCTTCCCCGCAATGACATCGTGTGTAAAAATATATGAGTAATGGAGCGATAAAGCCTTGCGCAACCAAAAGAATGGGGCAGACGCCTTCTTCTTCCCGCTGGGTAGGTATGTGTGTGATATACTTTATGTATTTGTGTTCGTATGTATATAAATAACTCCTCCTTATTAAAGAGTAGCTTAATCGCTCGGATCGAAATTCGTAACATTTTAAAGTAATGAAATTCAGCTTGATACCCTGATCCGGTTCGATAGATTTTGAGAGCTTTCGAAAATTTTTAAAAAATTTAGTTTTAAATTAATTTTAAACTAAAACCTAATTAAGTCTTAAACTCAAAAAAGAACAGATGGTGGTGACGACTACAAATTAAAGTATTACTTAGAATCTGGGTTTGATCCTTGGTCAGGACAACTTATCAACAACATTTAATTCTCTAATGTACATTAGTGTGGCATTGTATTGATTGTTGTTGTTGGACTGTTTAAGAGTGATTTTTTAGGATAGAGTTTAAACGTAGTTTCAAATTACGTTTATATTAATCTGAATACAAATTTAGTCGAGTTTAATTGTGTTTGCTGTTTTTAAGTGATAACTTAAACCGTGCAAAATGGCCATACTGAAGACCAAAAATTGGCAACACTATACATCAAATGGCAATGTTTTTTTTTCCAAGCAACACTGCATTTTATGCAAAAGAAGAAGAAATTTTGGATTTTATTAACCGTATAAAACTAAAAAAACAATCTGTTATTCATGTTCTTATATATTTTTGTAAATAATATTTTTATAACTGACTTTTTATACATGTTGTTATGTTACCATATTGTAGTAAAATTAACCCACCAACATTGGCCGCTTAGGGCCAAATTTACAGTAATTAGTTAGCTATTAGTAAACTAAAATGATAACCTTATACTTCATATTCACCGTGTATTATTTAACCAACACTCTTAAAATGAACAAAAAATGGTAACCCTATCAAACTATTAACTTTCAGTACTGGCAATTATGTTATAGCATATGGCTTTTGTTTACATTTGATATATTATTTCTTAAAAAAATGACGTATACATTCAAGAACTTGCCACGCCACCTACATGCTAAGACAGAATCTATCCATAAAACCTTTTAAGATTACGTTGAGAACGCTCAGGAATAATATTCCGCGTATTATCAGTATGGGACTCCGCGTTTTCAATACAACAACAAAAGTACTGATAATAAATTCCAACGAATCAGCTGTTGTCTAACTGTTAGTTAACCAATGACGTTTAATGGTTTAACTAATGTTATTTAACTAGAAGCTGTGAATCAAATATTATTAGTTAAACTATTGCTATTAGCTAACTAATGACTGTGAATTTGGGCCTTAAACTTTCAAGCAAATGTAGTTAATTGTTGTCCTAAAAACAGTTAATCCAGATTAAAGTTGTGTTAATCTCTGATCGGCCACCTAAAAACTCACCCTAAGTGACGAACGCTTATCACTGATCACTAAAAATGATCGGATTGATACTGCTCCCAGCTAATATAAATAAATCACAGGGCCTCCTTCTTTTAGCAGAATCGTCGACGAAGTAAAACAATTAATAAAATGCCTGCACACACAGCTTGCGAAAGTTATTGCGCCTACTTAACACCAGAGGAGTTGTAATAGTGATCAAAAATTAAACAAAGTGCGCATTAGCTTATATAATATTTAAGATTCGCGATAATAAACCAAAAAATATCTGTGGATCTTCTTGCTTTTTCTTTTTTTCTTATTGCACTTTTAAACGGGGGAAAAACGAATTCTGCAGGAAAAAAATTTTTTCCCCTCTTAAATTTTTTAATAATTCCAAAACGATAAAATATAGAAAAAAATTATGTAGAATTTAATTAAATATAATTTTGTTACGCATCTTTTGAAAATCTGATGAGTCGTTCTCGAGTTATGTCTTCGTACCTGACTAATTTAAGGGAAAAAATTGCCACGCCCATGGAGAAAAACCGAAAACGGATTCGAGTTTAGCACATAAAAATCCATATAGTCCACATAGTTTTATTTAAATGAGGATTTTGCTGCTGAGCAGTGTTATTAGGTCATTCATATCGATAGGGAAAACTCTGTCATACTCGACATTTCTGCTATGTCATAAAATAATTCTTACTTTGTACCGGAGGTAATCCTTCCCAGCTTCCATTACATATTTGTAGATATGTATGGGATTACTTGTGGACTACAGTATTGCACATAAAACCATAATTTGTTAAGTTGTTTAACTATTGAAGTTCTTGATGTTGAAAATTTTAAATGATAATATTGATGTAAATTTTTTATAAGATTTTTAAAACTTACCTCAAGCTCATCACTTACATAAAAGTAATATATGAAGAACATAATCATAAACACATAATAGGGCCTGTTCGGAAATGCATCACTGCAGCGCATCTGACGCGTTGTATGTTCTGAAAATCAACGATTGGTAAAACTGCATATGCTTTTTGTATCAGCTAAGCAAACTAATCACACATGCGCATCAGATGCGGCGCAGTGATGCATTTCCGAACAGACCTAGATATCGTTATCTTAATATATAAGGGCCCTAACTCATAATTTTTTTTTTTTTTTTTGTATTTAAATACACATACACAGTTTCAATAACTTCAGTTACTTCAGTAGGTATTGAACTGCTGACCATTTGTATGATAAACGGAGACACTGTCATGATGCTATTGAAAATAATAAATGAATAAATAGAAAAGTATGTTATTAATTCAAACTACTGTAAAGTAATGCTGACATAATGTAAGTTGTGTTGAAAAGTAATTGGAACACGTTACCAAATTTTCGGCTGGAATATTTTTGAACTATTTTTACCGTGAATTTCTAATTGTCTTATGATATCGCAATTATTTCCTTATGTATTTATATATAGACATAAATTTCGCCAAGTGGTCAAAATTCGACCAATTGATCTGTAACAATGTTTATTTGTAACCTCGTTTATTTGAAACCGGGTTTATCGGTAAACCGGTTTATATGAAACCTGGTTAATAACCGGGTCTTGTGGGCAAAAAAATATTTTGTACATATCTGGGAAAAAATACCTTTCAAACCATATATTTTTCATCAATATTGGTAGACAATAATATACTTAAAAATCTACAACAAGAAATCGTGAGGACTATTTATATACACATATACTATATTTATACATACATATACGATTTGTATGATATGAATATGTATATTATAAGTCTTTCCAATTTTGATTTGCAGCTTAAGAAGTCCGTCTATTTTCAAACTCAACGAAATAATAACTAAAAATAAAACAAATCGTATGTGACCTTGAAAAAAAGACAATACACATACACATACCTACACATTTAACACGTCATGATTAAATAGAATTTTGCTAAATACGTAAGATTCAATAACCCGCCAAAAAAAAAAATACAAAATCAAATGAAAAATAAAATGTGTGTTTCCATGTCATCATTAACTAAGCCAGAAAGCCCCTCCTAATGTTACAGGCCCAGACAACAACAACAACAAAGAAACCATTAGAGAATATTTTGAAAAATATATTTAATTAAAAAATAAAAAAATGGTTCCGCTATTTGAAGTTCATCAAGCATTTATTCTATAGATTCAAGTCATTCTTCTTGTTGGTGGATCTATTAAATCTGTATCTAATCTATATTTTTTTATTTGTATGAATGTATGTATGTTTTTATATAGATGTGTATTCTCTAACACGAGTTCGAATACAAACAAATAAAATCATTTAACGTATTATCTAAAAGAAGACACATACACACACACACTCTCATGTATTTGTTGCATGTTTTTGTTATTTCTAATCGTTTATATATATTTTTACACTATTGTTTTTCTAATGAATTGTTTTTGTAATTTTAAGAGCGATCTATGTATAACAACATTAAATAATTTTTTGTTTTTTTTGTTATTGTAAATTTTGCTTAGAACATTTTGAAAATTACAAAAAAAAAAATAAAAACGAAAACGAAACGAAACGAAAAAACATTACGATTGCAAAAGCCTTTTGCAATTGTTATGATCAGCTTGAATTCTATAAAATTTCATGTTCTAAAATTTAGTTTCAATTTTGAAGTCTTTAAATAAATACATGTCTTAGACACAGTCGAAGAGGTCGGAAAATTAAAAAAAAAAATTACGCTTAAAGAAATAATAAACAAAACAACAACATCCTTCCAATATCAATGTGTGTGTGTTTTTTTTTTATTTTTTTCTTTGTTAATTTTGTGAAAATATTTTTAAAATGAATTTTCTAACAGATTTAAAGAGTCTGTTAACAATTTTGGCCATATTTGTTAGTGTTTTCATATGTCAGGCTGTAATTCATCATTCGTTGGAGGAGGCTCGACTCGAACGTCAGCGTTTAGTGCAAAAATATATAAAAACTTTGAATAAAGAAGAGGGTGCCATACGTTTGGTTGGCGGGGATGCAGAATATGAAGGTGAGTTGATACAATTAATTGTGGAATTTAGAGCGTAAAATATTTAGTGTTGCTTTTTTTTCGTAATAACAAAAATATTTATATCAAATGGTAAATCATTTTGTTCCTGCATTTCGTTTTAGGGAAACGAAAGTTTTAAGATTAATAATAGTGTCACTAAAAAGGTCGAATTTATGATTCCTTGAAGGATTTTGTTATGCTAAAATCACACTCGTATATGTGTAATCCTCAGTTTTTGTGCGGTTTTCTCCAATTTTTAATGATAATATATCATTAATCTTTTTCTTCAATTGTTTTCTTTTTTTAAGCAAAATGCACTTGACAGCTGTTTCACAGATAAAAAGGGATTTTACGCCATGTTACGTCTTTTTTATGTTAAGACATCGATATGCTTTCTTAACGAATAGTTTATTTGATTGAATTAATAACTTAGTAAACTTAATTTAAAAGTAGTGAATTTTTCTAAATGAATAAAACTGCAAATTTGAATTTAATTCAAAATTTCAAATACGGGGATATGAAAAATTATTGATTCAAACAGTTCTTATTTTTAAATTGTGGAAAAAAGTTGATTTTTAAAAATACTTTGTTGAATTAACGAACTTTCGTTATATCGTATGTAAAAATATGCTTAGTATTCTAGGGTTAAACCAACGCTGAAACAAGTGATGGTTATCACTCACTTAAACAATAAAATATTAAATGTGAGTGACGTGAAAAACTTATTCTTTTCTTTATTTAGAAATATGTACACTAAAGAACATCAGAAAATTTCTTGTGATGTTGATTGACTTTGCCCTGACCAGGGTTGGAAGCCTTCACAATTCATAGTTTGCTTAGTATTTAACGCGCTAAACATTTTAGCCAGCACCACCTTCATACAGCTTTCCAGTTAAAAAAATTTCTATATTTTAAACTAATTTCTTTGTGATTTTAACTAAAGTGGATGTGATAAGTAATTCGGGTATCCGTGTCTGGATGAAAAAAAATTATTATGCTGATAAGCATGTCCGGTAATTTTCGATTTAAGTCCGGATACATCTGGAACATAACAATTAATTTATTATTTTTATGAAATGCTAAAATTAAAGATCTTGATAAAGATCACATTTAGGCTGGTAGGACATGCAGCCTTAATATAAGAATATCCATCCCACATATATGATTATAGTGTCACTTAAATTTTTTCTGATGCATGGTGTAGTTGTTGCAGTGCCTTTTTTTATTTTATATGAATTTTTAATAGATTTTATGTTATAATTTTTTAAAGTTTTTTTTCCAAAGTTTTTTTTTTCGTTGCAAAAAAAAATTCGCATTCAAGAAAAAACTAAACGTTCCATTTTACCAAATTAGTCGTTACATTTAAAAACCACAATTCTTAGAATAATTATTGTGTGACACCCAAAATCTAAGGCCACATACAACAACAAACACACATAAGAGCACAAATATAAGACATAAAAACTACAGTTTTTTTTTTTTACTAAATATTATTTTAATAAGACCTGAATAATAGAGAAGAGTAAACAATTAGCAGCATTAAAAAAATAAAAGAAAAAAGTTAAACAAAAGTTTTCGGAATTAATTACAAAAGTTAATGAAACATCTTTGCTTCACCTGATTGCAGGCAACATTGAGGTCCTGCACAGTAGTCGTTGGGGTGCAATATGTGACGATGAATGGGATGCTACCGAAGGTCACATTGTATGCGAACAGCTGGGCTTTCCCGGGTTAAGAAAAGTAACACATAGTGGCTACTTTGGTCCAGCCAAAAAACGTTTTTGGATGGATAATCTTTACTGTCAAGGCCATGAAGAAGAACTGACTCATTGTCATTTTGATGGCTGGGGTACACATGATTGTGAGCCTAGTGAAGCGGCCGGAGTTATATGTAATGCACCTGCTGGTCTTAAACCACAACCGGAAGAAAAACCTGAATACTATAAACCCAAGTATAGAATACATTACACTCATCGGATGGATGTACGTCTAAGAGGTGGCCGAACTCATACAGAGGGTCGCGTGGAGGTACGTTTTAATAATGGCAAATGGGGTACCATTTGCTCTGACGGCTGGTCTCTGTTAGAGGCAAATGTGGTATGCAAACAATTGGATTTGGGTTATGCTCGTGAAGCTTTTCAGACAGACTATTTTGGTGGCATAGATACAGCGCCACCCATTATTAGTGGCACAGAGTGTTATGGCAATGAAACATCGCTGAGCGATTGTTTACATCATGATTATATGCGTGGCATGCCCGCCTGTCATGGTACACATAATCATGTCGCTGTAGCGATATGCGATCATTTATCACCAGATCTTGTTTTGGATTTTTATGAAATTGAACGTACGGCTCATTTAGAAGATCGTCCCATGTTTCTTATGCAATGTGCCATGGAAGAGAATTGTGTGGCTTCCGAAGCCTACGATATACAACGTGATGATCCTAATTGGCGTTATGCCACACGTCGTTTGTTAAAATTCACAGCAAGTGCTTTAAATGCGGGCAATACAGATTTTCGTCCTTTCAAGGATAAAAGTTTGTGGGAGTGGCACATGTGTCATATGTAAGTATGCGGCAAAAGCAATTTAAAAAGGAATTTAAGGCGACACAATTTTTATTTTCTTTATACTTTTAGGCACTATCACAGCATGGAGGTGTTTGCCACATTCGATATTTTCGATTTGGCTGGCAATAAGGTGGCACAGGGCCATAAAGCCTCCTTTTGTCTGGAGGATAGCCAATGTATGCCAGGCATACCTAGAAAATATAATTGTGCCAATTTCGGAGATCAGGGTATGACTAAAATATGAATATTAAAATATATTTAGACTAAATTTTTTACGATCAAATATTCTACTTAATGAAAATTTCATTAAGGACCTTTTTTTTTTGGTCAATCGTTAGTGTAAAGAAGTGACAAAACACATTTCATATTTCAGTTTTTAAGACATTTTCCAACCAACATTGCTCTCCTGCTTAAAATAATTCTGGCAAATCCAGAAAGATTTCATGGAATATTTGAGAGTACATTTAAACTTGTGTTCTCAGCGTAAAATAAAGCTTTTGCTTTGTTTTCACTTGATCTTTAGATGACTTTCCAGATTAAAAAAAAAATTGTATGAGCCACATAGCTTTGAATCTCAAAAAGAAGGACATGTGATCTTTATTTGATTTTAACTGAAATAATTTATTTGATTTACATAAGGATGACATGATAACGATATCAAATCTGTGATTTTAATGTCCTAAAATATAAAAAAAAATTCCCTAGAAATATTACAAAAAAATCAGTAAAGGACGTGCACGAATTGTTCATATAATTATTTAGAATATTTTAATTTTTAGTTGCTGTCACTTTCAAAGCTAAAAGATCTTTCCAAAGCTGGTTTTCAAATCGGCACCCACATGCCAGTGCATGTGTAAAAGCACTAGTGTTTGATTCTCCATTGTGAATTGCAAAGTGCAAACTGGCCCCGATTATAAAGAAAAAACTATGGGACAAAGCTGCAAGGAAACTAGTTGAAATAAAAATTTATAAAAATCGGTCGGATATATAAAGGGATTTTTTTGATAATTAATATTTTAGGAAAACAAGTTGCACCCAATTTTCGGAAAAATGCTATAGAAGACAACTCCAAGCAAACCCTTTAAAAAAAGGAGACTTTTGATTTGCTCCCCTTGATTTGCTTGAAAATAATTTTGGGACCAAACTGCAAGCAAAAATAGCATGTTAAAAATCGATATATAAATAGGGGAGTTATTCATAATCAATATTTTAGAGGCACAACTTGCCCATTATTTTTTAAAGAAATTTTATGGGATCAAACTTCAAATCGGTCGCTAAATTGAGGTGTAACCTTTCTCGATTGTCAAAAAAAAAAATTTTTTTGGGACAAAACCACAACGAAACTTGATATTCAAAAGTTAATTGTTTTTAGACAAAAAACTTGACCCCGATTTTCAAAAAAAAAAAAAAAAATAAAAAATATATAATTTTTAATTAAAGAAATTTTAATTTGTCTAAATTTAATTTGTATAAATTAAATTATTATTTTTATCAGAAAGGAAAATCTACAAGCTCATGACTTAAGTCTAATAATTAAACAATTCATATGATGAGACTGTGGGTTAGTATCGAAACATCATTCAACCCTCCGTGCAGTCTAACTTTTTTTGTCTGTTCACTTATTACAAGCTTCTACATACATACATACGAGTACATATGTATGTATGTAAATTTTCCTTTCTTACAAAAATAATAATTTAATTTATAAAAATTAAATTAAAAGAAAATAAACTTAAGCCTGACAAATTAAAATTTCTTTGATCAAACATCAATCAGTTCGACTAAAAATTCTTAACAAAATTTTTAATTTTAAAATTCGGTTGATAAATGAGCCGTTTATTTTGGAAGTGTCATAAGTAACTTTTTTTGTTGATTGCAAATTTTTCACAAATGAAAAGATATCGTTCAATTTTATTTAGAGTGGCCATTAACTAAATTTTTTGAAAAAGTGACTTATGCCACTTTCAAAATAAACAGCTCAAATGACAGAGTTTTTTTTTAAAGTCGGTCAAAAATTACCATAAATTGTCAATTTTTGATTTGAGTTCAATGTTAGAATTTTAATTTTGACAGAAATTGTGATTATGATTATGATTTTATATAAAAAAAAAATATGGTTAGTTGAAACCATGCTATTTTTATAATAATTCATGTGATTACTATGAAGGGTAAAATAGTTACATACATCTGCCTCTTTTAGAAAAGTAATATTCAGGCAATTAATTTTTATTATTGACTTTGTTAACTTTCTTTGAAAATTGAATAGGGAAGTCACTACATGTAATAAAAATATCAAAGATATCTTTAACAACTCTGCCTTTAGACACATTAACTATCTTAAGCTGTAATTAAGAAAGGCTATACCTTTTTGTTTGAGTACGAATTTTCTGCTGAACACTAATTGATGTTTTTAAAAACTACGCCAAACTAAACAAATTCCAGTTTTATATCTAGTAGTTATGACACATCACACTTATTATCTGTAGTTTTACTAAATAAATATTCCTCATATAATTATGCTATTTTGTAAGGGTCCTAAACAAACACACCACCACACACAATCTACACGTGTTCTTTGATTCTTTGATTCTTTGTTCTTTTTGGATAATTGCAATAGTCTACCTTTACAGATAAATTTTCTACATTCTTATCTACAAAATTTATAAGAAAACTATTGTGTTTATTTAGGACCTTTTTGCTCATTAATTTTCATGTGGGCTAAAATTTTAAGAAAATAAATTTTTTTTTCTAATTTTAAGTATTTATTACTTGACCTTTTTCTTTTGTTTCTAATATTTCTTTTAATAAAAACGGACTTTTAGAAAAATGTTTCTTAATTATAAATTTTCACATGTTCTCTTGAACAAGCTGAATGATTAGACATTTTGTAATCAGTGATATGCCTTGATCATTTGCAGAGTCCAACAACAGTGGAAAACACTAACTAGGCCACATTAGAAAAATTGTTGATGATCTTAACTAAGCAGGTATAGAACTTAACTTCTTAGTCTTAGTTTGTTTTGGACGTCATTTCGTGAACCTCTTCAGTTCTGTTTTTTTTTCTGGATCTCTATAGAAATTAAAGTTGAATCAGGCATAACCGTGTGTCTGTCTGCCCGTTTGTATGTGTGTTAATCTGTCTGTACGTGTAGAGGTATTTATTAGTTCATCATGCCGTGTGCGTTAATTTTCACAATATCCATATGAAACCGATAAAATATATATTTTTGAGATCGTTATAGATACGAAAGATGAATGAGCTATATCCGTCTGTCAGCAGCGTTACCGTTCGATTTTTTTCAAAAAGTACCAAAAAAAAGGGGATACTTACAAAAAAAGTGGCACCAAAAAGTGGATTTGAAAAAAAAGTGGCATTTCTTTTAAACGCAAATGCAGTATACCAAATTATGTTTTTCATATATTTTGTTCAATTTATTTTATATAGAATAATTTTTGAAAACATAATTTCTTAAATACCTACTCGAACAAAAATTTATAATTTGGCAAGCAATTTTTAGTAAATATTTTCTTTAATGTCTTACTAGATAAATATGTTTAAACTCGTTTTCTACCAAACTTTTTTTTATTAAGTCGGTTATAGTTGTAGCAAGAGTGAGATATGTTATGTGTTTTATATGCATACATATATAGTACGTATTCATTTGTAATATATTTCTTGTACACAGAAAAAAATATATAATTTTTTTTTCAATTAACCCTTTAATTAAAAATATAAAAAAAAAATTGATTAAATATTTAATTTATTTAATTAAATTTTTACTTGTAATAAATAATTTTAGTTAATAAATGTATAAAAATTTAATTGATACTATTAATTTGTTTACTGGTGCAAATTAAAATAAATTTTTAATTGATGATGAAAATCCGTTTTGTTTGGCTTAAGGTCTTTTTTCAAATAAAAACAATTAAAATTTTTGTTTCATAAAAAACTTTGTTAATTTATTTTTATTTTTAATTTTGTTTTCCGATATTTCGGTTAACTTCGTTAAACATTCTCAAGGAATCTAAAAAACAATGTTTATTTTATAATAATTATAATAGTTTTAATACACATTAATTACTGAGCCTTAAGCCAAACAAAACGGATTTTCATCATATTAAATCACAGGTCAACTATACAAACACCCAACACATTTTTAATTGATATCAAAAATTTTTTAATTGAAATCAATTTTTTTCTGTGTACGTTTTCTTCCGATTACATTTTAATCCATTTACATATTCGAATTAAAATAATATACATAAATAATTAAAAAAAAATCAATCAATAATTCAAACATACTGAAAGAAAGTATATTTTGTTAGTTATTTGTCCTTTGAAATATAGAAAACTCCCATTCCGTACAGGAAAACAAAAATGGTTTCATTCCGAAAACTGTTTTTCGTAATTAAATTTCTGAAGCACCAAAATAATGAAAAGGATTCCGTTTCCGAACGGAATTGCACTCTATGACATTGCTGAATATCTTAAATTTGTATACACACATACATATGTGTTCTTCGCTTGGAAAAAAGTAAAAGGTATCAAAAAGGTAGCAAGAATTACAGAAAGTATCACATTTGGGTGTATTTTGTAAAAGTGGCAAAATAGTATCCAGTCATTCGAAAAAGTGGCAAATTGCTACTTTAGTAGCACCAACGGTAACGCTGTCTGTCAGTCTTTCTCTCTGTCCGTACGTGAAATCGGTTTTCCGAACCCACCAGAAAAGCCGGAGACTTGAGTCTTGAACTGATGTGTAAGAAAATGTCTCCGAACCACTCTTATTGAAACTTATGAAAAATAAGATATCGATACCAATATTTGATTAAATATTTACACATATACATACATATTCAGGTATGTGTATATATTGCAGAAGTAAACTTCTTAATACCCTCGTATGATGGTGCCCCGTTATTAAATCTTGGATTATTGGAAGAGACTGTGACTGTTAGAGTGAGTTTTTAGTATAGAGTTTAATCGTAGTTTATGTTTATCTGAATATAAATTTAGTCGAGTTTAATTGTGTTTAAATTTAATTTTAATAAAATTAAAAAAAATCCTTTATTTATGTTCTTATATTTTTTATGTTTATAATATTTTGATTGCTGGGTTTTTATACATGTTGTTGTGTTACCGTATTTCAGTAAGTTTACGCCACCAACATTGGCCGTTTAAACTTTCAAGTATATGTAGTCCTAAAAACATTTAATCCAGATTAAAGTTGTGTAAATCTCTGATCCGCCACCTAAAAACTCACTCTTATTGTGTTGTATTGATTACTTAATAGTATTTTTTCCACTTTTGCGTTCAAACACTCTTTTTGTGCAGGGATGGATGTTACCAGGAATGGAAAATTTATTTTTTTTTAAAACGCCGAAAAATATCAAATACATACAACAATTGTATTAAATTATTAAAGGGCAATTTTTTTTGCACTTCATTATTTTTAGCAAATGAAAGGGGCTTATATGAAGATCGCTGATAATAAAACGTAAACATTTTAAATTAAAAAGACCGGACGCTTAAAATTTGTGGTTCATTATTTTTTACGCGTCTCTATAATTTATATAAAAAAAATCATGAGCATACTTATAGATTGGTGAAGGGCATACGAGTATAATGGTGTTTTCTTTTCTACAAAAAATGGTACATCTCCATGCAGAAAATGTACTTTGGTGTTCGTTTCTTAAACATGTTTTGCTCTCTAAAAGGGCAGTGTGTTTGATTCTAAAAAAATCGCCCTCACTAAGGGTGGAAGGCATTGCACTTTTTGCCCCGTAAAAATTTGCAGTGTTGATAGTGCCCTGTAAAACTTACCTATCAGCTTTTGAAAACAAGGTGTTCCACTTTTTCATAAGTTGTGTTCAGTTCTAGTGAAATAACCAGCTGCATTATTACAGGGTTGGCAAGACATTTTATATATGTACTTTTCAATAAGGTGCCATTTTGTGTGTAGAAAAGAAAACACCATAAGATTCGTCTCAGCCGAAATTAAAATTCTCTTTAATTATTTTTCTTTTCGAATTTAATTTATTTATTGATATCTTCTCGCTTCTTTTAGGCATTTCTGTTAACTGTTCCGATGTCTATTTATTCAATTTGGACTGCCAATGGGTCGATATTACCGAATTGAATACCGGTTCGTATACTTTGAAAATTGCCATAAATCCCGAATTCAAAGTGGCCGAAATGAATTTCGGCAATAACGCTGCCATATGCAATCTCTTGTACACCGAAACTTATGTGCGTGTCGACAACTGTCGGCTGGTCAGACCTTAAGTTTAAAGTTTTCCAGAAAAAGATAAAAACAAAAAAGAAAAAAAGAAAGGTGTTTATTAAAAAAAAATGGGAGATTTAAAGAGTTGAAGAAATGTTGTTAAGCGTAATTGTGAATATCAGTGCCAAATATTTTAAAACCAAATTGTACTTAATTTAAAATAAATAAATAAAATAAACTTTAGATTTGCAGAAAAAAAGAGACAATATTACGAGTATTATACTTTTTGTAATTTGTGCATATATTTTCTTATCTCTTTTTTTTTTTTTTGTGAAATTGATTGTACTAAAACGTGATAATCATATTTGAACTTGAAATTAAGTGAAGCGCAACGGTAGCTTACAAGTATCGCATCATATAATTTTATTTGCAGTTGGCTCAGATTACTCTTACTATTTGCTTGACTGTGTTGTGTCTCTCTCTCTATCTGGTCATGCAACCTAAATCTGACACGGTGTCTATTTATTTTTATATTTATTTCTAGTTGTTGTATTTTAGTGTTTGATTTGCAAAATCAATGGTAATTATGAACTACTTGTCAATGTTTTCATATATATAAATGCGAAAAATAATATATAGATTTTACATTATCTTCGGCTTTGAGAGTCAAAGATCAAACATGAGTGAAATAATTAGAGATATTAAAAATTAATTTATGAACTGGAAAGGGCACATGTTATGGATGTAATAAATTAAATTTAATTGTTGTTAAAATTCTTTTCTTTTTCAGTTAAAATTCTATTCGAATATGTATTCCATTTTAAAATTTTTATACGAATAGCTATGAATTCAATGATGTTATTCTTGCTATTTGAGTTTTACCAGTCATACAAATTTAATTTAAATCAATCGAATATTTTTTATTCGAGTAGTTTATTCGAGGCATTTTATTCGAAGATTTCTTCCTAAAACTTTTATATGAATAATTTCGAATCTTTTATATTAATCTTATGGCTACTATTAATTCGATTAAAATTAATTGATTCATAATTTTCATATTGAGTAACTTGTTTCGAGTAATTTTATTCGAATATTCTTCTTAACATATTTATACTGATGA
Organism: Lypha dubia; assembly: GCA_947311025.1. Classification (NCBI taxonomy): domain Eukaryota; kingdom Metazoa; phylum Arthropoda; class Insecta; order Diptera; family Tachinidae; genus Lypha; species Lypha dubia. The sequence goes on along the minus strand of OX371264.1, from coordinate 15,771,927 downwards.
TTTTGAATCGAATGTAATTATGTACGAATAGTTCTGAATCGAATGATTTGATTCTCATTATTTCAATTTAATGGATATTAAAAATTTTATTTAAATTAATCGAATATTTTTTATTCGAGTAGTTTATTCCAAGGGAATTTATTCGAAGATTTCTTCCTAAAAGTTTTATATGAATAATTTCGAATGTCTTATATTAATCTTATGGCTATTAATTCGATTGAAATTAGCCGAATAATGACTTTTATTTCGAGTAGCTAGTTTCGAGTGATTTTATTGAAATATTCTTTTTAACAAATATATACGGATATTTTTGAAGGGATTGATTTGATTCTCAATTTTTAAATTTTATCGATATTAAAAATTTGATTAAAATTAATCAAATTTTTTAAATTTTATTTATTTGTTGCGGGTTAGCAATATCTAAATATATATTTATATAAATAAATATTCGTTTATTTTATTTTTTTTAATCGAATATATTTTATTCTAGTAGACTTTATCAATGGATTTTATTCAAAAATTTTTTTTCTAAAAATTTATGCGAATAGTTTTGAATCAAAAAGTTTGATTCGTTCTGTTTAAATCCAATGGGTTATTTAAATTGAATTGATATAATCGAATAATTTTTATTCGAGTGATTTTATTACAAATATTTTTTTTTTTTATATTTATATACAAATAATTTAAAATCTAATTATTTTATTCGAACTGTTTTAGTCATCGCTTATAATAGTTGGATTAAAATTAATCGATTATTTATTATTCGAATGATTTTAATCGAATACATTTTTTTTAACTTTTTTATAAGCAGTTATGAATCGAACAAATTTATTTGGATTATTTTAGTTTTATTGGCAATATAAATTGGACGAACATTAGCCGATTAATTTTTAACCGAGTGTTAGTAATCGTTTTTTTTTTTTTTGTTATTAAACGAATCGAATAGTTTTATGAGAAAAATTTCAGTTTATCACTTGTTCATTAACATCAACTATTCTAATACCTTTTCAATTTTTCATTTAAAAGTTTTTCTTTAACTTTTAACTCCAGTTTTTTTAATTGTGCTTGTTTTTTGTACCTCTGGCTTTATAATTCTTCAGATAATAATAATATTACTTAAAATCTTAGCTGCCAAAATAGACTCTTTAATATATTTTTTAAATTGTGATTAAAAGAGCAATTTCCAACTCTTAATAAGTCGCTAAGTTAATGACCCAGTTTTAGCAATTTATTTTGGTTTAATTTTAGTTTGCGTTTTTTTTTATATTAGATGAGAAATTTGTTTTATATCCACATTCATAAAGACCCACCTCAATATATTGGAAAAAAGTAACCTGTAAAAAGTTTTTAGCAAAAAGAAGTAAAAACTAAACGTTGCCATAAATCAATTAAAATTCATAACAACAACAAAAAGGCGAACAAAAAAATCAATCACATAATATTAAACTTCTCGTATAATCAGCTGCTGGTTGTTGTAAAAAAACCATTTATGGATTCTTACTAAAAGCAAAAAAAAAAAAAAAATCCAATAAATAGAAAAGCAGACACAAAAAAAAAAATACCAAATTACTGTGAACACTAGACAATGCGATTATTTAATATTGAATTTATGAAATGTTTGAATAAAAAAAAGTCAACAAACAAAAGTCCAAATGGTAACCTTAATTTACAAAGGAGCTAATTTATTTTTATTTTCAAAACCGGTATTTATCATATTTCGATAGGTGTACCTCTATGTTGTCGAAATAAAAGAAAAAAGTACGATTAGAAAAAAGTCAGTTAGGGCCTTTCTATATTTAGCTAAAGAAGTACTCATTTTTTTCAAGTGCTTAAATATTTGAGTTGACTTTTAGTGCTCGTTTATTTGTGGTAAAAATATTTCATCGCAATTGTAAATCAAATAATTGAATCTTTGATTTAATCAAGCGATTTTACGATGCCAACTTATTAACGACACATTTCACGTAAAAATTACCGACCAATGATCCATATTGTATGCGTGCTGTTGACTTGCTGTTGATGACAAAAAAAAGTAAACAATTTTTTCTTTTATTTTTGTTGTTATACTTTTTACAATAAAGAAAGACAATAACAATTTATTAGTTGAATAAAATAAAACTTTCGCCAGTTAAGAGACAACTGGCAAAAAAAAAAACAACGTATAATTGATTAAAATAAAAAAAAAAAAAAAAAAAAACGTTCAATAAAAATTGGCCAATAGACACCCACGTATTACCGCTCAACTTCTTAAGCAGGTTGAAGGAAAAAAAGCAAAGACTACGTGTAACCACAACCTGTTGTAAAAGCAAGACGATGATAATGTTTTGTGAAAAGTTACACCGTTTCTAAGGAAAATTTACATTTTTTTTTTTTTTGGTTTTCAAATAATGCATTTCCTTTTCATATATTTTTGTTGTTGTTGTCTTATATAAAAGTACTCGTATGATGGGTTGCCATTAGAAGGGTGTAACCAACAACGAAAAACTAAATTTTTTATGAGAAACAGTGTTGCTTGCAAAATAAAGAGAGAGTCTTTGCAACGAGTTGTTATTTTCTTTTTATTGTACACTTTAATCAAAGTGAAAGAAGTCATAAAGAAGAAATTTTTTAGCTCCCTGCTATCAAAAAGAAAACCAACAGTAACAGTCGATTTTAAAACGTGAACAGTTGTAAACGCAATTTCGAAAAAAGCATAAAAAACTATTCAAACAAATTTTGTTAAAAATATTTTTATTGACAAAAAAAAAATGTTATTAAGTAAAAAAAATTTTATATCATTTTTGTTTGTGTTGTTGTTGTTGATGGCGCCAACACAAGCGTTCCGGTATAAAAGTACACCCGTTAATGAAGAGCAGGAACAAAGTTTAAGACAATCACAGAATACATTTGTTCAATGGGTGCTTTCTTTGTTGCCACAAAGACCAGATTTGTCAAATCTAACGGCTGCATTTTCGGGAGCAGCTGGCAGTACTACACCAGCTACACCAGAACTAATTACACCAACAGCTTATCCAGAAAAGACTACACTGCAGCCCGATGTAACAGTTGGTACTTCAACACCAGCAACAATAGCGGCATCTAGTGCAACAACTTTTGCAACAACACAAAATCCTTTATCAAGCACTACTATTCCTTCAACGACTATTGCCAGCGTTACCACTGCAGCACCACCACCACCAGATCTTATGCCAGCCCGTAATTGCACCGATTGCACTTGTGGCATTGCAAATACACAAAAACGTATTGTTGGTGGTCAGGAAACGGAAATTCATCAATATCCCTGGATGTCTATGTTACTATACGGTGGACGTTTCTATTGTGCTGCCACACTTATTAACGATCAATTTCTAATAACCGCCTCGCATTGTGTTTATGGTTTTCGCCGTGAACGTATTAGTGTTCGTCTCTTGGAACATGATCGCAAAATGTCGAATTACTTGAAAATTGATCGTAAAGTGGCGGAAATTATAACACATCCGAAATATAATGCCAGAACTTATGACAACGATATTGCCATTATAAAATTAGATGAACCGATCGAGATGACAGAATTAATGCATCCTGTTTGTATGCCAACGCCGGGAAAATCATTTAAAGGTGAAACGGGCACGGTAACCGGCTGGGGTGCTTTGAAAGTGGGTGGACCGACATCGAATACATTGCAGGTGAGAAAATTCATTAGATTTGCCCAAAAGTGTGTAAATATTCTAAATACTGTTATTAAAGTTAATCTGTAGTTAATATAAGAGTGTTCGGACACTCGCCGGTTTTGACTGTTTGAATGTTTGTCACACAGTCTGTACGTTTTTCGTGTATCAGCATGATCAGTATTAAATTAGTTTTTCAAATAACACATGAAAATTTATGTTAAAAGAATTATCAAGACATAAAAATTATTGAGGATGACTTCTTGCTTACCAATAGCAGCTTCAGTAGCTTAAGGGCGTCCTTGAAAATAACGATATTTCAAAACATCATAATTTAGAGTTTGATTCCATGATTCCAGGTATTTAATGGCAGTTCTTCTTATCAATTGAAGTGTGCATTTAGATGGGTTTTCAAGCCATCCATAGTCTTGGACTTGTCCGAATGCGCCATTTTTGGATTAGGCTGTTAATATTAAATTTCTAGCACAAAGAAATTGCATACCTCTAGACTGCATTCTAATATTTTATAGCATGCAATAATAAGTGACGCTAATATTTATTTAATTGTTGCTCTCGAAAGTATGCTAAGAAATTGTTCTACGATTTGATTTGAGTGTAAAATGTAAAATACTAAATTCACCGTGATTAATAACAAAGAACTTCACTCGTTTTGGTGGCTATTGACGTTGGTAACAAGCGGCCCAAAAGACAGAAACTTATCTTGAGTTTACAACAGTATCTCTGCTGTGAAAAATTTTACAATAATTGTCTTCAGCGATTGTCGCAAATAGATATAGTAGTTACATGTTCTTGTTCTGCGTAAAAAAAAAAATATTAATTTCTTTGACTGTAATGCAACCCCAGCAGTATATATTTGGCCAGCAATTTTCAAACGTTTTCCATACGATCTTGGAATTCTTTTTTTTTAATAATGATTTATGTATTGTTTCCATAATACAAACAATTGGTTTGAATAGAAAATTTATCTGAAGACCACTCAGTTTTTTTAATGATTCCCATACAAAATTTCTACTGAAGTCATTTGTATGTATTGTGGAAACTTACTTTGATTTAAGCAACTTTGTCATAAGTGAGCTTTAAAATACACCTTTGATAAGAAAAGCAAAGAACCCGATGTAACAAAATTTCAAACAAATTCAATAATATTACAAAAAAATAGTTCGCCATAGTGGATCTGCCATTTTGAATTTTCAAAATCCAAAACCAGATTCGTATTCACCGACCCCCATAAACCCCTTATAACGGGGTTCGAGCTATAAAAACGTTCAGGCGTTTCAAAATTAACTTGTTAACTTCAAAATCGTTTTTCTCCAAAACTCATTTATTGGACATATGTAGGTCCCTTTTAACTGAAACTGACACATATCATATGTATGTATGTCTAATATTGAGTAATTTGATTAGTATTGAAAAATCCACCACGGGACAGTTTTTTTTTTTTTTTTCTAATTAAGACTAGCACTCAGGGGATCACCCCTACGTATGCAGTGCACTGTACCGGAACTCAGGGAAGAGGGATAGGGTAGAGAAGATAGATGTTGAAAATTTGGAAGACTTAACTCTTTCACAACTCTTCTTTGCGCGCTGTGTTAATTTTTTTAAGGCAGTGTTGAGGCGCCTCCTGTGTTAAGTAGAAGCATTAACTTTGTTAAGCTGTATTAGCAGGCATTTTATTAATTGTTTTACTTCGCCGATGTTTCTGCTAACCGACGAAGGAGGGCGATGTTGTGTACATTAGCTTAGAACAGCATCAATCGCTGTCGGAACAGTTTTTAGTGACCAGTGCTATGCCTTCATCACTTAAATAGTCCGACAATAATTAATACAATGTCTCACTAATTTACATTAGAGAAATTAATGATGTTGATTGACTTGCTCTGGCCAGGGTTTGAACCCAGGCCCCAAGTCATTGTTTGCTTAGTAGTCAATGCGTTAACCACTTCAGCCAACACCACCCTACATACATATATTGGATATAGAACATATGTGTAGGTTTCTTAATATTGTCGAGTCCAATGACAAAGCCGTGCATAAATGAGAGGACTCTGTGAAATATAGTTTCAAAACACGCTCATTTGGTTGCCAGTCTTACGTAAGCAGTTAACTGACTATCCTGACTGGTGACTGGTTCTCTTTATGGCAGGGCAGGATTTCTTCTGTTTATGTTAGTGTGACTATTTTGCAAACTAATTTTCTTTTTAAATCGAAATTATGGTATCAATTAGATTCGTTAAATAAAAAAGACATGTGGCACTCGGGGACTGCTGCGGTAAAGCTATTGCGCAGCATTTTTTATCAACTTATGCAATTATATTATTAAGAATTAAGAAACAAACTTAGTGTCAGGTTTTTTCGTTTCATAAACAAAAGACTTAAGAAACAAACGTTTCAAAATTTCTTGATTCGGTCACCTCAAAGCCCGCGATAGAAGCAATGCAATAGCTTAAAAAAAATTGGTTATTACCAATATTCCAAACAACAAATGAAAATCAACATTAATTAAATTTTCACAGCCGAACACATTGACGTAGTTTTGGGTAAATGCCTCACCAACATTATACTTATAAGTATCCTCACTACATGTTAGATAGCTCTGTTGAATCTGATCGAAGCCCATTTAAAAAGTGTCTTAGTAGATACGAATGCAGTTTAAATTTAAAAACTGCATTCGTGTATCCTTGTATATGTGCGCCAGTTACTCTGTGAAATTCTTTGTTGACTCATTTTTTGGTAAATTTTTTTTTTTTTTTTGAAAGTAAGTAGAGGTTTTTCAAAGCGAATTGAGGCGAGTCTACCTATTATGAATTTGCCTTTACACTGAATTCAATTGTATTAGGTATAAGACTGCCTGGTGTGAATTTGACTTAGTTTTTGTTAAATAATTTAATTGGAAATTTTTGAACTTTTTATGGAATTCCCTTTGGAATTCTGAAATTCGTAGAAGCCAAATATTTAATATTTCTTTGCCTACATGGTATTTATAATTTCAATATAAATATTTTATAACTTTAAGAAGAAAATTTTTAATTTTTACATATAAAAATCTCAAATAGGAATACTCTTGCAGGTGAAGTTTGTGTGAAAATTTTATACGATTCGGATGATGATTTTAAAAATGACCGATTTATTTCTAAAAATTTTCAGTGTGCAAAACTAGATATTGTTCGACTATAATATTGTTCGATGAAATATTAAATAAATTTGACTAAACCTTGGAATATTAAGAGTTTAATAGGATTTGAAATTTGTGTGACCTTCAAAGCTCATCAAAGACATCTTGTTATTAAGTTAAAAAAAGGCTCTGTAAAAATAAATAAATAAATAAATATTTTATATAAAAAATTTCTTTTTCCTAATTTGCAGGAAGTCCAAGTACCCATAATGTCACAAGACGAATGCCGCCAGAGTCGCTATGGACCGTCTCGTATCACCGACAATATGCTTTGTGCTGGTTACGAAGTGGGCAAAAAAGACAGCTGCCAAGGTGATAGTGGCGGTCCTTTGCACATTGTAGCGCCCAATACACGAGAACATCAATTGGCCGGTGTTGTGTCATGGGGTGAAGGTTGTGCCAAGGCTGGTTATCCTGGTGTTTATGCTCGTGTAAATCGTTATGGCACCTGGATAAAGACCTTAACGAAAAATGCTTGTCTGTGTCATTCGGAAGTGAAAAAAATTAAAAAGTAATAAATATTTATTTTCCATTAATTTTAACTTTAAATTGATTGCAATTTAAATTTTCTGATTTTCTTTTTTTTTTTGCATTTACTTACACACACACAAATACACATTTACATGCATTTTTATATAATTTATTTATTTATTAAAATCTATGTTAAGGAGAAAATTTCAATAAATTATTTATGTTAATGCATTTATTTTCGCATCAATTAAAATTAATGGCAATTTCTGTTTATTTTTTTTTTTGGTTTTTAATTGATGGCATAGAAAAAGAGAAAATTGTGCTTCGCACTGATAATTTGTCTCTTTAAGCTATTGAGCCGGTTTACTGACACGATGTTAATACTCGTATGTGTGCAAAAAATATTGGTGGAAATTGGTGTCATACATTTACATGTAGGAAAAAAATGTAAGATATTTTAATTGATTGCATATGAATTTTCCTTGAAAACACTTAAATTTGTACAGAAAAACATTTAAAAAATATAAATCTTACATTGAAAGCAGGTTTTGGCTTTCTTTTAGGAAATTTTTTTCCAATTTCAATTCAATGTTAAAGTAGTCAACGATTTAGTGTTTGCATAGATATGAGTGTGATATGTATGTGTGGATGTGTCGATATGTATATGCTGTTATAAAACCACATGACATTACAAATAATTAAATTTGCACATGTGTCTTATGTAAACGTGACGGACTAAATTTATATAATTAATGAAAGAGATTATTACTTGTTTTTTTTTTCTACTACAGCTTATGCTTTCTATACACAGCCAGCAGCCATGAAAACGATTTTAAAAATATTTCCTCAAGATGTGCAAAATATATATTTAGTACATGTCGAACACTAAATCATTATCAATGATATCTCAAAAATTACAAAATGTTTAAGAAAAGCAAAATATTGTTGATGATGGATGGCCAAGTAACGCTAGAAAAATGAAAAAAACCATAAACGTATTTTTTTCCACTTAAAAGAAAAGCGATAATGAAAGATTAATTTTCATGATCGTTAGAAATTCGATCTGTAAATTGTTTTATATAGTATTTTGAAAAATTTCGAGTTGTGACTTTTTATGATTTAGTTTGCGATATGTACAATGGGTAAAGGGCTAACTATAATGTGCTTAAGCTAGCTTAAGCAAATGTGCGACTACACACAACCAAATGTTGACAACTTGAATGTACTTAAGAACTTTTCGTCAAGTTTCGTCAAATTTCATTTGCTTAAGCAAACATCGAAACCAATCGTACCTTGCTTAAGCAAACAGCTGCTTATACGTTTATTTATTGAAAATAGTTAAAACTGTTGCATTTGTTGGTACTTTTTTATTTGTGAATGTTTTCATTTCATTTCTAACATAACAAAAAATTAAATAAATTGTTTGTTTATGGTTTTAGATTAATTAGACGTAGACTTAAAATTATTTTTTGGAAAAATAAGAAGAAAATAGTTTTTGAATAGTACATATATTTGCAACTCAGCGAAGAAGATCTTTAAGTCAAATAAGTAAAATATAGCCACACAAAAGTCGTCAATAATTTGCTTAAGCATTTGACAAGCTTTTCGTTGATTTCTGACAGTAGCTTAAGCTAGCTTAAGCACATTCTAGTTAGTCCTTAAAATATATATTGTCAAAGCTTCTCTGTTTTTTTAGAGTGTCACAACTTTGAGTTGGCATCAATGCTTTATTTGAGCACCCATTTAACAGCTGATAGCTGCTTTTTGTTTAGTTTGATTTGAAATTTCATTATGGATCGACTTACACTAAAACAACGCGTGCAAATTGTTGAAATTTTTAATCAAAATAATTGTTCTATTCGTAAAACTCATCGTGCAGCGAGCGCTATAATTGATTTACTCAAAGAACCTTTTGATGAAAAAATAATTTAACGTTATGGCCCAATTAATTGGCCACCAAGATCGTGTGATTTAACCCCATTAGATTATTTTCTTTGGGGGTTGTGTTAAGTCACTTGTCTACGTCGATAAACCAGAAACAATTGAACACCTGGAAACCACATCAGCGAAATACGGGCGCAAATGCTGCGAAAAGTTGTTGAAAATTGGTGGCGGCCACATGGCAGATATCATATTTAAACATTAATTTCATAAAATTTTCTTTCCAATAAAGCGCCCGTTTCATTGATATTAAAAATATATTTCCTTGTTTTATTATGATTTAAACTTGTGTCACTCTATAAAAAACACCCTTTATTTATAGCAACTGAATTGTATGATAGTTGGTGCAGCAATTTATCTATTTTCTCATGTGTATGTGTCTATGTGGTAGTAGCAATTCTAACCCTTCACATCTCATCATGGAATCTTAAATGGAAGATAATCGGGACTATTTGCGCTCATTTTAATCCTGGAACACAATTGAATTGGTTTTTTTAATACTTAATTAAATTAAATTGTTTTACTTACTCATTTGAATTTAAAATTTATTTTTGTCCATTATTGGCATTGAACATAGAACTCACATGTTTGAAACCCATCGCGTTAGACAACTCAGCCACATAAGTATTTTAAAATCTACAAATGGTGAATAAGTATTTATTTTAATATAATTGGTTAGGAGTATCAAACAAACCGTACTCATTGCCAATTACAGGCAAATCCCGGTATAACGAAAGATTTAATGTCAGGCCCATTCGTTACACCGAAAATTCGTTATATCACTAAGTTTTTTTAGCGTTATTTTAATAATTACTATACTATTAAATCAGATCTGCACGACAACTTTTCTCCACAATCCTTCAGAAGTCTAATTCCTTTTTATTTTTGAATCTAGATAACCAACCATCACTTGCTTGGAAACCACCATTACAAGTTCTTTGATGTATAATATACATTGTATATCTCTGACTTTTATTTTTAGCGCTTTTCCATTTATTGGTAAATTTTTTTTTCGATTTTTTGAACCATTGTTGGGTTTTTCCAAATTGGGAACAATTTTTGTTTCCATTTTTTTTAAGGGGAAATTGACAATTTTGGTATTCCGTATTTCATTGATATCTTTTTTCTTTCTACAATTATCTAAAATTTTAACTTTTTCATTTAATGCAATTTAATTATACAGAGCACACATTTATCAAAACATTCGCTACATAAGGTTAGTAAATGTTAGAAATATGTTGCTAGCCTGGTTTTGTTTTTTATTTTGCATAAATTTTTTTATCTTTCGTTATATCCAGTATAAAATTGATTAGTATTCGCTATATAAGGTTGTTAATGTAAAAAATTTCAACGTTCGTTATATCGGATTATCGTTAAAGCGAGATTCGTTATGCTGGGATTTGCCTGTATTCAGTTGTGCTGGCCATTTTGGCATTTAGTAGCAGCAAAAGATTACATTCGGTTGACCCAACCAATTTATGAATTGTCACAATCGTATGTTTGTTACAGTTGTGGTATTGTGGTTATGATCATTAAATGTTGTTTGGATTATAAGAATATTGGTTGCGGTAACCGAAATATACAGCCCACTTACGAATATTCCCTAGGAATGGCTCTCCCACGGAAAATATTTTTCTAGAGAAAAAAATTCCTCCAATTATAAATTTTTGTATGTAAATATAAGGGAAAAGTGAGAAATGTCATACGGAATTTATATTCATAATAAGAGGAATGGGAAAAGGGAAAAAACTCCCCCGGAATTATAATTATTATAGTCAATGCATCTGATATTCTATTGAAACAAGTACAAAAATATTTGCACTTTTGTAAGACCATTTGCCGTAAATATGAAATACTACTGGTATCCCCCATACAACTGAGACGATTATGACGATCTGCCTTAGCCTCAGTGAAATTTATTTGAGGAAAAGCTATAATACACTTTCATAATAGATTTCAATGTTCGTTTTAATAAAGGGCTCGATATTTGATGTATATTCCCAGTCATGTCACTTCAGATTTCGGAATAATAAAAATCAAAATGTTTTCTAGTTAAAATACAAAAAAATTTTGCCTAAATAATACAAATTTTAATTTTTTTTTTAAACTTCCTAGAATGTCATAATCGAAGCTTTACCGAAGTGTTTGTTCTTTATAAAAAATTTCCCTTTATTTTTTATTACAAACTTTTAATTTATTTACACGCAACAACACACATGTTAAAATATAATGGTGTTTTTTTTTTATATTATTTTTTGGCTTCACAAACTTGCAACAGTCTGTCTGTCTACCTTCCATGTTATGGAGTATGTGGAAAAAACTAAAGGAAATTAAAAGAATTCAAGCGTTAAAATTAATTTAAAGATATTTTTCATTACAAAACAAGACATTTGAACTTATGAGTGTAGTTTATTTAGTTTTTGCGCCAAACTCTAAAGGCAAAAATAAATACATACAAACTGTTGTAGATTTTGTATGAGTATGATTTATTTTTTATACCTATTTTACTTTGTTTTTTAAATCCAAAGAAAGAGAAAGTATAATCTTTTTTTATTAGATAGACAGCATCTTTGGAATTTTTATTTTATTACACCGAAAAATGCTCTCTCTCATTTAACCTCCTCGCATCCTCATAAGAAGCCAAAGAATATTTAATTGAATTTTTCAGCAATGACAACTTTATTTTTTTTTTTTTTTTGAACAACAAGTAGTTGTTGCTTCAAGAATTTTTATGACTTTTTATGGATTTCGTTTCTCACCATTTTCCAATTTTCTATAAAATTACATACAGGATGTCTTAATGAGAGAGCGTGAAGGAGGGAGAAAAAATGCTGGTTCTTCATAAAACTATAATTGTTTTATGACTGGTTTATTGGTTAATTTTATTACTTTTGGTACATGACTTCTGCTGTTTTTCTCATTTTCTTTTCAATTTTGTTTTAAATGAAGATAATTGGTAACCTGCAAAAGATTATTGGCAAAGGATTTGCTTGATGTAGTTTTATTTCATCTTTAATAGAAATGATTTAATAAATATTTTTTTGCCATCAATTTAATTATATTGAATTTTTCTTCAAACTTAAAATTTCTGTATGCAGCGTGATTATGTTCAAATAAGTCTTACTTGGCTACAAACATTAATCGCGCCAAATATGGTAGTTATAAGATGGCAAACCAAAAGCCATTAAAATTCAAATTTATGTCGAAGGAGGTTGGCGCTTGTCTTTGTACCCTTTTTTTTTAAAATAAGAGCACATTATTATTTAATATAAAATTTTAATCTCTTAACATTTGCCATCTTCCAATTTCTACAACATTTTGAATTCCTTGTGTTTTCCCCCTTTTTGATTTTTCAAAATTCTTCTCATTAAAAATCATTATCCCACTACAACCGGCTTTAATATTCTTGTCTCATTATTTCAAGGAATTTCAACAAACAAAATTTCTCTAAAATGTAATACAAACGACAATCATTACAATCAATATTTATTCATTCATTCATTTGTATTCCGCAACACACATTCACATTAAAAACACTTATACATAGATAAATATTCATAAATAGATGAGGTCACATATTGTAATCCAATAAACTGAATTTCTCATTATTTTTAATGATAATGAGGAAATTTTATGTGAAAAGCAACCATGGGAAAGAAGTTAACACAACTGCAACAAACATTTACAACAACGGCTACGCTACGATACGCTTAAACCAGGAAATTTCGTGATTGTAAATTTTATAACAAAAGTCTGAGGAAAATAATTTATAAGGCTGAGCCGAATTTAATATACCCTTCTAATGAAAATACAATTTAAAAATACACATAAAAAATAGTCCCATACATACACTCAAAGAAAAAAAAAATTGTAGTAAAATTTTAAAAATTTTACTAATTTTAAGTTCAAAATGAGTGTCATTTATACTGTACCTGCAATGCCATTTATTTATTTTAGGGAGAGGGTAGAAAAGATGGATGTTGAAAATTTAGAAGACTTAACTCTTTCACAACTCTGCTTTGCGCGTTATGTTAATTTTTAAGGCAGTGTTGAGGCGCCTCCGGTGTTAAGTAGACGCATTAACTTTGTTAAGCTGAATTAGCAGGCATTTTATTAATTGTTTTACTTCGCCGATGTTTCTGCTAACCGACGAAGGAGGGCGCTGTTGTGTACATTAGCTTGGAACAGCATCAATCGCTGCCGGAACAGTTTTTTAGTGACCAGTTTTCTATGCCTTCATCACTTAAATAGTCCGACAACAATTAATACAATATCTCAATAATGTACATTAGAGAAATTAATGATGTTGATTGACTTGCTCTGGCCAGGGTTTGAACCCAGGCCCCAAGTCATAGTTTACTAAGCACTTCTTATTTCCATGTTTTACGTAAAAAAAAAATTTCATATCATTAGAGAGCTGGAACATCTGCAGATGCTTCTTTAGAACTTGTAGGTGTGTGAATGAGAGGCGTTGAAAATATTTTAGATAAACTTAGGTGTAGTTTCAACAATACGGTCGATTGATTAGAGTAGAAAATTTGTATGCGAATCACTTAAAAGAGTGAGTGGTTTTCATACAGTTGCTCTAATCAAACCAATTGTTTGTTTTATTGCGATTAAAGTATAATAAATTAATTTGAAAGCGCCCTAAAATAGGCATTAATTAAACTATATAAACAACGTTTGCCTACTCTCGATGAAATATCCTGCATTTTAATTTTAAAACCAAATTTCATTACAACACACACACATTTCTTTATTTTACAAGACTTTGTAAATGTAAAATATTGCGAGGAAACTATTCTACAATATTTGACTGGCTCCTGTATACCACAGATACCCAGAGATGACAAAAAAAAATTGGACTTCGATCATATTTTATTTATCATAACCCGGCATCGTGAAAAAGAGACAACATTAGTGTGTTTGTTATGAAGATAAATAAAACGAAAAGCAAAAAAAAGTTCAGTTTTTAGTGGAAAATGCTACATGAAAGCACGCTTAAATTTAATAAAATGGAATAATATTAAGTATTTACGGCATATAATTCGAAAATAAAGTGATAAAACAATTTAATGTGTTCTTATATACTCAGTATATTAAATTTATATACATACGTACATACATATATGCTGGAAATTTGCCAAATGGTGGTGGTTTTTAACTTACATACACACATGCATACATACATACTTGATAAATTCTGATATTTTGCAGATATTATAGTGATAAAATACAAACGATCAGTGAAAACCAACTTAAATTAATTAACTAATAATATATTTAATGTGAATTAGAGAAATATATGGATATTTAATTAGTTTTGCGATTTATAATTTTAATTTGGATAGAAAGACAGCACAAAGAAAAAAACCAAAACCCGCGATTGTATGAGTGTATACAAACAAGTATGCAAAATCTTCCGTCTCGTGTCATCTCTGGTTATCTGTGCTGTATACATCAGGCCATTTTAAAGGGCCCTGTGTATGTCTGCGTGTATCAGTACGTAAACGTTACATAAAGTTTGGCATAATTGTATGTAATGTATACGCTTAGGTATACTCGTATACAAAAATATATACTAAGCTTTTTAAACAATTGGAATAAAATATCGTTACATGAAACGCAAAATGTTCTAACAAAAATTTTTATTATTTTATAAAAGAAACAAAAACCATGCGATAATTCTTGTGTGCCGCAATAGTTAGACACTTTAAATTTTTACAGGATGTGCAGTGTTATGGCTGATCAAAAAAAATTCCAACAAAAAAGTGAACAGTGTTGTAGTTGTTGTATTGACATATAATTTTGCTGATCACGTTAACTTTCTTTTTGATAAATTCGCACGATGTCGACCAATCGATACTCCTGGAATTTTAAACGATAATCAGCTGATTTGTGACCTTCGTATTATCCATTTTGTTTATTTCTTTAGCTTTTCTTCCAGTAAACAAATATCAAGTTAAATTTAATCGGCTATTAGTAACACACCAGTAAGGGTTTTTTTACATCTCGAAATTTAGTGATCGATATGTATCCTCATTGGGCGACAGGCCGTTTATTAATAAAACTGCAATTTTTTTCGGCGGTGAGGTCTGAATTTATAAAAAGTCTATTTCTTAATTTTTTTTCTAAGGAGCTTTTGCGTTTCAGGTAACGATATATATTTTAAGGACATTTTGTAATTAGACACTAGCAGCATATTTAACCTAATCAAGTTCTTTTTAAAAATTATTTATAAATTAATTCTTTTTTTATAAAAGTATGTTAACGATGCCTTCCTTCAAAGGACTTCGGAAAAGCTCTTATAACTTAAATACGTACTTACTTACCTTCAAAATAAAGACAAAAGATAAAAGCTCAGTTTTTTTTTTAATAAAAATTTATTTTATAATATTTTTTTACAATTCACCTTTTTACTGTCGAAAGTGTTTGAGGAAAACATTCATTCTTCATCATGAAGCGTATCGTATGAGGGTTAAACGTTTGTAGAATTTTAATATATATATATTTTTCAGCTTTTCTTTATTCATGCTCAATATTTTACTATTAAAAATGCAAAGTTGAATATTTTGTGGTGTTTACGCTCGTTTAACACTTCTAGTTTTAGTTCAGCAACAGAGTGAGAAAGAGAGAGAGAGAGAGTAGAGTAGAGATAATGATATGATTTCCGACTAACTGACAGCACGTTTGTATGACTGACTGACTGAGTGGCCGACTGACTGACTGTCTGTCGAAGGAATAAAGTTTTAGTTTGCTTTATCTTTCGGTTGGCAATTGATTGAATGATTGTTTCTTTTTCGTATGACGAAAGTGATGATGATGATGATGATGGTGATTGTTTGCTTGGCTTTGTTTCTTAAACTTCATTGATATTCAGGCAACAACATTTATTTGTTTTTGTTTCTTTTGCCAAATCAAATACGTTTTTCTTATACTTTGAATGCACAAGATTCTCCAGTGAGTAACAGGACGAGCATAATTCTTTGAATATTTGTATTTTGAACTTGTCTAATATACAATTTCTGAGGTTGATTCATTTTGGGGTTAAATGTGATTGATTGCGTTTCATGAAATGAAAAGGAAAAAAAACAAAACTTACATTATAGTGATGCTCCAGTTTTAAAGCAATAAAATTCATGAAATAAAAAGTAAATATTTGTTTAGTTTCCTTAAGAATACCCTTTTTAAAATTTTAGAAAGAGTTGTGAGTAGTTTCTTTTTTTGAGTTTTTAAATTTCCTGCTAATTGATGACCCTGCAGCTCTGATATTTGGTGTGTGCTATGGTTTTTCTAGTTCTATCGACTAGGATCACAGAAGATTCAAAATAAGAACAAAATATTTTTTTCCGTATATTTTTGCAAACCCAGTGAAAATTGCTAAAAATGGCAAAATTTATATATTAAAAAGCGATAAACAATGGATTTTAGGCATTTTTGCATTTTTCATAGGACTATATGCCTGTGTTCAAATTAAGACCAAAAAATATTTTTTGGTTTTTCTATTCCTTTGCAATATGTATGATACGATGTTTCTATGCAAAAGCATAGTCCACACCAAATATTAGAGTTCTGCGATTGTTTTTCAGACGAATATTCAAAAAAATACGATTATGGCAATTTTCACAGTGCTATAGCCTTTGCTAAAATTTAGCCCAAAAAATATTTTTTGGTTTTTGTATTCTTTTGCAATGGGATTCGATATTTCTATGCAAAAGCATAGTCCACATTAAATATTAGAGTTCTGCGATTATTTTTCAGAAGAATATTCAAAAAATACGATTATGGCAATTTTTGGCAATTTTCACAGTGCTATATATAGCCTTTGCTAAAATTTAGCCCAAAAAATATTTTTTGGTTTTTCTATTCCTTTGCAATATGATACGATGTTTCTATGCAAAAGCATAGTCCACACCAAATATTAGAGTTCTGCGATTGTTTTTCAGACGAATATTCAAAAAAATACGATTATGGCAATTTTCACAGTGCTATAGCCTTTGCTAAAATTTAGCCCAAAAAATATTTTTTGGTTTTTGTATTCTTTTGCAATGGGATTCGATATTTCTATGCAAAAGCATAGTCCACATTAAATATTAGAGTTCTGCGATTATTTTTCAGAAGAATATTCAAAAAATACGATTATGGCAATTTTTGGCAATTTTCACAGTGCTATATATAGCCTTTGCTAAAATTTAAGCCAAAAAATATTTTTTTGTTTTTCTATTATTTTGCAATGGGATTCGATGTTTCTGTGCAAAAGCATAGTCCACACCAAATATTAGAACTCTCTTACCAAGTTTTCGATAAAATTTGTATATTTGCCTAATAAAAAACCTAATAATAAATTCCCTCCTGTTTTAATTCCAGATCTCTCAATCTATTACGAGTCATAAATAAAGAATCACGCCTTTAACTGAAGAACAGACAGAAGGAGGAGTTCATTTATCTTTAAGGCGGTGCAAAAATATCCTACAAATTACTTCTTATTAATTTCAATTTGATTTACAATAAATAAACTAATCGCCATTGCGATCTGATATTAATTAATTACATTTTCTTACGATCTTTTATAACTAAATTAATGTTAATAAAAGAATATAATAAAAAAAAATAAGTTAAGTCGTATTTGTCTTATTTAATACATGAGTTGCATGCAGCAGGTAAGTATAAGTAGGACAGAAAAATACCATCAACAAACAAAAATCGACGTCAATGCACACAAAATACCCAACCATGCATAATCATGCATGCATGTTAAATTTAGCTTGTTTGTTTTTGGTAAAACACCAGGCGCCCAGAATGTCCAAAAACGTAGTAGGTGGTTATATATTTTCATACAGTTTTATGTTCACTGCTGAAAAAGCCTAAAAGTATGCAGCGGAAAATTTCAACAGCGGCTCAGCAACTGTAACTCTAAGCAGTGGCTCTCAAGTCGTTTTTGCTTACAGTGGCTTTAAAACTGTAATGCAATAAAAATCCACCTACTACGTTTGTGCATATTCTGGGCGCCTGGTGTTTTACAAAAAAAACAAACAAAATTGACGCGATTTCGTTAGGAAAAAAATGGTCGTGCAATACGGGATGTGTAAGAAAACAAATTGACAATCAATGAAAATTAACCAAAATGACTAGGAAATAAAATAAATACGCTTGTATTTTTTATTAGTATTTTTTGTTTATTTGTAATTTATTTATTTATATGTGTATAAAGTACATGTATACATACAAAATTGCCAATATGAATTATTATTCATTATTTCATTTAGTTTAAATTAACTACTCTATTAAATACTATAAAATATATATGACTTGGTACTTTTTTCAATGATTTATTTGTAGAAGATCTTGAACGATGATGGGCATAGATGAAACGGTATTTTGAAACGTTGGAAACGGTATTTTGAAGAACAGAGTTGTTAGCTCTATGTAATGTTTAGTTATTCCCACGGACTTTATTTCTAACCAATGGATTTCTATAAATAAATAAATAAAAATATATTAGTTAAAATTTGTTTGACCGATTTATAAAAACTGGAGGATGTTGAACAAATATACTAGTGATGTTACGAATACTCGTATTCGTATTCGACTATTCGCCTGTTTAAAGATATTCGTATTCGCCAAATTTAAGCGAATATTTTTCGAATAATTTTCCCATACATTTTCCAAAAAAAAAAATCATACAAAAGTTTAAAAAAAGTACATAAAATGTAAAAAAATATATTAATTTTTATTAAAAAAACCCATTGTATTTCACGCAAAGTAATAACCTTCTTAAAAAACAAACAAAAATATATATGTATTTTGCAACTAGTATTCAAAAATTAAAGTTTTATATCATGTTAAATTAGTAATCAAACCTCAGTAGACACGGTGCGCCTTAACTAAAATTAAATAAAAAGGTCTTACACCTAGAAAATTAGTAAAGATTCTGAATTTACAATGTTCATAGATGAGAAAAATCAAAAAACTAAAATAATCTGTGGAGAGATCTTTAAATAAATCCACTTTGAACATTTTTGCGCATGAAGTACGATATTTTGGAAAATATGGCATTGTTTTATATGAATAGAAAGGAAAAAATGACATAATAATAATTTTTAAGTGTTAAATCTATTAAACTTTTATTATTTCAACATTTTAGTACTAATAAAATATAAAAATGTAACATAATTTAATTATAATTACATCAATTTAAACATGTGAAGCATTATATCTACAAACAGCGCTCAAAAGGTGTTTAGGATAATCCGGATGATTCGCAGCAACCTTATTCATTTCCCAGGAAGACTTTAAAAAATCGAAATGTACGGACTCCATCGCCTGCTCCCCAAAAAATGCTAATTCTTCACCGTTTTTTTCACAGAACTGTTCTATGTGAAAAAAAACTGCATGAACCTTTGGTGTAACGCTGACACCTAAGTCCATGTAGCTCTTTTTGAAAGCTTCTATACATGCTTTCTAATTTTGATCAAGATTATATCCAAAGCATGCAGAAACTATATTTTTGAAGTCGTCAAATACTTTAACATACTTAGGTATTGCTAGGTTTTCAAACTGGCGCAGAAGGTCTACTTTATCTAAAAGTGTTTTGCATGCATTTCCTTTAAACCCAGAACATCCTCGTCTGATTTCACGCTGAACGTGACAAGCTTTTGCCCATGACAGCGACGCATTTTCACACTCTTTCAACATATGCGTGAAAACAGTGTTAACAACACCAAGCATAAGGTGTAATTCTGGCGGTGGAATAATATCTAGGAATGTTTTGCCTCCAACAGTTGTAATTAGCGGTGGATGAATGCAGTTGAAATAATCTTTCGCTTTGTTTTTTAAGCCATTTCCTTCAGTCAGCCATTTTGTATAATACAATGAAACATTTTCGGGTGATCTCAATTCGCCACAGCTGCTTAGCTCATCTTTCTTGGCATAACAATAAGTGCACGGGTATGCACTACTGTGCGGCATAATACCTGCCAAGATATTCGCTAGCTTCAAATCGGTCGCAATTGTGCCGTGGAAAGGACTTATATTCAACGTTGAAACGAGTTGGGCTACATTCTTATAATTTTCTTGCGCACTTGGAACGGCTGCTAGAATAAATAGTCGTTTAACTCCAGAATCCTTAAATTTTTTTGCTGCTATCCCCTCATCATACTTAGCACGCTTACCGCTGCACTCAAACTGCATTATTAGGTAAAAAATAAGTATACGCATTGGCCCACTGGGTCTAAAAAAACTCAGTCTGTATATCTTAAACCATAAGAGATAAAAAAAAAACTGTTGCACAATTTTCTTAATGGAGTCAAAACTATTCATTCGTTATTAAAATCGCAAAAATGTTCAAAGTGGATTTATTTAAAAATCTCTCCACAGATTATTTTAGTTTTTTGATTTTTCTCATCTATGAACATTGTTAATTCAGAATCTTTACTAATTTTCTAGGTGTAAGACCTTTTTATTTAATTTTAGTTAAGGCGCACCGTGTAGAGGAATGTTGAATTTCGATGCGGTGTATAAATAAGCCCCGCACCACTAAACATTCGCTCGCTTGGAACAGTCGTTGGTGGTGTCACAAAATATTGCCTGACTATAGGTAAAAGAAGCTCGTATTTTTCCTTATTTACTTTCCACCATATCAGTGGGTTAACGTCATTTGCCGCCCGTTTTTCCGATATATATTCCGCGATAGTTTTTCTAAGTAAATGATGAATGGAATCTGGGAAACTAAGTTGAGAAATTTCATCTCCATTTTCACAGTCACTGTCACTTGTATCCATGAGTAAAGTCATCATGTCTCTCATTTATAGTTACTAACGCAAAGGCAGGGATTTTTTCAAATTAAATTTGAAATATAAACCTCAAAAGAAATATTCGTATTCGTATTCGTATTCGGCGAATACTGTTTTAAATATTCGTATTCGTATTCGCGAATACTAAAAATTGATATTCGTAACATCACTAATCCATACATACTATATGTACTCCACCACGTATTAGTTATATTATATTATTATATATACATAACTAATACGTGGTGGAGTACATATCGAACCTTTATTGCAACGTAGTCACATATCTAAATCGGGTAATTTCACTGTATTCTAAATAAAATCAACATTAATGTATCGATTTTCATGAAGTAAAGTTTATTTTATTTGGCACATACATACCTTTCTAATCATGTAATAAAAATATGAAGATTTTGCCATTTTCGATTTTTTATATATTTTTTAAGAATAAAAATTTTTTAATTTTGCATAAAAAAATTATTTTTAATGATTGCAGTCTAAATCATTCCGAAACCGTTGAGTTAATAAAAAAAATAATATTGGCATGGCTTAAAGGAAATTTCATTTCAAGTTTTTTTAGTATTTCTTGTGACAAAAGTGAGCAAGTCGTTCCATAGTTATGATAAAATTGGTAAATCAGCACCTTTGAAAATTCCAAATTTTAGAAAAAAATTAAAAAAAAAACTTATCCATAGAATTGAAAAATTTTAGCATTTTTGTACTTAGGTATCCATGATGCATCAAATCTACATATTGGTTATTCAAGCCCGTTTTTGCTATTGACCTGTGATATTTATTATCGTTTTACCTCATTACTTTGCCATAAAAATTCAGCCTGAGTCTCAACGAGTGGGTATGGTGAGGGGAACAATAAAATTGTATGTAAATCGATGTCTCTATAGAAAGTATTACTTCATGAGTTCATGAGAAATATAAAAGCTCTGTGTTTTTATTTAGAGTCAGTGCAAGAAAAGTGGGTTCCATTTTTCGAAATTTAGTTTCACATATCGAATTTTCGATGCTAAGAATAAAATTTCAAAACAAAGTTCCATGTTACTACTGAAATTCTTAGTCCACACCAAATATTAGAGCTCTAGGATTATTTTTCAGAAGAATATTCAAAAATACTACAGAATACATTAGTTCTCATCAAATATTAGAGTTGTACGACCTTTTTTCAGCTAAAAATTGATAAAATATGGATTTTAGCCATTTTTGCATTTTTCATAAGACTTTGCTCAAATTTAAACCAAATTTCAGACCTTTCCGAGTATTTTTTGAGCATAATAAGAAAAATATACGAATTTTGCCATTTGTAGCAATTTTCACTGGGTCACCACAGCCTTTGCTACAAAAAAAAAAAGGATTTTATATTTTTTTGCTTAAATTTAAATGCACTTTTGAATTATTAGATTTAAATCGCGAATCTATTAAATCAACCAGACAACTAACCGTCTGCCATTTGGCCATATTTAACTTCGAATTGCATTCGCCACTAAATTTATTTTATTTTACGAGCCATGAGATCAAATCATTTCTACAATTTTATATCCAAGTCAAGCCAATTGAAATAGTGAATAAGAAAAATAAAGAAAAAAAAAAAACAACACAACTTACAATTTTTAATCTCAAATAATTTTTTTTTCACTCAAACTGCAATTTATGCAAATTTGACAAAGCAAAAGCTAAAGTCCAGAAAAAAGCAAATTAAAAAAAAAATGACAACAACTAAAAGGATTTAAATAATATTTATTTGTTAATTCAATGCTTTATTAACATACAAACATAAATATGTATGGATGTACACACATTTATGCAAAAACGGGCAAACATCAGCATAAAACACTTAAGAAAAAGCCCAAGCATGGCGTGTTGATAACATAAGACAAACATTTGTTGGATACCGTTTAAATTGAAAGCACACAAACACTGTGGTACACTTGCACGCATACTCATATACGAGTATGGATTTGAATTAAACACACACAGGTACATATGACTCTAAACTTGTAAAAACAAAAAAAAAAAACAAAAAATATAAAAATAAAAATTAAACATAAATTGCAAATACCATGCAGATGAAAGATGATCAATGATCATTCAGGCTGCTGTGAAAGAGGATTCCATCACAAACTATTTGAGTTGTTGTTCTTGCTGGTGTGGAAGTGAAGATTATTTATTTCTTAAAGCATGTTTAGAGGCTTTAAAACTAAGCATGTGTTAAGAAAACATTAGAACAGGCAAAACGCAGAGCTTCAAAAGATTTACATTTTGCAATATGAACAAACAAATTGGGTTTTCATTTGAATATGAACCGAAATATTTCCTTAAAATATTTCATTTGTTTAAAGAAATATCTGACAAAAATATTTGTCTGAAGAAAACTAATTTGTACAAAATGTTTTTGTTTTAGAAATTTTTTTTTTTTGTGGAAAAAAATTAAGAAAATTGTGTACAAGATATATAGAATATTAGCTGTACGCCCCGGCTCATAGGCACCTACGTATTTGTTGTAGTTTTTTTTTTGTATATGGACAATATCACATGTTGTCATGAAAAGTCATAACTCACGAGTTATAAAGTTACAACACACATGCAACAATTTATTATATAATATATATTATATAGATTTTGTTTGGAGAAACATTTAATGGTTTGTAGGTAGAAACAAACTTTTCTAAAACATCTGAAACTGTTGTGTTAAGAATAAATTTCCTATATGTTTTTGTCTGTAGAAAATATTTGTTATCTAAATGTATTTGCAGAAATATATTTATCCTGAAATTTTGCGGCTGACTATGAAATATATTTTCTGTAGGAAAATATTTTCTCTAGAGAATTTTGTCGGGAGAAAAATATTTCCCATGAAATATTTTGTTGGGGGAAAAATATTTTTTTATGAAATATATTGTTTGTATGAAATATTTGGCCTAGAAAAAAATTTTTCTTCTGAAATATTTATTGTGACAAAAAATTTTTCTTATGAAAAATATTTCCTAAAAAATATTTTGTTGGAAGAAAAAAATTTTTCGTAGAAACACTTGCCAGCAGTTAATAATTTTTCATAGAGATTTTTGTTGGATGGAAAATAATTATTAAGATCCTCCTTTTTTATTTAAGCTTAAACTTATTCGCCTCACTGGCCTTCGCTGAGATGGTGCTTTGAAATAATACAATTTATTCTTTCTTATGTCTGTACCGCTAACATGGCTTTAAATCGGCCCAAAGGCAAAAAAGAATTATGTTTATGTTCAAGTTGCAAGTTAATTTATGCAAGATACAAAATTGTTTTGCTGCCTTTAATACCTACTTGTTTTTTTTTCTTCACTGTCTATGTTTGCATTTCTCTGCTAAACTTTTGGTTTAATAAGTTTTTCATCTCGTTGAAGTTGTTGTAGTTTCTTCTACATTTTTGTTCTGTTATTTAATTCTTTTTTTGGCACAAGATTTGACTGCTGCCGAAGTCGTTGTCGTTGTCACCGTCAATGTGCATGCTTGAATGACATACAAAAACCCAAGTCAGGCTTTGGCTGCAATGGAAGAAAAAAGAAGAGGGGAAAAAAAGATTTAATAGGAAAAAAAAAAAACTTTAGCATTTAAAAAGCATAGAAATCATTTAAGTGTTAAGCGCTTGATTAAAATTCTTGTAGCAACAACACTCTCTCGTTTTGTGTATGTAACGTGTTTGTTGCATGACGCTGTCTGTCGGGCCTGTCTGTCTGTCTGTCTGTCTGCATGTTTTTCGATTATATGACCGTACGAAATCATCGCTGTTGCTATGTTGTTATTGTTGCTTGTTTGGTTAGTTGGTTGGCAATGTTGCGTGTTGCATTGTTAGTTGAATGTTGTTGCCTTTTTTTTGTGTGTTGCTGTTGCGGGCTGTTGTTGTTTAAATTGAATTGATTTGCATATTTCACGCAGGCGGTAGGTAGTTAATGTTTGTTGTGCGTTTTTTTTTTCGTGTCTTATTTTCTCTTTTTGAGTCAACTTAAATTTTAACAATTTATTTTAACAAAAAGATTTATTTTGATTTAATTTATTAAGATGTGTTTAACTTTTCTTGTCATGTGTGAATAAATTTTAAATGTTCTTTTTATGTGATTGCAAAACAATTCATATCTTAAATTAAAAAAATATGAAATATTTTTTAGTTCTATTGTTGACAAACATTTCTCGTTTTGTTGGAAAATTAATTAGTTAATTTAAAAATGTATACAATTCGAAATTGCTAGAAATTGTATTTTGTTTTTGTGCAAAATTCAACTTTTAAAAGGAAATTACGGGTAAATCCAGTAAAGTGTAACTTCTGAAAATTGTAGGTCTTTCCTTTCAGAGAGATGAGAGCAAAGTCACATATCGTTGGTCGCTTTTAAAATAGTTCTAACACACAGTTTTTACGATATGGAGTTTTTAATGATTTCACAAAAATACAAGGCAATACAGTAATCTACGGATAAATTCTCCACGCTTAAATGCCTTTTACCGTTTATTTATTTCTAAATTAAAACCGACGCAATTTTTTCTAATAGTTTTCTGCCAGAACTCCATCTACTTTGGGTAATTTAACGAAAATTTATATTCCTAAAATCAAGTTTCCCCGCAATTTTCTTCGCTTTAATTGCCGAGACTTATTTTTAGTTACAACACTGTCAGTAAATAAACATCACAAAACATTTACATACAACTTATATTTTTAATATAAGGATAATTTTTTGTTTTTTAATAAAATAATTTATTTCTGCGAATTACAAATTATTTTTTTCTTAAAAAATATTTTTAATAAAATATTAATTAAATTATATGTAGTTAAAGTAGTTAAAAGTATTCGCCTAATTACCTCATTGAGGCAATAAAACGAATTCGTTTAAATGCTTTCCCCGCTTAATTGCCCCAAAAAAATTAGACTTTTCTGTGATGCAATTACTCGCCCCGCTTAATTACCCTAAAAAAATTAAAATTTTATGTAAGGCAATTATCCGTTAAATACTGTTATATGAAAAATATATTGGTTTTACATGCAATTGTATAATAAAACTTATGATTTTATCATTCTATTAGATTTTTACCATCTCCTGTACAGTGGAAATTATGTGAATTAGGTCCTTTCTATGTGAGACCAACGATATATTCTGTTTATTTTTTTTTCGTGTAAAATTATATTGATGATGATTTTTCACTTATACCATGAAATATTAACCCGTTCGTAATATTCTGTGGTACTGTCATTTAAATTCTGGAAAATATTAAAAAAAAATATTTAGTTTTTGTTCATCAAACTGATGTATCCTTTCCTTCTGATGCATTGCACTCTCTGTGCTGTACTCGTTTATACCACAATAATTATAATGATTAATGATTTTAAAAGAAATGAAATAGAAATGTAATGAATATTACGCGTTTCTTTTGTAAATATGCCACCAAAGAATACTTAGGAACTCAAACAACAAAAGACAAACTAAACACATGCACACACACACTGAGAGGCAGTCATACAGATGACTGGACAGACAGACAGACAGAGAACATTAACAATCAACTTCAACTAAATCTTTTAAGGTACAAAATAAGAATCATTATGCGAATGTTTGTCTAGTCACTGTCAGTTCTTTCATTTCTTAAAAAATAAACGAAAAAAAACAAACAAAAAAAATATTCAGAAAATAAAAATAAATGTGTTTGAAATGAAACTGACTGTGTGTGTGTGTGTTGGTATGTCTGTCCTTACTGACTATTTTTGTCGTTTATAACTTCAAGCATAAGTTGCCAGTAAGCGTTTGTGCAGGAACATATACGATATGAGTGTCTGTGTGTGTGTGTGTCGCAAAGTAATATTTGAACTTAATTTTTTGTGATTATTTTTCTGAAAACTTGTACTTTTAACAAAACAATATCTCATTGTCATAATGGACACGCTTGACAATAAATAAAAATAAAGTTACAATCAGAGAGAAAAAAATAGCTTGCAAAGCTGTCATTCATGTTCACCAATCATACACCCATACACTGGTATGCATTTATGAATATAAAGTCAAGCAGATTCATATTTTTATTTTCTTTCTAATTTATCCTTTAATTTCCTTAAATATATGATGAGAGTTATATTTTAAAATCAACCAAGCTTGTCTAGTTCATTTATAATGACCAGTCATTTGCCAGTCACTGCATGGAAGTGTGTTGTCATCATTACGTACCTGCCTGCAATATGGCTGGAGACGTTATTAATTTACTAGACTTTAAATCGTATTTTTAATACACCATCCATCCATCCATCCATCCATTCGTTCATTCCTTCTCTAGTTAAATAATATTGATGTTTAAAAAGAGACGACTAAAAAACGTCCTTCGAAAAAAAAAACTATTTGCTTATGCTTTTTGCTGTTAAGTCATATTCAAGGAATAATATTGGTTAGGGGCAAATTGTTTTTCTTTGCCCAGAAAAAATTGTTTATAGATCTTTTCCTTTAAACAATTTTAGCCCAACAACATTTTACCTACATCTCACATCAAAATGGCTTATTTTGTTAAATTTTCATTAATTTTTAATAAAATTTTAAAAAAATAAACAGATTCTAAAGCGCTTGTTTTATATTCTAGATGAAAAGAAAATTTCAAGTATTTTTTTTCTTTAATTTTCCTTTTGTGAAAGTTACTTGTTACCAGCACCAATACCAGCATCATTATTGATGGGTGGTATTTGTTAATGTTTAACAATTGCTAAGTAATTTTTCATTTTTCGCTCATATTCTATTCTATGAAACGTTGGCTAGAAGCCGGACTTTATTGCATTTGTAAAACTACTTGTTTTGCAGAGCCAACAGCAAAGTAATGCTTTAAGGCTTTTGTTCAAGATTTCTTAATGGTTTGTCAGTTGTTATCATTTGGAAACTACTTCACTCTACTCAAGTCAAGTCAAGTCTGAGTCACTGTTAAGCCTCCAACGAATGGACACATTTTTAAAAATACACAGACACTCATTTTGCTTTTGTTAAATACAATTCAATATATGTTATTGGCAGTTTCCTTTTTTTTTATTTAATTTTATGCTGAAATTGTTGTGACCATAATGTCAAATTGTGTTTTGTAAGTCATACATTTTCTTTCGAGTTTGCAATTTTGTTTATTATTTTCCATTTTGTTTTGACATTTATCTTGCTTTGAGTTTTACATTATGGTTATAAAATTGTTGTGTAAATGTACGGCCATCAGTAGTGATGTGGAACTTAGGAATCATTCATAAATTTGTTTTATGTATACACTTCACTTTTGCACAGTGGGAAAATGTCAAGAATATTTTTTTCACCGAGAAGTATTTTAAAGCATATTTTTCTTATTGATAAATTTTCTAAAGAATATTTTTCTTATCGATAAATTTTTTAATGAATATTTTTCTTATCGATAAATTTATGAAAGGATATTTTTCTTATCGCTAAAATTTCTAAGGAATATTTTTCTTATTGATAAATTTTCTAAAGAATATTTTTCTTATCGATAAATTTTCTAAAGAATATTTTTCTTATCGATAAATTTTCTAAAGAATATTTTTCCCATCGATTAAATTTCTAAAGAACATTTTTCTTATCGATAAATTTTCTAAAGAATATATATTTCTTATCGATAAGTTTTCTAAAGAATATTTTTCTTATCGATAAATTTTTAAAAGAATATTTTTCTTATCGATAAATTTTCTAAAGAATATTTTTTTAATCGAGAAGTCTTTTAATAGGCATTTTCGATAGAATATTCTTCACATCGAGAAAGTATTTAAAGAGAATTCTTTTCATCGATAAATTTTCTATAGAAGTTTATTTTTATCGGTAAATTTTATATAGAAAAATCTTCTCATCGAAAATTGTTGTCATCGAAAAATTTTTTTAAAAATATTCTTAATTTTTATTAAAAAAATTGTATAGAGAAAGTTATTCTCATTGACAAAATTTCTATATAAATTTCTACTCATTAACAAATTTTCCAGAAAACCTTTTGATTGACAAATTTTCTTTAAAAAATTCTTCTCATAGACAACTTTTTTTTATAGAAAATACTTCTTAGTCGAAAAAATATCTTTAAAAATTTCTTCTTGTCAAAAAAATTTCTGAAGAAAATTATTAAAAATAAAATTAAAATTAAAGAAAAAAACAAAGTAACAAGTTTCCAAAATAAAATTTTTACCATTGAGAAGTTGTTTTCGTATTGAAAAAACAAAAAAAAACGTGTCTTTCTGTGTAAATTTTGATATAAAAAGTGTATCGTAGAAATAATTTATTACTGCGAAGACTGAAATTTGGAGATCTTTAAATGGGTACTGTTTAAGGTTCTCTTTGAGACAATGCCTCCTCTCACTGTTGAAATACGAATCGCATCACCTTGCAATATTTTGAATTAGTGTAGAGATCAACGTAATCAAATACGCCTACTAAGTAACTACTAATAACTTCAGAACATCAGAGTGGCGGAGCATGACTATCTTAAACGCATAATCCATATATATATATATATATATATATATATATGTATGTATATAAAAAAGGTTCGCTATCATTTTCACCCTTTCTGTTTTTATATGTTCTGAAAGCTTTATGACCAAAATTTGAAATATTTAAGTTATTAATAAATTTTTATTAAAAAAGTTTGAGAAATTGTTTTGCTTTTGTAAAGTTTCAAAAAATGAAATTCCTCTTCATTTATTTAATTAAGGAATTCACACATATGTACATGCACACATATTAATATTTATACAACATGAAAAATTTTTTTTTGTTCACTTTAAAATAACTTATCCTTGAATACTTAAACTGCCTGTTTATTACTTTATTTGTAATGAACTCATTTTAATTTTATTCAAGTTATATTAAACGTTTTTAATTTAACATGAAAAGAAAAACATGCAAAAAAAAAGAAAGGAAACGTATGCAAATACATGAATATTAAAATTCCCTTCATTCGACTTTGGTAAGAGAATATTATCTTACAGCTTCTAAAAGTCTGTGAATATTAATTTCCTTTCTTTTTTTTTTTTGTCTAAATAAGTCTTTTTTTTTTTGCTAAAACAGAGATAAAACGAAGAATGAATACACCGTCTAAATAAAAAAAAAATTACAAATACTTTTCATGTAAATGCGCCACTAAAGATTGTTACGTATGAGGAGTGCAAATATTAAACACCGAATGGTAATGAACCACCAGCAATGCCAGAGGCCACCGGGAGGCACCAGCAACAACCACAACAACATGCTCAAGAGCAAATAATAAATATAGTATGAGTAGTCAAGCGAACACCAACGACATGGCCTTCATCATCATTAACAACAGTTTTGTCTTCCTCGTCGTCGTCTTCATCGTTATCGTCATCATCATCATCATCATAGTCATTGTCATTCAGTCATCTTGAGCAGAAGCATATGATTGGTTATTACGCGCAATTAATATGCTAAGTGCAATTATTGAATACTAATGAGTTTTAATACCAAAAACTTTTTCATATTAATTCATTCTGTCTTTTTTCTTTTTGAGTAGAGCTACTTTTTGAAAAGGCAACATTAATTAGTTAGTTAGTTAGACACACTAGTGCGTTTTTTGTAGTGTAAATTTTTTCATTGAAAAAATTGTGCCCAAAAAAAAAAACTTAGTACATTTTTTTGGCGCTGCAAATCATACACTAAAAAATATTAACTAAAATTGAGGCAATTAAATTTTTTTTGTAAGACCAGCACTCAGGTGATAACCTCTACTTAAGCAATGCATTGTGCTAGAACTTAGGGAGAAATGGATAATGTAGAGAAGATAGGTGTTGAATATGTAGAAGAAGGCAGTTTTGCAGCGCCTCTGATGTTAAGTAGACGCATTAACTTGGTTAAGCTGTATTAGCAGGCATTTTTATTAATTGTTTTACTTCGCCGACGTTCTGCCAACCGTCGAAGGAGAATGTTTGCGTTGTGTACATTAGCTGAGTACAGTATCAAACGCTGTCTGTTCTATGCCTTCATCACTTAAATAGTCTGAAAGCAATTAATACAATGCCACAATAATGTACATTAGAGAAATTAGTGATGTTCTACCAGTTTTACTTGTTCTAACCAGGGTTTGAACCCAGGCCCCAAGTCATAATTTGCTTCATTCAACACCGCCCTCAAATTATAAGAAATTGGGTAAAATTTTTTTGCTGTAACCTTATGAACAATTCTCAATGACATGAACTATTGTTTTTTTTCCTAATATTTAATTGATTTAAAAAGAACTTTGAAAATTTTAATAAAATTTTAATTAAAATTTGGAAATATTTTTAAGCTATTTTGATGGAAAGATTTTTACTTTAATTTAGTAAATGTTTTTTTTTTTATATTGGAAAGAAATTATATCAGGCTAAAAAAATTACAGATGGTATCAAAAATCTATATAAATAGAAGAGTATCCACTCGATTAATCTTTGTTCGATTAATCGAGTAAAGGTTTTCCATTATTTGATCGAAAAAAATTTTTTTTTTTTTTTGATAATTTTATTACTTATTGAATCTTCAATTATAGATTAAATTATCAATAAGTTTTTCAAATCTTAAATCTAAAAATACATTAATATATGTTTAGCCAATGCTAAACAAAATTTTTAATTTCAACGGTTAATTTTTGTTGTTTTACATCTCTCGTGAACGGCTGAGAAAAAGAGTATCCCTTCTTTTCAGCCGGGTGTGGCCTCTATAATGAAGAATATTGCGCGCAAGTGGATTTGGGTGCAACTCAATTTTTGTTATATATTTTTTCGCATGTTTTGAAAATACTGTTTTCACCAACGGAACGTCTAGATCTTTATGAATTCGATGGTTTCTGACACACCAGGGGGCTGCTGTTATTGTACGTAGAATTTTATTCTGTCGCCTTTGAATTCTTTCGACATTCGATGCTGAGTCAGTGCCCCATAACTGGATTCCATAGGACCATATTTGTTTCAGGATCACGTTGTATAATAGAAGTTTGCAGTCTAGGCTTAGCATATAATTTCTTCCAATAAGCCAATTCATTTGGGCTGCTTTTAATTGTAAGTTGCGGGAAGCTTCTACAGGGCTTTCATGAACGCTTTGAAAAGCTGTAGCATCAGCAAATGTTGACGTGTGAATGTTACTGCTTAACGGTAAGTCAGAGGCATATATTAAGTAAAGTAATGGACCGAAGATACTGCCTTGAGGGATCCCGGCTTCAATCGACTGCGGAGGGTTAAAAAAATTGCCTTCCCTTACTACAAATTTACGTTGCATTAGATATCTTTTTAAAAGTTTAATGATGTTTGCTTATAGATTTTTTATTAGTTTGTTGATAAGACCTTCGTGCCATACTTTATCGAAGGCTTGAGAAACATCTATAAAGAGCGCAGAGCAATATTTCTTTTTTTCAAAAGTGTCTCTAACAACATTCACAAGTCTGTGAGGTTGTTCAATAGTGTTAGGCTGTCTGCGAAACCCGAATTGATGATCTGGAATGCATCCATTACTAGTCACTATAGGCATCAGCTTGCTCATATACAGCTTTTCAAATAGTTTTGAAATGTTAGACAGTAAACTAATAGGCCGATAGGATTCAACCTTTGTATGATCCTTGCCGGGCTTTGGTATCGTAGTAATTAGCGAAACCTTCCATTCTTTAGGATAGTGTTCTAGGCGTAGAACACTGTTAAAAATGAATAGTATTATTCTTTTTGCAGTGTAAGGCAATTCTTGAAGCATTTTGTTGCTTATTTTGTCGACACCTGGGGCTTTTCTGGTGTTAAGACTAGTAATAGTATTTTCAATCTCCCTCATGCTAAATCTCAGCGGTATTTCTGGTATAGAGACGACTGGTGGCAGTTCAACAATATCAGCAGAAATATTCGGGGTAAATACTTTTTCTAGGTGCTTTGATCGAATAATGAAAAAAGTTAAATTCGATTAACGAATAACTTGAACAATTGATGTCAATTAATCGAGTAAAATGAATAATTAATTTCTAAAGCTACGTTTACATTTGTCAAATATTTGTCGAAAAAAACGTTACCAAGAAAGAAACTAATCATTTATTTCTTTTAATTCCAATATTTTTTTAATAATGGGTTCGCTGGACATTGCCATTAAAGATTCCACAACATTAATTTAGTTGGATGAAATAATAAAATTCTTAATCAACAATTTGGAAAAGGCGAATAATTCCTTTCCAAAAGATTAACTTGCTTGCCATAAGGCCAGAATAAACGAGATGCGAATTAAGGTACTTAGTACATTTACTCTTTATCTTAATTCCGCAAAGTTCCCCAATAATGATAACTTTTTAAAATAAAGCTCAAAAGAGTTTGCAATCAATTTGTTTATTGGGTGGTTTTGCATTGAATCTGATCAAAATGTATCAGACGATGATATTTTAGAAGCAGAAAATCTGTATCTAAATTCAAACAATCTCTTGTGTGAACTTAACAAAACAATACAAGGTCTTACAAATTAAAAAAAAAAACTAGGACAAGCTGCTTTAATATAATAGATGATTTCATGTATTTATACAAGACTAAGAAAAGGTCAGAAAAACTAGAAAATCTTTTTAATGCAGTGCTATCCCTATCACCGACATCTTCTTTAAGTGAAAGGGCGTTTTCAACGTCAAGTTTTAAAACAAAACAAAAAACTGTTTAAGAAGCAAACATCTAAACTCTATAGTATTTTTAAAAGACTATTTTAAAAAATTTGATTGAAGTCTCGTCATCAGTACAATTTTTTTTCATCAAGCATAATTTTTTATATGCATACTATTATTTTTTAAAAGTTTTAGGTATTTATACATAGAACAAATGAATTGTTATTTTATTGTTTATTAATATAATAAAAGTATCAATTTGAACACACATATATATTTCTTACGTTGGATACAATTATTTTAAAATTTTTTGAATTATTTGAATTATTCGAGTTATTCGAAGAATTTAAAATACTTACTCGACTTACTCGAAAAAAACGAAGAATCAAATATATGGATACTCTAGTAAATAACCAACCCATTTCTGGTGAAAGGTAGAGAACCCACTGACTACACTGATATTACGCAGGTAAATCATTGTTCATCTTATTTTCGAAAAAAAAAATTATCTGATAAAACGGCCACAAAATATTTTTAAAATTTAGAAAACACGGACCATAGTGCAAGCAACCCATTTCAAAGAAAAAAAGAAAATCAAATTTATATTCCATCAACTTTCTCAGAACAAGCATTTTTAATGTCATATGTCACGTCATTTTTGTATCCAATTATAAAACACTTCTACGTCACAGTTAATACGATGCATATGAAATAAATAGCAACCTGATCTATTTATGTAAAAAAATTTTCTCATCTGACTTGAAGGATACTACGTAACGTCTGATCCTGTCATAAAAGTGACGAGAGGTCAACAAAATTTTATTAGACTTTTGAATGAATCAGTGTAGGGGTTCCAAACAATAGATCCGTATTCTAGAATAGGCCTTACTAGAGATGTGTACAATCGTTTGTAATGATAAATAAATTCCTTAGCCCAACGTTTGATGAAAGCGAGCACGCCAAGAGCCCTATTTACCATCATGATAATATCATGTTACTGGATGTTCACGTTTCTGCGAGGGTTTGTAGTTTTAATACAAGAGAGTTTATGACGATGGTTTGACATAAAAATGGTGTAACTCGATTTTTTTTTACTTTATAAAGAGAGAGGCAAAAAGTTAATACAATCTGCAGAACAAAAAAGTATTAATGCAATTTTGAAAAAAAAAAAAGATGCAACAAATTTTATGCTTCATGCTTCGGCGATCGATATGAATCATTAATTGTATAATTTAATTTATAAACAATAAAAAAACTATTTTCAGCCATACTACTAAATATTTCAAGTGTTTGCTTATTACACTTTATTATATAGCTCTTAATTTCTAAATAACATTACCTAACAGAAAACCCTTTAATTGGGATTTTCTTTGTATTTTTTTTTTTCATATTTTGCTGGTTATTTTAAAAATTCTGCACTGTGAGCAATAACATTTTTTTCTTAAGGGCTTCCAGACTCTGCCATTAATAAAACTAAATCTTAAAAGTTACTTTAACTTCTGGATTACCCTTTAATTTTTATTTTAATTTTTATTTATTTTTATATTGAAGTATTTATTGATATAGCCTGTATTATAATATACTAATAGTAAAATTTAAAAGTGAGTATATATAATATGGAGAGACCCTAAGTCACTTTTTTCAGATCGCGGATTTATCATATTTCGATTGATAACACCTCTTGGTTGTAGATATAAGCAAAATCACAATTTGAAAAACAAAATTGAGTTGGGGCCTTTTTATAAAAAGGTAATGATACATACATGTTACATGTCATGTTGCTCGATTTAGTGCACCCTATAATTTTTAATTTTTGTATTTTTTAATACATGGTGCAAATGCTTTAGTTCTGGTATATAGACTTTTCTATATTTATTCTTGAACCAATCTAATGTGCATGATTTAATGCAGTATTAGTATTAAAAGAATTCTTTTTTCATAAAGATCTCAATACATAATAAAAAACAAATTTCCGTTTACCACAACTTCTTTTATTTATATCAAGCTACAAAATAGCAAAAAAAAAACTCACAATATCAGAAATGTCTAGCATGCAACAAAAATATGAAAAGTAAACAAGCAACTCTCAGTGGCAATTTTTCGTACACTCTCATACTGGAAATAACTTTAACATAAATTTTAAATAAAACATTTGCAGAGAGTCAGTGCAAGTCCCGCGTTCTCATTGGAATAAAAACAAACTCTAACCATGAGAGTAAAATAAAGAAAATATAAAAATAAATCGTAATAGAAAACAAAACAGCTGTTTAGAAAATGTTTGATGAATAAGAAAAAATCCAAAGTGATGACATGACTTTGCATTACGAAGCGCGTGGATTGGGTGATGGGGGCAAAGTGGAAAGTAAACAAACATGAAGAAAATGTAATAAAAAAATAAGAAATACAAAAGTGGCAGAATGCTTATAAAAAATGTACTAAAATAATAATAAGATATCTACGCTGTACGGGTTACAGAGGAGAATTTGATGGAACTGTTAACAGTTTAAGAAATGTTAAAATGTAACATGCGGCGTATGAGTAATAACGATTTGTCAACAGATTAATATTCAAGTTATCGGTATGAATGTCATATACATACATACATAAATATGTGAACATGTATTTAAATATTTTTATATGCATGATTTTATGTACATTTATACATACACACTCGTATGTACAGAAAGAACAATTTATTTATAAAAAAAAATTTTAAGGGAACCGAAATTTTAAGCAAAATGAAAACTTTAAAGGAAAGATTTTAGGAAAATAAGCACTGAAGATGATTAAAACATTCCAAAATATGTTGGCTCAATTGTATCTTTAAAATTATATGCTGCAATAAATTTTTCTTTTGTCAAAAACAATCGGTTATTTAAAATACACTGGAAATGTTCGTTACATCTGAGCCGTTTATTTTTAAAGTGGCATAAGTCCCTTTTTTTTGTTGATTGCAAAATGTTTACAAAAGAAACGATACGGTTTAATTTTATTTAGTGTTGCCAGAAAAAGTGACTTATGCCACTTTCTAAATAAACGGCTCATATGCCCCATCTTCGTTGTGTCCTTAGAAAAACCATATAAACAACATTTTTTATAAAACATAAAAGTTTTCACCCGGGACTTCGTTCACGCTTAATGTTAATGAAAAAAAAATTTTGCCTTGAAGAAGTTAAACAAAATGTACGAAATATCGGATTAATTTTATAAATAAATGACTTTGTATATAAAATAAATAGACCTTATTGCTTGAGAAATATATAGAAGTAAAATAAATATTTTATATTTTATTTAATTAATAATCAATTAAAGTAAAGAAAAAAAAAACAAAACAAAACAAAAAGTACTAAAAGCAAGAGACACTTAAAGTGCCAGCTTTTTTTTTATACAGGGTGTCTGGTGGCAAATTTAAATTTTCAAACTTAAATAAAAAATTTAATAATTGACACAAAGTTTTATTAGGAGCATTGAACGACAAAATGGAAATGCGGATTTTATTTTTTAAAGAGTATGTTATCCAGATGTCTTCCGTCCAGTTGAACACAGTTGAACACAGAGCCACACGCTGCAGTAAACTTGGTCCAATTAATTATTATTATGTGGATAAGGCACACCAATCACTTACCCTGGGGCAATGCAATGGTTTTTGATGTTTCAATCTTAAATATTTTAGGAATAATTTCAGTTTAAGTTGTGATTATAAAATTCAATCGAAATATTCCCAAAAATGTCCTTGAATCTATCCTACCCAACGGAATTATTTAGTCATCTGCCTCTCTGCAATACCAGAAATGAACAAAAATATTATTATAAACCTTTTCCTCAGGTTTCATTTCTAATGTGGCTGAGTTGTTTAAGGCGATCTGTAGCAGACACGAGACTCTACGTTCAATATCCAACGATGGAGAAAAATAAATTGGAAATTAATATGAATAAGTAAACAAATTTAATTTAGATTTTAGTATTAAAAATATTTATTCAATTTTGGTTTCAGGATAAAGTTGTTCATAAAGAGGATTAAGGATTGTTTCAAGAATACGAGAGGATTAAGTTAAGGAAAAAGAAATGTAGACGTCTTTCAATTGTTTGCATGATGACGTTGATCCTGAATTCATGAATCCTATCTAAAGCCAATATTTTACGCTTTAAATCGTGGCGAAAGCTTTTTGAAACTAATCCTTTTTTTTTGGAAGTAAATAATACGTAATTGAATATTTTTTTTTATTTTTTTCATCTTTTGGAATTGATTTAAGAACGTAGGGGACTTTTTTGTGTTCATACATACATTCGTACATTGCTGTGCTTTTTCAAATTCAAAAAAAAAAATATAATTGAAAGCAGAGTAAAGTTTGTATTAGAGGAAAGTGGAGCTGATGTGGATCAATTGCAAATTAACAACTATGTGGATAATTTAAATATTTAACTGAGTGATCCCGAAAAATCTCGAAATTGGTATCGCTAATACATACATATCGTTACCGTAATATAGAAAAGGCCTAACTAGTTTCTTTTCATAACCAATCTTTTTTCAAAACTCATGTTTTTACTTTAATCGATGACCCTTTAGGTAAGCTATCGAAATTATGATAAATACGCTATTTGGAAAAAAAAAATAATGATTTAGGTTCTTTATGTATTACCTAAGGTACGTTTTAGTACTTGATTTCAAAACTTTTCATTGCATTCTATAAATTACAGTAACGACGATAATTAAATTTTGAATATTGCTTTTATATAGACATTTAACATCAATATTTTACTTTACATACGTACATTTAAGCATACATACATACATACATACATACATATATTTAGTAGTCTTCATCATTATTTAATATTTATTTGTTACTACAACTTAATCAATAAAAGTGATTATATGTAAAGGGTGTTTTTTATATAGTGTCACAACTTTTAGTTGGCATCACTGCTTTATTTGAGCACCCATTTAACAGCTGATAGTTGCTTTATGTTTAGTTTACTTTGAAATTTCAATATGAATCGACTTACACCAGAGCAACGCGTGCAAATTGTTGAAATTTTTAATTAAAATAATTGTTCTATTCGTCAAACTGCACAATGAAGCGGGCGCTACAATTGATTTACTCAAAGAAACTTTTGATTAAAAAATAATTTCACGTAATGGCCCAATTAACTGGCCACCAAGATCGTGTGATTTAACCTCATTAGATTATTATCTTTTGGTTTATGTTAAGTCACTTGTCTACGTAGATAAACCACAAAGTATTGAACACCTGGAAATCAACGTCAGCGAAATATGGCCGCAAATGCACCGAAAGGTTGTTGAAAATTGGTATACCAGATTGCGCCGTGGCGGCCACATGGCAGAAATCATATTTAAACATTAATTTCATAAAATTTTCCTTTCAATAAAGCTCTTTTCATTGATATTAAAAATATATTTCCTTGTTTTATTATGATTTAAACTTGTGTCACTCTA
Source organism: Lypha dubia (assembly GCA_947311025.1). Taxonomy (NCBI): domain Eukaryota; kingdom Metazoa; phylum Arthropoda; class Insecta; order Diptera; family Tachinidae; genus Lypha; species Lypha dubia. Next base: position 15,732,840 of record OX371264.1, on the reverse strand, counting down.
TAAAAAATACCCTTTATAATAAAAATAATCTTAACGATGATAATGAGTATGATAATCATAATTATTACTGTCATAAATAAAATTTATGCATGCAAACTTTAATTTATTTATAAATTAATGCAAAATCAAAAAGTAGATATCCCAGCGAAAAATTCGATGAAAAAAAAATACTGAGTTAAAATTGAAATAAGCATGTCCTTTGTTAAATATTTGAACATTAAACATTTTTACATGATGATGTCATTGACTTATAAATGACAATTTAAAAATGTCATTATTTGGAAGTACAGTGGACGTCCAATAGTACGAATTAGAGATGAGCGATCCCGTGATTTTTAAAGAACATCGTAAATTGTGAACATGATTCCAAAATCACTGTGACTTAAAACTGTGACTGTGATCACGTTATTTCAGTTTTCTTGTTTTTTAATTCACAAGCCATTTTTTAAATTCACGGTTTTAATTTGTTTTATTTTGATGAAAAGCACAAAGCACAATGAGAAAGAAGTTCAATATGTACTAACACATGCATGTTTACAAATACAATTATTTTAGCAAGTTACATATCGCACTTGATCAACAAGAGGGTATTAGCTCAAAATTTTTAAAATAGGTATAGAAATATCGCTCATCTCTAGTACGAATTATATAATGTCAGGCCTTTTCGTAATGTTGGAAAATTGGTACTATTGGACCAAAGTTTTTTCCTCATTTTATTAAAAATAAAAAATAAATACATATAGAAATAGTTTAATTTATATTATTTTTTACTTAAAACAAAACAAAATAAATTTAAAAAATATTTAAATTCAGGTCAAATCAATAAGTGTCAAAAAGTACAAAAGTGAAAAAATTACCTATCGTACTATTGGAAATTCGTGGAACCGAATGTGCGTACTATTGGACGTCCACTGTATTTACTTCAATACAGCAAACCATCGTACCATTTTTTTGTGCTATTGATGTGTTTTAAGGAGGCGGCATGAAATAAGGCCCAATTAAGAAAATGAAATAAGACCCAATAAAAAAAAGCCTAAATAAAATGAAATAAAGTCCAATAAACAAATTAAATAAAACCCAATTATAATGAAATAACGCCCAAACTGAAAATGAAATAAAGCCCAATCATTGAGCTTTATTTAACAAAAAATAAAATTCCAAGGAAATTATGAAATAAGGCCCAATAAAATAAGGCCCAAAAAAATTAAATAACACCCAAAATGTCGGGATATACCATGGTGGAGAAAATCGTTAATAAACGGTTCTTACTTGGAATGAATAAGTAAATGTCTTTAAAATGAGTACGAAATCAATTTTTAAGAATATGAAATAAAGCCCAAATAAAATAAAGTAAAGCCCAACATTTTTTTATACGAAATAAGACCCAATATAATTTTTTTGTGTCTTACTACATTTGGGTCTTAGTTCATTATGAAATAACACCCAAAATAAAAATGAAATAAAGCCCAAAAAAATGAAATAAGGCTCAATTGAAAATTATCCAATTTTATTATGCCTTATTTCATTTGCTTAATTGGTCCTTATTTCATAGTGCCTTTTAAGGATCTAAAGAAAAATACTACGGAAAAGTAATGAAGACAGTTAATAATTTATAAATTTTTTTGCTGGGATACTAACAGCAAATCTATGATTTAATAACTATTTTAAAAGATAATCACCCAACAGAAATCAGCATGCTGTTAGTCCTTGATATGAAGATGATGCGATGATAGATTTTTTATATATAAAATAATTCATATATTATTCATACTTATCAAGTGTATAAATATACATACAGTACAAACATACGTACATACCATTTTTCGATTTTGATTTTAATTTTATTAAAATACATAATTCTGCATATTTTATACAAAAAAAATATTATTAAAATTTGTTGTGAAAAATAAACATGGAAAATATATCGACAAGCGTTTTTATATTTAATTCGAAATACGTCAAAGATTCCCTATCGAGTGCCAAAGACGAAAAATGAATTTTTGTTTTCCCATGAACAACAACATTTCAAAGTATATGAGGTAACACTTTAAGGCGATGGGGAAAAATTGCATGTTAATATTAAGGAATTAAATTAAAATGCTAACTTCTCAAGTTTAATTCAATTCCATACAATGAATCATATACATAGATACGTAATCATGTGACAATGAACTCTTAAGTCAATTGACTCTGAATAGTGTTTTTCAGGACTTAATACTCTAACAATTAAAAAATAGTACACTAAAATAGAATTATGTATGTAGTCCTACACAGCAAAAAAAAAAATTTTTAAAACCGATAATTGGCATTAACAATAGAAATAATAGATTTTATACTGAACTTCGTTCTCACCACATGTTAATGGAAAAAAGAATTAAAAGCAAAATGTACCGAATATACCAGTTTTTACTCCTATTACTTCCAGGAAAGTAAAATGTAAGGTAACGTAAAAAAAAAACGAATAAAACCAAAAGTCCCAGCTTTTCCTTATTTTACATTTCCAAAAAAGTACAGTGTACTGTACTATTTAATTTAAAAATAATAATAAAAAAAAAGAAAAAAAAAAGTACTAAGAGTACCAGTTTGTCCCCATTTTACCCTTTATGGAACGCATTTCATACAGATCCATTAAGAGAATTTCTCAAGAGAAAAACGCTATCAAAAATAAAAAAGCACCAAGGGTATATAAGTACCGTGTAAAAAAATACCAAAAGTAATAGTATTTTCTCATTTCATGTTCCAGAAAAAAAACTGCATATTGTTGTAAAAAAAAAAAAAATTAAATACAAAAAGTACCAATTTGTCCATTTTTTACCGCTTCAAAAGTACTATATATTGATATCTTGCTCAAATGCTATACCGTCTACCAAATTTCATTCAAATCCATTAAGAGAATTTCGCACGAGAAAAAGAATTAAAATTAAAAATGTGCACAAAAAGTAAATACGAACCATCAGCAAAAAAGTACCAGGTTTTTTTCATTTTTCGGCCTCTATAGAGTATGTTGATTTATAAAAAAAAAATGTATAAAATATTATGTAGTTCTAAAATAAAAACTACCAAAACTACCAATTTGTCCATTTTTACTACTTCAAAAGTACCTTATATTTTAACCTGCCAATCTTTATCTAAATCCATTGAGCGATATTCGCTTTATAGTGAAACAAACATCCAAATATAAAAAATTTACCTTAATAATATTAGTAGGATAATTTCCCTGTGATTTTTCATGAAACTTTTTAAAGAATTTCTAGCGTAATTCACGACACACACGCATTTCGTTATTTTTTTAACAAAAATTTTATTTTTTAATATACACAACGCTTGTCTGCAGAAAACGCACAGTGTGTTGGCCGGAATCGAACCGAAAACATTCGTCTTACTTGGGTAGCACTGCTGCATACTACACACTGCAGCTCCCATATAAAATCGGTTAACTTCTCGTAGCCGTTCAGGAAATAATCGAGAAGTGTTATGTCGGACGGTTTTAGATAACAGTTCACACGTCATTTAACTAATATCAATTTTAATTTCAATCGATGTCGGTTGGTACCACATTTCTTCCAGATTAATGCCATCCATATTTAAAAAACAAAAAAACTACGGATAGCACTCCGGGAGTGCCGACAGAAGTGAAAACGTTTTGTGATTATAACAATACACGTGCTATTGCCAAAAAAAATTATGCGATATATTATTATGAGATATAAACAATTATATAATTACATGCAACAAATATAACCACTTATCAAGGCGTATGCAACAGGTGAGCTTACTAGCACAGCTGACTAAGCTCCCTTTATAGCAAATTTTCATACAAACTGATATAGTTTGAAGAGAGTACATAAAAAATGGTTACAGTTTGGTACTCATACGTGAGAAAATCCTTTAAATTTGTTTGTGTGTTTTGATATGAAGCGAGTGCTTACCAACAAAATACATGTTGTTTTTGGATTGTTGTACTTGTTGTCAAATTGCGCATACCTGCTAGTTTTGCCATGCCACTTATTGTAAACGCAAATGCAACTGCGCCCAAAAATGTTAACAACCTAAATTTTTTTTTGCTCATAATGAAGAGAGTGCCATCTTTGTGTACTCTTCTTAATCAGTTTCGCTCAAATTGAAGAGTGCGCCCTCTTTGGTGCACCAAAAAATGAGTGTTTTTCTCATATATGGCAACATCACCCACAAGAGAGGGCGCTCTCTTCATTTTGAGCGAAAAAAATTTAGGTGTTATCTGTACGTTGTTAACTTCACTAACATCTGTAGGTTGTGACGATATCGCAAGTTCTGTGATTTTAGCCCACCCAAAACCTCCGTACCGCGCCAATAGAAGTTTTCACTTCAAAAATAAAAGGAAAACGAATTGATCATTGTGTGATAGCGATCTCCATTTACCGTATGAAATAAAGTCAAATAGTTTCACCAGTTTATAAGCGATCCAAACTGTGCAGTTTTCTACTTTAAAACCGAATTGAAAAAAGAGTAATAAAAACAAATTCAAACAAAATATATTAGAGACAAAAAGAATTTATTTGGAAATTATGTACATACATAACCAAATGTAAATTTAACCTAAGTTGTCTTTGACGCGTATGATTAATATTTGATTTATCGTACATTGAAATATTACGTATACACTAGTGATGTTGCGAATATCAATTTTTAGTATTCGCGAGTACGAATACGAATATTTAAAACAGTATTCGCCGAATACGAATACGAATAATTCTTTTGAGGTTTATATTTCAAATTTAATTGGAAAAAATCCCTGCCTTTGCGTTAGTAACTATAAATGAAAAAAAAAATTTAGTGATTTAACATTATTATTGCATTAAGATGCCGAATTTGAAAACCTCTACAGAACATTTTTTAATTATTTTACTTACATACTTTCAGATTTCATTTTTCTTACTCTGCGTGAAATACAATGGGTTTTTTTTAATAAAAATTAATATATTTTTTTACATTTTATGTACTTTTTTTAAACTTTTGTATGATTTTTTTTTTGGAAAATGTATGGGAAAATTATTCGAAAAATATTCGCTTGAATTTGGCGAATACGAATACGAATACGAATATCTTAAAAGAGGCGAATAGTCGAATACGAATACGAGTATTCGTAACATCACTAAAGTATACACTATTATATGTTTGCATACTTTGAGGAGTACGATGACATTGAATGCGTACCGAAGTGGCAAATTTCATCCTTTATGGCGATTATATAAAAATTTTTATAAGAAAACATTAATTAACTGCGGTTTCATTGTAATGGACAAATTGTTAGAGTAAAAAGAAATGGGATTGGGAATCACAAAAAAAAAACTGAGTGCTTTTCATATTAATATTCTACTCAAATCGTTGATTTGTTATGTAGCAACTGCACTTAAATTTATATGGTACAGCAATAAAAAAGGGAAAAATTTTTAATGTTTATATAAACCAGTGTCTCGTTTCTGTAATTTGTGGATACTTCTTACATGGAAAAAATATGAAGTATTATATTTGTCAGTCGATCTTTCTTATGACGATTCATTGAATATCAGTTGGAACTTTATGTGAGCCACCCTGAAAAGCTAATAGGTGTATTCATACCGTTTTTTTACAGAGTGGTAATACACTTTCAAATGCGAGAAACGATCACAGTAGTACAGAAACGAGGTATAGAATGCAACTGTTTAGCTCTGAACTGATGATACATTTATTTGTATTGTTTTCTATAATTCTTTGTTCATTCTTTGTTCGCTCCGTTTTCCCGAGTTTCTGTAGAAAAAAAAAATATATCCTTAAATTTATTAAAAATATTTCTTTAAAAATTTCTAGTTTTTTAACAGTAAAATTTTTAATATTTCGTTAATATTTGTACAGGCTAAAGTTCGTAAATGTTTATAATCAGAGAATTATTACGTAGACATTGTTAACATATTTCGAGTAACAAAGGAAAAATTTAATATTTATAGATCCATTTTTATAGATTTTTCAACAGCACTGGCTGAATAGAAACAAACGTCGTTTTTCGGTAAAAGCCACTAAACCTCGTCAGTATTCATGGGCAAATGCTTGTTAGGTACATAGCTTCGTGGAACGTCATCACATACTCTATTTATACACAATTACAAATACAAATAGAATACGCGACTTATTTCTACTGGATGCTAGCTGGAGAATTTTTTATTTTTTTTTATTTTTTTTGTTTTTATTTATTATTATATATAATATTTATTATAATATACATAACAGTGCTGCCAGCGAATTATATCCTACAATGCCCAATCAATCTCCTGATTTTTTGTTCTTTTTGTTTTTTAAAATTTCATTTTAGTATTTTTAAAACTTCTACCTGTTTGAGGGCATGGTTTATTAAGAATTTTTGAATAAAATGGGTTGATAGAAAAGTTTCATTAACCAATTGTTGCTTTTCTATAGTATTTGTCTAAATTTGGTCGATATTTTAGAAACTTTTTTCAGAAGAGTGTATTAATTGTGGGTAATATTTTATTCAGCAGTACGATAGAAGTAGAACACTATATTTCAGATTTGAGAAGGTGAGCTCCCAAAAGAAGTGCTAAAAATATGTATTTAAAACATCATTTCTGTTTTGCATAAATATTTGCGAACTTTTTTACCTAATCTGTACAATTAGGCCACACGTTTGCTTTAAGTTTTCTCTTTTTCTCGTTGTTTGTTCATTATTGTGTCATTTAATTAAATTTTTGGCCGATATCTTAATTTTGATTTCTTATTATTTCCATCTAACACAATTTTATACTCCAATTCATTTAAGTTTTTTTTGTTTTTTTTTTTTTTATTCTGTTTGTCAAGTTTGTTGTTGTACTTTTTAATGTCATTTATATGATCACTTTGTTAGTCTCAACAACTTTCCATCAATTTACTTTACTTTTGCAAATGTTTGGCAATCATCTTGCATTTATATTGAATATGACGAAGAAGAAAAAACCAAAACAATTTCAATGACACTTTGAAATGGCAAAAAAAAAAAGAACATATAAAAAATATCAACTTGAAGAGGACACTTTATGCATTGAAACATCCATATAAATGTGTGGAGATGATGTGAAGAATTTAAAAGATTAAAATCTTTAGTTTTGTTGAGATAATTTAAAAATCCATTTTAATAGCAAAAATAACATTTCTTGTAAAATTTATTAAAAAAATGTTAATAACACATGAATACTGACAAGGTTTAGTGGCTTCTACCGAAAACAACGTTTGTTCTATTCAGTTGTTTATGTTAACATCTAAGTGATGTGGGTTATTAAAAATTACCTTTGAAATATTAAAAATGTCTTATTTTGTCTGATCATTAATTAACGAAGTTAAGGCTATAAAAATCAACACAAGATTAATAATTTGTTTTGATTTAAGTTTCTTTGCTGGCACCAGTATCAGAACATTGTGATTCCAAATAAATTGAAACATGACAGCTAATGATTCCCTTTAAGAGTTTCAATTGATTATACGTGTATTTTGCAAACAATGTTATTTTGGTTTTCGCTAAAAGAAAAAAATTTTATTTCAGAGTAGAAATTATTTGCGCTCGATGCATTTAAAAGGTTTTCCAATAGGGATGATACGATTTTGAAATGACCTTTCGGCCATTTGCATTATGTCATGATCTGTCATTTGTTTTTCACTGTACTCAGAAGTGTTTACAATTTCATCATGGGGAGATATACGCAGGAGCAACGTTTTCAAATTATTCAGTTTTATTATCTAAATAATCGTCCTCCAATTGCAACTTTTCGTGGGCTTTTGCCATTTTATGGTCGTAATAATCGTCCAAGTGTGCTCGCTATTCGCCGAATTGTTGATTTTTTGCTTAAATTTTCTTTAAAATAAATGTTCAAGTGCCAATAAGACAAATAACCGCTCGAAGTAATGCAAATATTACTGCCGTTCAGGTAAGTGTTGCTGAAGTTGTCAGTTTGGTGTGGTTTTTGGTCTGGTGGAATTATCGGTCCGTACGTCTTTCAAAATTAAGCCGGTAACACCGTTACTGGCAATGGAGAGCGGAATAGATCGATGATAAGCAACTTTTTATGTCCGAAATTGGAAAAAGTTGATCTTGACAACATTTGGTTCCGACAAGTAGGGGCTACGTGCCATACTGCAAATGCAACAATTGAATTATTGCGAGAAAAGTTTGGAGATTCGATTATTTCAAGAAATTTTGATATTGAATGGCCTTCAAGAAGTTGTGATTGAACACCATTAGACTATTTCTTGTGGGGTTATTTGAAGTCATTGGTCTTCCGAAATAAACGAGACTCTCTTCAAGCTTTATAAGTCAATATTTAACGTGCCATTCTTTACATACGACTTGATTTAGTGGAAAAAGTGCTCGAAAATAGGGGTTCATCGATTTTGTTCCTGCAGAAGAAGTCGTGGAGGCCATTTGAATGACGTTTTATTTAGAATTTAATTGTATCGATTGTACTTCACATTAAATAAAAAAACTTTTGAATTTCCTTAACAATAAGTGTGTTTTTTTTTAAAAAACTGTTTTTATAAACTCTAGAATCTAGAGTCTAGATAACAAAATTTCTATAGAATTAACATTTGTTTCTTTCATGGCGTCTAAATTTGATCCAAAATATTAAACAACCAACACATTTCTTCCATTTCTTTAAATTTCGAAAAAGGAAGCAGTTTAAAGCCGCTACGTTTTGGCTACCAGGGCGATCGGTGCAAAAACCTCAGTAAATCACTTTTTAGTTACTAAAATTGATGGCGCACTAACCTTATACAAGTAATACTAAATTTCAATATTTTTTTTTTCAATTAACCATTTAATTAAATTTATGATTTAATTTATTAAGTTTTTAATTGTCTCTTTATTTATTTATTTATTACAACAAAACTTTATGCCACTATTTCTAAATAAAATTTAATCATCCCTTAAAACCTTTAAACAGTTCTGTAATTTATCCAATTAAGTTTGTTGTAACTTAATGGAACACTCTTTCTTTATAAAGTATTTAATTAATATTATTAAACTTTTAATTGACGTATTGAATGTATTTCAATTATTCTGTTAATTAATACCCAAATTGATAATAAATTCAATTAAATTATTAATAAAAATTTAATTGTTATTATTAATTTTCCTGCAGATGCAAATTTCAATAAAATTTTAATTAATATTACAAATGTTTTAATTGAAATTTAATTTTATTACTTTTTCGGTATATTGTACCAGTCAATAATGATCCATTTAATATATTATTATTTGCAATTTCCATAAGGAAGAAAGTAAATATTGTAAATGGAATCGAACCCAGGTCCAAAGTCTTACTTTGCTTTGAAGTCAACGCTCCAGACCATTTTGAGACATTTTGCTGGCACTTACATTCATATGTAATGCGTCGCTTGGTTTACTTTATATGATTTAATAGAGCATCTTAGGGACACGTTACAGTTCTTATTTTGACAAAAACTTTGTATAATTTAACAGAAAACATCTATTATTTTTTTTACAAATTCTATGGCTTAAAACCAAAGAATAAAATAGAAAAAAAGTTCAGAAAACAAAAATCTTTTATATCTTATCTTATCTTATCTTTTTCTAATGAATCCATTACCTTCCACATCTGCTTTGGCATATGCATTGTTTTGACATTCATCCGACTGTATGACTATCAGCCAGACTATTTGTTGGTCTATAAGTTTTCGTTTGCAAGTGTTTTACGTCTCAATAGCACAACAAAAGCAGTCCAATGAGCAGTTGTTGGTTTGCTGGTTGGTTGGTTGGTTGTTTGCTTGCCTACTTGCTTGCTTGAATATTTAAAGATGTTGTTACTGCTTCACTACTTCATAAACAACTGCTGCTGCTACCACTTCTTTAATTTTGTTATTGTTGTTGTGTTGCGTCTTGTTAATATTCAACTACATTGAACAACCCACACACACTCTTGAACAATATTGTATATGAAGTGTTATACTTGTCGCAAGTAATTATGAAAATGGCAAATGAGAGAGAAACAGCAGCAGCAAAAGTCAGGCCAAGAATTAAAATGATGTAAAATTAATAAGAACTACCAAAGTACCAATAACAAACTTGAACACAACTTATTGCCAAACGTTCAAGTGGCTGTAGTTGTGGCTAGTAGTTGGTAGCAAGCAAAAGAAGTAGCAGCAGTAGCAGCAGCAGTAACAATAACACAAAAAACTAAAAACACTACAACGAATACTTTGACATGATGTTGTTAACGCCAACTTGTTGTAAAACAAGCAAACTTAACAACATGTTTATTTTTGGTTAAATAGTTTTTGTTTTTGTTTTGCTGTTGTTGTAGCTGTTATTTATACAAAAAGTGAACTTTCCATAACTGCCAGACAAATAGACGGGCGGACAAAAACAATCAGTCAGTTATGTGAAATTATGTGTGTTTAAGTATTGTTTTTTTTTTCATTTCGATTTAATGAAAGTATGAAATGAATGAACTGAAAAAACTTTCAATTACACTAAAGAAAAAAAAAATTGTTTTTGTTGTAATTTTTTTTTTGTCTAAGTTGAGGGCTAAGTTGGAATAGTTTTGTTTTACTTAATTTGAAGGTTGCCTGCAGTCGTTTAGTATTTTTTTTTACTGCTTCAACTACACTACTTTAATGTTGCCATGGCTTATGATAGTGGGATTTAGTTTTTGCTTGTTGGTAAGTTAGTAGTGTTTTTGACTTGGCTGCCAAACAAGTTAATGAAAATTAATTATGCTCTATAAGTTAATAGGAAAATTTTACTAATGTTACATGGAGCTGAGTTAAAAAAAAATTAAGCAACAGACAGATTTTTAATCCTGGAACAAACAAGTGCTGTTTCCATAACATGGATTAGAGTGAAAGATTTGCAATGTTAATCACACATAATTCTTTTGATGATTCCCATACTGAAATCTTTCTTGTGGAAAAAGCTGTTAACTTTCCATCATTAATTCATAAAATCTCCACGTTATCAGGTCCTTCGAAGCTATTCTGACTCTGATGATAGTTGAATGTATTTAAGCAGATTGCAGATTGAAGGGGATTGTCATATACTTCATTATAGCTTTTGTGACGTTGTACATATGTTACAGTAAAACCCTGGTATAACAAAATATGAGAAAAATTAAAATTCCATGTTACTGGAAAATATATACTGATAAACTTCTATAATCAAAAGGTAAAGAAAAATATTAAAACAAATCTATTCTTTTATGCTTTATTCTGAATTTGTAGTATAAAAGGCTTTTGTATGAATACCTTGCTATAAAGAGATTTTATAGCTCAGAATTTCTTTGTTAAGACTGCCACTCACGTACAGTTTTACCTGTCAGTTTCAACTATTCAGTTATAACTGACACACTTAACTGTGAACACACGTGCAGTTCAATACTTCAGTTTTTAACATGGATTTGAACGAGCAGGACGGTTTGGCCGTTCTCGGTGTACTTTTTGTAATTTTACAAAAAAGAAAAAGTAAACAGCGTAAACAGTGGTACAAGAAGTGGTTATTATAACGAAATTTATCTTCCCACATTAGTTTAGTAAAAGGTCAGGTTCTACTTCTTGTAACTTCTTCGCCAGCTTGTTGTAAGCAGCATCGTTTTTGGCGCGATCATGGTACTCGCAATAAAATTAACTATCACACTTGGTTCTGTTTACGCGACATGATACGCACTCTCGCTCGACACAAATTGAACTGAGAACGGTACAGTTGAACCCGCCCACACACGTTCACTTCAGTTGAAACTGTCAGTTTAAAATATAAACATTTTAAATTTCTCAGTTAAACTGAACAGTTGAGTTGAACTGTCAGTTATTACCCACATACGTACAGTTTTAACTGAACAGTTGAAACAGAACAGTTGAAACAGAACAGTTGAAACTGACAGTTAAAACTGTACGTGAGTGGCCGGTTTTATAAATAGAAAGTATTTTTGTATATGAAAAACTTTGTGATAAAGAATTTTTTTCTTTAGCGTAGTTCGCAAAAAAAATTCATTTTTTTTTTTTTTTTTTTTTTTTTTTTGATAATTTTATTATTTATTGAATCTTTAATTATTTATATTAAATTATCAATAAGTTTTTCAAATCTTAAATCTAAAAAATATTAAATGTAAGTTCGCAAAAAAAATTCATTATATTGAGGTTTTTTGTTATATTCATGATCGTTATATCGAAGTTTTATTGTATGTTGTCGTTATGACGTCACAAAATCAATATCAATTTGGAGTTTGTACAAAATTACACGTGGTTACTCTGCAAAGTATGAAAAAGAAACATTAGAAAAAACTCTAGTGAGTAGTGAATTTCTAAACCATAATATGAAAGCGCGTATTGATTAAAACTTTAATTAATAAAACATGATATTCAACTATTTACTTGCTGTTTGGCAGTGAGGTTTTAGTGTTAAATAGCTCTGATGAACAGCTTTCCGAACATCTGAACATCATGATGTACGTTTAACTTTGCGTGCAGTCAAAATTTTCTTTCCTTTCTTTACGAGCTCCTGGAGTTTTTTTTTTAATTATAATTAAAATAATTTAATTTAAAAAATACAATTACAGGAACTAACGAGTGGAATCGTTGACGAAAACAAAGTCTATTTTCTTAAATTACCCCACAAAGCCTTATAAAGTCTTTTTAGTTAATTTCCTTCAGACCCGAAAAATTTATTAAAAAAATTTTTTTAAAAAATATCGTTGACGAAATTATAGATAAATCCAAAGAAATTCTAATTAAGCTATTTTTTTTATTATAATTTTTATTAAAGTGGTGTAGAAGTGAAACTCCAGAAGTTGGTAATAACTGAACAGATAAAGACCAACCACGGTGTCATCATCAGAGTTGTTTTTACTGCTTAGAGCTCTTCACTGCCAATCGAGACAGCTGTAATTAAGTAGTTAAAAAAACTTCATCATTAATTCTGTGGCAATAAGGAAAAAGTGCTTAAGTCATATTTTATAGTTATCTAGAAAAGTAATTTTAAATGTTTAAATGGTTTGATAAAAATGTAATCGCGTTGTACAAAAAGTTGATCATTCGTTTTTAGTTTATTTTGATTTTTTAACACATGATTCTGCCCACCATAAGAAAAATATTTAATTTGAAATGCAATATTTTATAAGTCAAATCAAGCCGTTATTTCATATTAGAAAATTGGTTAGAAAAAGAAAAGCAGCAAGTAATTATGCCAGAACTTCGTTAAAAATCGTTCAATATGAATAAAACTTTGCCCAGAGATACTTTTAAATATGTAGAATACGTTGGTGATATTAACTCAAAATGAGCTTATCTCGACTTAAGCACTTTTTCCTTTTTGCCACAGAATTAATTCTGCTGAGCTACTTGGAAGTTTTACCAACAAATTATTTTTATACTAATGGTTTAGAAATTCGCTATTTTCTGAAGCTTTTTATTGTTTCTTTTCCAATACATACACATGCGTTGGAATTTATCAAATAGCAGACTTTCTAAATCTATCATTAAATCTATATATTTATTAACAAGTCTTTAATAAAATATTTGAAAGTGAAAAATTTTTTTTCTTATTATTTGACCACTTCTTATAAATATAATTTTCTTATAAATTAACTACACAAAAACTAACAACAATATCAGTTAGAACAATTTCATTTACAAAATTTATTATTCTAGGCACATTTACCGAAAACTTTAATCCAACCACTGAAACTTTCAGATAAATTATTAATTCAATATATTTACATCAAAAAGTTAAGTCATCTGTTAAAATTACCCAGCAGTTCTTAAAGTCCTATTAATTTATACTACTCAAGGTGATACTTGAAGCTTTAACAATAAAAGCCCTGGCTGGTAGAATGCTTCAAGGTCATCAAATGAATTTGCTTAAAGTGATTTTAGTTGATAAAATAATTTAAGCTTTTTAGAAAGTCTTTTAAGTGTATGATTTGCACATTTAAATAATCTGTTATACCTTTTACTTATTTACTGGGAATATCAGATAACGAAATCTTTTAAAGATCACATTATTCCACATTTTAGCTAAAGTTAGATTTTGCTTGCATTAAAATTCTTCACAGAAAATACTCTAAACCGTGTTCTGATTATTTATAATGAAAAATTCAAAGCTTTCTGCTACATTTTAGAACTTTAGGGTATATTTGTAGAAGAAAAAACTGCACAGTAGAGCTGATAACGAAACAATTTTTTTAAAATATTTTTAAAATTCGTATATCTGAATAGAAATATGGTAAAAAAACATTTCTGGAGAATATTAGTGGTTATTATTAAAAAATAATACCGGTTTTTTTATGTGTGTGAAGATAAATTTAACTAGCCAAGATTTGAACCAAAAGTTTTAGGATCACCATTTGATTATAGTGGGATATTCTTATACATCACTATTATTTAATAAGAACCACTAATATATATTCGAAATGACTTCGATCAACTTTAATTACTACTGTTAACTGTTTAACATTAGTCTGCAAACTGCAAAATTGACTCGACTAAAACTTTTGGTTCAAATCTTGGCTAGTTAAATTTATCTTCACAGACATAAAAAAAACAGAATATTTTATTTCGATGAGTAGACCACAAAAATCCTAACAATTTTTTTGCTTTCTTCTGCTGCAGTTATGTTTGAGTCTGTTCGTGTCTGATCGGTATCAATGCTATCTTCATCGTTCAGAAGTTGCCGGTTCAGTTCCGGAAAAAAACACTACAAGTCGCCTTTGAATTTTTTCGACATTCGATGCTGAGGCAGTGCCTCATAACTGGATTCCATAGGACCATATTTGTTTCAGGATCACGTTGTATAATAGAAGTTTACAGTCTAGGCTTAGTATAGAAGTTCTTCCGATAAGCCAATTCATTTGGGCTGCTTTTAATTTCATTTGTGTTAACTTTGCGTCTATGTGCGATTTCCATGTTAAACGACGATCAAGATGAACGTCTAGATATTTGACTACAGTGTGTTGAGGTATAGTCTCGGTGTTAATTTGTATAGGCGGGCGTGTTTCCCTACGCAACGTAAAAGTGACGTGTACACATTTCCGCTCTTTAACTTTTCTACGCCATTGTTTGAGCCATTTTGCTAATTTTGATATGTATCCTTGTAAGCTGCGGGAAGCTTCTGCAGGACTTTCATGAACGCTTAGAAAAGCTGTATCATCAGCAAATGTTGACGTGTGAATGTTACTGCTTAACGGTAAGTCAGAGGCGTATATTAAATAAAGTAAGGATGGATGAGAGTAAAAAAAAAAAACAAACTCGTTGTATATATAGAATTTCCACGCGTTCGACGCTACCAGAAAATTTACAAAGTACAAATTTAAGTTTTTAATATTCTCCACTGTTTATTTTTAGCCCAACTGTTCTGCAAGGTTTTCGTTTGCTGGCACAAAAATATCTAAATTTAGGATATAATTTTTTTCGAAAGTAAAAGTAACATAAAAAGTTAAACAACAATGGACAATTAAGAAAAAAAAAACTATTTAGGTCAGGAGCTAAAAAAGGAGCCTGAAAAGGACAAAGTAATAATAATAAACAACAGTTTAAGAATTTTACTTTTTAATAATTCATTATATATACGTTTCGTTGAAAACAAAATAAAATGTAAGAAATTATAACATACAGAAGGAGTTGTGGCATGCCTACAAAAAAAAAAAAAAAAAAAAAAAAAAAAATAAAGCAGACTTTTAAAACTTAAACACGTAACATTGTTGTGGAAGGATGGTGTTTTGTTAAATACACACACATACAAGTGATTTAAGCAGCGTTAGTAGAGACATGCTCACAATGTCGTAAGGACGTCATGCGCAGTCTTTTTTTTTTTAAATAAAAGTTTTAGTTAAAATAATTTTCATTACAGCAACATGTTCTCTTAAGCGATGGTCTTTGCTTGATAAAAATATTTTTTGAAAAGAGTTTGTAATGAATATGATCAACAATTGCAACTGATTATTACATCACTACTTAAAAGTGCAGCTCTAGAAGTTAAGTTGACTGATCGCGAAGTACTAAAGCGGGAACTGGAGATAAATTTTAATTGTATGTAAAGATTTCGTAGTAGTAAAATTTCTGCACTTTCCTACTGACAGACATGATTGCTACCATCGTCAGAAGTGCATTAGATTCTTATTACATTTTATAGAAATACATATAATTTTTAAGCTAAACGTAATCATTATTACCCAGATCCATTAAAACACATGTTGTTTGTAAAAAGCTTTTTAAGAAAACCAACAACAAGAGAAGGTAAACAATCTAACATTGTAATAAAAATGTGTAAATAAACATGTGTAGAAAAAGAAAAACAATTCCCAATAATTTAATTAAATACTTGTAGCAACAAGCTAAACCAAATTATAAAGGATATTGTTGCAAAAACATGCAGCATGGCTTTAGAAAACCCGTCTATGAGCAGTAGTATCGCTATAAAAAAATGTTTAACTGCGTAAAAGTTACGCATGCCACAACAAATACGCTTCAATTTAATGGAAAAGTTATGTTAATTTATAACTGAAAGAAACATGATTTTTTTTTGTTGTTGTTTTATTTTAGTTACAAGAAAATAGAAAGAAAACTGTATGTATGTATGTATTTCTTTGTGTCTATTTTTTTGCACAAACTTGTATTTGGTCGTTTATTCTTAAATTACACTCTATTGGGACATGAAAAAACATGTCTCGGTAAATAACATACATACATTAAATTGCATGTAATTATCTACATATTTTCAGAAAGTAAGTTAAAGCATTAATGTAAATACATAAATACAAATGTATGCATGTATGCATGTGTGTGTGTGTGTGTGTGCTGTGTATGCATGTAGGCAAAGCCTATTAAGAGATGATAGAAAATAATTAAGGTCTTTAATGTTTTATATGTAGGGCGTGCTTAAAGAGTTTGACAGGTTGTGCATATAAATTGACCAATAAATTTGTATACGAAGTATGATGAAAAAGTGTAACGCAAATTTTTAATAAACGATTTTTGTAAACTAAATTCACTTAAATTAACAGCATTGTCGTTTTTTTCTAAAATGAGAAAAGCATATTTGTTCTTAAATTTTGTAATGAAAACTAAAAGTATGGTTGTTACAACAATTTCATGTTTACTAATATAGTTCATAGTTATGGGAAAAAAGTTATTATTGCTTTAATTGTTTAAAAGCGTTAAGGAATCTCATGATATTATAAAAAGAAATTAAATAATTTGTACTGCATTTAAAAATTTAAAATTTGAAAAATGTAATTTAAGTGCGTTTCGGCATCAGTAAAATTTAACAAGAATCATACTATTTTCTAGCAGTTTATTTGCAAACAGACTTTGTTTTTAAAACACACAAGAGGGCATTCATTTTTAAAAAAGTTTTTGTTGTCGAATGCTTTTCCATTTATATTTTATTTCATTTTTAAAATATTTGTGTGTTTACCGAATTTTTTTAACAAAAATATGGTTAAAACATAAACAAAAATACAGTTTAAAGAATATATCTCTTTATAGAAATATATGTGTATTACACTGGCTTAAGTGATAAAGGGTGTTTGTTAAAGAGGTATAAAATTTTAAGTTGGCCTAACCTTTTTAAAAGACGGCCGTTTTGTAAACTTTCAAACGATTTATGTTTAGGTTGTTCTGCCACTTAAGCATGAATAGACTGACGCCTGAACAACGCTTTCAAATTGTGAAAATTTTTTTGGAAAATCATAATTCTGTTCGAAAGATTTATCGCGCATTTACGTCTATTTTACGGTCAACATAATCGGACATCAGAGCAATTAATTTGATTAACTATGGAACGTTTTCGCAGTATTTGAAGTGATGATTATTCTCAAGTGTATGTTGAGACACCGTTACGTCCAGAAAAACTGACTGCTTGTTTTGTGTGCTTTATGTACTGATTAAATCGTCGGTCCGTATTTCTTTAAAAACGATGCTGGTGAGAACGTTAAAGACAATGGTAACCGCTGTAGAGCCTTGATTACTAATTTTTTCGTTCATCAATAGAACAACTTTGATGTGCAGGAGGCTATGGTTTCAAAAAGACGGCGCAATATGTCACGAAGCTCGTGTCACAATTGATTTATTGAAGGAAACGTTTGGTAACCGCTTAATTTCACGTTACGAACCCGTGAATGAACCTCGAAGATCGTGTGATTTAACGCCGCTAGAATATTATCTGTGGGGATATGTGAAGTCGATAGTCTACGCCGATAAGCTCGAAACGATTGCCCGCTCTTGGAGAACAACATTCGCTGCGTTATTGCCGATATATGGACACAAATATTAGAAAAAAACATTGAAAATTGGATATACATTGATTAAACCACGTCCAAGCCAGCCATGGCGGTCATATGCCAGAAGTCATATTTAAATTTTAATCCCAGAATATTATTTTTCAAATAAAGTAAGTTTCATGTCAATTTAAAACATTCATCTTTGTTTTATTCCATTTCAAAGTTCTATACCTCTATAAAAAAACACCCTTTATTATTATAATTATGATTTTAAACTAAATGCATCACCATGTTATTGTTTCAAAAGACAACAATATTATATTAATAAAATATATATATAAATATATAAATGGGATATTCCAGACAACCCCCCTCCCCCCCCCCCCCTCCACCGCAAAAAAAAAATCTTTTCAATTATTGGCATTTACAAAAAAAAAAAAAGACAGCGCATAAAGAAAGGGACCAATTTTCACTTTTTCTTTTTTTTTTTGATGTGAAAAACATCTGAGCATCGAATGAGACCGATCCCATGCTCCAAAAATGTTCCCTCCCAGAGACATGCGCGTTTTATGAAAGTGATGATACACGTATTTAAATCTTTAAAATGGCTCTCACATATTTAAAAGAACACAATTTTAGGTTTATTTTATATATAATTCTAAAAAGTCCTCCCCCCAACCCCCGCACGATAAAGATGTATCCGCGCCAGCTCTTATAATAATTTTTTTCCATAATATAATTCCACCACAATATAATGCTCTTAGATTATGGTTACCTCAAACAAGTTTATTTTTTGTTTATATATAAGTAAAATCAACAAACGACTTTATCGGACCAAACTGCGATAGCTAAACCTGAAAGTTATCGATACGACAACAAAAAAACACGGTTTGAAAAAAACAAATTATTACTTACTTTCTATATTAAGGTAACGATATGTATGTATGTATGTATATCATAAGAAGTGCTAAAAATCTGCATTATATTGAGAAAACTGCATGTTAACCTTCTTCGGACTTTTTCAACATTCCAATAGTTTGGAATATGCGGCAAAACATGATTTAAGCGGGAATATGGTTAATGTTAAGCCTTTGCAAACATTTTATATCATTTCCTCTAATTGAAAGATATTTCCAGGTAATGTGAATACATATAAAACAAGTAAAATTATTTTACTTTAATATTTTTATTTTTGTTCACTATTTTATTTGACCTTTACTTTATATTAATTTGAATGTTTTATTTGAGCACTAGGTCTTTTTGTTTTAATATACATACCTAGACTTAGTGCTAAAATAAAGCATTCAAATTAATATTTTTATTTTTTATCATTTATAATTTATGTATGGTTGAATATGTTTGTTAATACATACATATTTTATACATACATGAAAACTCTCCTACCAACCAAATAACTCATGTAAATTCATTTGAATACAATTCGCTTAAATTAAATTCTTAAATTGATTCCCAGCAGAATTTTTTTGTAATTGCAACAAAATTCATTGTAGAAATTGTTTGAAAATCAAAGCGAATGTTACTAAACAACATACCAAATGACTCCATAAAATATATGTATGATTTTTTTTCTCCCAAAATTTCATTATATCATTGCAGTTTGAGGTTGCTAAGTATTTTAACTTGATTTTTTTTCGGCTGTTTGCTTTGATTGTAGTTGTTGGTATATGGTTGGTCAAACTATTAATCAACACAACAAATCACCGCCATTATCGTTAAAACTTTCATATACCACCAGCAATAGTTTAAACAAAACAGGGTGTTTACTTAAGAAATATATACATACATAACAGACAGAGTTTAAAAAGCGCACAAGGATTTCTGAAATAATAGTAAAGAGTTGGTTGGAGTTTTGATTCCGGCAGCTGGTAATTTTTTAATGCTAATAAATTTGGCAACACTAAATAAATAATGTTTGGTTTGTTTGGCAGCTCAAACAGTTTACAACCACATAACAATTCTTTTGTTTGGTTTGTGCAAATACAATCATACACAAAGTAATAAACAAGTTTAAATATGTATAAAGATATGTATTTGTTTCTATAAAAGCCTGGCATCAATACAAATACAACAAGTTTATATACATACATATCTACGTAAATACAGATAGAACCTTGTACTTGTTCAATGCAAAATAAAAGTAACAACAAGCAACAGCCTACAATTAGAGGCCTTCAATTTATTCTCTTCCGCACTCCCACACTATTCGTCTGTATGTGTGTGTGTTTCTATTTTATGTTCTCATTAATTTTAATGGTTGTTGATTGTGATTTTTTTAGGACTTTAATGTATGCAGAAAGAGTATGCGTGTATGTATGTGTGTGTTTATGTTTGAGAGTGATTGCAAGTACATATGTATGTATGTATGCATGTAGCCAACAATAAAACATTTTTATGTCGTCATTGCATTTTACAAGTGAAGAAATAAAAATGGCCGAAACGAAATGAAAAACAGTAATTTGTCGATTGCAATTTAAGCCGAAACGAACGAATTCCTGAAAGAGAGCAACAACATCAAAGCAAAAAAAAATAATTAATTTCACTTTCAATTATTGTGGTAGTGTGTTTTTTTTTTTTAAATTTCCAAGAATATTTAGTACAGCCTTTTGATTTGATTTTTTTAAACTCTTGGCCATGTTTTAAAATTTAGAGTTGCAGCAATATTTTGTGTAGTATTTTTAAATTCTTTCGTCACTAGGATGTTCAGTTTGATCAAGGATGAGAAGGATTTTCGCAGGCATTTTTCCCAGAAAAACACTTGGAGAGCTCATAAGAGCAAGTAATACCTCTCCTTAACCAGTTGTCAAATGTATAGTGAAAATTATTTTGATCTATAAATTTCTATAGTCCTTAATGAGAGTTTGACGGTGTTTTATTTTTGTGGCTTTGCTCAAGAATGCCGAAGGATATTGTTCGTTGGTATTCTAGATAAAAAAAAAACACTTACTTCTTTTTCTTTAATAACCAATTTTATCTAACTTGTAATATTTTTTATTGGCACAAAAGCAAAACAAATATGTATATAAAATCGATGTTTAGAAGTTTGTAAATCATTTGATTTTCGCTTACAATTTCGGCATTATCAATCGGTCGATATTGTTCGGCGGGCCGTAAGTCTCATCGAAAGGGATGTTGTTTTATTTTTTTAAAAATTGTTTTACAAATACGAACGAAAAAGAGTTTTAAAGAAGAAACATTGATAGCACGTTGACAGCAGGTTTGTGCATGCATGAACATGTTCTCTCAACTATCTAAATTTTATTCCAATTCTGTACAAGGCCATTAATTAGAAAAAAAGGAAGGATGGTATCAATTCGTATTAATTTTTTCATAACTCAATTATTTATAATCCGAATTTTTTTTTGTTTGAAAGTGGCCCAATTTTTTGGGAAATCGGAGCCAAGTTCTTACAAGAAATTATATTGATTATCGAAAACCCACTCCATTTGCTAAACAGGTTTCTTTGCATTTTTGTCACATACAATTTTTTTTTTCCAGTTGGGGGTAACTTAGTCCTTATCCTTAAATAGTGTTTGTCTCAAAACTGCTTCATTGAAGGTCGAATTTTTTTTAATTATTTATTTCTTTGATGGTGTTTGCTTGCATTTTTTTGTTAAACGTGGCGGGGGAAAGTGGAAGTAGTACTCTCGCAACAGTATTGTTTGCATAACTCATTCATTTATGGCCTGATTTTTTTTCTTTAGTTTATTTGATCGGTATTGCTTGCACTATGGTCCCATAATATTTTAGTTTTCTTTCATTAAGGGGGGGAGTTGTCCTCTCTTAAAATATTGTTTTATAACATAATCCCTTCATTTATGGCCTGAGTTTGAAAATGCATTATTTTTGTTTTAAAAAGTTTGCTGGAACTTTTTTCAAATAGATTTTTTTTCATATTTGGTTGCACCAACAGCAAGGACTTCCTCCCTTAAGTTCTCCTTCACTTTCGATTTTCGCCTGGGTCCGATTTTCTAAATACTTTTTTTCTTGTTTCGGGTTTTCTTGCAGTTTGCAGCATTTTTTCGAAAATCCGCTCATTGACTCCAAACTTTCTTCCATTTTTAATTCTCATCAATTATCGTTCAACAGAGATCACAAAAAAAAATCCTCTGCATTTTTCGTTATTGTTTTCATATTTTCTCTTTCAATGATGCCGTCAGAAGCGGGGGTTTTTTGTAACGTGTGCTTTACTTTTATGCCTTTCTATGTTGATGCCAAAAAGTTTAGAAAAATTTATGTGAATTTCATGACATTTTCAAACCAACAAATTTAGGTCGCGTTTTGTGGTTAATTTGGTACACAATTTGTTGTATAATTAAAGCCTTGTATACGAGACAAATATATTTTTGTGTGAAATGGTTTGTTTAATGTTAAAGAATTATATTTTAGTAAATTATTTAAAGGAATAAATAATTCTGGCAAACTAAAGTTTGTGTGTGCAATTTGTAAGCTGTGCTAAATGTTTAAATATTTCTATAAAAAATTGCTTAAAATTTCTTCAATTCGGTTTAATTTTTTTTTATTTAAAATTTTTATAACAATTCCTATCAGTAATTAAGTCTTCTGACATCTAAACAAAAAAGAATCACAAATCTTTTGAGTTTGTAAAGCAGTAATTTTTTCTATTTTAATTAAAAAAATATAAATAAAAAAAATTTTTATTTAAAAGCAAAATTCTTTTTTCTTATCTAGACATTTTAAATTAAATTTATTGAAAACAATTTTTAAAAATATTTTTTATTTTTACTTTAGTTTTAAGCACAATAGATTAAAATTTATTTCTTACTTTTGCTTTCTACAGCACACTCTAGTTCTAGTGCTCTTCATGCAAATTAAATTTTATTAAAATACGAGGGTAGTTCAAACACATATATGTAAGCTTTTTCTTAAAACGCTCGACATTTTTTTTTTTTAATTTTCACAATTTTCTCTGTACTTGCAGATGATAAAATACGAGGCATACGTCTAGTATATACTCGTTCTTCTTGCCATAAAAAACAGTATCCAGAAAGAGAGGATTTGGGTATCCAAAAAAATAAACCAATAAGCCAATTAGTCTCTTTAGACCAGATTGACACATTACTATACAAAGTTAGGGACATACAAATAAGTATATAATATTTAATTTTGTTGCAATTGTATTTTAGGCAATTCTGGTGCTGTTTTCGTAAATCTTGTCGAGTGAATACATACATACATACTTTAATTAATCTATCATATATTTATGTACAGTAGATTTGAAATAAATTAAAATAGTGAGACAATATTTTCACATGTTTAATGCATATGTCAGATAAACCCAGCAAACATTTTGAAATCATTTGAAAAAATATCATAGTTTTTTGCACATGTCAGATAAACCCGGCAAACATTTTGAAATCAGTTGAAAAAAAAATCAAAGTTTTTTGCACATGTCAGATAAACCCGGCAAACATTTTGAAATCAGTTGAAAAAAAAACAAATTTTTTTTTCTTGAAAATTAATTATTATACTAAAACCGTACACATCGATAACAAAAACTTCTATGAAAGATTATTCGTAATAATTATCAAACGAATATGAAAAATTTAAAAGTGGTTTAGAAACTTTGAAGAAAATATTGACTTTTCTATATTTTTTTAAACATTTGCTTCTTTGTTTAGAATAAACAATTTGCAAATTTTCTCAAAAATATTTATATCGCAAAGTATTTGTATTTCTTATGAATTTCTTATTTGAACTTCGAGAATCTTTCGCAATGAACAAACAAATAAAACTTTTAGCGTTTTTTTTTTGCCACTGTTTTTATTTTAGAAATTTTATCACAATAACGAAAGTTTTAGAGGTCTATTGATTTTGTTGTGTCGTTTGGCGTTACCTGAGCCAAAACTTATGTATCAGTCGCTCGTTTCCAGTTTGAATATTCACCCCCTATTCAATCAGTGAGAAAAGTAAAGCGAAGGACCACCTAAAATGTTTAAAAAAATTATATGAAGCACCAGTATTTTTTATGAGCAACAGTTTTTCCTTGTTTGGGGATCTAGTTCCATTTTTGGACAATTTGTTTGGCACGATACTTTAACTTAATTCTTTTTTTTTAATATCGTGAATATCGATTAAGGGAGTTTTTTATAGTTTTTTGGTTATACTTAAATGGCAGCCATTGGTTGCCAAATACTTTTGGGGATTTGTTGTGTGAATGCAGAATATAACAGAAAATCAGTAAATTCCCCAACCATTATATATGAAAACCTAATAGTAGATTTGCAAGTGACTTACGTACAACCCATACTAACAAATGAATCGTTTATTTCAAAAACTACTGAAGCACCAAAATATCTGAAATTAAGTTACTTGTCATTTACTGTCTTTTTTTGTTTAATGCAAAACAAAAACAAGCAAAGCCGAGAAATCCTTGTTTAGTGCAGCAAGATGTCAAGCGACACACTTGGCACTTGTCTGGTTTCTGCTCAAAATGGAATTTGTGTGATAATGTTGGATTCATAAGTTCCTAGTTCGAGGGCCGAGTGACTAAGATTTTGATACTATCAAAAAAAAATTAAAAACATTGACCGCATATACACTACACTCAAAACAGAAAATTAGTTAAAATTTTAAAAATTTTCCTTAAAATTTTAAAATTCAATTTTCGTCCTTCACAGAAAATTTTCCATAATTATAAGAAATTATCTTCTTCTTCTATAGGGGAAAAATGGAATATTTTAGAAAAACACACAAACATACCACAACAGCTGTTTATGGAGATTTTAACTTTTTGTATAAAAGAAACCAGATATTTAAAATTTTATGATAAATTTTATGAACAGAGAAAAGGAATGTCCATGGGGTCACCAATTTCCCCGGTCGTAGGGGTTTTGGAAGAACTTTTGAATTCATCAACATTATCGATGATAACCGATATATTGGATTAATTTAAAATAAAAACTTAAAAGATTATAAGGAACAACACTTCTATGGTTTTTATTTTTATTTCTTCTTAATGAGACGTTTCAGCCGAATTATTTAAAACATTTTTGCTCAAGAAATTATCTTCTAAAATCTGGTTTACTGTTTATTAAAAAATTGCAATGTGGTTTGTGCCTTCGCTGAGAACTTTTCAATGCCGTGGTTTTTGTTTAGATCATCTAAATGTCATAAATGTCCTCATGATTGACGTTAATGTTTTCGATGTCATGAAGGGGTGACAATGGGATGCTTCTTTACAGGTACGAGGTATTTTGAAAATCTTTTAATAAAACTCGGTGATTCGAAAGTAGGTACTTTAGTGTAGCACATAGTGCCTACCACACTACTAGACTATTCACCGGCCAGTTCACATACAGACTAATGTCGTAATTTCTTTTCCTAACAAATATAGTTTTTTTAATCTGGTAAATCATGAACTCAAAATCAGTTTACAAATGTTTTTCTTTATACATAAGTATTTTGGAAAATTTACCAATTTTAGAAAAAAACATATAATGAACTAAATTCAGAACAACTGTTTTTCGTTTTAACTTTTATGAACTATTCAGGAGTAATTTATTCGTATAAAAATATGTCCTTAAGTTCACTGTACAATTAAATAAATTTTTTTTAAAGGTACGTTTTATTTTGGAGTAAAATTATGAATTATATGAGATTTTCTTGTATTAAAGGAAATTTTATTTGATTTTAAAAATAAATGGTTTTATATTTTCATAAAATTATAATTAAATTAAGAATTTTTTAAAGAAATTTTTTAATTATTTAAATTTAGTACATGTCTTTTTTTAATGTAATAATAATAATTTAATTCAATATTTAATAAAGCGAACTTTAGCCAGAATAATTAAAGTTTTTTTTAGAATTAACTTTAAATGTGTATACGTATATATACATACATACAAGTACGTATGTACATTATTACTAAGTTTTTGTATAAATGTACAGGATATTAAAATTGTTTCTTCGTATTAAATCTCATTGCCAATTTAAAATGCACAAAATTAATACATTTTTATAAAACACTTACAACAATTCACATATAATATTATAAATTTATTAAAAATTCTATTCCATCATTTACTTGTTAACAATAAATGTTTTTTTCCTTTGTGGCTTTCACTCAAAAACCACAAAATTAAATTAATTAACAAAAACCGAAAATGTATGAATGAATACAAGAGGAAAGTTTCGAACATAAAATATTGACCAAACTGAACAAATATTAAATGAAACGTAATGACCAAATTCATTATCACTAATATTGTCAATAGACTTTGGCCTCTTAATCAAAAAGGTGTTTCAATTTGAACACTCTAAAACTGAAAATGTCTTTCAGCCAGCCCCCTTCACACACACATGTGCATTACGATTTTGTCCTTTAACATTTTGTTTAACATTTGTGGTCTCTTGGGGAAAAGATTGAACTATTGATTTTAAATAAGTAAACTATTAATTTTCAATGAAAGTTACAATTTCTATTCAATGTGTGCATACAAAAGTTTAGAAGACTCTTAATGTCATATGGGACAGTAAAAGCTTTTATAAATGGTCTCGATAATACCAGTGACCGCCATATCTAATACGAAGCATACCCATCCCCTAGATAGCACGTTGACTATCAAATATGTAAATTTTAGTTTTTAGATTTGATATCTTGGTCTTTTAATTTGTAAAATATGTCTCGCTGCTAACTTTTGCTTTTCCTAAAGTGAATTGAAATTTTAAATCCGAAATTATTTGAAACTTACACTTTTTACAATGCCTTGATTTCAAGACTGAAGAATATTTGTTTGTTCATCTAAAAGACGATCCTGTAACAGTTTTATTAACACACACTCTACTGTTTTATGTTTAAGAGAGCTTTAAATAAAATAATCTAATAATAAAATAATCTGTGTTAAAAGGAGTTTGGCTAATGTCACATCTACCCACGTAATTGAATTTACACACACACACAGAATGTCATTTGAATAGGATAATTTTATATAGAGTTGCAGTTTCATAAGCATGTTTACAGAATAAATACTTTAAGTTCATGATTTCCAATGATGGTAAAAAATTGATGTAAAAGAAAGACTTTAAGGATCTCTATAGATCGTCTCTCACCAATTTGCCATCCAAAAAAACTCTAGAATTTTGATAAGTTGGACTAACTTTATGTATAACTTCTTGGACAAGACAGGACAGCGAGATTAAAAATACAAGATATTAAAAATGAAGAAGAGTTTTTTTTAGAAATTCAGGAAATAAAAATAAATTGAAATTTTTTATCAGTAAATGTTCTACTATAAAAAACCAAGGCATTTGCATAAATTTAATAAAATATTTTGAAATTTTTTCTTTAATATAAAAATAAAAAAAATAATAAAACTCATGTCTTCAAAAATACTTAAATTTTAAGGAGATTTTAATTTAACTTTAGAGCGCTTTTTCTAAGAGAAAAAAATTTTTTTTTTTACTAATTTTAGGGACATGCTAGTATGTACTTTATTTTAGCTTTTTCGAAAAAATATTTAGTAAATGATTTACTCCTGAATAGTTCGTATAATTTTGCATACTTAAAAGCGGAAAACGGTTGTCCTCATTTTAAATTTATTATTTGTTTTTCTAATATTGGAAAATTTCACGAAATATCGTGGGTAAGGTAGTCTTTCTTATCCCTAAAACAAATACAACGTCACAAAAACAACAGGCATTTTGTTAGTGTAAAATGTTTTCTGTGTGTCAAACTGAGAGAAACACGCCGATCGCTTCGAAGCCGGACATCATCGCCGCTTTTGTGAATTCGAGCCGCTGCCAAACACATCGGTTTTTTAGTGCTTTTACAGGTATTTCGGTTGTTAAAAATGCATTGTTAAGTTTAAAGGCCGGGGCACATAGAATTCGTCATACGTTATACGTTGCCTTTTTCACATACAGTATTTTTCCGTCAACGCAACTGGCCAACTTTTAACTTTTAACGTACGTCGAGTACTTTAACAACTATCAGTTGTTTTGTTCTTTGTTTTGGTTTTGTTGTTCGCTCAAAAATAAAATAATTTAAGTTCAAATTTATTCGATTTGATAAAGTTTAGGTGGTGTGTTATAAAAAAATAAAGAAAAAGTTTATAAAAAAATCAATTTCTCTCCGTTAGCAAAGTACTCATTGTGCCAACATTATCCGTCATTGCGTTGATGTCAATTGAAAAAGGCAAGGGATGACGTATGACGGATTCTATGTGCCCCGGCCTTAAGTTTCTTATTGTGATATTAGACTTTTCTTTACAGCAGTTTTTTTTATTTAATATCTACATATGTACTCGTATATAAAATTTCTAAATAAAATTGTATACTTCTCCGTCGGGTTGAAATAAATTTATTTTGCTTAGACAACGTTACAAATTTTTAATCAGCATGTTGCTCTGCTACATACAATTCGAACATTTGGAAAACAAAAATATTCTTCTATAGCAGGCAAGACGAGTTTACCTGTTTTTATTATACCATGCACAATATCATGAAAAATATTTGTAAAATCATTTTGAGTTCATGATTAACTAGATTAAAAAAATATTTTTTTTAACATAAGAAATTACGACATTAGTTTTTATGTGAACAGGCCGGTAAGTGGTAGCAATGAGAATAGTGTGGTGGTTAGAGTGCCTATATACTAAACCGAAGTATTTCATTTGGAATTCCAGTAGACTCCGAGTTTAATTTTTCAAAACCCCTTATTCCACATAATACATCGTTCAGCGTTCTACTGGCATTGAAAACATTAACGTCAATTATAAGAACATTCATGACACATCATGTAAACAAAACACGCGGCATTGAGAAGTACTCAGCGTGGTCACAAACCACATTGCAAGAAACTGCACCCTTGCACAATAATGTAAAGATTTCTAGATGCGGCCAGATGACGCCCCAAAATGAAAAAAAATGCTAATTTTTTAATAAACACTGAACTAGAATTTTAGGTTATATTTTCTTATAATTATAAAAAATTTTCTTTAAAAATCCAAATTTGTATTTTCTAATAAGTAAGTAAAATCGGCATTGGCGTCATACGACAACCATTTTTAAATCATATTAAGCAAAATTTTGAGTCCTTTTTTTCATAAAATGTTTAATAATACCAAAATCTTGGTTGCAGGGAAAATACGAGTACCAGCGATCTAGAGAACTTATGATTCTATCATGTGACACAAACACCGTTTTGAGCAGAAACCAGTCAAGTAGCATCACTTGACTTCTTCATGCAGTAAACAAAAATTTTTCGGCTTTGCTTTTGTTTTGTATTAAACAAAACAAGACAGTAAATGACAAGTAACTTAATTTCAGATTCGTTGGTGCTTCAGTGGTTTTTGAAATAAAAGATTCATTTATTAATATGGGTTGTAAGTCCCTTGAAATCGTCACACTTTCAACATATAATGGTTCGGAAATTTACTATATGAATTTATGACTTTCTTCATACATACAAACTCTGAGGGATTTAGGCCAATGTGACCAAGCGAAGGTATGGCATGCAATGCCACCTTGTGGTTAGTGCTTAACAGAGTATTTTTGACTACACAAAACAGTTTTGATAACTGAATTGATTTTGTGAATTTTTTTTTAAATTCATTAAATTGTACATGCATTTTCAAAAAATGTTGGTTCTATTTATTGTTTTGAATCGAAGTCTTTACAACACAACAATTATCAATACGATTTGTCTTTCTTTAAAACATCTTCAACCAAGCTTTATTAAAAAACTAATTTCTCAAACTTTTACCGCAACCAATGTTAAAACGACACTTTCCTGACAATACAAAAAAGTTTTCTTCACATTAATCTTAATTGAAATAAAATAGAAACTAAAAAAAAAAACATTTGTACTGATAACTTTAAAAGCATCAGCTTTTTAACAAACTCCCCTTTCAATTAAAAACACATTTAATAAACTACCGAATGTTTAAAGTATATAAAAAAAATCTCTTGCAATTAAATCCTTTAAATAAATGCAACCTTTACGATACCAAATCAAAAACTCATTAAAATGAAAATCAACTCAATAAATTTTCAATCAATTGACACATTAATTGCCATAATTAGTTTCTCCAAATGATCCACGTACTAATTGTATTCGAATTCGAAAAGAAAAAGATACTTGCTGCTTTCCCACAAAAACGCTGTAAGGCCACAACAACAACAAGTAGAAGTGCAGCAAAGGAAAAGCAAAAAACCAAAAAAGAAAAACAAACACACACAAAACTAAAGTTAAAACTCATTCATAAAACTTTTTATGATGTTCAAATACAAATCAATAAAAATAAAATATAAGAAACCCAACGACACATAAATGTCTTTAAATAAACGCTGCACAATGGGACATAAAATTAAAAAAAGAGAATTGGAAAAAAATAGACGAATTTTAAGCGGATTGTAAATATGTCTCTCGACTTTTCGAAATGTTGTATTAGATCAAAATAAATCAAAATCAAAATATCGTACGAGTTTTGAATTTTTTATTCGAACTGAGTGATGTTTAAACAAAGAAAGAATAATTTTTCATGCTTACATGTACTTCAGTAGATTCAATTAATGATAGAGGATCTTTAACTAGTGTGATTGCAGCTGCCGTGGTGGTAGTGAGGTCTAAGTGGTAGACAACTCTGATGATGAGACTGTGGTTAGTCTCGAAACATCGATGTAAGTTCAACCCTCCGCGCAGTATAATTTTTCTTTGTCTTTTCAAGTATTAAGAGCCACTAGATTTTTCTTTCTAATTTAAATAATAATTTATTTTATAAAAAAAAAATTTAATTTAGAGAAAACGAACTTAAGCCTGAAAAATTTAAATTTCTTTAATATCGTATAAGTTTTTATGACAAAAAATTTTCTTTAAAAAAGTTTTGCGGCGATAGGACGGGGGCAAAGGTTGCTTAAAAATATACACATATCACCGCAATTAAAAGTTTGAATGTCTTTTTGTGGGTTATTCCAAGATGAAAATACAACTTACAGAAAACTTTTAAAACGATAGGACGGGGGAAAGGGATCTCCGCAAACAAAGAAATTATTAATATTCACACATGTGCGCAATTAAAATATTGAATGTCTTGAAATTTACTGTGAGTTTCTCCGAGAACAAAATACAGTTTACAGAAAGATCTTAATCCGATAGGACAAAAATGAAGGGGTTACCCTCTCCACAAGGATGTTAAAAATATGCACTTATCTGCGCAATTAAAATATTGAGTGTCTTGGAATTTTGTGTGAGTTTCTCCGAGAGTGAAATACAACTTACAGAAAGAATAATGTGGCTTTAGGATTGGGGAAACGGGTACCCCCTATAAAAATTAATTGTAAATATTTAAAATTCTGAGAAACTAAAACAGTTTCTTTTTTTTTGTAGGAACTTTATGAGTGCTGTTCCTACAAAAATAAAAAAATGATCGCTACTTATGCAATGCATTCTGCTAGAACTTAGGAAAGGGGATAGCGTAGAGAAGATAGATGTTGAAGACGTAAATCAAAGTGAAATAAAAAACGAGGTGATGAAAAAACTGCACATGCCCGAACTAAGTGGTAAGCTAATTTTTTTAGTCGATGTGAACTTAAATACTGATTAGATTATCTCTTTCGAAATGGCAGATTGATAGTTTAATTAATTCCCACTGTGCATTGCAATCGTTAATTTTTTTTAAGAATGAAAGGAGTGTAGGAAAGAACATGTCGATGCTGCATGTACAACAATTCAATGGCAAGATGAAATAAAACATAAAAGAAAAACAAATTGTTGCCATAAACATGTTGACAAGTTATCAATAAAACAAAAATAAAAAACATGAAAAAAAATATTTTGCAAACAATCGTAATAACTACTACTGTTTAAGTAGTTGCCACAAGATCATCAATAAATGAGGAAAAGAAACAACACACAACGAAATGTTAACAACTACATAAAATTATTTATATGAACTCTTTTCAATGCACTGCTGCGCTGCTGATGAGCGCTAAATAAATCTTAAAAAATTTATAAGCAAACACGGGGAAAATATGCCAAAAGTGTCCCTAAAAATAGTACTTTGTTTCATATATATGTACCATTAAAAAAATTGTTTTTTAAGTAATTTTTACCAATACCAATACTTGCAACAAACCAGTAACTTAAAAGAAATAAATTGTAAAAACTATCTCTGTAAAAAAGTGCATATGTGCTAAAAATAAGTACTTTTTAAAAAACGTTCTTTTAACAATAGTAATTATTTCGAAAAGTACTAGTTTAAAAAGTACTTTTCAAGAAATTGCGTCGGAAAAAAGTTTCGACCGACATTAAGATTTCAAAAATTATTTTTAAAAGTTTTTTTTTTCAAAAGCCTTCTACTTAAAGTGTCTCTTATAAACGAAGTCAAGTTTTAACCGACTTTAAACAAGAAAGAGGTTATGAATACAAGTTAATTTTTTTTTCAAGTTTGAAAGTCCATAAGTCTACAATTTTCGAACTGATTTCCAAAATTGAATTTTTATTTGAAAGGGATTGCTGCCTCTCATAATTATTTTTGAAAAATCGTGCGCAAGTTGTTCCTCTAAGATATGGATTATCGAATAACACTTCCATTTAGGGGCCGATTTCATAATTTGCTGGCATACAATTTTAATTAAAACCGGAAAAAATCGTCCTCTCCATAATAAATTGATTATCACATAAATATGTCGTTTGTAAATTGATTTTTAAAATTCTTTTGTTTTTATTGAAAGCATTTGCTAGCAGTACGGTGATACAAAAATCGGAGCAAGCCCCTTTTCCCTCTACCGCAAAATAATGTTCATCGCATAACTCTGTAATTTTGTTTACTGATTGCCAAAATACTTTTTTTTATGGGGTATTTTTTTTAATTGTGGGGGGGGGGTTAAAATTTACCCGCTAAATTTCAGTTTTTTTTTTACCATTTTTAGAACGAATTTCATAGTTTTTTGCTTCAACTAGTATACCTGCAGCATGATACCATGATATTTTTTTTTTAATCGGGGAAAATTGTTAATTCTCGTCCCTCCGAAAAAAAATTTCCCTGTCGTATAACTCTTTAAAATATGGGCCGATTTTAAAAATAATTTTCTTGCAGCTTCTTTCTATACATTGTTTTATAGGAGGTGCAAATTGGGTCTCCTAAAATATTTATTTATAAAAAAAGTAAATCTGCTCTTTATAGGCCGATTTTAAAATTTTACTTTAATGTGTCATGAGAGTTATTTTCAAACTAGAAACAAATTATATCGGGTTTTAATCCTTCGCATAGTTGTGGATTTTCATAATTTGGCGCCATAACATATTAATTCAAATCGAGAAAAATTTTCCTCCCCAAAAAACGAAAAAAAAATTGCTTGTTTCCTCTGACTTTTGTCTTGTTTTTATCTCAAGTTGAGGCATATTTTCTAAATACGTCAACAGTATATATCGGACTTTGTAAAAACAGCGTATCATCAAAAGTTTAAATTTTCTTTCAAGCGAAATTCCAGGATTAAGTACAGAAAAAGCGAAAGCTGGTATTTTTGATGGGTCACAGATAAGTAAACTCGTGAAAGATCCTAATTTTGTCAAATCAATGACTGAAGTCGAATCTAAAGCTGGGAATTCATTTGTTTTGGTTTTGAGTAATTTAATAGGCAAAATTAAATCTGACGACCATGTCGAGCTTAACAAGTGCATGATATCGAACTTGCAAGCGCTAAGGTGCTATATGAGTATAAAAATTCACTACCTGCACTCAAATTTAGACCGATTTCCATAAAATCTGGGTGATTTCAGCGAGAATCAGGGTGACCCATTTCATCAGGGGGGTTACTCTGTAATTCGATTCGAAAAGAAAACTGTTGGAATTTGTATCTTATTTACATTGAAATTCGAATACATTTGCTTTCGATTCGAAATACAGAGTAGCCCCCCAGGGTCTTCAGACTATGGAAGTGGGACTCACATATGACAGCGGAGTTTTCAACCAAATCTACCTAAAATTGTTCATTGAAGGAAATGTTATAAAAGATCATTCGATAGAAATTTTGTTTTAATTCTTTGTATTTTTTTTTTGTCAAAATAATAAAACTGCATATATAAAAAAGTAAAGCTGTTAGCAATCTCACATTAACATTTTTTCATAGTCTGGGCCATAGAAATACCTAACAACGGGGAAAAATATAAACAAAACAAGTGTTGTGTTAACCAGTGTTATCATTTAAATCTATCGTTTATAAACTGATTTAAAAAATTCTTTTTTTTTTATGGAAGCGTTTCCTAGCATAATGGTGCTATAAAATTTTTGGAAAATCGGAGCGAGTCATTCCACCCCTTACTTTTCCGTTCCAGCATAATATCGTTTTTCGCATAATTCCGGTTTTTTTTTGTTGACCGATTTTCAAGATACTTTTTTTATTGTTTAGAACAAACAGAGTTTAGAAGCATAAAATATTTTTTCAAATCGGGGGCAATTTTCCCCCCTTAATTATTATTTTATGTTTAAAAACCCAACATTTTTAGACCGAATTCCGATAATATTTTTTTGTTCGAACTAGTACGTTTGCAGCTTGATACTAAAACTTTTTTTTTAAATCAGATTAAATTATTAATTGATTATCGAATGTAAAGTCTCCCAATGAACATTTATAAGAAAGTAAATATTTTCCGTTGAAAAAAAAAACTACTTTAATCGCTCGTGAAAGTAATTTATAAACCAGATATGCATTATATCGGGTTTTTTGCCTCTACATAGTTGCATGGATTTTGAAATCTCTTGGATTGTATG
Organism: Lypha dubia; assembly: GCA_947311025.1. Taxonomy (NCBI): domain Eukaryota; kingdom Metazoa; phylum Arthropoda; class Insecta; order Diptera; family Tachinidae; genus Lypha; species Lypha dubia. The sequence continues at coordinate 15,697,865 of OX371264.1, read as the reverse complement.
ATGGTATTAAACTTGCTCCATTTGGCGGAACAATAATATTTAATCTTTCTATAGCGGATTTTAAAGAAAAATAACATGTAAAAAGGCTGTTTAAAAAATTTTGTATTTTTAAGAATTAATTTATTTGCTATGGGTTGACTAATCTAAAGGGTGCTGATACCAACTCATGACTAGATCTTTAAATAAATTACTTTTTTAAAACACAATTTTTGAGTAGTACTCGAATAAACATTTAAATTTTTATATATATAAAAAAATTTTTTTTTAATAGAACATTTTGAAGTGAAAAATATCTGCCAAAATTCTTTTTTTAATTCTCATTTTATTAGGTTTGTTTGTATTAAAAATGTGCTAATTGTTAATAAAATATAACTCTTGGAGATTTTTTTACAAAAATAAATTCTCCCAGTGTTTTTTGTAACACAAAATTAACTTTAACGGTAAGAAAAGGAAGAAAAGTAAGTAACAACTAAAGAAACACTCCAAAACAACAGAGAACTTAAAACCAATAACAACCTGACATGTTACTTTTTCTGTTATTGTTGTAGTTGTTGTCATGTTGCTTCATCAAGCAATAAACATAAATCAAGCATGACATTAAATAAAGTTTACCACTTAAATGAAGAAGGTTATTACTGCTTCATACACTGCTGCACTGTGCTGCACTGAACGCTTATCATAAACGTATAAACTTAAGAAAACAATATTTAAAATATGTTGCATTTGTATGTAGCAACATCCCAAATGCAGCTGTATTCAAAAACAAAACACAGTGTCAAACTTAAATATTTAATCAAGCGTTAAAGAGCGGCAAAATTAAAGGTATGCAACGAAATGATATGAATATTAAAAAGTGTTGAAACTCTAATGAGCATAATGAATATTATAAACTATTTTTTTTTATTTTTGTCTTATGACAGCTAAATGCAACAGGTTGCAACAGATAACTAAGAGGATTAAACTAAAGGCAAACTTTAGTTACATTTAATTTGTATAACTTGTTCTCATACTTATTCTCCTTCGTACGAACTTCTTTGACATTTAAAATATGTACCAAAAAAGGATTTGATAGTTACAATAACAACTTTTAGCCTCATATTCAAATTAAAGTATATTTTTTTTTGTTGTTCAGTTATTTCTTGATAGAGTTGATAAAGATAGTTTTCATTTCATTAAATCACCAAAGTTTGTAACTTGTTGTTGTTGCTACGAGTATAATAATAACCAAAGTCATGCCCATGCCAAAAACAATAAAAAAGGGAAACAAGCAAAAAAAAAATGTATAACAAAACAACATTTGTCAACACTTTGGCTTTTGTACACTCACAATGTCATATACGAGTAGGCATAAAGACAGATAGCTAAACTGTCATACGGAGACAGACAATCAAACATTATTACCATGTTTAAAGATCTCTCTTTTAAAGACATAAGGCCAAACAAATGCTATTTTAAATATACAACACCAACTACAACAACACCCACAACAAATAATAATAATAAAATAAATTAGATCTGGATACATTTTGACATTCTGTAAATATGTTTGCTACAAAAAAAAATAACTTAAACTTATCTTATGTTTATTCAGGCATATGACCGTAAATTATAAATAGCTTAATATGTAAATAAGACCACAGTAGCATACAACACTTACAAACATACATATGACAATGTCTGTTAGAACCTAAAAGCTGCAAGAACTAACAGTGGGTTGAATAAGATGTCGAGATAGTTTTTAAAACATGTGTTGAACGTTCCAGACTGGTTGTATTCTTGATAGTCTATAGGACATTTTATATACTTACGTAACTGTTATTGGAAATATCGGGCATGTCACATATTCCGATCGGCTCCATTAAAATGGCCTGAACCTCAAGTATTAAAATTGGCCCCAAACTTTTTGCATTAATATAACATTAAATATTTTAGGGTCCAGTTATCCTATTTTGGGATTGAAGTAATTTTTTTAGTTGGGACCATTTTTCATTTTTGTTTTGAAGTTTGGGGCCATTTTTCCCTTTTGCAAATTTTCCTCAAGTATAAAATATAGTCCAATGAAAAATGGCCCCAAAACTGAAAAATGGCCACAAACCAATAATAAAAATTACCTCAAACTTTTTTTATTGAAAACAACAACACTATCTTTTAGGCCATTTATCATTATTATTTTTAAGTTTGTTGCCATTTGTCTTTTTAAAAATTTCCTCAAGTATAAAAAATAGCCCAATGAAAAATGGCCCCAAAAATGAAAAATTAGAAATGGCTACAAACCAAAAATAAAAAATGTCCTCAGACTTTTGTATTGAAAACCATAACACAATCTTTGGGGCCATTTATCATTTTTATTTCAAAGTTTGCGGCCATTTTTCATTTTAAAGTTTGGGGCTATTTTTCGTTTTTCAAAATTTCCAAGTAGTAAAAATGGCCCAAAATTGAAAAATGAAGAATGGCTCCAAACTTTTTACATTTAAAATAACAATAAATATTTTTGGGCCCATTCTTCCTATTTTAAGGCCCTTTTTCATTTTTGGTTTGGCCCATTTTTAATTGTTTTTATTTTGTGGCTCTTTTTAATTTTCGGTCATTTTTGGGGTCATTTTTTTTTTGTTTTAATTAGGACCAGCACTCAGGGGATGACCCCTACGTATGCAGTGCACTGTGCCGGAACTCAGGGAGTGGGATAGGGTAGAGAAGATAGATGTTGAATATTTAGAAGACTTAACTCCTTCACAACTCTGCTTTGCGCGTTATGTTAATTTTTAAGGCAGTGTTGAGCTGTATTAGCAGGCACTTTATTAATTGTTTTACTACGCCGATGTTTCTGCTAACCGACGAAGGAGACATTCCGTTTGGAATGGTTTAAATTCCGTATTGTATTGCGATCGTTTTTAATTTACACTCTTCTGATTTAACTTCAGATTCCATTTACATATTTTGTATTTTGACTTTACAGTGATAAATTTTTTGTAAACGTTGGTTTAAATTCATTTTATTAGTAAATTTCACATTAAGCATTTTTCAATTTGGATTATTAGCGACAACCAATCAGAAGTGGGGGAGTTTCAGACTAAACAAAAATTGTTGCAACAAAAAATTCAAATTTAAAGAAAGATATTAGGAAAAAAATTCTTAAATTCTATTTCTGTTAAAAAATTTGTTATATAGTTGACATTCTTTCCCCAATTAGTATCCACTGTTGTAAGTGGTAATTACGCCACACCGAACGCTGGCGAGAGGAGTAGCGGCCTTTAAATCGTTGACACTGATACCTTCTTGTAGGCAGATTGTATAGTTTAAGTTCATTTATACAATAACAACCAACTACAAAGCCTGCCTAAAAAATATTAATTTTCCAAATTGTTTTTTATAAAAATTTTATTTTTCGAAAAGTTCTATTTATGCCAACTTTATATGGTTTACGTGGCTGCCTGTTCGCTCAAGCATTCAAATAGAATCAATAAGATTCCATTTTGACATTAAAATTCCAACTTTATATACTCTTCACCTAAAATTGTGAGGGTTTCATAGCTTTGTCGTTTCGTATGTAATTGCTACAAAAATAATATGAGAGCCATAAGCGCGAATATATTCACGATCCTTATACTCGTATATAGGAAATTCGAATGAACTATGTCCGTATATACGTCTGTAAGTGTGTTTCTGTCTGTACTGGAAATCGGGTTTTCGAACCCACTAAAAGAATTAGAGACGTGGATCTTAAACTGAAATGTAAGGATATATCGTCGGACGCTTCGTATTAAAAATCAGCAAAAAATATCGGCTCCGGCTCATCGGTTGATGAAATAAACGCATATTTGCGTGAAATATAAATAAATTCATGACGTTGCTCTAGTAAAGTTTAAATCATAATAAAACAAGGAAATATATTTTTTTAATATCAATCAAACGGGCTTTATTGGATAGAACATTTTATGAAATTAATGTTTAAATATGATTTCTGCCATGTTGCTGCCACGGCTGGTGCGTAGAAGGCGCAATCTTGAACACCAATTTTCAACAACTTTTCTCAGCATTTGCGGTCGTATTTCGCCGTTAACTCTTCGAATGTTGATTTCCAGGTGTTCATTTGTTTATGGTTTATCGACGTATAGACAAGTGACTTAACATAACCCCAATGGGGTTAAATCACACGATCTTGGTGGCCTATTAATTGGGTCATTATTTAACGAATAGAACAATTATTTTGATTAATAATTTCAACAATTTGGAGTCGTTGCTCTGGTGTAAGTCGATTCATAATGAAATTTCAAAGCAAACTAAACAAAAAGCAACTATCAGCTGTTAAGTGGGTGCCCAAATAAACCAGTGATGCCAACTTAAAGTTGTGACATTCTATAAAAAACACAATTTACTAAATAAGTAATTTGAGATTATAATTCAATGCATTGTCCTATGATGTGCTACTGAGACTTGTTAATGTTACTTTATAAAAGCATCTTCCGGTTTTCGTTCACACACGCTCTTTGCTCAGGGATGGATGAAGCCTGGAACGGACTATGGAAGAAATTTTTTTATTATAAGTTTTGTCAAAATTTTTATCACAAAAATTGTATTGTTTATTAATTTAAAAGATGCTTTAGTATGAAATCAAAAGTTCTTAACGTTTTTTATATAAAAATTCAGTCTGATCATGATCTGATCTAATAATGATCACAAAATGGGAATGGTTGGCAAAAGAAGCCCTCAAGTATCCCGCTGTTTCTTTTAATATTGTACATGAAACTATTCTTCATTTCGTGTCTTTAACATTTGCTGATGCTTCGAAAATCTATTAAAAATTTGTTGTAGTGTATTGTTTTTATTTTTAAATAAATTGTCTTATAAATATTTTTGTTGCAATTAAGTTTTGAAACACTTTCTGACCGTTCTTTGTATCAAAAACTGTCCACTGTACATTTAAACAGACAATTTTAACATCCAACATAAAGTGGTTTAAGTTAATTTTATTGAATTTAAATTCTATTCTACTGGAATAAGTTGTAAATAAAAAAAAAAAAATCTTTCTTGTGATAGTTTTTTTTTTCTGATTTTATTGTGGTCTCATATTTTTTAAGCCCAAAAAAAAAATGTATTGAAATAAAAGGATATCCTTTTGAGCAAAATCCTTAAATACTTTTGTGTTTGTATTTCTTCTACCTTAAGTTCCTGTTATTCCTCGTTGAAGATGCAAAACACAGTGTTGTGATGATAAAATGCCAACAAGTATCCATAATTTCTTGGTTAACCAGATGTGGTGGTGGTTGGTTTTAAGAAATTTATTTTAACAACGAGAAGATGAAATCTATATTTTTTCTCTTTAGTTAGTTTTGTTTTTTTTTTGCATTTTAAAATTGGGAAAATGAAAATGCAACCTATTTTGTGGTTGTTATACATTAAATTGCTTATTAGGAAAATTTACTGGCTGGAATAAAATTATAATCATGAGTATGTGTATTTTATTTGAGTTTTCTTCCATGTACATGCCTTAAGGTAAAATAGTCAATTTGCTATTTTGCTCATACCCTACACTCTTCACATTAAATAGGTTAAGTTTGGGCGCATCAAAGAAAAAAAAATATGTCTTCTCAGTATTCTCTTTTTTTTAGATTATTTTTCAAGAAAACTTATTCTAACCCAAATGAGCAGATAATCCCAAACTGTTTTCCTTCAAAAGAAGAGCAGATTTAAGTCGCACAATACTTTTGCTATTACATTTTCTGTAACACAACAATATTTTATAAGTGTTACAATTACAAAAGCAAAAGAAAACAAAAAAAAAGTTTGAAAAAAATAATAAACGTGTAAGTTTCCAAAGCAATTCTCAATCAAGCAATTTTGTGCTCTAATAAATTTTATTGCTTATAGTCAATATAAAAAGTAAAAAAATCTACTAGCATACATTCAGATAATTCAGAAAATTTACAGCAATTGGAGCAAATGGAAGAAAGAAGAAATTACACCCGCCTGCACAAAATTGTAGCAGACTACATTGTTACAACGCTATCGTTTGTTAAGTGATTTGAGTTTGTAGTTTTGTTAGATTTGTTTCCTCATTTTTTTATTTTTTTTTAGTTTGCCTCAGTCGTTTGTTACCTTAAGGTGTGAATAAGTTTAAGTGGCCGTACTTAAAGTCCATCAATTATACTATTATTCTATTATTTAGTTATTTATCTACACCAACATGCAACATTTTTCTCTTTTTTTTACAGTTTACAACAATTACAACTGAAATATTTCTTTTCGTAAAAAAAAACGTATTATCTTGACTATATCTTAAGATTATTGGTAGTTTGGTTGCAAAAGGCTTCCTTATTTGGTTTGAGTGTGTACGAGAGCGGTTTTAGAATTAAATTCGTGTAAAATGAACCATAAAAAATTTTCCAGCAGAATTTGAAAAATTTTCTTTGGAAAAATTTTCAGAAGTTTTTAACAATTTTTATATAAAAAAAATATTCATAAAGGTGAGTTTACATGGTAATACAAAGTAATAACACTTTGTAGAATCAAAATATTATGAAATTTTCTTCTTGTATAAGATGAGAGAACAAAAGTCTGTTGGAGGTATTTTTTATGTTTACACGGATAATATTAATAAAATCAAAAGTCTGCGCTACGAAATACCTGGTGGTTACAGTTCAACAATATTTACAAAAACAACATGAATTTGTTTTAGTTGTTTTTGTAATTATTGTATAGAAATGATGCCACCTTCAATATATACTCTTAAAGCTGCCAATGTTTACTTAAAAAGGCACCTCTGATAAAATGAGTATAGGAATGTTTCTAAATTGGTTTAGAAAATAAACATTTACCGAACACTTGTCAGTTTTTTTATCCGTATTCTCTCTTACTCATAACAATTTGCGTTTACATGGTAAGACTTTTTTCAATTTTTGACATACCGATAACATATATTACCATGTAAAGAGGCCTTAAACTTTTGAACTTTTTTTATGGAAGGATACCGATCAGATTTTTAAAATGTTTTTAAAATAAGTTTTAAGACTCTGACTATGTTTTGTAGAAAAAACTATTGTTCAGATCTGGAAAATTAGAATATAGCAAAAAATATGTTCACGCCGGAAATTTTTTACAGCAAAAATATGGTTCAGACTGTGACACATTTCGTTTTACAGCAAAACAGTTGCTTACACTGTGCCAATTTTTCTGCAAAAATACTGTTCAAATTAAAAAGAATTGAAAACTTGTACTTTTTCCAAAAAGAAATTCAGTGGTTCCAAGTGTTACAACTTTTCTGTAGCAAAAAAATTTTTCCAGAATACCAAATTTTGTGTAGCAAAAAACTTTTGCAGACTTTGAAAATTTTTCTATTGCAAGAAACAGTTTCGAATGTTCTGTTACGGCAGTTTTGCTACAGCAAAAAAATAGCAAAATTATCTTCAGATGCTGATAATTATTCGATAGCAAAAAAAAAATATCAAGTGCTTTATTTTTTCTGTAGCAAAAATATTATTTTCTTTAGAAAATAATATTAAAAACTTCCAGATTATCACAATTTTTCTATAGCAAAAATATTGTGGAGTCTCAGCAAAAATGTTATCTATAGCAAAAAAAAAAAAAAAAAAAATGTGCAGACGGCAAAAGTTTGCTACGGCAAAAAAATTATGTAGTCAACTCAAATACTTTTCTATAGCAAAAATATCTTCAGACAAAAATATCTTTCGAAAGCTAAAACAAAAAAGTTCCAAGTGCTACAATTTTTCTGCAGCAAAGAACTCACACAATTTTTTATAGCAAAAATATTGTGGAGTCTCTAGCAAATTTTTGTATACCGAAAATATTATGCACTCTAAAAATTTTATCTACAGATCGTAAAAGTTTTGCTAAGGCAAGGAAAAAAAGTAGCAAAAATACCTTCAGACGCTGACAATTATTCGAACAAGAAACAAAATGTATCAAATTTTCTGTAGCAAAAAACTTTAAGAGTATCACAATTTTTCTACAGCAAAAATATTATGGAGTCTCTAGCAATTTTTGCGAGTCCGAAAATTTTTCTGTAGTAAAAAATGTTGGAGACTAACAATTTTTTTGTAGCAAAAAATTTTCCAGATTAACAAATTTTCATTTCAACAAATATTTTCGAATGTATTTGTCAATTTTCTGCAACGCAAATAATTTGGTCGGACTCCAAAAATTTATTTATATAAAAAAACTTCTTCAGACTCCTTACAATTATTCTATAGCAAACAAATAGTTTCCATCGTATCAATTTTTCTAAATCAGTTTTTATATAGCAAAGAAATATTTTATTCACTAACAGTTTTTTCTATAGCATAGAAGTGGTTTTGAGTGTAGCAAAAAATTTGTTTAGACTTTTATAACTTTTCTACAGAAAAACAGTGCTTTACTCTCTGTAGCAATTTTTCTGTAGCAAACAAATTGTTCTGTCTCTGAAGATTTTCTTAATACCAAACAAATTGTTCAGAATATGACAAATGTTTTTGAAGCAATAAAATAGTTGCGAGTATAAAAAGGTTTTTGTTGCAAAAGTATTGTCACGAGTGTAGCAGAAAACTCCAAACAATTTTTCTATACCAATAATTGTGGAGACTAACAATTTTTCTTTACCAAAACAAGTGTTCAGACTCTGACTATTTTTCTAAAGAAAAAAAAAAAGGGATTCTTACTTAGATAATATTTCTATAGCAAAGACATTGCTTAGACTCTAAAAACTTTTCTATAGCAAAACAATAGGTTTATAGACAAAAAAAATTTTGTTTCAGTTTCTAATAAAACCTGATATTGCAAAGCAGTGTCGCTATAGCAAAAAGAATATTTTACTCTAACAATTTTCCTATGGAAACAAATTAATAAAGGAAGCTTTCTCGCCATCTTTGCATCAAAGCAATAAAAATAAATTTTGAAAATGTCTTTTTTATACTCGTAGAAAGAATATTTCTATAGAAGAAAATTGTTCTACTTTATTAATTTTTTTTTTTATAAAATTTTACCAAAGACACTTTAGTTGTTCTTTGATAGTTATAAAACTGTATTTTATAACTAAACATTATTCATGCTTTTGGCAATTCAGACTTTAAATTATTATTTGGAAAAATTTCCATTAGCTAGATTGGTTACTTATAAATTGGCCCTCGTAAAAATTTTTCCTACAAATATTTCGTTGATTTTATTTCTTTCAGCAACAAGATCATGACTTTTTAAAGTGAAGTTTCTTTCTTACTTACTTTTAATATACAATAGTTGGCTTTTTGATTTACAGCCAATTTTGTGATTTTTTCTTACCTTGTTTTTTTTTTTTTGGTGTTGTTCTCCGGCAAATCTGCTAAGCCCTTGGCTAAAATGCAATTGCAATTTTAACTACGCCACCACCACACTACCACCAGCATCATTATTATATTCGTATGTGTTTGATAACAAGAAAAAAAAAAAGAAAAAACTTAATAGCCAGACAGCCACAAAAATCTTGTGGTTGGAGCAAAAACACACATCTGCAGATGTAAGTAAGGACAGGCAGTGTCGAATTGAAACCATTTAAATTGTACATGTGTAACATATGATTTCAGTTTCATTTTATTTCAACTGTATTTCTTCAGCTTGGCCATATTTATCGTATAAAAAAAAATAAAAAATATACAAGAAAACTATAAAAAAACAGTACAATTCTAAGTAAGATAAAAGATTTAGCTGTTTAAGAAGATTTACACCGAAAATTTATTTTCAAAAACAGATTTTTATTAAGGCTGGCGATTTAGTTGGGAGAGAAAAATAAAATATAAAAACTACAAAATTAATGCAATTAAGATTGATATTGGAGCAAATCTTTTACAAAAGGAAGCCGAAAAATTTAAGGCGACTTTATTGCAAAGCTTAAGTAGAACAATAATTCTTGAAAATTCCTAAACAAAAAAAAAAAATATATACTCGTATATAAAAAAATCTGCTACAGAACTTAAGCTAAAATAATGTTTGAAATTAAACAAATGTAAGTCGCAGTAAAAAAGAAGCTGTTTAAAATCCACATCGCGCTTATCTTAATTAAGGACATTGTTAGAAATAATTTATTTAACCAATTCGTTTTCTACTTAAAAAACTGTTGTTAAACAAAGCAATCACCTTCAAGTTGTTGCTCCCTAAGGGAATGGACATCCGTATTATTAACTCTTGCAAAACTTGGCCCAAAACATGTTAAGCAACTTTTATAAAATTTTTTTCCACAAGTATCATTAATTCCTTTTAAGACTTATTCTTAATGTTGTACAAAAAAAAAAATAAAACAAAACATCGAACCCATATTAATCTATATATATAAAATTAAGTGCAAAACTTCCTGTGCGCATACTCCTAATAGACGGCTTGCCCGATTTCAATGAAATTTTCAGGGGTGATTGGGGTCTGTGTGGAGGGTGCACATAAGAAATTTAGTGGGCGTGGCCAGTACCACATAAATTAAATAACATCATATATCTTGAATATTGTGATAGCAAGAGTTTTGAAACATTGCAATAGTACATATGTTACTCATGTGATAATCAGGACAAAAATGGGCGGGATCGGACAAGTGGGCGTGGCAGCTATCATATAAAATAAATATTTAATATCAAATATCTAGAGTTATATAATAGTTAGAGCCTTCAAACTTTGTAGGAGTGCATAAATTAATAATTTTAGCAGCTGAAGTGAAAATGGGCGTGATTGGACAAGTGGGCGTGATAGATCTCATACAAAGTTTTAACATATAATATCTGGAGTACTATGACAGCAAGAGTTCTGAAACTTTGCACATGTACATATTAAACTGAAGAGCTGTGAAAAAAATGGGCGGGATCGGGCTAATGGGCGTGGCAGCTCCCATACAAAGTAAATATTTAATATCATATATCTACAGTACTATAATAGCCATAGTCTTAGAAATTTGTGCACGTTGATTATATTATGAATAGTCATGGGAAAATTGGGCGGGATCATACCAGTGGGCGTGGCAGCTCCCATACAAAGTGAATATTTAGCTCATAAACAAAATTAATATTAAATATCTAGGGCTCTATATTAGCTATATAGCCTTCAAATTTTGTACGAGTCCATCAATCTATATATATAAAAATGAATCCCTTTTTTCCTTGGTCACGGCATCACGCGTGAATGGCTGGACCGATTTGGACGATTTTTTCTTTCTAATGATCGCCATGGTCCAACTTTTTTCGATTTACCTAAAATCAGAAAACGGCTCCATCGATTTGACTAATTCTTCTTTCAAATGTTCGTATTAATCCATTTTAAGTTTTTATCGAATTAAAAATTTGCCACGCCTACTTTTACGCACGCCCCTTTTTAGGAAAATTAAAATCGTCATTTAGTCTTAACTACTGGACCGATCGTCATTAAATTTTCACAATAGGATATTCTTACGATATAATAAATGCTTGACTATATAAAGTATTGATTGGGCAAAGGGACGTGGCACCGCCCATATAACCAAAAAATTTAAATCGCCATATTATGGGCATTTTTTGACATACGTCGATGATACTTGGTACATATGTTATTTGCATAATTAGGAACACGTACCAGGAGAAAAGTAGGTGGGAGTACGCCCCTTTTTAAGAAAATTAAAAATCGTAATTTAGTCTTAACTACTGGACCGATCGTCATTAAATTTTCACAATAGGATATTCTTACGAAATAATAAATACATGACTATATAAATACTTTCAGTTTTATTTTATAACGATGGGGGTAGCGAAGCACACGGGTTTTTTCGGATTTTTATTATTGTTTTGCCGCAAGATTGGCAGTCCTGCCTTTTACTAATAAATAAACAGCGACAGCAGGCGAATGTTTACAATTATTAAAAAATATTGTCATCGCAACATTGTGTGTTTTTTCGACATTTAATTCAATCGATTTGCTACATTTATTCGAAAAGAATACTTTATCGGACTTACATAGTCTATAAGTATGGATCCTTGGCTTTAATTTCCCATTGGTCCAAATAAGTGACAAACAAGTGTTATAGAAAAATTCTCAAATACAATTGAGAAATCGGACTTACATAGCCTATAAGTATGGATCCTTGGCTTTAATTTCCCATTGGTCCAAATGAGTGACAAACAAGTGTTATAGAAAAATTCTCAAATACAATAGAGAAATCGGACTTACATAGCCTATAAGTATGGATCCTTGGCTTTAATTTCCCATTGGTCCAAATGATTGACAAACAAGTGTTATAGAAAAATTCTCAAATACAATTGAGAAATCGGACTTACATAGCCTATAAGTATGGATCCTTGGCTTTAATTTCCTATTGGTCCAAATGAGTGACAAACAAGTGTTATAGAAAAATTCTCAAATACAATTGAGAAATCGGACTTACATAGCCTATAAGTATGGATCCTTGGCTTTAATTTTCCATTGGTCCAAATGAGTGACAAACAAGTGTTATAGAAAAATTCTCAAATACAATAAAGAAATCGGACTTACATAGTCTATAAATATGGATCCTTGGCTTTAATTTCCCATTGGTCCAAATGAGTGACAAACAAGTGTTATAGAAAAATTCTCAAATACAATTGAGAAATCGGACTTACATAGCCTATAAGTATGGATCCTTGGCTTTAATTTCCCATTGGTCCAAATGAGTGACAAACAAGTGTTATAGAAAAATTCTCAAATACAATAAAGAAATCGGACTTACATAGTCTATAAATATGGATCCTTGGCTTTAATTTCCCATTGGTCCAAATGAGTGACAAACAAGTGTTATAGAAAAATTCTCAAATACAATTGAGAAATCGGACTTACATAGCCTATAAGTATGGATCCTTGGCTTTAATTTTCCATTGGTCCAAATGAGTGACAAACAAGTGTTATAGAAAAATTCTCAAATACAATAGAGAAATCGGACTTACATAGTCTATAAATATGGATCCTTGGCTTTAATTTCCCATTGGTCCAAATGAGTGACAAACAAGTGTTATAGAAAAATTCTCAAATACAATTGAGAAATCGGACTCACATAGCCTATAAGTATGGATCCTTGGCTTTAATTTTCCATTGGTCCAAATGAGTGACAAACAAGTGTTATAGAAAAATTCTCAAATACAATAAAGAAATCGGACTTACATAGTCTACAAATATGGATCCTTGGCTTTAATTTCCCATTGGTCCAAATGAGTGACAAACAAGTGTTATAGAAAAATTCTCAAATACAATTGAGAAATCGGACTCACATAGCCTATAAGTATGGATCCTTGGCTTTAATTTTCCATTGGTCCAAATGAGTGACAAACAAGTGTTATAGAAAAATTCTCAAATACAATAAAGAAATCGGACTTACATAGTCTATAAATATGGATCCTTGGCTTTAATTTCCCATTGGTCCAAATGAGTGACAAACAAGTGTTATAGAAAAATTCTCAAATACAATTGAGAAATCGGACTTACATAGCCTATAAGTATGGATCCTTGGCTTTAATTTCCCATTGGTCCAAATGAGTGACAAACAAGTGTTATAGAAAAATTCTCAAATACAATAGAGAAATCGGACTTACATAGCCTATAAGTATGGATCCTTGGCTTTAATTTTCCATTGGTCCAAATGAGTGACAAACAAGTGTTATAGAAAAATTCTCAAATACAATTGAGAAATCGGACTCACATAGCCTATAAGTATGGATCCTTGGCTTTAATTTCCCATTGGTCCAAATGAGTGACAAACAAGTGTTATAGAAAAATTCTCAAATACAATAGAGAAATCGGACTTACATAGCCTATAAGTATGGATCCTTGGCTTTAATTTTCCATTGGTCCAAATGAGTGACAAACAAGTGTTATAGAAAAATTCTCAAATACAATTGAAAAATCGGACTTACATAGCCTATAAGTATGGATCCTTGGCTTTAATTTCCCATTGGTCCAAATGAGTGACAAACAAGTGTTATAGAAAAATTCTCAAATACAATTGAGAAATCGGACTTACATAGCCTATAAGTATGGATCCTTGGCTTTAATTTTCCATTGGTCCAAATGAGTGACAAACAAGTGTTATAGAAAAATTCTCAAATACAATTGAGAAATCGGACTTACATAGCCTATAAGTATGGATCCTTGGCTTTAATTTCCCATTGGTCCAAATGCGTGACAAACAAGTGTTATAGAAAAATTCTCAAATACAATAGAGAAATCGTAGTTACATAGCCTATAAGTATGGATCCTTGGCTTTAATTTCCCATTGGTCCAAATGAGTGACAAACAAGTGTTATAGAAAAATTCTCAAATACAATTGAGAAATCGGACTTACATAGCCTATAAGTATGGATCCTTGGCTTTAATTTCCCATTGGTCCAAATGAGTGAGAAACAAGTGTTATAGAAAAATTCTCAAATACAATTGAGAAATGGGACTTACATAGCCTATAAGTATGGATCCTTGGCTTTAATTTCCCATTGGTCCAAATGAGTGACAAACAAGTGTTATAGAAACATTCTCAAATACAATAGAGAAATCGGACTTACATAGCCTATAAGTATGGATCCTTGGCTTTAATTTCCCATTGGTCCAAATGAGTGACAAACAAGTGTTATAGAAAAATTCTCAAATACAATAGAGAAATCGGACTTACATAGCCTATAAGTATGGATCCTTGGCTTTAATTTTCCATTGGTCCAAATGAGTGACAAACAAGTGTTATAGAAAAATTCTCAAATACAATTGAGAAATCGGACTTACATAGCCTATAAGTATGGATCCTTGGCTTTAATTTCCCATTGGTCCAAATGAGTGACAAACAAGTGTTATAGAAAAATTCTCAAATACAATTGAGAAATCGGACTTACATAGCCTACAAGTATGGATCCTTGGCTTTAATTTCCCATTGGTCCAAATGAGTGACAAACAAGTGTTATAGGAAAATTCTCAAATACAATTGAGAAATCGGACTTCCATAGCCTATAAGTATGGATCCTTGGCTTTAATTTCCCATTGGTCCAAATGAGTGACAAACAAGTGTTATAGAAACATTCTCAAATACAATAGAGAAATCGGACTTACATAGCCTATAAGTATGGATCCTTGGCTTTAATTTTCCATTGGTCCAAATGAGTGACAAACAAGTGTTATAGAAACATTCTCAAATACAATAGAGAAATCGGACTTACATAGCCTATAAGTATGGATCCTTGGCTTTAATTTCCCATTGGTCCAAATGAGTGACAAACAAGTGTTATAGAAAAATTCTCAAATACAATAGAGAAATCGGACTTACATAGCCTATAAGTATGGATCCTTGGCTTTAATTTTCCATTGGTCCAAATGAGTGACAAACAAGTGTTATAGAAAAATTCTCAAATACAATTGAGAAATCGGACTTACATAGCCTATAAGTATGGATCCTTGGCTTTAATTTCCCATTGGTCCAAATGAGTGACAAACAAGTGTTATAGAAAAATTCTCAAATACAATTGAGAAATCGGACTTACATAGCCTACAAGTATGGATCCTTGGCTTTAATTTCCCATTGGTCCAAATGAGTGACAAACAAGTGTTATAGGAAAATTCTCAAATACAATTGAGAAATCGGACTTCCATAGCCTATAAGTATGGATCCTTGGCTTTAATTTCCCATTGGTCCAAATGAGTGACAAACAAGTGTTATAGAAAAATTCTCAAATACAATTGAGAAATCGGACTTACATAGCCTATAAGTATGGATCTTTGGCTTTAATTTCCCATTGGTCCAAATGAGTGACAAACAAGTGTTATAGAAAAATTCTCAAATACAATAGAGAAATCGGACTTACATAGCCTATAAGTATGGATCCTTGGCTTTAATTTTCCATTGGTCCAAATGAGTGACAAACAAGTGTTATAGAAAAATTCTCAAATACAATTGAGAAATCGGACTTACATAGCCTATAAGTATGGATCCTTGGCTTTAATTTCCCATTGGTCCAAATGCGTGACAAACAAGTGTTATAGAAAAATTCTCAAATACAATAGAGAAATCGGACTTACATAGCCTATAAGTATGGATCCTTGGCTTTAATTTCCCATTGGTCCAAATGAGTGACAAACAAGTGTTATAGAAAAATTCTCAAATACAATTGAGAAATCGGACTTACATAGCCTATAAGTATGGATCCTTGGCTTTAATTTCCCATTGGTCCAAATGAGTGACAAACAAGTGTTATAGAAAAATTCTCAAATACAATTGAGAAATCGGACTTACATAGCCTATAAGTATGGATCCTTGGCTTTAATTTCCCATTGGTCCAAATGAGTGACAAACAAGTGTTATAGAAAAATTCTCAAATACAATAGAGAAATCGGACTTACATAGCCTATAAGTATGGATCCTTGGCTTTAATTTCCCATTGGTCCAAATGAGTGACAAACAAGTGTTATAGAAAAATTCTCAAATACAATTGAGAAATCGGACTTACATAGCCTATAAGTATGGATCCTTGGCTTTAATTTCCCATTGGTCCAAATGAGTGACAAACAAGTGTTATAGAAAAATTCTCAAATACAATTGAGAAATCGGACTTACATAGCCTATAAGTATGGATCCTTGGCTTTAATTTCCCATTGGTCCAAATGAGTGACAAACAAGTGTTATAGAAAAATTCTCAAATACAATTGAGAAATCGGACTTACATAGCCTTTAAGTATGGACCCTTGGCTTTAATTTCCCATTGGTCCAAATGAGTGACAAACAAGTGTTATAGAAAAATTCTCAAATACAATTGAGAAATGGGACTTACATAGCCTATAAGTATGGATCCTTGGCTTTAATTTTCCATTGGTCCAAATGAGTGACAAACAAGTGTTATAGAAAAATTCTCAAATACAATAGAGAAATCGGACTTACATAGCCTATAAGTATGGATCCTTGGCTTTAATTTCCCATTGGTCCAAATGAGTGACAAACAAGTGTTATAGAAAAATTCTCAAATACAATTGAGAAATCGGACTTACATAGCCTATAAGTATGGATCCTTGGCTTTAATTTCCCATTGGTCCAAATGAGAGACAAACAAGTGTTATAGAAAAATTCTCAAATACAATAGAGAAATCGGACTTACATAGCCTATAAGTATGGATCCTTGGCTTTAATTTCCCATTGGTCCAAATGAGAGACAAACAAGTGTTATAGAAAAATTCTCAAATACAATTGAGAAATCGGACTTACATAGCCTATAAGTATGGATCCTTGGCTTTAATTTCCCATTGGTTCAAATGAGTGACAAACAAGTGTTATAGAAAAATTCTCAAATACAATTGAGAAATCGGACTCACATAGCCTATAAGTATGGATCCTTGGCTTAAATTTCCCATTGGTCCAAATGAGTGACAAACAAGTGTTATAGAAAAATTCTCAAATACAATTGAGAAATCGGACTTACATAGCCTATAAGTATGGATCCTTGGCTTTAATTTCCCATTGGTCCAAATGAGTGACAAACAAGTGTTATAGAAAAATTCTCAAATACAATTGAGAAATCGGACTTACATAGCCTATAAGTATGGATCCTTGGCTTTAATTTCCCATTGGTCCAAATGAGTGAAAAACAAGTGTTATAGAAAAATTCTCAAATACAATTGAGAAATCGGACTTACATAGCCTATAAGTATGGATCCTTGGCTTTAATTTCCCATTGGTCCAAATGAGTGACAAACAAGTGTTATAGAAAAATTCTCAAATACAATTGAGAAATGGGACTTACATAGCCTATAAGTATGGATCCTTGGCTTTAATTTTCCATTGGTCCAAATGAGTGACAAACAAGTGTTATAGAAAAATTCTCAAATACAATAGAGAAATCGGACTTACATAGCCTATAAGTATGGATCCTTGGCTTTAATT
Source organism: Lypha dubia (assembly GCA_947311025.1). NCBI lineage: Eukaryota > Metazoa > Arthropoda > Insecta > Diptera > Tachinidae > Lypha > Lypha dubia. The sequence goes on along the minus strand of OX371264.1, from coordinate 15,680,020 downwards.
TCCCATTGGTCCAAATGAGTGACAAACAAGTGTTATAGAAAAATTCTCAAATACAATTGAGAAATCGGACTTACATAGCCTATAAGTATGGATCCTTGGCTTTAATTTCCCATTGGTTCAAATGAGTGACAAACAAGTGTTATAGAAAAATTCTCAAATACAATTGAGAAATCGGACTTACATAGCCTATAAGTATGGATCCTTGGCTTTAATTTCCCATTGGTTCAAATGAGTGACAAACAAGTGTTATAGAAAAATTCTCAAATACAATTGAGAAATCGGACTTACATAGCCTATAAGTATGGATCCTTGGCTTTAATTTCCCATTGGTCCAAATGAGTGACAAACAAGTGTTATAGAAAAATTCTCAAATACAATTGAGAAATCGGACTTACATAGCCTATAAGTATGGATCCTTGGCTTTAATTTCCCATTGGTCCAAATGAGTGACAAACAAGTGTTATAGAAAAATTCTCAAATACAATTGAGAAATCGGACTTACATAGCCTATAAGTATGGATCCTTGGCTTTAATTTCCCATTGGTCCAAATGAGTGAAAAACAAGTGTTATAGAAAAATTCTCAAATACAATTGAGAAATCGGACTTACATAGCCTATAAGTATGGATCCTTGGCTTTAATTTCCCATTGGTCCAAATGAGTGACAAACAAGTGTTATAGAAAAATTCTCAAATACAATTGAGAAATGGGACTTACATAGCCTATAAGTATGGATCCTTGGCTTTAATTTTCCATTGGTCCAAATGAGTGACAAACAAGTGTTATAGAAAAATTCTCAAATACAATAGAGAAATCGGACTTACATAGCCTATAAGTATGGATCCTTGGCTTTAATTTCCCATTGGTCCAAATGAGTGACAAACAAGTGTTATAGAAAAATTCTCAAATACAATTGAGAAATCGGACTTACATAGCCTATAAGTATGGATCCTTGGCTTTAATTTCCCATTGGTTCAAATGAGTGACAAACAAGTGTTATAGAAAAATTCTCAAATACAATTGAGAAATCGGACTTACATAGCCTATAAGTATGGATCCTTGGCTTTAATTTCCCATTGGTTCAAATGAGTGACAAACAAGTGTTATAGAAAAATTCTCAAATACAATTGAGAAATCGGACTTACATAGCCTATAAGTATGGATCCTTGGCTTAAATTTCCCATTGGTCCAAATGAGTGACAAACAAGTGTTATAGAAAAATTCTCAAATACAATTGAGAAATCGGACTTACATAGCCTATAAGTATGGATCCTTGGCTTTAATTTCCCATTGGTCCAAATGAGTGACAAACAAGTGTTATAGAAAAAACAAGTGTTATAGAAAAATTCTCAAATACAATAAAGAAATCGGACTTACATAGTCTATAAATATGGATCCTTGGCTTTAATTTCCCATTGGTCCAAATGAGTGACAAACAAGTGTTATAGAAAAATTCTCAAATACAATAAAGAAATCGGACTTACATAGTCTATAAATATGGATCCTTGGCTTTAATTTCCCATTGGTCCAAATGAGTGACAAACAAGTGTTATAGAAAAATTCTCAAATACAATAAAGAAATCGGACTTACATAGTCTATAAATATGGATCCTTGGCTTTAATTTTCCATTGGTCCAAATGAGTGACAAACAAGTGTTATAGAAAAATTCTCAAATACAATTGAGAAATCGGACTTACATAGCCTATAAGTATGGATCCTTGGCTTTAATTTTCCATTGGTCCAAATGAGTGACAAACAAGTGTTATAGAAAAATTCTCAAATACAATAAAGAAATCGGACTTACATAGTCTATAAATATGGATCCTTGGCTTTAATTTCCCATTGGTCCAAATGAGTGACAAACAAGTGTTATAGAAAAATTCTCAAATACAATAAAGAAATCGGACTTACATAGTCTATAAATATGGATCCTTGGCTTTAATTTCCCATTGGTCCAAATGAGTGACAAACAAGTGTTATAGAAAAATTCTCAAATACAATAAAGAAATCGGACTTACATAGTCTATAAATATGGATCCTTGGCTTTAATTTTTCCATTGGTCCAAATGAGTGACAAACAAGTGTTATAGAAAAATTCTCAAATACAATTGAGAAATCGGACTTACATAGCCTATAAGTATGGATCCTTGGCTTTAATTTTCCATTGGTCCAAATGAGTGACAAACAAGTGTTATAGAAAAATTCTCAAATACAATAAAGAAATCGGACTTACATAGTCTATAAATATGGATCCTTGGCTTTAATTTCCCATTGGTCCAAATGAGTGACAAACAAGTGTTATAGAAAAATTCTCAAATACAATAAAGAAATCGGACTTACATAGTCTATAAATATGGATCCTTGGCTTTAATTTCCCATTGGTCCAAATGAGTGACAAACAAGTGTTATAGAAAAATTCTCAAATACAATAAAGAAATCGGACTTACATAGTCTATAAATATGGATCCTTGGCTTTAATTTTCCATTGGTCCAAATGAGTGACAAACAAGTGTTATAGAAAAATTCTCAAATACAATTGAGAAATCGGACTTACATAGCCTATAAGTATGGATCCTTGGCTTTAATTTTCCATTGGTCCAAATGAGTGACAAACAAGTGTTATAGAAAAATTCTCAAATACAATAGAGAAATCGGACTTACATAGCCTATAAGTATGGATCCTTGGCTTTAATTTTCCATTGGTCCAAATGAGTGACAAACAAGTGTCATAGAAAAATTCTCAAATACAATTGAGAAATCGGACTTACATAGCCTATAAGTATGGATCCTTGGCTTTAATTTCCCATTGGTCCAAATGAGTGACAAACAAGTGTTATAGAAAAATTCTCAAATACAATTGAGAAATCGGACTTACATAGCCTATAAGTATGGATCCTTGGCTTTAATTTTCCATTGGTCCAAATGAGTGACAAACAAGTGTTATAGAAAAATTCTCAAATACAATTGAGAAATCGGACTTACATAGCCTATAAGTATGGATCCTTGGCTTTAATTTTCCATTGGTCCAAATGAGTGACAAACAAGTGTTATAGAAAAATTCTCAAATACAATAGAGAAATCGGACTTACATAGTCTATAAATATGGATCCTTGGCTTTAATTTCCCATTGGTCCAAATGAGTGACAAACAAGTGTTATAGAAAAATTCTCAAATACAATAAAGAAATCGGACTTACATAGTCTATAAATATGGATCCTTGGCTTTAATTTCCCATTGGTCCAAATGAGTGACAAACAAGTGTTATAGAAAAATTCTCAAATACAATAAAGAAATCGGACTTACATAGTCTATAAATATGGATCCTTGGCTTTAATTTTCCATTGGTCCAAATGAGTGACAAACAAGTGTTATAGAAAAATTCTCAAATACAATTGAGAAATCGGACTTACATAGCCTATAAGTATGGATCCTTGGCTTTAATTTTCCATTGGTCCAAATGAGTGACAAACAAGTGTTATAGAAAAATTCTCAAATACAATAGAGAAATCGGACTTACATAGCCTATAAGTATGGATCCTTGGCTTTAATTTTCCATTGGTCCAAATGAGTGACAAACAAGTGTCATAGAAAAATTCTCAAATACAATTGAGAAATCGGACTTACATAGCCTATAAGTATGGATCCTTGGCTTTAATTTCCCATTGGTCCAAATGAGTGACAAACAAGTGTTATAGAAAAATTCTCAAATACAATTGAGAAATCGGACTTACATAGCCTATAAGTATGGATCCTTGGCTTTAATTTCCCATTGGTCCAAATGAGTGACAAACAAGTGTTATAGAAAAATTCTCAAATACAATTGAGAAATCGGACTTACATAGCCTATAAGTATGGATCCTTGGCTTTAATTTCCCATTGGTCCAAATGAGTGACAAAGATAAATGTGCCTACAAATAGCCAAATTCACGTAGAGCTGAACAAAATTGACACAATTTTAATCTTTAAAATTTTATAGAAAAATTCTCAAATACAATTGAGAAATCGGACTTACATAGTCTATAAGTATGGATCCTTGGCTTTAATTTCTAATTGGTCCAAATGAGTGACAAAAATAAATGTGCCCACAAATTGCCAAATTCCGGTAGAGCTGAACAAAATTGACACAATTTTAATCTTTAAAATTTTATAGAAAAATTCTCAAATACAATTGAGAAATCGGACTTACATAGTCTATAAGTATGGATCCTTGGCTTTAATTTCTAATTGGTCCAAATGAGTGACAAAAATAAATGTGCCCACAAATTGCCAAATTCCGGTAGAGCTGAACAAAATTGACACAATTTTAATCTTTAAAATTTTATAGAAAAATTCTCAAATACAATTGGGAAATCGGACTTACATAGCCTATAAGTATGGATTCTTGGCTTTAATTTCTTATTGGTCCAAATGAGTGACAAACAAGTGTTATAGAAAAATTCTCAAATACAATTGAGAAATCGGACTTACATAGCCTATAAGTATGGATCCTTGGCTTTAATTTCCCATTGGTCCAAATGAGTGACAAACAAGTGTTATAGAAAAATTCTCAAATACAATAGAGAAATCGGAGTTACATAGCCTATAAGTATGGATCCTTGGCTTTAATTTTCCATTGGTCCAAATGAGTGACAAACAAGTGTTATAGGAAAATTCTCAAATACAATTGAGAAATCGGACTTACATAGCCTATAAGTATGGATCCTTGGCTTTAATTTTCCATTGGTCCAAATGAGTGACAAACAAGTGTTATAGAAAAATTCTCAAATACAATAGAGAAATCGGAGTTACATAGCCTATAAGTATGGATCCTTGGCTTTAATTTCCCATTGGTCCAAATGAGTGAGAAACAAGTGTTATAGAAAAATTCTCAAATACAATTGAGAAATCGGACTTACATAGCCTATAAGTATGGATCCTTGGCTTTAATTTCCCATTGGTCCAAATGAGTGACAAACAAGTGTTATAGAAAAATTCTCAAATACAATTGAGAAATCGGACTTACATAGCCTATAAGTATGGATCCTTGGCTTTAATTTCCCATTGGTCCAAATGAGTGACAAACAAGTGTTATAGAAAAATTCTCAAATACAATTGAGAAATCGGACTTACATAGCCTATAAGTATGGATCCTTGGCTTTAATTTTCCATTGGTCCAAATGAGTGACAAACAAGTGTTATAGAAAAATTCTCAAATACAATTGAGAAATCGGACTGACATAGCCTATAAGTATGGATCCTTGGCTTTAATTTCCCATTGGTCCAAATGAGTGACAAACAAGTGTTATAGAAAAATTCTCAAATACAATTGAGAAATCGGACTTACATAGCCTATAAGTATGGATCCTTGGCTTTAATTTTCCATTGGTCCAAATGAGTGACAAACAAGTGTTATAGAAAAATTCTCAAATACAATTGAGAAATCGGACTGACATGGCCTATAAGTATGGATCCTTGGCTTTAATTTCCCATTGGTCCAAATGAGTGACAAACAAGTGTTATAGAAAAATTCTCAAATACAATTGAGAAATCGGACTTACATAGCCTATAAGTATGGATCCTTGGCTTTAATTTCCCATTGGTCCAAATGAGTGACAAACAAGTGTTATAGGAAAATTCTCAAATACAATTGAGAAATCGGACTTCCATAGCCTATAAGTATGGATCCTTGGCTTTAATTTCCCATTGGTCCAAATGAGTGACAAACAAGTGTTATAGAAAAATTCTCAAATACAATTGAGAAATCGGACTTACATAGCCTATAAGTATGGATCCTTGGCTTTAATTTCCCATTGGTCCAAATGAGTGACAAACAAGTGTTATAGAAAAATTATCAAATACAATAGAGAAATCGGACTTACATAGCCTATAAGTATGGATCCTTGGCTTTAATTTTCCATTGGTCCAAATGAGTGACAAACAAGTGTTATAGAAAAATTCTCAAATACAATAGAGAAATCGGAGTTACATAGCCTATAAGTATGGATCCTTGGCTTTAATTTCCCATTGGTCCAAATGAGTGAGAAACAAGTGTTATAGAAAAATTCTCAAATACAATTGAGAAATGGGACTTACATAGCCTATAAGTATGGATCCTTGGCTTAATTTCCCATTGGTCCAAATGAGTGACAAACAAGTGTTATAGAAAAATTTTTAAATACAATAAAGAAATCGGACTTACATAGTCTATAAATATGGATCCTTGGCTTTAATTTCCCATTGGTCCAAATGAGTGACAAACAAGTGTTATAGAAAAATTCTCAAATACAATTGAGAAATCGGACTTACATAGCCTATAAGTATGGATCCTTGGCTTTAATTTCCCATTGGTCCAAATGAGTGACAAACAAGTGTTATAGAAAAATTCTCAAATACAATAGAGAAATCGGACTTACATAGCCTATAAGTATGGATCCTTGGCTTTAATTTTCCATTGGTCCAAATGAGTGACAAACAAGTGTTATAGAAAAATTCTCAAATACAATTGAGAAATCGGACTTACATAGCCTATAAGTATGGATCCTTGGCTTTAATTTCCCATTGGTCCAAATGAGTGACAAACAAGTGTTATAGAAAAATTCTCAAATACAATAGAGAAATCGGAGTTACATAGCCTATAAGTATGGATCCTTGGCTTTAATTTCCCATTGGTCCAAATGAGTGAGAAACAAGTGTTATAGAAAAATTCTCAAATACAATTGAGAAATGGGACTTACATAGCCTATAAGTATGGATCCTTGGCTTTAATTTCCCATTGGTCCAAATGAGTGACAAACAAGTGTTATAGAAAAATTTTTAAATACAATAAAGAAATCGGACTTACATAGTCTATAAATATGGATCCTTGGCTTTAATTTCCCATTGGTCCAAATGAGTGACAAACAAGTGTTATAGAAAAATTCTCAAATACAATTGAGAAATCGGACTTACATAGCCTATAAGTATGGATCCTTGGCTTTAATTTTCCATTGGTCCAAATGAGTGACAAACAAGTGTTATAGAAAAATTCTCAAATACAATTGAGAAATCGGACTTACATAGCCTATAAGTATGGATCCTTGGCTTTAATTTCCCATTGGTCCAAATGAGTGACAAACAAGTGTTATAGAAAAATTCTCAAATACAATTGAGAAATCGGACTTACATAGCCTATAAGTATGGATCCTTGGCTTTAAATTTCCATTGGTCCAAATGAGTAACAAACAAGTGTTATAGAAAAATTCTCAAATACAATTGAGAAATCGGACTTACATAGCCTATAAGTATGGATCCTTGGCTTTAAATTTCCATTGGTCCAAATGAGTAACAAACAAGTGTTATAGAAAAATTCTCAAATACAATTGAGAAATCGGACTTACATAGCCTATAAGTATGGATCCTTGGCTTTAATTTTCCATTGGTCCAAATGAGTGACAAACAAGTGTTATAGAAAAATTCTCAAATACAATTGAGAAATCGGACTTACATAGCCTATAAGTATGGATCCTTGGCTTTAATTTCCCATTGGTCCAAATGAGTGACAAACAAGTGTTATAGAAAAATTCTCAAATACAATTGAGAAATCGGACTTACATAGCCTATAAGTATGGATCCTTGGCTTTAATTTCCCATTGGTCCAAATGAGTGACAAACAAGTGTTATAGAAAAATTCTCAAATACAATTGGGAAGTCGGACTTACATAGCCTATAAGTATGGATCCTTGGCTTTAATTTCCCATTGGTCCAAATGAGTGACAAATAAGTGTTATAGAAAAATTCTCAAATACAATAGAGAAATCGGAGTTACATAGCCTATAAGTATGGATCCTTGGCTTTAATTTTCCATTGGTCCAAATGAGTGACAAACAAGTGTTATAGAAAAATTCTCAAATACAATAGAGAAATCGGACTTACATAGTCTATAAGTATGGATCCTTGGCTTTAATTTTCCATTGGTCCAAATGAGTGACAAACAAGTGTTATAGAAAAATTCTCAAATACAATTGAGAAATCGGACTTACATAGCCTATAAGTATGGATCCTTGGCTTTAATTTTCCATTGGTCCAAATGAGTGACAAACAAGTGTTATATAAAAATTCTCAAATACAATTGGGAAATCGGACTTACATAGCCTATAAGTATGGATCCTTGGCTTTAATTTCCCATTGGTCCAAATGAGTGACAAACAAGTGTTATAGAAAAATTCTCAAATACAATTGGGAAATCGGACTTACATAGCCTATAAGTATGGATCCTTGGCTTTAATTTCCCATTGGTCCAAATGAGTGACAAACAAGTGTTATAGAAAAATTCTCAAATACAATTGGGAAATCGGACTTACATAGCCTATAAGTATGGATCCTTGGCTTTAATTTCCCATTGGTCCAAATGAGTGACAAAGATAAATGTGCCCACAAATTGCCAAATTCCGGTAGAGCTGAACAAAATTGACACAATTTTAATCTTTAAAATTTTATAGAAAAATTCTCAAATACAATTGAGAAATAGGACTTACATAGCCTATAAGTATGGATCCTTGGCTTTAATTTCCCATTGGTCCAAATGAGTGACAAACAAGTGTTATAGAAAAATTCTCAAATACAATTGAGAAATAGGACTTACATAGCCTATAAGTATGGATCCTTGGCTTTAATTTATAATTGGTCCAAATGAGTGACAAAAATAAATGTGCCCACAAATTGCCAAATTCCGGTAGAGCTGAACAAAATTGACACAATTTTAATCTTTAAAATTTTATAGAAAAATTCTCAAATACAATTGGGAAATCGGACTTACATAGCCTATAAGTATGGATCCTTGGCTTTAATTTTCCATTGGTCCAAATGAGTGACAAACAAGTGTTATAGAAAAATTCTCAAATACAATTGAGAAATCGGACTTACATAGCCTATAAGTATGGATCCTTGGCTTTAATTTCCCATTGGTCCAAATGAGTGACAAACAAGTGTTATAGAAAAATTCTCAAATACAATTGAGAAATCGGACTTACATAGCCTATAAGTATGGATCCTTGGCTTTAATTTCCCATTGGTCCAAATGAGTGACAAACAAGTGTTATAGAAAAATTCTCAAATACAATTGAGAAATCGGACTTACATAGCCTATAAGTATGGATCCTTGGCTTTAATTTTCCATTGGTCCAAATGAGTGACAAACAAGTGTTATAGAAAAATTCTCAAATACAATTGAGAAATCGGACTTACATAGCCTATAAGTATGGATCCTTGGCTTTAATTTCGCATTGGTCCAAATGAGTGACAAACAAGTGTTATAGAAAAATTCTCAAATACAATTGAGAAATCGGACTTACATAGCCTATAAGTATTGATCCTTGGCTTTAATTTCCCATTGGTCCAAATGAGTGACAAACAAGTGTTATAGAAAAATTCTCAAATACAATTGAGAAATCGGACTTACATAGCCTATAAGTATTGATCCTTGGCTTTAATTTCCCATTGGTCCAAATGAGTGACAAACAAGTGTTATAGAAAAATTCTCAAATACAATAGAGAAATCGGACTTACATAGTCTATAAGTATGGATCCTTGGCTTTAATTTTCCATTGGTCCAAATCAGTGACAAACAAGTGTTATAGAAAAATTCTCAAATACAATTAAGAAATCGGACTTACATAGCCTATAAGTATGGATCCTTTCTTTAATTTCCCATTGGTCCAAATGAGTGACAAACAAGTGTTATAGAAAAATTCTCAAATACAATTGAGAAATAGGACTTACATAGCCTATAAGTATGGATCCTTGGCTTTAATTTTCCATTGGTCCAAATGAGTGACAAACAAGTGTTATAGAAAAATTCTCAAATACAATTGAGAAATCGGACTTACATAGCCTATAAGTATGGATCCTTGGCTTTAATTTCCCATTGGTCCAAATGAGTGACAAACAAGTTTTATAGAAAAATTCTCAAATACAATTGAGAAATCGGACTTACATAGCCTATAAGTATGGATCCTTGGCTTTAATTTCCCATTGGTCCAAATGAGTGACAAACAAGTGTTATAGAAAAATTCTCAAATACAATTGAGAAATAGGACTTACATAGCCTATAAGTATGGATCCTTGGCTTTAATTTCCCATTGGTCCAAATGAGTGACAAACAAGTGTTATAGAAAAATTCTCAAATACAATTGGGAAATCGGACTTACATAGCCTATAAGTATGGATCCTTGGCTTTAATTTTCCATTGGTCCAAATGAGTGACAAACAAGTGTTATAGAAAAATTCTCAAATACAATTTAGAAATCGGACTTACATAGCCTATAAGTATGGATCCTTGGCTTTAATTTCCCATTGGTCCAAATGAGTGACAAACATAAATGTGCCCACAAATTGCCAAATTCCGGTAGAGCTGAACAAAATTGACACAATTTTAATCTTTAAAATTTTATAGAAAAATTCTCAAATACAATTGAGAAATCGGACTTACATAGTCTATAAGTATGGATCCTTGGCTTTAATTTCTAATTGGTCCAAATGAGTGACAAAAATAAATGTGCCCACAAATTGCCAAATTCCGGTAGAGCTGAACAAAATTGACACAATTTTAATCTTTAAAATTTTATAGAAAAATTCTCAAATACAATAGAGAAATCGGACTTACATAGTCTATAAGTATGGATCCTTGGCTTTAATTTTCCATTGGTCCAAATGAGTGACAAACAAGTGTTATAGAAAAATTCTCAAATACAATTGAGAAATCGGACTTACATAGCCTATAAGTATGGATCCTTGGCTTTAATTTTCCATTGGTCCAAATGAGTGACAAACAAGTGTTATAGAAAAATTCTCAAATACAATTGGGAAATCGGACTTACATAGCCTATAAGTATGGATCCTTGGCTTTAATTTCCCATTGGTCCAAATGAGTGACAAACAAGTGTTATAGAAAAATTCTCAAATACAATTGGGAAATCGGACTTACATAGCCTATAAGTATGGATCCTTGGCTTTAATTTCCCATTGGTCCAAATGAGTGACAAACAAGTGTTATAGAAAAATTCTCAAATACAATTGGGAAATCGGACTTACATAGCCTATAAGTATGGATCCTTGGCTTTAATTTTCCATTGGTCCAAATGAGTGACAAACAAGTGTTATAGAAAAATTCTCAAATACAATTGGGAAATCGGACTTACATAGCCTATAAGTATGGATCCTTGGCTTTAATTTCCCATTGGTCCAAATGAGTGACAAACAAGTGTTATAGAAAAATTCTCAAATACAATTGAGAAATCGGACTTACATAGCCTATAAGTATGGATCCTTGGCTTTAATTTTCCATTGGTCCAAATGAGTGACAAACAAGTGTTATAGAAAAATTCTCAAATACAATTGAGAAATCGGACTTACATAGCCTATAAGTATGGATCCTTGGCTTTAATTTCCCATTGGTCCAAATGAGTGACAAACAAGTGTTATAGAAAAATTCTCAAATACAAATGAGAAATCGGACTTACATAGCCTATAAGTATGGATCCTTGGCTTTAATTTCCCATTGGTCCAAATGAGTGACAAACAAGTGTTATAGAAAAATTCTCAAATACAATTGAGAAATCGGACTTACATAGCCTATAAGTATGGATCCTTGGCTTTAATTTTCCATTGGTCCAAATGAGTGACAAACAAGTGTTATAGAAACATTCTCAAATACAATTGAGAAATCGGACTTACATAGCCTATAAGTATGGATCCTTGGCTTTAATTTCGCATTGGTCCAAATGAGTGACAAACAAGTGTTATAGAAAAATTCTCAAATACAATTGAGAAATCGGACTTACATAGCCTATAAGTATTGATCATTGGCTTTAATTTCCCATTGGTCCAAATGAGTGACAAACAAGTGTTATAGAAAAATTCTCAAATACAATTGAGAAATCGGACTTACATAGCCTATAAGTATTGATCCTTGGCTTTAATTTCCCATTGGTCCAAATGAGTGACAAACAAGTGTTATAGAAAAATTCTCAAATACAATAGAGAAATCGGACTTACATAGTCTATAAGTATGGATCCTTGGCTTTAATTTTCCATTGGTCCAAATGAGTGACAAACAAGTGTTATAGAAAAATTCTCAAATACAATTGAGAAATCGGACTTACATAGCCTATAAGTATGGATCCTTGGCTTTAATTTTCCATTGGTCCAAATGAGTGAAAAACAAGTGTTATAGAAAAATTCTCAAATACAATTGGGAAATCGGACTTACATAGTCTATAAGTATGGATCCTTGGCTTTAATTTCCCATTGGTCCAAATGAGTGACAAACAAGTGTTATAGAAAAATTCTCAAATACAATTGAGAAATCGGACTTACATAGCCTATAAGTATGGATCCTTGGCTTTAATTTTCCATTGGTCCAAATGAGTGACAAACAAGTGTTATAGAAAAATTCTCAAATACAATTGGGAAATCGGACTTACATAGCCTATAAGTATGGATCCTTGGCTTTAATTTTCCATTGGTCCAAATGAGTGACAAACAAGTGTTATAGAAAAATTCTCAAATACAATTGGGAAATCGGACTTACATAGCCTATAAGTATGGATCCTTGGCTTTAATTTTCCATTGGTCCAAATGAGTGACAAACAAGTGTTATAGAAAAATTCTCAAATACAATTGAGAAATCGGACTTACATAGCCTATAAGTATGGATCCTTGGCTTTAATTTCCCATTGGTCCAAATGAGTGACAAACAAGTGTTATAGAAAAATTCTCAAATACAATTGAGAATCGGACTTACATAGCCTATAAGTATGGATCCTTGGCTTTAATTTCCCATTGGTCCAAATGAGTGACAAACAAGTGTTATAGAAAAATTCTCAAATACAATTGAGAAATCGGACTTACATAGCCTATAAGTATGGATCCTTGGCTTTAATTTCCCATTGGTCCAAATGAGTGACAAACAAGTGTTATAGAAAAATTCTCAAATACAATTGAGAAATCGGACTTACATAGCCTATAAGTATGGATCCTTGGCTTTAATTTCCCATTGGTCCAAATGAGTGACAAACAAGTGTTATAGAAAAATTCTCAAATACAATTGAGAAATCGGACTTACATAGCCTATAAGTATGGATCCTTGGCTTTAATTTCCCATTGGTCCAAATGAGTGACAAACAAGTGTTAAAGAAAAATTCTCAAATACAATTGGGAAATCGGACTTACATAGCCTATAAGTATGGATCCTTGGCTTTAATTTTCCATTGGTCCAAATGAGTGACAAACAAGTGTTATAGAAAAATTCTCAAATACAATTGGGAAATCGGACTTACATAGCCTATAAGTATGGATCCTTGGCTTTAATTTCCCATTGGTCCAAATGAGTGACAAACAAGTGTTATAGAAAAATTCTCAAATACAATTGAGAAATCGGACTTACATAGCCTATAAGTATGGATCCTTGGCTTTAATTTTCCATTGGTCCAAATGAGTGACAAACAAGTGTTATAGAAAAATTCTCAAATACAATTGAGAAATCGGACTTACATAGCCTATAAGTATGGATCCTTGGCTTTAATTTCCCATTGGTCCAAATGAGTGACAAACAAGTGTTATAGAAAAATTCTAAAATACAATTGAGAAATCGGACTTACATAGCCTATAAGTATGGATCCTTGGCTTTAATTTCGCATTGGTCCAAATGAGTGACAAACAAGTGTTATAGAAAAATTCTCAAATACAATTGAGAAATCGGACTTACATAGCCTATAAGTATTGATCCTTGGCTTTAATTTCCCATTGGTCCAAATGAGTGACAAACAAGTGTTATAGAAAAATTCTCAAATACAATTGAGAAATCGGACTTACATAGCCTATAAGTATGGATCCTTGGCTTTAATTTCGCATTGGTCCAAATGAGTGACAAACAAGTGTTATAGAAAAATTCTCAAATACAATTGAGAAATCGGACTTACATAGCCTATAAGTATTGATCCTTGGCTTTAATTTCCCATTGGTCCAAATGAGTGACAAACAAGTGTTATAGAAAAATTCTCAAATACAATTGAGAAATCGGACTTACATAGCCTATAAGTATGGATCCTTGGCTTTAATTTTCCATTGGTCCAAATGAGTGACAAACAAGTGTTATAGAAAAATTCTCAAATACAATTGAGAAATCGGACTTACATAGCCTATAAGTATGGATCCTTGGCTTTAATTTCGCATTGGTCCAAATGAGTGACAAACAAGTGTTATAGAAAAATTCTCAAATACAATTGAGAAATCGGACTTACATAGCCTATAAGTATTGATCCTTGGCTTTAATTTCCCATTGGTCCAAATGAGTGACAAACAAGTGTTATAGAAAAATTCTCAAATACAATTGAGAAATCGGACTTACATAGCCTATAAGTATTGATCCTTGGCTTTAATTTCCCATTGGTCCAAATGAGTGACAAACAAGTGTTATAGAAAAATTCTCAAATACAATTGAGAAATCGGACTTACATAGCCTATAAGTATGGATCCTTGGCTTTAATTTCGCATTGGTCCAAATGAGTGACAAACAAGTGTTATAGAAAAATTCTCAAATACAATTGAGAAATCGGACTTACATAGCCTATAAGTATTGATCCTTGGCTTTAATTTCCCATTGGTCCAAATGAGTGACAAACAAGTGTTATAGAAAAATTCTCAAATACAATTGAGAAATCGGACTTACATAGCCTATAAGTATGGATCCTTGGCTTTAATTTCGCATTGGTCCAAATGAGTGACAAACAAGTGTTATAGAAAAATTCTCAAATACAATTGAGAAATCGGACTTACATAGCCTATAAGTATTGATCCTTGGCTTTAATTTCCCATTGGTCCAAATGAGTGACAAACAAGTGTTATAGAAAAATTCTCAAATACAATTGAGAAATCGGACTTACATAGCCTATAAGTATGGATCCTTGGCTTTAATTTTCCATTGGTCCAAATGAGTGACAAACAAGTGTTATAGAAAAATTCTCAAATACAATTGGGAAATCGGACTTACATAGCCTATAAGTATGGATCCTTGGCTTTAATTTTCCATTGGTCCAAATGAGTGACAAACAAGTGTTATAGAAAAATTCTCAAATACAATTGGGAAATCGGACTTACATAGCCTATAAGTATGGATCCTTGGCTTTAATTTTCCATTGGTCCAAATGAGTGACAAACAAGTGTTATAGAAAAATTCTCAAATACAATTGAGAAATCGGACTTACATAGCCTATAAGTATGGATCCTTGGCTTTAATTTCCCATTGGTCCAAATGAGTGACAAACAAGTGTTATAGAAAAATTCTCAAATACAATTGAGAAATCGGACTTACATAGCCTATAAGTATGGATCCTTGGCTTTAATTTCCCATTGGTCCAAATGAGTGACAAACAAGTGTTATAGAAAAATTCTCAAATACAATTGAGAAATCGGACTTACATAGCCTATAAGTATGGATCCTTGGCTTTAATTTTCCCATTGGTCCAAATGAGTGACAAACAAGTGTTATAGAAAAATTCTCAAATACAATTGAGAAATCGGACTTACATAGCCTATAAGTATGGATCCTTGGCTTTAATTTCCCATTGGTCCAAATGAGTGACAAACAAGTGTTATAGAAAAATTCTCAAATACAATTGAGAAATCGGACTTACATAGCCTATAAGTATGGATCCTTGGCTTTAATTTCGCATTGGTCCAAATGAGTGACAAACAAGTGTTATAGAAAAATTCTCAAATACAATTGAGAAATCGGACTTACATAGCCTATAAGTATTGATCCTTGGCTTTAATTTCCCATTGGTCCAAATGAGTGACAAACAAGTGTTATAGAAAAATTCTCAAATACAATTGAGAAATCGGACTTACATAGCCTATAAGTATGGATCCTTGGCTTTAATTTCGCATTGGTCCAAATGAGTGACAAACAAGTGTTATAGAAAAATTCTCAAATACAATTGAGAAATCGGACTTACATAGCCTATAAGTATTGATCCTTGGCTTTAATTTCCCATTGGTCCAAATGAGTGACAAACAAGTGTTATAGAAAAATTCTCAAATACAATTGAGAAATCGGACTTACATAGCCTATAAGTATGGATCCTTGGCTTTAATTTCGCATTGGTCCAAATGAGTGACAAACAAGTGTTATAGAAAAATTCTCAAATACAATTGAGAAATCGGACTTACATAGCCTATAAGTATTGATCCTTGGCTTTAATTTCCCATTGGTCCAAATGAGTGACAAACAAGTGTTATAGAAAAATTCTCAAATACAATTGAGAAATCGGACTTACATAGCCTATAAGTATGGATCCTTGGCTTTAATTTCGCATTGGTCCAAATGAGTGACAAACAAGTGTTATAGAAAAATTCTCAAATACAATTGAGAAATCGGACTTACATAGCCTATAAGTATTGATCCTTGGCTTTTAATTTCCCATTGGTCCAAATGAGTGACAAACAAGTGTTATAGAAAAATTCTCAAATACAATTGAGAAATCGGACTTACATAGCCTATAAGTATGGATCCTTGGCTTTAATTTCGCATTGGTCCAAATGAGTGACAAACAAGTGTTATAGAAAAATTCTCAAATACAATTGAGAAATCGGACTTACATAGCCTATAAGTATTGATCCTTGGCTTTAATTTCCCATTGGTCCAAATGAGTGACAAACAAGTGTTATAGAAAAATTCTCAAATACAATTGAGAAATCGGACTTACATAGCCTATAAGTATGGATCCTTGGCTTTAATTTCGCATTGGTCCAAATGAGTGACAAACAAGTGTTATAGAAAAATTCTCAAATACAATTGAGAAATCGGACTTACATAGCCTATAAGTATTGATCCTTGGCTTTAATTTCCCATTGGTCCAAATGAGTGACAAACAAGTGTTATAGAAAAATTCTCAAATACAATTGAGAAATCGGACTTACATAGCCTATAAGTATGGATCCTTGGCTTTAATTTCGCATTGGTCCAAATGAGTGACAAACAAGTGTTATAGAAAAATTCTCAAATACAATTGAGAAATCGGACTTACATAGCCTATAAGTATTGATCCTTGGCTTTAATTTCCCATTGGTCCAAATGAGTGACAAACAAGTGTTATAGAAAAATTCTCAAATACAATTGAGAAATCGGACTTACATAGCCTATAAGTATGGATCCTTGGCTTTAATTTCGCATTGGTCCAAATGAGTGACAAACAAGTGTTATAGAAAAATTCTCAAATACAATTGAGAAATCGGACTTACATAGCCTATAAGTATTGATCCTTGGCTTTAATTTCCCATTGGTCCAAATGAGTGACAAACAAGTGTTATAGAAAAATTCTCAAATACAATTGAGAAATCGGACTTACATAGCCTATAAGTATGGATCCTTGGCTTTAATTTTCCATTGGTCCAAATGAGTGACAAACAAGTGTTATAGAAAAATTCTCAAATACAATTGAGAAATCGGACTTACATAGCCTATAAGTATGGATCCTTGGCTTTAATTTCCCATTGGTCCAAATGAGTGACAAACAAGTGTTATAGAAAAATTCTCAAATACAATTGAGAAATCGGACTTACATAGCCTATAAGTATGGATCCATGGCTTTAATTTCGCATTGGTCCAAATGAGTGACAAACAAGTGTTATAGAAAAATTCTCAAATACAATTGAGAAATCGGACTTACATAGCCTATAAGTATGGATCCTTGGCTTTAATTTCCATTGGTCCAAATGAGTGACAAACAAGTGTTATAGAAAAATTCTCAAATACAATTGAGAAATCGGACTTACATAGCCTATAAGTATGGATCCATGGCTTTAATTTCGCATTGGTCCAAATGAGTGACAAACAAGTGTTATAGAAAAATTCTCAAATACAATTGAGAAATCGGACTTACATAGCCTATAAGTATGGATCCTTGGCTTTAATTTCCCATTGGTCCAAATGAGTGACAAACAAGTGTTATAGAAAAATTCTCAAATACAATTGAGAAATCGGACTTACATAGCCTATAAGTATGGATCCATGGCTTTAATTTCGCATTGGTCCAAATGAGTGACAAACAAGTGTTATAGAAAAATTCTCAAATACAATTGAGAAATCGGACTTACATAGCCTATAAGTATTGATCCTTGGCTTTAATTTCCCATTGGTCCAAATGAGTGACAAACAAGTGTTATAGAAAAATTCTCAAATACAATTGAGAAATCGGACTTACATAGCCTATAAGTATGGATCCTTGGCTTTAATTTTCCCATTGGTCCAAATGAGTGACAATCAAGTGTTATAGAAAAATTCTCAAATACAATTGAGAAATCGGACTTACATAGCCTATAAGTATGGATCCTTGGCTTTAATTTTCCATTGGTCCAAATGAGTGACAAACAAGTGTTATAGAAAAATTCTCAAATACAATTGAGAAATCGGACTTACATAGCCTATAAGTATTGATCCTTGGCTTTAATTTCCCATTGGTCCAAATGAGTGACAAACAAGTGTTATAGAAAAATTCTCAAATACAATTGAGAAATCGGACTTACATAGCCTATAAGTATTGATCCTTGGCTTTAATTTCCCATTGGTCCAAATGAGTGACAAACAAGTGTTATAGAAAAATTCTCAAATACAATTGAGAAATCGGACTTACATAGCCTATAAGTATTGATCCTTGGCTTTAATTTTCCATTGGTCCAAATGAGTGACAAACAAGTGTTATAGAAAAATTCTCAAATACAATTGAGAAATCGGACTTACATAGCCTATAAGTATGGATGCTTGGCTTTAATTTCCCATTGGTCCAAATGAGTGACAAACAAGTGTTATAGAAAAATTCTCAAATACAATTGAGAAATCGGACTTACATAGCCTATAAGTATTGATCCTTGGCTTTAATTTCCCATTGGTCCAAATGAGTGACAAACAAGTGTTATAGAAAAATTCTCAAATACAATTGAGAAATCGGACTTACATAGCCTATAAGTATGGATGCTTGGCTTTAATTTCCCATTGGTCCAAATGAGTGACAAACAAGTGTTATAGAAAAATTCTCAAATACAATTGAGAAATCGGACTTACATAGCCTATAAGTATTGATCCTTGGCTTTAATTTCCCATTGGTCCAAATGAGTGACAAACAAGTGTTATAGAAAAATTCTCAAATACAATTGAGAAATCGGACTTACATAGCCTATAAGTATGGATGCTTGGCTTTAATTTCCCATTGGTCCAAATGAGTGACAAACAAGTGTTATAGAAAAATTCTCAAATACAATTGAGAAATCGGACTTACATAGCCTATAAGTATTGATCCTTGGCTTTAATTTCCCATTGGTCCAAATGAGTGACAAAAAAGTGTTATAGAAAAATTCTCAAATACAATTGAGAAATCGGACTTACATAGCCTATAAGTATGGATGCTTGGCTTTAATTTCCCATTGGTCCAAATGAGTGACAAACAAGTGTTATAGAAAAATTCTCAAATACAATTGAGAAATCGGACTTACATAGCCTATAAGTATTGATGCTTGGCTTTAATTTCCCATTGGTCCAAATGAGTGACAAACAAGTGTTATAGAAAAATTCTCAAATACAATTGAGAAATCGGACTAACATAGCCTATAAGTTGTGATCCTTGGCTTTAATTTCCCATTGGTCCAAATGAGTGACAAACAAGTGTTATAGAAAAATTCTCAAATACAATTGAGAAATCGGACTTACATAGCCTATAAGTATGGATGCCTTGGCTTTAATTTCCTATTGGTCCAAATGAGTGACAAACAAGTGTTATAGAAAAATTCTCAAATACAATTGAGAAATCGGACTCACATAGCCTATAAGTATTGATCCTTGGCTTTAATTTCCCATTGGTCCAAATGAGTGACAAACAAGTGTTATAGAAAAATTCTCAAATACAATTGAGAAATCGGACTTACATAGCCTATAAGTATGGATCCTTGGCTTTAATTTCCCATTGGTCCAAATGAGTGACAAACAAGTGTTATAGAAAAATTCTCAAATACAATTGAGAAATCGGACTTACATAGCCTATAAGTATGGATCCTTGGCTTTAATTTCGCATTGGTCCAAATGAGTGACAAACAAGTGTTATAGAAAAATTCTCAAATACAATTGAGAAATCGGACTTACATAGCCTATAAGTATGGATGCTTGGCTTTAATTTCCCATTGGTCCAAATGAGTGACAAACAAGTGTTATAGAAAAATTCTCAAATACAATTGAGAAATCGGACTAACATAGCCTATAAGTTGTGATCCTTGGCTTTAATTTCCCATTGGTCCAAATTAGTGACAAACAAGTGTTATAGAAAAATTCTCAAATACAATTGAGAAATCGGACTTACATAGCCTATAAGTATGGATGCTTGGCTTTAATTTCCCATTGGTCCAAATGAGTGACAAACAAGTGTTATAGAAAAATTCTCAAATACAATTGAGAAATCGGACTTACATAGCCTATAAGTATTGATCCTTGGCTTTAATTTCCCATTGGTCCAAATGAGTGACAAACAAGTGTTATAGAAAAAATTCTCAAATACAATTGAGAAATCGGACTTACATAGCCTATAAGTATGGATGCTTGGCTTTAATTTCCCATTG